>OX415250.1:66079721-67279721 GCA_948329865.1 Linaria vulgaris
TTTTCCACTTCTTGAAGGCATCAAAGGCTTTTGATTTCTACTTCAAGAAATATACCTATAACTTTCTCGTAGCATCATAAATGAAAGTCAGGTAATACAGTACTCCACCGAGTGATGTGATTGGCGCCAATCCTCATACATCACTATATATCAACTCTAACTTTTGCTTCTTCAGAGTTCTACCACTTCTTGAGGAATTTACTCTTTTCTGTTTCTCAAAAAAAAGGTCTCCACACAAATCCATGTCAACTGTCTTGAAATCAGGTAGCTCGGCCTTAGAACACATGATTTTCATCCTTTTCTCGCTCAAGTGGACAAGTAGACAATGCCACAAATCAACATCAACTTTTGCACACGCAACTATAATACCATCCTTTTCCATTATCGTTGATATTGTCTAAAACATCAATATTTGACCCTGGTTAGTGATGACAAATTGCCAAATACATGTTTTTTCTGTTTGTTTTAGATAGTTTTGTGTATTTTCAGGTGCAAAATGAGGCAACAATGAAGGATTTTTGAAAAACTGGTTAACAAAGCTTCAAAGAACCAAATGAGTGGACAAGGAGTTGAACCTAATAGGAACCGACCCAAGTTGCATGACACGTGCAGAGAACATAAGGTGGTAAAATGGCAGACAAAGCCACACGAGCCGCCCCAGTGTACCAAAGAGTAGTGCGAGTCGTGCCACTGGCCGTGTGAGTCACACCGGTCAACAAGGAGATGGTGCGACCAATGCCACAATCCTAGTGTGTGTTGCAATGGGAAGGTAGAGAGACGCCCGATCGGGTAAGAGGCAGCATGATCCCGTCGCACCCGAGCGACACGATAGGTTATGTGTGTTGCGAAGTTTGACTACAGAAGGGAAATTTCATTTTTTGCTTTGTGTGCCTCAAAAACTAACCTAGGGAGGCATGACCAACAGTATAAAAGGGGAGAACACCATTGACATCATGGTTAGTCTCTTGCACTGCATACAACAATATTTATACAATTCACCATCACAATAATTTTCATAGATAAGATGTGAGAACTGCACCTCGAGATTTAGTTAATATCAAACTCGTCCCATGTTCAAACAACACAGAAACAAACTCGATATTAATTTAGTCTAAAGGAAAGGTCTCACGGCCAGGATCATACCACCCATAAAGAAAATCAATTTATTACATATCACAGCGGAAGTCTTGATAATATACAAATAACAACGTCATAGTTGAATAAAAGTGACAATACTTAGTTATTTAAAATCTTTATGATTATTGAAATGCATACTCAAAATAACACTTAGCAAAATAACTTCTTGATTTGGAAAACCACTCACACCAGCCACATGTAAGTCGCCTTTTATTCTGAGAAATGGACAGACAAAACAAAAGAGGAATAGGTCTTTAATGACTTAGTGAGATTTATAGGTTTAGGCGGTAAATTCGAACAAGAATAATTAGAATCCAAAAATGATTTGAACGGTAAAGAATGGCAAGAAGTAACTATTGAGCGTTATAACACATGAACATGAACTAATGAAAACGAGCATGTGCACATAACAACTAGAATCAACCTTATATCAACGAATATACTACCTTATACCTCCCAACGAGGAGTAACCTCGCAACAAAACGAAAAGACATGCTCGAGTACACGTCTATCTAGCACGCGGGATATAATCAACTCCTAACTATACGCGGTGCCTCGATCGATGAGTATTATGTCAAAATACTTAAACCGACAGCCCTTGCTGCCCAACAGTAAATTAACACAATCCCGGGCCCAACTTCCCAAAGGAACATAATATTACATGAGCTAGTAAACCGGATAATATCCGTTGCTCGTTTGCACAGTCCAGGAATCAATATATAGGTTATCAGATTAGGCGAGGTATTATGATTATGAATTGACAGGTCATAGAGATTTAGCATTTGAGCATGATGTAACAATAGATAAAGGAAACTGAATCACAAACGAGAATAAGTAAATGAAAAGTAAAGGCAAAATAAAGGATGGAAGAAATTGCTTGTGATTCGAAAATCAAATCACGATTTTTCTGTCCAAGTTCCTCAGGGCCGGATGCCAAACGGGTCAAGAATAATCAAAATCAAACCTCACCTTTTCACACAATTACTGCTAATTGTCCTCGTTAACTTCGTCATTCTCTAAATAAGTTTACAAAGTGTTAATGGTGATACAATTAGCTAGTAAGTTTATGTTTTACATAAGTTGTTCTAACTTGTAATTATGCCACCCTTTAATAATAACCAAGTTAGAATGTGAGAGAATCGTGTTCTAATATACATCAAAGATTCATGCAAAGGATTAATATGAAAGTAAACTAAAGATCACTTAAAAACATGCATCGTCATTAGTAAAAATAAAACGTACTCGGCTACTACTATCTTTGCCGTCTAAACTATGATCTAATGAGTGTTATGCTTCAATAACCTTCAATATAGTAGATCTATCATGAATTAGTTATTTACACATTTCAACTCTTCATATTAAGCAATCATATAAAGAAATTAGTGAAATATTACATAGTGTTCTAAAACAAATAACTAAAGTAGTGACATGCTTAGATTCTTATACTAAAAAATGACCTTTGTAAACAAATGAATATTATAGTTAAATATTTTTGAAAGAATCAACATATATATAGGAATAATTTCATGGAGTATGAGTGATAAAGGAAAAGTTTTACTATTTTGTAAAAATTGTTGTGTGATAGAAGCCGTTTTCGAATATTATGGACAGAAGCTGACTGTTTCTTGCTTTCGGCCTTCAAAAACTTCTCTTTTGGAAATGATTTCTCAATATTAAAGATGCCTGACTTAGAGGGGAACCTATATCTAAAATTTAAGAATATTTGGACTTGTTTTGGATGTGTTATGATGTTTTTAGTGCTCAGATTTAAAAGCAGTTTTTCTGCGCAATGAAAAGTTTTGGTCGTTTTGGGGTAGAAGGACATTGAGAAAAATTGTAAAACAATTTTTTTTTTATGAAACTAGACTCATAATTATTGAAAATAATGAAGACAGAAATGCATTAACCTCAGTTAATAAGGCCACAACAAATTATTTGAACATAGATCTAAAGTGCAGACAGCAATTGTACAATCATGCAACATGTTGTCCACTTGCCTAGTTGTTCACTTATCCTATATATTTTTTTTTTCAACACATCTTATCATATCTTGGCATGCGATTTTAGGTCAGATGTTCATCTCAAATAATTTAAAACTTAATAACTTTGTTTTATTAATATTTAACCATAATCTATACTATTATCTAAGGGAAGAGCTCCTACACTCACAAACGGGTAGTTATGATACCAACTTTTGAATTTCCCAAAATACCCCTGTTTTGACTTTTCAATAAATCTATACTATTATCTAAGGGAAGAGCTCCTACACTCACAAACGGGTAGTTATGATACCAACTTTTAAATTTCCCAAAATACCCCTGTTTTGACTTTTCAATAAATTAAAAAATAAGGACTTATACGTAATTGAACTATGTTTTAACTATCCACTCCTCAACTTTCTCCACATATTTAGCAACTTTCAAAATTTACAGTAATATTTTACCGTCTGACCGTTTAATTTTCATTATTATCTTCTATTTTATTTTCTCACGTTAACAAAGAGAGAGAATCTATCCAAACCAAACCACACAATCCCGAAAAGAAACAAAGTATGATGGATTCTTATTCATATTGTTTCATTTTCATATTTTTTTCTTTGTTTTTAGTTCTTTGTTATTATAAAGTGCATACTGATCAATTCAATTTGTTTACAGGCCAGCTATTAATATGATTCTACTGGAGATGGATTGAACTCCCTTCAGAAAGGTGATAAATTTTGCCTACTCTCACAATTTTTTTTATATATTTATAAAACTATCTTTAACACTGCAAGAAATTATATTCATCGTTATATGATTTTCGTTCAAATATTTTTTTAATCTTATTTTTTTAATTTGATAATAACCGTTCATATTGCTTTGATTTTACAATATTTTTAATCTTATCATGGGTTTATTTTTATTGATCACTTTGTTGTTGTCCAAATCTTATTAACGATTGTTTGAAATCTAGATTTTTTTTTCTTTTATCTTATCCTGAGTTGTTTTGATTGCATCAGTTTTTCTCCCGTTAATTTTTCATCACCTAATAATGCAACACCTAATCTTATCTATAATTGGGTAAACATTTCCAACTAAGTGTCATTAAACTAATTAATTTTAATAATTTATTCTATTACATACTCGAAGGTATTTTGATCTCATAAAAATTAAAATAACAGTAATATGACATTTTTACCAAATTGTCTCTTTCACTTTTAATAGCATAAAATGTCATACGTATTTTTAATAACAAAGTAAAATACATGCAACTTCTCAACTTAGTAAATTCAAAATCTAGGTAACTGCCCACTAAGCCACAATTTGTATTTACCGGGTTTAGAAGAAAAATTTTCCCTCTCTTTAATCCTTTTATGTTTTTCATCCCACCACTCCTCCACATTATGTTCAATTAATTTTGAATTATGCAGGTGCATGTTTTGACATCCATACCATGGGTCATGATTCCTGAACAACAAACTTGACGTGAGGTAATCAATTAAATTATGGTCATCAATTTACAAAACATGAAAGAAAAAACACATCAGTCAATTCTATTTTGTTCTTCTCAACCGTCCACTCCAAAAATGTTGCCAACTATCAGTTAATTTTTATTTTAAATTTCAAATTTCGATTTTCTGGGGTAGGATAGAAGTTTCTGCGAAAAAAATGGGACAATTTCATATATTCATGGTTATTTATATTTAATAGCAGTGGCTGATTGGTTCGGTTGCCCGCTTGGTAAGTGCCATGTAAATCAATTTTAATTTAATAATTTTGTTTCTTAAATTATTTTTCTTTTCAAGTTTCAGTACGAAGATTATGAATCAAGCAAGTGAAAGGGACCACGTATGGATAAAAAAAGTTGATTTGCTGTTATTGGTGAATAGTGATCAACACTTCCAAACTAAATTCTTTCAAGGTTTATTTGTTCTATTTATGTCCTTAGAAGTTAGAAGTTCTCATTCTAATTATTTAGTTAACTACGGGCCTATGGATGAGGTAAGCAAAACCTATAACGTACATCTATCAATTTTCTCTTCTCGATAAGAATGTTATTATTATTTACATAAATAAAGATTTTACATTTTAATTAATTCTTACCCTTTTCGTTATTTTACAGCTAGCCACTGCTCATGGCAAAGTTTGCATGGAAGAAAAATGTGCTGAAAACACACTATATATACAACGTTTAAGCAATAAGTATGCTACTTGAGTACAATTATGTTACCATTTTGTACCTGAATAACTAAATCGTGAGAATTGTTTTAACAAAATTAATTGCATACGTTTGTAAAGTAACCAAGGCATGTAAACTGCAAAAAGAAAAAAAATGATATTTAATATCAAATACCAAAACACAAAAAAAACTCATATTATTATGTTTCTAATTGATTATATTTCCATAACAAAATCATAGGAATTTAATTAGAACAAAAATCCCTTTTACACCTTAAAAAACTTTGCACGCGGTCCCGCGTGTGTCAAGTTGCTAGTTAAAAAATAAGGACTTATATGTAATTGAACTATGTTTTAACTATCCACTCCTCAACTTTCTCCACATATTTAGCAACTTTCAAAATTTACAGTAATATATTACCGCCTGACCGTTTAATTTTCATTATTATCTTCTATTTTATTTTCTCACGTTAACAAAGAGAGAGAATCTATCCAAACCAAACCACACAATCCTGAAAAGAAACAAAGTACGATGGATTCTTATTCAAATTGTTTCATTTTCATATTTTTTTCTTTGTTTTTAGTTCTTTGTTATTATAAAGTGCATACTGATCAATTCAATTTGTTTACAGGCCAGCTATTAATATGATTCTACTACTGGAGATGGATTGAACTCCCTTCAGAAAGGTGATAAATTTTGCCACCTCTCACAATTTTTTTTATATATTTATAAAACTATCTTTAACACTGCAAGAAATTATATTCATCGTTATATGATTTTCGTTCAAATATTTTTTTAATCTTATTTTTTTAATTTGATAATAACCGTTCATATTGCTTTGATTTTACAATATTTTTAATCTTATCATGGGTTTATTTTTATTGATCACTTTGTTGTTGTCCAAATCTTATTAACGATTGTTTGAAATCTAGATTTTTTTTTCTTTTATCTTATCCTGAGTTGTTTTGATTGCATCAGTTTTTCTCCCGTTAATTTTTCATCACCTAATAATGCAACACCTAATCTTATCTATAATTGGGTAAACATTTCCAACTAAGTGTCATTAAACTAATTAATTTTAATAATTTATTCTATTACATACTCGAAGGTATTTTGATCTCATAAAAATTAAAATAACAGTAATATGACATTTTTACCAAATTGTCTCTTTCACTTTTAATAGCATAAAATGTCATACGTATTTTTAATAACAAAGTAAAATACATGCAACTTCTCAACTTAGTAAATTCAAAATCTAGGTAACTGCCCACTAAGCCACAATTTGTATTTACCGGGTTTAGAAGAAAAATTTTCCCTCTCTTTAATCCTTTTATGTTTTTCATCCCACCACTCCTCCACATTATGTTCAATTAATTTTGAATTATGCAGGTGCATGTTTTGACATCCATACCATGGGTCATGATTCCTGAACAACAAACTTGACGTGAGGTAATCAATTAAATTATGGTCATCAATTTACAAAACATGAAAGAAAAAACACATCAGTCAATTCTATTTTGTTCTTCTCAACCGTCCACTCCAAAAATGTTGCCAACTATCAGTTAATTTTTATTTTAAATTTCAAATTTCGATTTTCTGGGGTAGGATAGAAGTTTCTGCGAAAAAAATGGGACAATTTCATATATTCATGGTTATTTATATTTAATAGCAGTGGCTGATTGGTTCGGTTGCCCGCTTGGTAAGTGCCATGTAAATCAATTTTAATTTAATAATTTTGTTTCTTAAATTATTTTTCTTTTCAAGTTTCAGTACGAAGATTATGAATCAAGCAAGTGAAAGGGACCACGTATGGATAAAAAAAGTTGATTTGCTGTTATTGGTGAATAGTGATCAACACTTCCAAACTAAATTCTTTCAAGGTTTATTTGTTCTATTTATGTCCTTAGAAGTTAGAAGTTCTCATTCTAATTATTTAGTTAACTACGGGCCTATGGATGAGGTAAGCAAAACCTATAACGTACATCTATCAATTTTCTCTTCTCGATAAGAATGTTATTATTATTTACATAAATAAAGATTTTACATTTTAATTAATTCTTACCCTTTTCGTTATTTTACAGCTAGCCACTGCTCATGGCAAAGTTTGCATGGAAGAAAAATGTGCTGAAAACACACTATATATACAACGTTTAAGCAATAAGTATGCTACTTGAGTACAATTATGTTACCATTTTGTACCTGAATAACTAAATCGTGAGAATTGTTTTAACAAAATTAATTGCATACGTTTGTAAAGTAACCAAGGCATGTAAACTGCAAAAAGAAAAAAAATGATATTTAATATCAAATACCAAAACACAAAAAAAACTCATATTATTATGTTTCTAATTGATTATATTTCCATAACAAAATCATAGGAATTTAATTAGAACAAAAATCCCTTTTACACCTTAAAAAACTTTGCACGCGGTCCCGCGTGTGTCAAGTTGCTAGTTAAAAAATAAGGACTTATATGTAATTGAACTATGTTTTAACTATCCACTCCTCAACTTTCTCCACATATTTAGCAACTTTCAAAATTTACAGTAATATATTACCGCCTGACCGTTTAATTTTCATTATTATCTTCTATTTTATTTTCTCACGTTAACAAAGAGAGAGAATCTATCCAAACCAAACCACACAATCCTGAAAAGAAACAAAGTACGATGGATTCTTATTCAAATTGTTTCATTTTCATATTTTTTTCTTTGTTTTTAGTTCTTTGTTATTATAAAGTGCATACTGATCAATTCAATTTGTTTACAGGCCAGCTATTAATATGATTCTACTACTGGAGATGGATTGAACTCCCTTCAGAAAGGTGATAAATTTTGCCACCTCTCACAATTTTTTTTATATATTTATAAAACTATCTTTAACACTGCAAGAAATTATATTCATCGTTATATGATTTTCGTTCAAATATTTTTTTAATCTTATTTTTTTAATTTGATAATAACCGTTCATATTGCTTTGATTTTACAATATTTTTAATCTTATCATGGGTTTATTTTTATTGATCACTTTGTTGTTGTCCAAATCTTATTAACGATTGTTTGAAATCTAGATTTTTTTTTTCTTTTATCTTATCCTGAGTTGTTTTGATTGCATCAGTTTGTCTCCCGTTAATTTTTCATCACCTAATAATGCAACACCTAATCTTATCTATAATTGGGTAAATATTTCCAACTAAGTGTCATTAAACTAATTAATTTTAATAATTTATTCTATTACATACTCGAAGGTATTTTGATCTCATAAAAATTAAAATAACAGTAATATGACATTTTTACCAAATTGTCTCTTTCACTTTTAATAGCATAAAATGTCATACGTATTTTTAATAACAAAGTAAAATACATGCAACTTCTCAACTTAGTAAATTCAAAATCTAGGTAACTGCCCACTAAGCCACAATTTGTATTTACCGGGTTTAGAAGAAAAATTTTCCCTCTCTTTAATCCTTTTATGTTTTTCATCCCACCACTCCTCCAAATTATGTTCAATTAATTTTGAATTATGCAGGTGCATGTTTTGACATCCATACCATGGGTCATGATTCCTGAACAACAAACTTGACGTGAGGTAATCAATTAAATTATGGTCATCAATTTACAAAACATGAAAGAAAAAACACATCGGTCAATTCTATTTTGTTCTTCTCAACCGTCCACTCCAAAAATGTTGCCAACTATCAGTTAATTTTTATTTTAAATTTCAAATTTCGATTTTCTGGGGTAGGATAGAAGTTTATGCGAAAAAATGGGACAATTTCATATATTCATGGTTATTTATATTTAATAGCAGTGGCTGATTGGTTCGGTTGCCCGCTTGGTAAGTGCCATGTACATCAATTTTAATTTAATAATTTTGTTTCTTAAATTATTTTTCTTTTCAAGTTTCAGTACGAAGATTATGAATCAAGCAAGTGAAAGGGACCACGTATGGATAAAAAAAGTTGATTTGCTCTTATTGGTGAATAGTGATCAACACTTCCCAACTAAATTCTTTCAAGGTTTATTTGTTCTGTTTATGTCCTTAGAAGTTAGAAGTTCTCATTCTAATTATTTAGTTAACTACGGGCCTATGGATGAGGTAAGCAAAACCTATAACGTACATCTATCAATTTTCTCTTCTCGATAAGAATGTTATTATTATTTACATAAATAAAAATTTTACATTTTAATTAATTCTTACCCTTTTCGTTTTTTTACAGCTAGCCACTGCTCATGGCAAAGTTTGCATGGAAGAAAAATGTGCTGAAAACACACTATATATACAACGTTTAAGCAATAAGTATGCTACTTGAATACAATTATGTTACCATTTTGTACCTGAATAACTAAATCGTGAGAATTGTTTTAACAAAATTAATTGCATACGTTTGTAAAGTAACCAAGGCATGTAAACTGCAAAAAGAAAAAAAATGATATTTAATATCAAATACCAAAACACAAAAAAAACTCATATTATTATGTTTCTAATTGATTATATTTCCATAACAAAATCATAGGAATTTAATTAGAACAAAAATCCCTTTTACACCTTAAAAAACTTTGCACGCGGTCCCGCGTGTGTCAAGTTGCTAGTTAAAAAATAAGGACTTATATGTAATTGAACTATGTTTTAACTATCCACTCCTCAACTTTCTCCACATATTTAGCAACTTTCAAAATTTACAGTAATATATTACCGTCTGACCGTTTAATTTTCATTATTATCTTCTATTTTATTTTCTCACGTTAACAAAGAGAGAGAATCTATCCAAACCAAACCATACAATCCTGAAAAGAAACAAAGTACGATGGATTCTTATTCAAATTGTTTCATTTTCATATTTTTTTCTTTGTTTTTAGTTCTTTGTTATTATAAAGTGCATACTGATCAATTCAATTTGTTTACAGGCCAGCTATTAATATGATTCTACTACTGGAGATGGATTGAACTCCCTTCAGAAAGGTGATAAATTTTGCCTACTCTCACAATTTTTTTTATATATTTATAAAACTATCTTTAACACTGCAAGAAATTATATTCATCGTTATATGATTTTCGTTCAAATATTTTTTTAATCTTATTTTTTTAATTTGATAATAACCGTTCATATTGCTTTGATTTTACAATATTTTTAATCTTATCATGGGTTTATTTTTATTGATCACTTTATTGTTGTCCAAATCTTATTAACGATTGTTTGAAATCTAGAATTTTTTTTTCTTTTATCTTATCCTGAGTTGTTTTGATTGCATCAGTTTTTCTCCCGTTAATTTTTCATCACCTAATAATGCAACACCTAATCTTATCTATAATTGGGTAAACATTTCCAACTAAGTGTCATTAAACTAATTAATTTTAATAATTTATTCTATTACATACTCGAAGGTATTTTGATCTCATAAAAATTAAAATAACAGTAATATGACATTTTTACCAAATTGTCTCTTTCACTTTTAATAGCATAAAATGTCATACGTATTTTTAATAACAAAGTAAAATACATGCAACTTCTCAACTTAGTAAATTCAAAATCTAGGTAACTGCCCACTAAGCCACAATTTGTATTTACCGGGTTTAGAAGAAAAATTTTCCCTCTCTTTAATCCTTTTATGTTTTTCATCCCACCACTCCTCCAAATTATGTTCAATTAATTTTGAATTATGCAGGTGCATGTTTTGACATCCATACCATGGGTCATGATTCCTGAACAACAAACTTGACGTGAGGTAATCAATTAAATTATGGTCATCAATTTACAAAACATGAAAGAAAAAACACATCGGTCAATTCTATTTTGTTCTTCTCAACCGTCCACTCCAAAAATGTTGCCAACTATCAGTTAATTTTTATTTTAAATTTCAAATTTCGATTTTCTGGGGTAGGATAGAAGTTTATGCGAAAAAAATGGGACAATATTATATATTCATGGTTATTTATATTTAATAGCAGTGGCTGATT
This sequence comes from Linaria vulgaris, assembly GCA_948329865.1. Lineage (NCBI taxonomy): Eukaryota > Viridiplantae > Streptophyta > Magnoliopsida > Lamiales > Plantaginaceae > Linaria > Linaria vulgaris. Next base: position 66,090,975 of record OX415250.1, read on the forward strand.
GGTTCGGTTGCCCGCTTGGTAAGTGCCATGTACATCAATTTTAATTTAATAATTTTGTTTCTTAAATTATTTTTCTTTTCAAGTTTCAGTACGAAGATTATGAATCAAGCAAGTGAAAGGGACCACGTATGGATAAAAAAAGTTGATTTGCTGTTATTGGTGAATAGTGATCAACACTTCCCAACTAAATTCTTTCAAGGTTTATTTGTTCTGTTTATGTCCTTAGAAGTTAGAAGTTCTCATTCTAATTATTTAGTTAACTACGGGCCTATGGATGAGGTAAGCAAAACCTATAACGTACATCTATCAATTTTCTCTTCTCGATAAGAATGTTATTATTATTTACATAAATAAAGATTTTACATTTTAATTAATTCTTACCCTTTTCGTTATTTTACAGCTAGCCACTGCTCATGGCAAAGTTTGCATGGAAGAAAAATGTGCTGAAAACACACTATATATACAACGTTTAAGCAATAAGTATGCTACTTGAGTACAATTATGTTACCATTTTGTACCTGAATAACTAAATCGTGAGAATTGTTTTAACAAAATTAATTGCATACGTTTGTAAAGTAACCAAGGCATGTAAACTGCAAAAAGAAAAAAAAATGATATTTAATATCAAATACCAAAACACAAAAAAAACTCATATTATTATGTTTCTAATTGATTATATTTCCATAACAAAATCATAGGAATTTAATTAGAACAAAAATCCCTTTTACACCTTAAAAAACTTTGCACGCGGTCCCGCGTGTGTCAAGTTGCTAGTGATAAGATAAAGTTTTATAAACATATTTATATAAATAACAACAATATTTAGCCATTTATGCGAATTTCAAAATAATAACTATAACTTAGAATTTGAAAAGATAATTTAAGAATAAATCAAGTGTATAGAAGACTACCATGAACCGATCATTATATCCTGGACTAAATTGCAAATCTTTAAAACTATTTGGGATCAAAATGATATTTTTAATAGTTAGGGACTAAATTAAATATGTTGAATTATATTGTTCTCTTATAAATTTTAGGGACGTTACGATCCCTCCTCCATAAATGAATCTGGTCCCCAGATTCTTACCTGATCTTGTTCCAAGGGCAATAAGTGGGCTTTTATTATTCGAGCTCCGACCATCATGTGACTTCTTCTAATTCACCAAAAATGTACTTCCAAGCTAGATTGGTTAATCCAAGATTTTGAAATTCAATCCATAGCAATATTACATTTAGTTGAACCCAAAATTTAATATCCAGTTATATCAAAACTTACTTTTAATTCGATTGTGCGGGATCAACTTCTTATGTCGATGATTCCAAGCCTATGAGCACCAAATATCTTATATAGTTCTCAAAATAACCTTATGCAACTCTAAGTTTACAGATAGAAAAAAAAATCGATGGTGCATGATCTTTTCTTATTTGATCTTTATGCCCTCGATAAAGATATTCATATATAAGAGATAATTACAAAATCCAACACTAGTGCGTCAAAAGAAACTATTGCCAAAAATCTTTAGGTGCTCTTCTAAAACCCAAGTTGTTCAATGAAATTCACATCTCCAAATTTCATTTGATTCTAATTAAATTTTGAATATATCTATATCCTTTGATTTAAGTCCTAGTATCCCTTTCGCAAACCAAATGAACTTGTAACCTATGTGATATCTCATCAGTGACCCAAAATTAACGTTTCTCCAATAGTAACACCTAAAATTCATCATTTGCCTAAAGAAGAGTTGTGCATACCACAAACCAATGATACTAGATCCTCAACCTTTAAGATCGATACTTAAATCAGGATAGGAAATTGTAAAACCCTTTCTTTAGAAGAAGAACATAAATTATTTGGAAAAACCAAAAATAAAATCTTTTAGCTCAAATCTCTTTCAAGTATATGTATATATATATATATATATATATATATATATATATATATATAGGGATAATTCTATCAAACCCCCCAAACTATGGTACCTTTTACCGGACGAGGTCAGAACTTTCATTTTAGCATCAGTGCCCCCTAAAGTATCATCGTTTTTGAACGGGTTTTGTGCGGTTTTCTTGGGGGTAAAGTTGTCCAGTCACTTAAAATAATAAATTCAAAAAAAGCAAAAAAAAAGAATTTTTTTATTATTTTGGATTTATTATTTTTATTGCCCCATTTTTTCTTTTGGATTTATAAAATAATAAATCGAAAAAAAAAGAAAATTTTTATTATATTGTTGATTATTATTTTATTGCGGTCTTTTTTTCTGGATCTATAAAATAATAAATCGAAAAAAAGGATACGATACGATACGATAAAAGAATCGAAATTTTTTTATGAATTTATTTCCTTTTTCCTATTTATTATTTTATAAATTCAAAAAAAAGACTATACGATAAAATAATAATTCCAACAAAATAATAAAAAAGTTCTTCTTTTATTTTTTTCGATTTATTATTTTATAAATCCAAAAGAAAAAAACGGGGCAATAATAATAATAAATGCAAAATAATAAAAAATTCCTTTTTTTTTAATTTATTATTTTAAGTGACTGGACAACTTTACCCCCAAGAAAAATGCTCAAAAGTCGTTCGCACAAACGATGATACTTTAGGGAGCACTGGTGCTAAAATGAAAGTTCTGACCTCGTCTGGTAAAAGGTACCATAGTTTGGGGGGTTTGATAGAATTATCCCTATATATATATATATATATATATATATATTTGCAGTTCTATTGGACAATCAAACAATGAGAATAGGTCAAGTTGTCGTTAAAATTTCAAACGAGAGAAATGGAAAAAGGATTAGCTAGAGTTTTCTAGTGGACAACTCTCAATTTGTTAAACAAAATGATGCATATATAATATAACAAGGAATAAAACAAAATGAAACTTAACTCGTTATGTCTAATCTTAGTTATCTACAAAAATAGCAAAGTTAAATTTGAGAGAGGATATATCTAATCATGCATGGACAAACTTTTGTTGTGGTATAAAAGATTAATTGCTAATAGTAAAAATCATCTAAAATGTAACTTTAAGAAATATGTCCACAGCGTATGTACACAGGCTTTTAAATTACAACATGAATTAGGCGTATATAAAACAGATCTATACAATACTACACAACATAAATTTATCAACCTTTACTTTTGAAGTATTCAAAAATAACTCATGTAGAAAAATTATGTAAATGAAGAGTTTTGATTGTCAAAACTATTTCATATATTTTACAAAACTTACCAATGAAAAACTGAAGTCATAATAATATAATTCTTTAAGATACTAGTTAGTGAGATGAAGGGTGATTAAGAAGACACGCTTCAAGTTGCAAAAGATAGATTGCACAACACGTTATTAAGTTATTTATTATTTTTATTTGAAGATAATATTTATTTTTCTTTCAAAGCTTCCTTCATACGTTTACTATTTTTCTTGTTATAAATACCGCTTGCATGCTTATGAGAACAACACACCGATATATACCACATTATAAAGTAATTTTTTTTTATATAATTTTAGATGGAAAAATCTTCAACTCGCGAATAAACACTATTTGTGTCTTTTGCGGATCTAGTTTTGGAAAAGATCCAGAGTTTCTTGAGGTGACAAGCAGTCTGAGGAGCATATTGGCACAGAGAAAGATAAAGCTAGTCTATGGAGAAGGAAGTTTAGGGTTAATGGAGTGTGTAGCAAAAAATGTATTTTCAAGAGATGGAAGAGTTTTACGAATCATACCAAAAGCTTTAGCTGACATGAATCCTGGTGGTCCAATCATAGGTGAAGAGCTTATTGAACTTAGCATGCGTGAAAAAATAGCGACTATGTTGTGCAATTCTGATGCCTTTATAGCATTACCCGGAGGGTTAGGAACACTAGAAGATATCTCGTGCATAGCCTCCTGGGCTCAATTAAACATGGATAAAAAACCTATTAGGATTGTACAACATTAATGGTGTCTTTGATGGATTGTTGCCATCTCTAGATCATTGTGTGGAGCAGGAATTTATGAAGCTGTTGGCCCGCAAAATTCTAATTTCTGCACATACTTCCGATAAATTGATCGACAAGCTTAAAGCATGTGTACCGAATGTAGATCCAATTTTGTCACAAATTAACTGGCAGATGACTAAGAGCAGTAGTAGCAGTAGTAATAATAGTAGTAGCAAGAAACGTAAATAAGTTCCCCAGTTGTGACTCTTTTTATTGTAAAACTACGATGACTAGTGTTTGATGCAATTAAATATTTGTTTATCTTTAGTAATAGTTTGTAAAAGATCTTTAAAAATATAGCATAATATCATAATTTTTAGTACATGGCTCTGATACCATACTGTGAGAACCGCACCTCGAGATTTAGTTAATAACAAACTCGTCCCATGTTCAAAATACACAGAAACAAACTCGATATTAATTTAGTCTAAAGGAAAGGTCTCATGCCCAGCATCATACCACCCATAAAGAAAATCAATTTATTACATATCACAGAGGAAGTCTTGATAAAATACAAATAACAACATCATAGTTGAATAAAAGTGACAATACTTAGTTATTTAAAATTTTTATGATTATTGAAATGCATACTCAAAATAACACTAAGCAAAATAACTTCTTGATTTGAAAAACCACTCACACCAGCCACACGTAAGTCGCCTTTTATTCTGAGGAATGGACAAACAAAACAAAAGAGGAATAAGTCTTTAAAGACTTAGTGAAATTTATAGGTTTAGGCGGTAAATTGAACAAGAATAAGTAGAATCCGAAAATGATATGAACGGTAAAGAATGGCAAGAAGTAACTATTGAGCGTTAATAACATATGAACGTAAAGTAATGAAAATGAACACGTGCAGATAACAATTAGATTCAACCTTATATCAACGAATATACTACCTTATACCTCCCAACAAGGAGTCACCTCGCAACAAAACGAAAAGACATGCTCGAGTATACGTCTATCTAGCACGCGAGATATAATCAACTCCTGACTATACGCGGCCCCTAGATCGATGGGTATTATGCAAAATTACTTAAACCGACAGCCCTTGCTGCCCAGCAGTAAATTAACACAATCCCGAGCCCAACTTCCCAAAGGCGTCCCAATGGGTGAAACATAATATCACATGAACTAGTAAGCCGGATAATATCCGGTGCTCGTTCGCACAGTCCGGGAATCAATATATAGGTTATCAGATTAGGTAAGGTAATACGATTATGAATTGATAAGTCATAGAGATTTAGCATTTGAACATGATGTAGCAATAGATAAAGGAAACTGAATCACCTACGAGAATAAGTAAATGAAAAGTAAAGGCAATATAAAGGATGGAAGAAATTGCTCGCGATTCGGAAATAAAATCACGATTTTTCTGTCCAAGTTCCTCAGGGCCGGATGCCAAACGGGGCAGGAATAATCAAAATCAAACCTCACCTTTTTTCACACAATTGCTGCTAATTGTCCTCGTTAACTTCGTCAATCCCTAAATAAGTTTACAAAGTGTTAATGGTGATACAATTAGCTAGTAAGTTTATGTTTTTCATAAGTTGTTCTAATTAGTAATTATGCTACCCTTTAATAATAACAAAGTTAGAATATGAGAGAATCATGTTCTTATATACATCAAAGATTCATGCAAAGGATTAATATGAAAGTAAACTAAAGATCACTTAAAACATCCATTGTCATTAGTAAAAATAAAACGTACTCGGCTACTACTATCTTTGTCGTCTAAACTATGATCTAATGAGTGATTTGCTTCAATAACCTTCAATATAGTAGATCTATCATGAATTCGTTATTTACACATTTCAACTCTTCATATTAAGCAATCATATAAAGAGATTAGTGAAATATTACATAGTGTTCTAAAACAAATAACTAAAGTAGCAACATGCTTAGATTCTTATAATAAAAATTGACCTTTGTAAACAAATGAATATTATAGTTAAATATTTTTGAAAGGATCAACATATATATAGGAATAATTTCATGGAGTATGAGTGATAAAGGAAAAGTTTTACTATTTTGTAAAAATCGTTGTGTGATAGAAGCCGTTTTCAGACATCCTGGACAAAAGCTGACTGTTTCTTGCTTTCGGCCTTCAAAAATTTCTCTTTTAGAAATGATTTCTTAATATTAAAGATGCCTGACTTAGAGGGGGACCTAGATCTAAAATTTAAGAATATTTGGACTTGTTTTGGATGAGTTATGATGTTTTTAGTGCTCAGATTTGAAAGCAGTTTTTCTGCGCAATGAAAAGTTTTAGTCGTTTTGGGGTAGAAGGACGATGGGAAAAATTATGAAATAATTTTTTTATGAAACTAGACTCATATTTATTATAAATAATGAAGAAATAAATGCATGAAACTCAGTTAATAAGGCCACAAAAATTGTTTGAACACAGATCTGAAGTGCATACAGCAATTGTACAATCATGCAACAAGTTGTCCACTTGCCTAGTTGTTCACTTATCCTATATATTTTTTTTCTCAACACATCTTATTATATCTTGGCTTGTGATTTTAGGTCAGATGTTCATCTCAAATAATTTAAAACTTAATAACTTTGTTTGATTAATATTTAACCATAATGATAAGATAAAGTTTTATAAACATATTTATATAAATAACAAAAATATTTAGCCATTTATGCTATTTTCAAAATAATAACTATAACTTAGGATTTGAAAAGCTAATTTAAGAATAAATCAAGTGTATAGAAGACTACCATGAACCGGTCATTAAATCTAGGACTAAATTGCAATCTTTAAAACTATTTGGGGTCAAAATGATATTTTAATAGTTTAGGGACTAAGCTGAAAATATTGAAATTGTATTGTTCTTTTCTGAATTTTAGGGCCATTACATAAGATCAACAACAAGAGAAGGAATTATCGATCAGTGTGTGAAAGGGATATCATTCATCAACAAGACACGTGAATCGATATATCAAAACAAGGAGAATATGCAACTATCATAGAAAATCATTCGACACGATAATGCTTCCTAATCTTTTAGTTTCATTTTAATTGTTTATAATGATGTTGAATTTATTTTTTAATATGATCAGATGCTAGTTACTTCATTATTAGAGTTAGGAAGTAGTTGGATTCTAAACTATATGAAGGCTTATGACTTGATTTTTATTAATGGCATGTTTATGTATATTTTATTATTTTGTGCTCAATGCCTTGTCATGCCCGATCAACATGATATTGATTAAAGGTTATGGTTGATCACTAGAGTCGTCACATAATACGTTATGTGGAATAATTGAACCAGAGAGTGTGTGAAAAAGATAAGTCGGACCATGTCCTTTTGTGGCCTCAAAAGAAACAATGAACATATGCAACGATTAAGGAAATCATAACATTAGTATGAACATGGTAGAAGATCGAGTGAACTCAAACCTCTAAGCTACTTTACCAATATTGATTACAACTCAACCAAACTCAATTCATTTCAATTCATTCATGTAGTTTATTTTATTTTACATGCGTTGAAATATATATATGCCAATCCATTCAATCATTTTAATCACTACACTTAGAAAGAGAAATAATAAAGTAATTAAATATGAGAGTTAATCATTATCCTCGCGAGATTCGCCACTTGAGATATAATTTATTTCTATTGTATTATTACTTGACCATGCACTTGAAAAAATGTCAATAAAGCTTTATTATGAATTCTATTGTTGAAAATGCTACACGCTCGCTACACTTTATTGGTCACGTAAAGCGTGCCTTTCTTCAAACTCCCAGCCAACACTTTGGCTCCCTTGGTTATATTCTAAGCACCCAAATCAACGGATAGATGATACACATCATCATCTAACTTCACAACAGAAATAAGATTTTTCTGCAGGCTAGGAATATGCCTCTCGCCTACAATGCACATATGCCTCCATTAGTCGAATCGACTTGAACAACTCCTTTTGCTACGATTTTCAAAGGTTTGTTATTGGCAAGATAAACCTTTCCAAGATATACAAAATCATAATTCGCATCATATTACTCTCGGGACAAGAATGAAACGGCGCTCCAGAATTAAAGACCCTCGACATCAATGGAATGCATACACTCAATATTCATGCTTCGCCCCTAAGGTAGAATTTGTCTAAATGAAGCTCAATTCACTACAACTAGAATCAACGCATACTATAATTTGAACAAGCCATTTATGGAGATGTGGAATGAAGGAGCTTATAGAAAATTACTAAGGGAAGTCTCATCTGAGCACCTCATCACAGACAAAGAGGCGTTTCAAAAGAATGTCGATGGATGCCTTCAAGCTGACTACAGAGTGCTGAAAGCTCATGTCAAAGAGCTTTACTTGTTCGTATGTTCGAGAATTCTACCACCTATCAATCTAGGAAAAGGTTCTTGGGAACAAGACAAGATTATGATGTTTACCAAACAAGGAGATATCCCAAACATTGGTGAAATCATAGTCAAACTCATTGAAGACCACACAATCAATGGTCAACAAAGACTCATGTATTTCAGGTCATTAATCCCAACCTTTTGTATCAATGAAGCTTATCCTATGATTCAATCAGATATCTATCACCAGAATACATATCCAATCAACCAACTTTCGAGGAAGGTGATTGAGAAGACGTACCTTTCCAATGAGTCTTTGTCCATTAAATCTATTGAAGAAATCATGGTGCCCACACCTAAGAGACATAGAATGTCTCAAAAGCAACTTGAATAGGCGAAGGAGAGTAAGATCAAAGACTATGTCGAGTTAGTGAACAAACTGAAGGAAATCAAGGAGCAACTCTAGAATAGCAACGCCTATGAATGGATTGAATTGAGGCAATTTCACAAAGAATGACAAAGAACAAATAGCCTTGCAAGTGTTCTATGAGCCGGAGGCTCGGTAATGGGAGTCTGCTTTCTATGCTTTAATTTTTTCTATGTTTTGAAGATGAGGGCATCATTTGATTCTATGTTTAGGGTGAAAAGGCTTCACTTTTTATTGTCATCTATATTATACATTTGTTATTTTAAGAGTCTAGTTTTTAGGGTCTTTTTTTTTGTTGAGGCATGAAGCATGAATAAGCAGGGACCAATTATGATATATGCATAATATGGTACGAATTTGAGATGCAAAAAATACGTTTGTGTGATTTGGGTACAGCTTGCATCATATGGTCAAAAGCATGCTTATTTTATATACATTATCAGATATGTTGCATGTTTAGAAGATATTGAGATAAGTTTTGTGTGTTCATAAGAAAGTAGAGAATTACATGTAATTTATTAATCTTCAGTGATTTGCTCAATTATTATTTGAGATAATTGTAGAAGTTGACATGTTGAAGAAATGAATTAGGTCATCTTTTCTAATTGCATGAGCCTTTCAAGCCCAAAACCCCATAAAACTAAAGTAATCCCCATAACCCTGATGAAGCCATCTCTATATAAGCCTTTCGTTGAGTAAGCCTCATCTACCTACCCTTGAGCCTATGAATGTCATATTTTACTCTGTTCTAAAGATGAGTTGATTAAATCCTAAGAAAGAAGTGAAAACAAGGAATAAGAAGGAGATGTGAAAACAAAAGTACGAGCCTAGAAAGAAAAAGGGGGAAAAAGGCTGCAAACTCAAAAGAGGATGAATATAATGGAGAGCATGAATAACCCAGTGCATCTAAAAAATTATGAAGTATATGGTGGACGAAATAAAGGTTTTAATATAGTAATATAGGCTACTATACAAGAGCGGTCAGGATGGAGTATCCAACAAACTGACCGCGAATGGCAAAACAAAGCTATGGGTCTAAATAGGCAACCCAAGTAGTGAAAGCTAGCCAAATAAAAAATGGTATAATATTAAGTTATTAAAAGAAAATTTGAAATCAAGCATAAACATCTTACGGACATAGCGGGATTTCATGTAATCAAAGGAAGCCACGACGTGAAGACTATCTATCACGGCTTCGGTTACGAACAACTTTTTCAACTGGCTTTTGAACTTTTTTCTTAGTTGCATTGGTAGCTTGCACCTTATCTTTAGCGGGAGACATTAAAGGCGGAGATGAATTCTTATATATCACAAGCAGGGGATACTCTCTTTCATCTTCACCATAATTAATTTTTGTGTTATCAGGGAGACTTGGAAAAATAATACGATGTTTTCTAGAGTACTCTGAGTCCGAGTTAGGCCCCCGATCATCAGTGGAGTCCTAAATCATCTGATCTTCGTTGTGGCATCCTTGCATGTCTTTTACATGCTGAGTCCAAATGTTCATCCCTAGAATCAGTCGTATCCTTGAAAACATCATCCATCGAAGCACTATAAGTCAAATATTTTCCTTAGGCAATCGATTCATCTGTGGTTAAGTTATCTCTGACAGCATTAAAATCCTTACACTCATCTGATTCCTTAGATGAAGTACCCAAATCTTCAATAACCAAGTTAGAAATCATCGAAATCATTAGAAACCAATATCGCCTTACCTTTATCAAATAAACTCGCACCCTTAGGCAAAACAATCTCCATATTAATAACCCCAACACAATCAACCCGTGCATCCGGTTCTTCATTAATAAGAGCATGGAAAAAACTATCATTACCTCTTGGCACGGTTTTAACCGGAGAGGAAGGGTTTGCTCCTTTGGGGTCCTCTTTTTCAATAGGCACTTTATTAATGTTACTAACCTCAACCCAATCATCATGATCAACCGGGTCAAGATTAACAAGAGCGTCAAAAGAATTTTTGTAACCTCGTTTAAGTACTTTTATGGGAGAAGACGAGCCACTACGCGATGAGGCCACATCTTCTTTGCTACAAACCGGTGCCCAAACTTCGCTTGATCCTTTAGGATCCTCTTTTTCCTTAGCCACTTTTGAAACTTGTTCAGAGTTTTTCTCAAATTTCTCAACACCACATTCTTCAATAACATGGACCAATCGTTGACATTTCCGACAAAAAAATGGAAAAGTTTTCATAAATAACTTTTTGTTTGACGTAAGTTACTTTTCACCAACTTGAACATACCATTCAATTTCCTCCCGTATCGGCTCCATTAGATTCACTTCAACACAGCTACGAGGGTAATCAGGACGAAACAAAGTGATAGCACCTTCGTCTAACCTTAGCAGTCTGCCAAAATATTGACCCAAAGACATAAGTGTTCGTCGTTCACAATACCTCAAATTCAGATTCGGAAATCCTATCCAAACCTAAGCAATTGGCGGCTCTAGTTCCGGTTTGAAATATGGAGTCCATTTGAAAACCTTTGCCGAGACACCTTGAAAAAGGTAAAGAGTTTTTCATCCAAAGCCTCGTGTAATTCTTTTCTTTTTCAAGTTTAAGCATAATGTGACGAAGACCAATCGGGCCGATAGTATACGTGCCTTTCGGAGCAAAACTCTCAATCATGCGATGCATAAAAATATATTTTGGTTTCACAATCAGAAATTGAATAATAAGCACCAAGTTGAAACGATCATCAAGATCCTTTATCTCGTTTTCTTAGAATATCATCGACTTACCTTTTTGAGTATGAAAACTTTTAGGCACAATTGACGTATCATCAGCAAGCGATCACTTAAGATCATAATTTTGACTAGGATTAGCAACCTGAGCAAACGAAACACCGTTTAAAGGTTGACATAATTGATAAGGTCGTGGATTCATAGGTGCTACATTGGACATAACCTTAGCAACGGGCGCATTTTCTTTAACCAACGGTGCTAAAGGAACAAGATTACGTCGAGCTATAAAGTTGGATGAAATAGTCGGAAAGAACCTTTACCATGTGCCATAGAGGCTGCCATCGGGTTGTTAACAAGATTTTAGACATGTTTCATTGAATTCGATGGCGGTAATGAATCCACAACGTTCAACTCACCTAAAATGACTTTGGCCGGCAAAGAGGGTCCTACCTCGACCGCGGCGGTCTCCGGCGGTTGCACGGTGGCGTAAGGTGCTGCGCTTGCATGCATGTGACCACTTGCAAGCATGTTGCAATCAAGATCAGCCATGTGCAGGACCAATAAACAAAGCCTTCAAAGCCTTTTAATACGTTCACACTATGTCCCTCCAAAAATGGCAACTAATGAATGAATAATAATGGTAACTTGAAGGCTTGAGATTTGATCCCTAGCCGCCACCCCCAACCCCCCCCCCCCCCTTCTTTGAACACAACTACCAAGGAGATTGGATAGATGAGCACGGCGCCACGGTGGAGGGTGTTTACAAAATGCAAAAGAACCACAACCTGATCCAAATGTGAAAAAAAGTAGACCCCGAGCCCTATGAAGTTCAAACTTGGACGAATTTGTGGATGAAAAACACAAAAACACAAGAAAATAACAAGAAGAACCTCGATAAAATGAAAAAAAGAAAGCAAGGTCGCAACTCTTAAAAGAAACACAAAAATATGCACAACCAAACCAAAGCAAAGGAGATCTGAAGACCGTCCTAGGAGGCTTGCGTAGCACACACTCGTAGTGAAGAGGAAGAGAAGAAACCAAGCTTCCAAATCAACGCCCATAATTCCCCAAAAAACAAGCCCAACTATGCGAAAGAATTAAATCCCGAGAGCATTTTGTAAAGGGAAAAATGGAGTTTTTTATGAAAATTCTTCCTTTAGTTTACTTTAGTTTAGTTAGTTAATCAATCATTCTCCCAGCATTCTTAGTTTAATTACTAAATTGCTTTCATTAGTTTAATAGTTTAATTGTTTTAAGTGCTTTAATTGTTTTCTTGCGTTAAAACCAAAACCAAAAAAATATTTAATTATTGTTTCCGCATTCTTCAATTAATTTTCTCTGCATTCCAGATTAAGCATTCTTAGCGTAAAACGCATTTAAATCATCTTTAGTTTAGAAAGCATTCATAGCATTCACAAGCATTCATTACATCTTGTAAAAACACAACAGAATGGTCGTGACAATTGTTAGAGTCTTGCATTTAAGTGATTCATACATTCATCCACAACTCCCTTGGAATACGATACTTGGTTCGTAACCAACTTAGCATTTTTATTATTACTTGATTCGTGCACTTGCGACAAAGTGGGATTTAGGTGTAACATTCATGTGTTGACTTATATTCTATTTTATTACACTTAGAAACAACCGGCAATGCTGAGGATCATGTTGATCATCTCACTACCGCATTCTCAATTATGATACAATACGGTATGAAACTAAACCCAAGAAGTGTACCGTGAGGGTCAATTGAGGGAAATTTCTTAGCTATATGGTGAATCAAAAGGGGACTACAGAAAATCCCCATAAGTAGGGGAGTGCGCGGGGCTACTACACACGGGTACGGGTACCCGTCGGCGGGTACACGCAACTGTGGGTAGCGAAAAATGCTATCCGCCCCCACCGGATATTTGGAGGGTACCCATACGCATGGGTACCCATCTTAGGTGGGTACCCATGGGGGCGGGTACGGGTACCCGCCTCGTGGTGCCGGCAAAAAAAATTATGTATTTTTTCTATTTTTGGCTTTTATGCTTTGATTCGATCCTTATTTTGACATCACTAACATTCAATCAACATATTATGACATCTATAGCAATAATATCATTAATTTGCAACCCAAAATAAATCTATCAATAACCTCATCAACCTAACAATAATTTACAACGAACAACAACAATAAAACAAATCCAACACCAACATTCAATCCACAAAAATATGACAACACCAACATTCAATCAACAAAAATAAGCCAACACCAAAATAACATTCAACCATTATCAAATAACAATAAAATTCATCCAAAAAACAACACCAACATACAAGCAACCAAAAAAACAACTTTTTGTAGATTTTTTTTTAAAACTAAGTTAAGTTGAAGTTGCTGGTGCGACTTTAGCTCTTTTTTCTAAAAAACTTGTGGCGGGTACCCACGAAACCCATGGGTACCGAAAACTGAACCCTCCCCCTTTCCGCCACTGGACGTCACGGGGCTGGTACCCGTCCACCATGGCGGAGTTGTGTGACGGATTAACCTGTTTATCACAGGTAGTGACGAGATGGGACGGGACGGGACGAGACGAGTACCCTCTACTCGCCACCCTTTTCGTAGTCCTACCCATAAGATAAAAGCCATAGCCAATTTACCCTCTCCAAAAAGTGTACGTGCATACAATGCCTTGTCGGACACATGATAGCATTAGGATGATTCATCTCCCACTATAGCAGAGAAAAGCTTACCCTTCTTCAATGTCCCCAAGAAGAATAAAAACTTCGAATGGACTGAGGAATGCAAAAAAAACATTCTTACAGCTAAAGTAATATCATTCCTCCCCACCGTTGTTAGCCAAACAGGTCGAGAGAGAAGCAATATATCTCTACCTTGCAATATCTAAGAACGCCTTAAGCACGGTCCTAGTGCGAATGAAAGGAATCATTTATCAACCCATTTACTACGACTTAAAGGTATTTCAGGTCGGAGAGCATAACTATCTTAAGATCGATCACGGTACGCCAATTACACCTTACTTTCAATCACACCTTATGTTGAAGGACAAGTCGTCCTAAAGGCTGGTGAAATCGAAAACAGAACTTGGCGAATATAGTATTAATACCGCCGGAGGACACCAATCAAAGCCCAAGTCTTTGTAGAATTTATTGTTGAAACTTTGGGAAAAGCACAAGTCCCAGAGGCATAAGTTGCCAGTATTGAGACCGATGAACTTGCATGGACTTTACACGTCGATGGCTCGGCTAGAAATACTGGAGTAGGCACAGGTATTTACCTATGGGGCCCCCTATACAAAAGAATGTGAGTACGTAATGAGTTTAAACTTCATTGTGACCAACAACGAGGCACAATACGAACATATTCTTACCAGAACCTCAATGGCATGCTCATTGGCAGTATAACGCATGACAGTCTTCACATAGTCGCGACTCATGACAAATTATTTCAATGGCTCTTATGAAGCAAAATAGAACAAATGATCCTCCTCTACTTGAAAAAACACAGGGAAGTTGTGAAGTCTTTCACATTTTTCACCTAGTGTCAAATCCCTGGAATTGAAAATGTCAAAGCTGACGCGCTTTCAAAATTCGCAACTTTCACCGAGATCTTCACAGAAAGGATAATAGTAGTACTAGTAGCAGAAGAGTCCGCTATATGAAGGAAGAGACATCTTAGAACGATGAAGAGAGTCGAACATGCTATGCATGTAGTTGCAGAACCTTCATGGAAGGATCTACTTATACCCCAAAGAAGGTAAACATCCGAGCAACAAACTTGTGGCAAGAAGACCGAAATACCATATTCACCTGCTACATATCTTCAATGATGAGTGATATAGAGGGTCTTTCGAAGGACTCAGTGATTCGAACGTGTTCATGCCGTTTTTTGATTGCATCAGCGTATGAAATTTGGATCTTGCAGCTAGGGTTCTCATTATTTTTTCCACAGTAGTTGTGTCGAGATCCATCTCGAAATTTTCTCCTTGGCGAAGTCGCTTCTAATTCCGTGAATCTTGTAGCCCTAATCCGGCGGAACGAATTCCGTCGAGGCGGGGTTGATGTTGCTCGCCGGCAATGGTGGTGGTGGTGCTAGGGTTAGCATCGTAAAATAAAGATTTTATTTATTTCTGAGAGCTTTCACAAAACTTAATTTTGAAGTTTTTGAAGGTGTACTAGAATTCTAGAAAAAAAGAAGGTGTATTAGAACATTAACATATACATGTTGGGTGTAAATACAAGGTACTAGTCTGATTCATAATAGAAGTTCATATTACGGAAAATAATAACTGTATTATATTACCTTAGTGCCCCTAGAAAGGGAAAGCTTTGCCACAAGTAGGAAAACAAAGCAGAAACCTAGTTTAGCTCAATAACGAGACTTGTAATTTATGATGCATGCACAATGTCATTATCTTTATCTTTTGTGCATTTAAGCATTAAAACTTTAAAACTATAACCTAGTGCCATACAACTTACTTATGATTTGTGACAATTAAAAAGCACGTGTATCAACCAAAGATAAGAAAATTATATATATATATATATTAATCTTCTAGTATGGATTCTTAGCCAAAAAGGGCAGAGAACACATCATGTATTGGTTTGTCGGCAATTAATAATAATTTTATATATATCATTCATATGAAAATTGGGTGAAGTCTATAGTGGGTGGAGCACCAGTGGTCCTCCTTCCTTAAGATCATCATGCCAAGTGTCCCATTTTTATTGGTTCTGAATTGTAATTAAAAGTCTAGCCTTTAGTTCGTATTATTTTCATTTTAGACCCCATAACTAACGGAATTAGTCCATTACGACCATATCAGGCCCAGCATGCTTCCGTGATAATTGCTTTAAAACATAGATTCTGAAGTACCTCGTTTTGACCGTGGCGCCGTCGGGTATCCCACCAGGTTTTACAAAGACTCCTCGCCTTCAACCACTCGATCGCAACCGATGGTTCTGCAATGGTTCCTTCAACGACAGACAGCGCAACCCTGTTCGTTTCCTACACCGGGTGTGAGAGATAGATTCCAGAACAATATTTAAAGTACTCAATCCGTAAGCATACTAGAGCAAAAGCCCGGATTTTATTTATTAAATGGAAATTATTTATTACATAACAACGATAACCCCTTTAGAGAGGAGCTACCTGTTTAGCTACTCATAGTAGCTTTGTTACTTACACACATACACACTCGAATTTTTACAATGGTAATTAAACACTCGAAAATAAACACTCTGACTTTGAAATATAAACTCTTAAACCTATTACAGACTTATTTAGGTTTTGTAAGAAAGCAGTGGAGAATACTTGATGTCCTCTGTTTTCTTCAGCTCGTCTTTATATAGATGAGCTCTCGGATTCGAACTGCGGACTTCATCAATATTAGTTAGTGGAATTGACGTGTTCCACTTATTCCTGCGGTCCCTCCATGATAATGGTGGAGGTTGTCATGTCTTGATCACATGGCTCCTTTCTTATCTTCTGAGTCACGTGGTCCCTCCATTATTTCTCCTAGTAGAGGTGGTTGTTCCTCTGTCGCTATCGTTCACATGGCTACTTTTGCTTTGCCAGCAAAAGATCGTCCACTACCAGCCCGCGGCATCTTTCCCTTTCGTGAGGGGCCCTCTTTGTCGTTATCCCCTTTGTCCTATTTTACTGGGAATCCTTTGCCAAATAGTGGCTCCCGCTGATCTGGACATTTTGAACAGGCCTGTTCTTTTCACCTTCCTGCGTGCATCATGTTACATAATTTTCGGCTAGTTTCGGACGTTGCCGGAATCCCATTTTTCCACAATGTTTGCCTCTTATTTTCGAAGACCGTCTCTGCAAACCTCGTGGTGTTGCTTGTCATGCTGTTTAGCATGAACGATCTGTTTCTCGATTTCTGGAAAATCTTGAACGGATACTTAACCTTGTCCATCTCTGTGAGACATACCCATAGTCCCCATGCTCTTCTGGTAGAAATTTCATCTTCTGAAATGGGGGAAACCAGAAATTGTCCTTCTGGTGGAGGCTTGACGTATTCCATCCCCTTCATGTTGGGTCTTTGAAGTTTTATGAAATAGAAGCTCGTATGGAATCCCTTGTCTGTAATCTCCGGAGCTGCTGAAATGAATTTTAGCTCTAGAGTGTCTCCTCGTTCAAGTGTAGGATTCATTTTCCATGTCTCATACACATTCTTTTAAATCCATTCTGGTAATTTGGAAATTTCCAAAAATCCCGGTGATGTGGTGAATACTGAGGCCAAACAGCCAAAGTCGAACCACTCTCGTATACTATCAGGTTTTGATCCTGGTAGTGCCCAAACTCTTGGATATTTTCCGGACCAATCGGCCACGGACTTTCCTGAGATTAATCCCATTCTTGTGTGAAGTCTTTCCCATATCCTTTAGTATTCCATCAAAGGTGATTTCTGCTCGTTTTTATTAATCTTAGAGGTTCCCTCTCGGGGTCTAAGACTAATCTCGTCCTCTTTAGTTTCAGAGGTGTTTTTGGATTCTCCAGGTATTTCTACCCTTGAACCAACTTATTCATCAGCGTCTTCCTCGAAAGGATCACTGACCGACCCTGTTTTGCTTGGATCTTCGTCCTCAAGTGTAATCGCTCGTAATTTCGATTTCACCTTGGACTCAGAAGCATCTCGTAGTATGGGATCCATAGTGCTTTCCCATAGACATGTGCTACACAATAAAGTCGCCTTCATTGCGTTTTGAACCTTAGTAAGGTCCCTTTCTTGTACATGACCGGAAGCCTTAGCGTTAATTGCTAGACCATCGATTGCCCTGCTGAGCTCCTCCAGGTTTTCCCTATGGTGCCTCCATCTTGTCAGAATGGTATCGGCCTCATGTGCCTCCATCCGTTGTTAGAAAATCTGCAAGAATGTTTTCATGAGATTTTATAACAAGAACATCAAGATCGTAATATTGGCATTCTGCTTGCCATCTTAATAATCTGGCCTTCTCGGGTTTGCTTTCTATTTTATTTTTTAAGAAAGCTTTAACACTTGTATTATCAATTTTTAGTAAGAATTTTTTAGCAAGTAAAAATAATGGCCATTTTTTAAAGGCCTTTCTAACTGCAAATAATTCTTTCTCGTTGATGTGCCATCTTGCTGCTTCGTCTTTGCTAAAGAGACCGCTGCAGTATCTACACGGCACTTCTCCTTTTGGTTCCACCTTGGTTAGAACCGCTGCCCACCAATGATCACTTGCATCTGTATAGAGTACAAGATCGTCCTCATCATTGGGTATTGCTAGTTTGGGGAGGTGCTGACAGACATTTTTGAGTTTTTGCACCGTTTCCTTATGTTCTTCCGTCCACCTGAACTCTGCATCCTTTTTCAGCAATGGACTAAATACTTTCCTGTAACTTGCCAGATTGTTAATAAACATTCCAGCAAAATTGACTAACCCCATAAAACTTTGGAGTTGTTTAACTGTTTTAAGATCGTCGGGAAAATCCCATACCTTTTCCACCTAATGGTTTTGGAGAATGATACCTGATTCGTCGATCTCGATTCCAAGGAATTCAATTTTCCTTGTTAAGATTACCGCCTTCTTTTTAGATAGCACTAATCCCTCATTGTGACAGACATCTGAGAAGATTTCCAGATGCTTAACATGCTCTTTAATATTTCTTGATGCGATGAGGATATCATCGACATAAACGAACATGAAGCTGAAATAATCTTTGAAGAGATTATCCATCTTCCTCTGAAATATCTGGGGTGCGTTTGCCAACCCCATTGGCATAACATTCCATATGTAATGTCCTTGTGGTGTTGAGAAAGCTGTGTATTTCTTGCTTTCCTCTTCCATCTTGATCTGGTAAAAGTCCGATTTGCAATCGAACTTTGAGAATACCCTTGCGTTTTGGACGCAGTTGATAAGGTGTTCTCTGCTCGGGATATAGTACCCATCGAACTCCAAGATTTTTTTGATCCCTAGGTAGTTGATCACCAACCTTGGTTTACCTCTCTTGATTTCTCCATGATTTCGGACTAGGAATCCGGGACTGCTGTACGGAGAAACTTCTGGGGAGATTAGCTTAAGGTCAAGGTGTTCCTTAAGAATCTTTTGCATATCCTTTCGGTAATTTTGATTCATCAGGATAGGCTTGTATCGAACCAACTCATTTTCCTTTCCCTTACTAATTTTCAGGGATGCTTTGAGCTCGTTCTTGTTCCACCATGCCAAAGGATCTTCATGAATATTTCTTTGGATCTTGGTTTTGACATCTTCTAGTGAAATCTGTTCTTCATTAGTGATGTCTAGGTGAGGACTTGGTTCCAGGCTTGCCTTTAGGATCTTGATTATTTCATTTTTGATCCTTTCGTCTTGTCGGCCGCCTAGGATGTCAATCCGAAGTTGTAGGATTGCATTACCATATTTTCTCTGATCTCTCATTTTCGGGTGTCGTAGTTTTCCTTTATCACCACGCTTGCTGCGAAATTGAATGGGCAATTTTTGGTAAAATGCATGTGTTAATCTTTGCACTAAGATCTTATGATCACAAAGTGTTGTGAGGATAAGACGTCTTGTTTCATTGTCCTGGGTAAAACGTTTGAACGTTTGCAGGAAATTCTTGCCGAGTAGAACATCGGCTCCTGTGTCATGAAAGTAGATTGGTGGTGTCTTCACTTTGTACCAGGGGGTACCTCCGGCTCCGCCAATCAATATCTCAGCTTGTTTTATTCCTCTTTTGAAGATGATAATCTTCTTCGAGAAATCTCTTCATGCGACTGCAGGTAATGTTTCTCCGATTTCTTCGGGGAACACTCTAGGTTTGGCTGTGCATATACCAACTCCTGAGTCGATATACGCTGCGAAGTATTCGGCTCGATATTTCTCGTATAACATCCCGACTGAGATGTAGATTGAGAATGGGCTAGTGGTCATCGGAATCTGTATCTTTTCCCTTCCACTGTAAACTCCATCTCGTCTTGTGATCTTTCGCAGGGCTTATGATCCTCAAGAAACTCAATTCCCAGAATTAGTTATTCAGGAATTTTTCCTGCTCGCCCGCTGATGACAAAATCCATTCCACCTAGTTTTAGGTTTCCTTGAAATCTTCCCACTAATGGTTGTTTTAGATAATATAAGGCATCACATGGGAGGGTATTATCCTTCTGGGTAATGTCAAAGATTATCTTGACCTCGCGCCAACCTCCTGGACATTGGAGTTCTCCTTTCGTTGTAAACTTCTTTGGTTCGATTACAATCTCAACGATTGGTTTCTTTCTCCATGTTATGCTGTGCATCCTATTTTCATGGAAAGAAACTCTCATAGGCCAGAACCTCTGACTAGTATCCTTGTTGAATACGGGTTGATCCCGTATAATCATATCCATTTCATGAATATGTGGTAGCTCGGAAATCTCTGGTCTGACTGCATGAGCCACCTTCTCAAAGATTTCGGGTATCTCCACAAACTCTTTTCTTTGGAAAAGGTCTGAATGATAAGTATTGGAGAGGGTATAGGATATACTATAGGTGGTAGAGTATGGCCTATTTCCTTCCTTCATTAACTCCTTGTTTTTTGAAATCTTGATGGAGGGTAAGAACCCTGTTGAAGTCTCGATCTGCTGGATTATAGGCAATCTTCGGATAAACGAACGTTGCCACTTTCCCAGCAAATAAGTTCCCTGAAATTCCTCTAAGACAAGCGTCTCGCAGGTTTTGGATTTTCTGTCAAAGATGGCAATATCAATTGGAGAATTGATTCCTTCTTTGAACGTTGCTTTGATCAGGATTCGTATGGCTCCGATATGGATCCATGACATCTTCTGTGCAACCTCGGGATTAAGTCGGCCTAGTTCCTCTTTTATTTCATTCATAGGAACTAGTTGCATTTCCATCACATTGCTTGTTAGCTCCATTGGGATAGCTATTTCTCCTGCTGTAACTTTGTAGATAATGTGATGCTTTCTCTGTCTGAGGCTTAACTGAGATAAAGCTCTTTCCATTTTTCCGATGGTAAACCCATCATAGACTCGAAGCTTTGGATCTCCTCGCATAATCCTTATTAATGATTTGTGGGATATGCTGGTTTGTGAGAAGAATCCAGACAGATCTTCTTGTATCTCCTGACGGAAGATCTCCTCGTCCTCAGTCCGATTCTGACTCTGATCCTGAAGACTCATCTTGGCCCTCTTCTTCTACATAGATACTTTCGTCTGAAGGAATATCCTCAAACTGATATACTTGAACAAGGTCCTGGAAATAGACAGCCTCTTCGAATGCCGGTGTGGCTTCGAACTGTCTAACTCCCCTTCTCTGATTTTTTGGACATTCTGTTGAGATGTGTCATTTGGCCCCACATGTCCAACAGTTGCAATCCTTGAAACTTTCATTTGCCCGTGTATGGGCTCTTCTGAAAGTTCCCCTAGTAGGTGGTATGTTCGTTCTTCCTTGACCGGAAGGCGTTCTTTCCCGACTAGGCCCTGGTCTTTGCCCCGATTTGTAGGTTCGGGCTTTATGTTTCGACCAGAATCTTTTTGGCCTCCAGGAGGATTTTTTCCCGCCTCTCCTTTCTTTTCTAGCACAAGGATATACCTTTCTTTTCTTATGCCCTCTAGATTCTCCAACGATTGTGGGGATATCGTTGTTATCGCAACATAGAGTAACCCTTTTGTTAACTCTTCGTAGCCTCTTGTAATTCTTTAGTTCTGCTGCCTTTTGGCACCATTCTGCTAGTTTGCTCTTGAGAAATGACATACGTCTTGCCACGGTGTCGATTCCCTGAGGCAACTCGTATTCTCTAATTAGCATTTCTCTCCATGGGCTTGGAATCTTGGCGAAGAAAAGTGGGATTGTTGTGGCATCACTCACCTTCGATTTCCATTTATACTCAGTAAAGAGTTTTATGTATAAATCTATGTTACATATGTCGTGTAACTCAAGACTATACAGTACTCGTTCATATCTTTTGGCTTGCTCTCGGCCTCCTCCGAGATTTCCTTTTGAGTCTTTAAAGTATCCTATTCCTATAAAAAGGATCTTGAATACTTTTGCCATTTTGTCTACAATATTTTTCATAGACTCCCCTGCGGCAACTTCTTCCTTCGTCCCCTGGTCTGTTTGTTCCCAGGCGATCTTGGCTGATCCTTCTAAACTCATATTAAGAAGCAATATGAATGCTTTTTTGTTGAGATCTAGTGGTCATGCCGCTATTCTCATAGCAGAGGCCCAATCATCGATCAGCAGCTCTCTGTTCTTGAAGTCCAAAATATCCAGATTGAGCATAAGCCCGTATGGATGTATTGGATCAAGTTGAGACTTTCCATAAGGCGTTTGCATTATGTCGGGCCTTCTTCTTGGTCTAACTATGCTTGGTCTTATGAACTCGACATTAGGATGTTCTCCTGTAACAAAGTCTCCTTGATGTGGCATACGCTCATCCGGCGGAGGATTGCTGTCCTCGCTACTTTCTGGCGCCACTTGGGGAGCTTGACCAGTTGACTCTGTCGCCTGACTAGTTTTGACATTTTCCAGGGTTAATCCTGCAAGTGATTCTGCAAGATCGCTTAAGTCCTCTAGATCTCCAAAATTGAGGTCGTCGAGACGGATACGAGCTGTCATTTCTTAGGAGGAATTAATTCTCCTTTTAACAAAGCTCTCATCTTCTCGTTCTCTGTTAACTCTCTTCTTACTTCTACATCTTTTCCTCTTTGATGTAGAAGTGGTTCTGTCCCGTAAGATGGTGGCAGCCATCCTCCTCTTCTTCTTTCTGAAGATCTAGGAAGGGATTCTATGACTGTCATGCGCCTTTGAAGATTTTTAAGAATTTCCTTCTGACGTCGTGACATGGTTTCCAGTTTGGTCTGGATTTCCAGCTTTGGTCAGAATTCGTATGGCTCCGATATGGATCCATGACATCTTCTGTGCAACCTCGGGATTAAGTCGGCCTAGTTCCTCTTTTATTTCATTCATAGGAACTAGTTGCATTTCCATCACATTGCTTGTTAGCTCCATTGGGATAGCTATTTCTCCTGCTGTAACTTTGTAGATAATGTGATGCTTTCTCTGTCTGAGGCTTAACTGAGATAAAGCTCTTTCCATTTTTCCGATGGTAAACCCATCATAGACTCGAAGCTTTGGATCTCCTCGCATAATCCTTATTAATGATTTGTGGGATATGCTGGTTTGTGAGAAGAATCCAGACAGATCTTCTTGTATCTCCTGACGGAAGATCTCCTCGTCCTCAGTCCGATTCTGACTCTGATCCTGAAGACTCATCTTGGCCCTCTTCTTCTACATAGATACTTTCGTCTGAAGGAATATCCTCAAACTGATATACTTGAACAAGGTCCTGGAAATAGACAGCCTCTTCGAATGCCGGTGTGGCTTCGAACTGTCTAACTCCCCTTCTCTGATTTTTTGGACATTCTGTTGAGATGTGTCATTTGGCCCCACATGTCCAACAGTTGCAATCCTTGAAACTTTCATTTGCCCGTGTATGGGCTCTTCTGAAAGTTCCCCTAGTAGGTGGTATGTTCGTTCTTCCTTGACCGGAAGGCGTTCTTTCCCGACTAGGCCCTGGTCTTTGCCCCGATTTGTAGGTTCGGGCTTTATGTTTCGACCAGAATCTTTTTGGCCTCCAGGAGGATTTTTTCCCGCCTCTCCTTTCTTTTCTAGCACAAGGATATACCTTTCTTTTCTTATGCCCTCTAGATTCTCCAACGATTGTGGGGATATCGTTGTTATCGCAACATAGAGTAACCCTTTTGTTAACTCTTCGTAGCCTCTTGTAATTCTTTAGTTCTGCTGCCTTTTGGCACCATTCTGCTAGTTTGCTCTTGAGAAATGACATACGTCTTGCCACGGTGTCGATTCCCTGAGGCAACTCGTATTCTCTAATTAGCATTTCTCTCCATGGGCTTGGAATCTTGGCGAAGAAAAGTGGGATTGTTGTGGCATCACTCACCTTCGATTTCCATTTATACTCAGTAAAGAGTTTTATGTATAAATCTATGTTACATATGTCGTGTAACTCAAGACTATACAGTACTCGTTCATATCTTTTGGCTTGCTCTCGGCCTCCTCCGAGATTTCCTTTTGAGTCTTTAAAGTATCCTATTCCTATAAAAAGGATCTTGAATACTTTTGCCATTTTGTCTACAATATTTTTCATAGACTCCCCTGCGGCAACTTCTTCCTTCGTCCCCTGGTCTGTTTGTTCCCAGGCGATCTTGGCTGATCCTTCTAAACTCATATTAAGAAGCAATATGAATGCTTTTTTGTTGAGATCTAGTGGTCATGCCGCTATTCTCATAGCAGAGGCCCAATCATTGATCAGCAGCTCTCTGTTCTTGAAGTCCAAAATATCCAGACTGGGCATAAGCCCGTATGGATGTATTGGATCAAGTTGAGACTTTCCATAAGGCGTTTGCATTATGTCGGGCCTTCTTCTTGGTCTAACTATGCTTGGTCTTATGAACTCGACATTAGGATGTTCTCCTGTAACAAAGTCTCCTTGATGTGGCATACGCTCATCCGGCGGAGGATTGCTGTCCTCGCTACTTTCTGGCGCCACTTGGGGAGCTTGACCAGTTGACTCTGTCGCCTGACTAGTTTTGACATTTTCCAGGGTTAATCCTGCAAGTGATTCTGCAAGATCGCTTAAGTCCTCTAGATCTCCAAAATTGAGGTCGTCGAGACGGATACGAGCTGTCATTTCTTAAGAGGAATTAATTCTCCTTTTAACAAAGCTCTCATCTTCTCGTTCTCTGTTAACTCTCTTCTTACTTCTACATCTTTTCCTCTTTGATGTAGAAGTGGTTATGTCCCGTAAGATGGTGGCAGCCATCCTCCTCTTCTTCTTTCTGAAGATCTAGGAAGGGATTCTATGACTGTCATGCGCCTTTGAAGATTTTCAAGAATTTCCTTCTGACGTCGTGACATGGTTTCCAGTTTGGTCTGGATTTCTTGAATGTGCTCGGGCACATGGTATTGGTGATTACCATATGTTTGGACCGTTTTCTGGATTTCTCTAAGGTCTTTAGAGAACTTAGAGTCCTCGGCCTCAATCTCGTGGTAGTTTGGTAAAGCCAGATTACTCATCTATTATTTCTTTCGATGATTAATCTCATTATCCTAGTTATTTCAGCCGTGAGTCCATTAACAGCTAGGTACTTGGCTCTAATACTATAGAGGTCATCAGGTCTTTGACTAGCTAGAAGTCCTAACTTAATCTTCAAGAGTTGGAGCTCTTGTTCTAGGGCAATACTCGGCATAATTAGAGGCTTAGTATTGAACTTTGTTTATTAGCTTTTTTAAGGCTAATTTTTATCTGCTCGACTATTTCTAGTCTAGCCTTCTTGATATGACAAACTTTACCTTGTTGTTCTAAATCACAACATAGGACATCGTGATGTTTGATTTTCGTTTTATGGAATTCAAGGTATCTTGTTAGAGCAACGAGTTGCTTCCTAATACTTGCACATCTGTGTCCTCTGAAAGAGAACTGATAAGGGGAATCCCAAATGTTATCCATTAGTGGATTACTCATGTTTATGGAATACTCCTCTCATAAGGTAATTATGCGTTATCATAATAAATAAATTTCCATATTAAATAAATAAACCTAGGCTCTGATACCATTTTTTTACGAGGTATAAAATTAAATAATTGAACACACTCTTGGGCTAGATTTGAAATTATTGGATTAACCAAATAAATAGGTTGCAAGTGGTCCACGCCACTTGTCATCATCCAAGCAAGGGGTGCAGTGGTACCCCCACCATAGACTAAACTTGAAAATTGATATTGGCATTGACTACATTACGATGCTACGCAATTAAATGATAGTATAAGTTCTTTTCGGTTATTAGTTACACACTTACATTAGTATATGTTTGTGCCTTTGTGGTTTTATAGAAGTGCGGGCTTGAGCAAAAGAACAATTCTATTACGAAATTAATTATCAAAAAGAAAGACGACGACATTTTATATAAAAGTAGTTTATTCAGCTGATAATTTTTTTGTTTTTCCGACAGGCTTCAACCTCAAACTTTCTTATCAAATTTGACAACCTAGAAACTGAACAACACAACCACCTATGACCTGTCCCGAGTTTTTATTTCTTTCACTTCATATTCAAATCAGACAAATGTTCAAAAACATTAAAATCGCCAGCTATATTTGTCAAAATCCAATAAAAGCATTGTTTCTCAGCAAGCATAAAACTCCAAGCGGTGTTTTGTCTTATCTCGCGTCGTATTCTGAATTAAAGTCCTTTCTACATTTTATACATCTTTGAACTCTTTAATTTTCGTAAAGTGAAGACTGAAGAAAGATTTTTACTTGTATGCATATTTCACATTTTAAAAAAAATTAATCAACGGAATATAACTGACGGCAAACTTTTTTGTAATAGAGAATCGTGTATCCCACAATGACAAATTAAAGTAGCATATATCCACAATTCAAGTAAGAACCAAAATGTTTAAATAATCCTACGGGTTTGGTACTAAGTATACATATAATAATAATATGCAAAAAATTACAACTTTCATATGTGAAAAAAGAGAGCATTTTTTGACATTCTTAATCACGTGGAACTTTTTGCTAATTCACCGATAATATGAAGATTGCGGGCTCGCGTTTTGTCCTTTGTTTATCATCTGGCATATAATGCATAACACATGGATATTTTACAATCAGGCATCATGCTCTAATTAACACAATAGTTATGATCAAGAGAAAAAAAAAAAACTTGAGGTATATAGTGTAAGGAATTGCCAGACCAAAAGGCTTTGTAGATAATGAGTAGAAGTATGGTGGTCAAATCTTGTGGCAGACAACACATCTACCGTTATTTCACCGTCTTAGAGCTCCAGTACAAACACAATGTATGTGGGCATACCAATATTTTATAATAAAGTTCAGTTGCATAAAATATCAAAGGAAGCTTAAAATTCGACAGTAGTTGCCCAAACAAACACTTTTATGAAGCACAACTTTGGGGGGCCAGTTCACTGATTAAAGACTGATTAAAGACTGAATCTCAACTACAAATTCTATATATATATATATATATATATATATATATATTCGTCATATCACCAGAACTAGCATTAAAAGCAAAGTTGAGGACTAAGGACGACAAGCGGCAACAAGGATACGGCGATACGGATACGGTACGGTACGGGTACGGCGATACGGATTTTCAAAAAATAGGCGATACGGATACGGCAAGGATACGCCTATATATATAAATATATTAATATTAATATTACAAGAATTAAATGACACGTTCATAGTAAGTAAGAATTGATACAAAAAGTATTAGTTCATAAAAGTGATTATAACAATATAGTGAATTATGAAGGTGGTGGTGAGCGAGTAGAAGGTGGCCACAACCATGGATTTGGTGTCTTGGTGGATGTGGATTGAGAAAGAAGAAGAAAATGATTAGAAGTGAGAAAAGTGGAATTATGATCATGAGCTAGTTAATTACTAATTAGATTAAAAGATTTTGTTTTAAGTTTTAATTGTATGTGGTATTTATTGATGTTGCCATCAATTTAAAAACTTATAAAAAAGACCCAAAATATTCCCGATACGTCTCAAATATGTATCGGATACGTATCGGGAATTTTTTATTTTCTTTTAATTAACCGATACGCCACGTGGCGTATCAGATTCGTATCGGTAGTGTATCCGTAGCGTATCGGTATCGGATACGTATCCGATACCGGTACGCTAGTTTTTTAGGTGTATCCGTGCATCATAGAGTCCAAACCAACAACGAATAATAACAACCAAATTTTGTTTTACAATGTAAAAAAAATACGATGTACTCGATGTCTACAAATCCTAATAAGAGTTCTTTTAACAATATGATCAGCTAGATATCTTGCAAGACCTGCTGAAGTCCACAATAGGAGATCACTCTAGAGTACTAAACATATCTATTCGTGGTGTAGGAGCCGCAAATGGATCATTCGGATCTGATCTGTATCCGATCCAATAGGATCTGGGCCTATAGAGACCTGATATGTTGAATCTAAAATGGATCCCCACCTGAATAGATTCTGATCAAATTTCATTTGAACTTTGAAGCTAGTCCAAGTCCAACTAAATAGCTGTTCATTTGAAGCTTAGCCCATGTTGCTGTTCATTTAATTGAACTTGCTTGTTGAAATACAAAAAAGAATTTAAGTAATAAACACAATATACGAATATTTCATTACCCTTGAAGTGACCAACTTCACCTTTTAAAGCCAACCTGAATTTCCTCCATTTGCTACAGAATCAACCCGTATAATAACTACTGTTTAAAAAAATCAGTAATACCTATGAACACTTAACATGCATAGAGAGAAAAATATACATTGCCTGCTTCCACCTAGGATGTGTCTAATACATTTTCGGTCTAGTTCAAGTGTCGTGCTAAATGCAATGTTGTAGGAAAATCAGTGGCATATCAAAAAATTGTATTTGCGGACTATTTTTCTTTAATATAGAAACAATAGAAAAGAAATTTACAGAAACTAAGAGCAAAATGAATCGAAACAATACCTTATCCTGGATCATGCTTTTTTTTTTTGTGTTGCAGCCTGCGACTTGTACCGTACGCGTCCAATGTGGTTTAAGTTGAATATATATTTTACTTATTGAGTTATTTAAAAGTATTGGGGTCTTAACTTTGAAGTGTAACATATTGTTTACTTTATAGTGCTATCTATTAAGAGTATTGTGTGTTAGGAGTATACTTTAAGAGTCTTGCGTGTATTTAAGTAAGTGCTTGTTAATTCTAAGTGAAATGTGTTTTGTATGTGTACGCAGTAGTTTATTGTTTTCTATAAAATCATAGGTTTCATTTTTATTTTTTTTAAGTTATTGTGTTAGAATTTATTTTTAAAATTTTCAGGTAAAGAGTTATTGTGTTAGAATTTATATTTTTAAAAATTTTCAGGTTTTGTTTTTAAAAGGTTCTTGATAGATAAGTCAAGGGAAGTGGAGGAGAAGTACCTGAAAACTGCCTATGCTTAGGAGAAAACCTGTCATTCGATTTCAAAAGAAGCATCTTTTTTCAGCCCAACTGATCTCCTCGTCGTCGTTGGAAGCAAACAAGGAAAGTGAAAACGCAGCCAAATCGTCTGCGCTGATTCTCGAACTTCTTGTTGGAGCGTTTGGACACTTGACCTCACTGTCGAATGCATTGCGGCTTTTTTTGGGTGTAGAATAATCGAAGTGCGAGTCTTTTGCAATGGAAGCCTGTTGAATTCGAAATAATAGAAATATAAGTAACATAAAATAAAAACGCTAATAGAAAAGAAAGATCCCCTGTTTGCTTATTCTCTACTAGCAAAAAGTCGCACGCGGAGACCGCGCGCAAATTTTTCTTTTGTGTAAAGCGTTTTTTCGCTTTAACGCGTACTTTTTATCGCCATTTGTCTGTTGATAATGAAATTATTTTGAGTATTGTGATTATAAATAGTTAAAATATCCAAAATACTGACATGAGTCATTTGCGTAGATTATTCAGAGCAAAGTTATGAAACACACTAATCCGCCGATAAATCATGCAATTCAAGCAAACTTAAAAGATAAGACTCTGGAACGAAAACAACCTGAAGTCTGAACATATGCGGTTTTTTTTTTTTTTTTTTTGTTTACATTGTTAAAACTTATTCTATAATAGTTAATAGGAATAAACATTATAAAAAGATATATGTTAAATTTGAATTGATACGAAAATACTTAAGATTTTATCAAAATTAATTAAAGAAATATATATTAAATTTTGAAATCAAATGAAAAGATTTAGAAAATATTCTGGAATTAAAACAAAATAACGCGTGTACAAAAATTAGCATTAGTAATTAACTGAAATTAAAACAAATGGCAAATTAAAGTAAGATTAAGGAAAAAAGTGTAATTAATTAACGGGAAAAAATGATGCAATCAAGACAAACTATGATAAGATTAAAGAAACAAAGCTATTTAAGTAATAGTAGTAATTCAAGGAAAAGATAATACACAATCCATTACCTTAGGAGGCGGTGAATCCATCTGCAACAAAAATAAACAATTATTATCCAGGTTAAACTTAATTTGATGGTAAGGTTGATCTAATTAAGTAGCAGAACTATTCTTTTTTATTAATAATAGATAATAAATATAAAATATCAAACCTGCACAATTCAAACAAAAAAAAACTAATTAAAATATTGAAAGAACTCATGGAATGAGAATATATAAATAAAAAATGTACTGTTGAGATAAGAACTAAAGATTCTTACCAAAATGATAAAGAGTGGGAAATAGATGAAGCCAAATCGGTGAAAAGATAAAAGATAAAAGACATTAATTTATAATCTTTGTTCGTGTCTTTTCATTCTCCCAAAAATAATGGGAGAAGATTGTGCAATTAAACCAACTAATGTAGTGGGGTATGGAATTAAAATTTGAATTTCAAAAATTTGAATTGTGTAACTGTGCAACGGAGCAATAATTATGTATTATCCGAGGGGTAAATTTGGAAAACACTTTATTGGACTCCCAACTACCCCAAGTGATTACTTTGCTTATATTATTAATAGATATATATTAAATTTTGAAATCAAATGAAAAGATTTAGAAAATATTCTGGAATTAAAACAAAATAACGCGTGTACAAAAATTAGCATTAGTAATTAATTGAAATTAAAACAAATGGCAAATTAAAGTAAGATTAAGGAAAAAAGTGTAATTAATTAACGGGAAAAAATGATGCAATCAAGACAAACTATGATAAGATTAAAGAAACAAAGCTATTTAAGTAATAGTAGTAATTCAAGGAAAAGATAATACACAATCCATTACCTTAGGAGGCGGTGAATCCATCTGCAACAAAAATAAACAATTATTATCCAGGTTAAACTTAATTTGATGGTAAGGTTGATCTAATTAAGTAGCAGAACTATGCTTTTTTATTAATAATAGATAATAAATATAAAATATCAAACCTGCACAATTCAAACAAAAAAAAAACTAATTAAAATATTGAAAGAACTCATGGAATGAGAATATATAAATAAAAAATGTACTGTTGAGATAAGAACTAAAGATTCTTACCAAAATGATAAAGAGTGGGAAATAGATGAAGCCAAGTCGGTGAAAAGATAAAAGATAAAAGACATTAATTTATAATCTTTGTTCGTGTCTTTTCATTCTCCCAAAAATAATGGGAGAAGATTGTGCAATTAAACCAACTAATGTAGTGGGGTATGGAATTAAAATTTGAATTTCAAAAATTTGAATTGTGTAACTGTGCAACGGAGCAATAATTATGTATTATCCGAGGGGTAAATTTGGAAAACACTTTATTGGACTCCCAACTACCCCAAGTGATTACTTTGCTTATATTATTAATAGATATATATTAAATTTTGAAATCAAATGAAAAGATTTAGAAAATATTCTGGAATTAAAACAAAATAACGCGTGTACAAAAATTAGCATTAGTAATTAACTGAAATTAAAACAAATGGCAAATTAAAGTAAGATTAAGGAAAAAAGTGTAATTAATTAACGGGAAAAAATGATGCAATCAAGACAAACTATGATAAGATTAAAGAAACAAAGCTATTTAAGTAATAGTAGTAATTCAAGGAAAAGATAATACACAATCCATTACCTTAGGAGGCGGTGAATCCATCTGCAACAAAAATAAACAATTATTATCCAGGTTAAACTTAATTTGATGGTAAGGTTGATCTAATTAAGTAGCAGAACTATGCTTTTTTATTAATAATAGATAATAAATATAAAATATCAAACCTGCACAATTCAAACAAAAAAAAAACTAATTAAAATATTGAAAGAACTCATGGAATGAGAATATATAAATAAAAAATGTACTGTTGAGATAAGAACTAAAGATTCTTACCAAAATGATAAAGAGTGGGAAATAGATGAAGCCAAGTCGGTGAAAAGATAAAAGATAAAAGACATTAATTTATAATCTTTGTTCGTGTCTTTTCATTCTCCCAAAAATAATGGGAGAAGATTGTGCAATTAAACCAACTAATGTAGTGGGGTATGGAATTAAAATTTGAATTTCAAAAATTTGAATTGTGTAACTGTGCAACGGAGCAATAATTATGTATTATCCGAGGGGTAAATTTGGAAAACACTTTATTGGACTCCCAACTACCCCAAGTGATTACTTTGCTTATATTATTAATAGATATATATTAAATTTTGAAATCAAATGAAAAGATTTAGAAAATATTCTGGAATTAAAACAAAATAACGCGTGTACAAAAATTAGCATTAGTAATTAACTGAAATTAAAACAAATGGCAAATTAAAGTAAGATTAAGGAAAAAAGTGTAATTAATTAACGGGAAAAAATGATGCAATCAAGACAAACTATGATAAGATTAAAGAAACAAAGCTATTTAAGTAATAGTAGTAATTCAAGGAAAAGATAATACACAATCCATTACCTTAGGAGGCGGTGAATCCATCTGCAACAAAAATAAACAATTATTATCCAGGTTAAACTTAATTTGATGGTAAGGTTGATCTAATTAAGTAGCAGAACTATTCTTTTTTATTAATAATAGATAATAAATATAAAATATCAAACCTGCACAATTCAAACAAAAAAAAAAACTAATTAAAATATTGAAAGAACTCATGGAATGAGAATATATAAATAAAAAATGTACTGTTGAGATAAGAACTAAAGATTCTTACCAAAATGATAAAGAGTGGGAAATAGATGAAGCCAAATCGGTGAAAAGATAAAAGATAAAAGACATTAATTTATAATCTTTGTTCGTGTCTTTTCATTCTCCCAAAAATAATGGGAGAAGATTGTGCAATTAAACCAACTAATGTAGTGGGGTATGGAATTAAAATTTGAATTTCAAAAATTTGAATTGTGTAACTGTGCAACGGAGCAATAATTATGTATTATCCGAGTGGTAAATTTGGAAAACACTTTATTGGACTCCCAACTACCCCAAGTGATTACTTTGCTTATATTATTAATAGATATATATTTAATTTCTCGCCAATCACGCACAATAAGGGGATTTATTATATATAGCTATATTATTATGTGTATATCATCACGTTGAGTGAGGATATTTTTCTTTTCCCCCTAAGTACCCTAATAATTAAAGGGAATAACAAAAGCAAAAAAGCTAGCTTAATTACCGCTTCTCAGTGTGCTTTGGAAACAAAGAACAGACTCTTCAAATCAGCATGCTCAACACCACACACTATTTTAATCTGCAACACGAAACAGTAAAATTAACTTCCGTTTAGTAATAATAATAATACTGATACAGATAAAATCAATAAGATCCCGCTAATTGCAGAAACTACCCTGTTGTTATTACTAATTAACAAATAATAACCTTGTTCTAATGATTAAACGCAGAGAGATTCTACTAAATTAGAAATTAACAGTAGTAGCGTAACAATAATAACGAGTGGTTGAAGTGTTAATTACTTACCACAATATCTTGCGGCAAATCTTCGATTGAAGATTTATCGGCGCAGCCGCGCTTACGGGTTCCATCATCAATTGCCATTTTTCTCATCAACTGAACAAACGAACTTTTTGCCAGAAAGCTAATGAATACTAAAATCAGAGATAGAGAGAGAGAGCAAAAAAAATATAATAATCAGAATGTAAAAGGATGAGATTTGTAACAGTACAATGTTTATTGAAATCTTAGATATATATATATTTATCAAACGGTAATGTTGTAACGGGTACTAATAATAATAAGTCTAAGAAGATTTGCCGACTGATTTTGGATAAGAAGATTTTGGCGCCTCTTTCACGCGCTTTTATTAACTTAGCTGACTGCCCCTGCGTTCTTTTTAAGCACCGTCAGTCGGTGTAATTTTAATTAGCATTTAGTAAATATAAATTAAATTTGGATTTGGAATATACCATCATTCCGCCGTTAAATACCATCATTCTGCCGTTAAGTTACTTTATTCGTAATTTTACAACTTCGTTGATTTATTTATTTTATTAGACGCGCGTTTGTGTTTGTCCAGTTAAATGTGTTTTATAAAGTTATTATGCCTTTTCAGATTTTTTTTTCTTTTCTTTTTAATACAAAGATTGACTTTAATAACACACATGTTGAATTTGTCCTCTAACTTTACTCATTTTTCATTTTTGTCCTATAATTTTTTGGGCCGACAAAAAGTTCAGGAACTCTTAACGGGTTTATCATTTTTGTCCACCTCCGGCTCAAACGGGCTTTCGTCCGATGTGACACCAATAGGATAACAAGACTCGCCAAAGTGAATTACACATCACATAAGTAATCCGAAATACCATTTATATTCCTACGTTTGTATGTTAATTAAATATCTTGAAATGTTAAAATCGTTTTTAATTAAATATCTTCGAATATTTAAAAATTAATATCTTTTATACTTAATACTATTAATTATTTTTAAATAATTCTATTTTGAAATTGACAAATTGAAATATATTCTTAGCCACCAAAACAACAAAATTTCCATCTCTCGAAACTATTTGAGAATCTGTTATAACTAACTTTCCATTTAAGGAAAGTTGGCTTAAGTTAATTTTAAGTTGTGTTTCAGTTAACTCTTAAGTTAATCAAGCTTGCTAATTACTTTACTGTTAGAAGGAGCGTGTATAAATATGAGATGTTCAACACAATCCATTCCACTTGACGAATTTGAGAGTTGTAGAATAATGCTCTCCAATTTTGTAATCATTCAATTCAATTTTGCAATCGTCAATGAATGATTTTTGTTTTGCTTTCATGGTATCATTAGCCGTTTTTTATCTTCTTATTGGTGATAACTCCAATACCTTGTTTCAGATATAACACAAGAAAGTAAATAAATAACTACAAATAAAAAAAGAAAACAAACACCCATCCTGTCCCAGTTTTTGTAGTAGGTTCGAGCTGAAGTTGCAAATTTCCAATGTCTACGTTGCAATTTTCAGGTGCTCGATTACAATATTCTGCCATCTTCTCCACCAATTTTACAGCAACAAGGCCTACTTTATGCACCGAACAAAGCTACAGTGATGAATGACGCGGACAACTTACATTCCTACACCATTATTCACTCCAACGGTCTCAAAGTCGAAAACTCCATCGTGCACAACGTGGTTTGATGCCACCAATGTCTTCATCCTTTCGTCCCTTAGAGTTCTCAATTCAAGACCTATGCAACGCCAGGGTGGAGGGAGATGGGGACGACGTGGAGGTTGGGAATGGGAGGAAGATGTTTCCTTTTCTTTTTTTTTTTTTGGACTTCTAATATGTTTATTTCCTTATATTAAATCAAAAAAACAAAATTTTATTTTCAAAAAACTATATTTTAAGAATAATTTATGGCTTTATGTGTAGGAAATTCTAATTTTTGGACTATTTGAATTCAAATGTTTGCAAGAACCTTTTTGGATAGTTCAAATAACAAATAATCTAATTATTTGTATATTGAATTTGCAATAATAATTTGGTAATTTTCAAATTGTTATTTTATTTAATCCTGATGATGCAATACCATTCGACCCCCGGGGAGCGTAACTTCAAGATATTGAACGAGTGAGTTTTACCAGAACGCGATCCCCAGCCTGAGAGAAGGAGCGATGCTTTATTAAAATCTGCAAGAGTGAGAGGGCTACAAGTGGTGGAACTCAGTTGGTTAGGGGAGCAATGTTGGAGATAGCTAAAAGATACAAGTATGCTTTGGTTGGCAGCTCAATGCTAGAGCGTTGCTAAAAGACTTAAGCTAGAAGTGAGTGAAATTAGTGAAGTTTAGAGTTTAAGCTAAAAGTTTTAGTATCAAGTGCCAGTCTGAAAAGTTGTAACAAGCCCCTATTTATAGAACTTTCATGGGTGTCGCTAGTCAATCGTGGTTGTCTTCTGCTGAGAGTAATGGCTTGATTAAGTCAACCAATAGGGTAGATCTTCTTCTGCACCAATGAACATTTCTGACAAGGGTGGCCTATGGTCGAGGCTTCTTCTGCACCACTGTGGATCGTCGATTAGGAGAGCCAATCAAAAGGGATTCTTTCATCCAGTGACGTTGTGGGTGGACGTGGCCAATGGGGGTCGTTGCTTCTACGCCCGCTAGCTCATCTTCTGCGGGGGCGGCCAATCAAGTTCGATCATTTCCTTATTTATAGTGGGTAGTTGGGAGTTGGTGATTAAATTTTTACTAAGTTCCTTTTCGTAGCCTTTTGTTGCCTCTTATTAGCTAACATCGTTGCTTTCCTCGTTCTTGCCAAGAGTTAGAAAGTAAAGTATTACTAGAATATTTTCTAAGTGTTGGTATACTCAGATCAAATAACGTCAGAGGTTTTATCTGAGCTTACGAAAATATGTATATAGGAACGCTTGCGGTCATTCGAGTGGGGCTCGTAGGATATTGCGATAGGAGGGCTCGTGGGATCCCAAGCGAGGCTTGCTTGAGCAGAACTCATGGGTCGAGTATCATAAGGAAGTACTATTATGAGAGATGTGCGTGCGTATGACTTTAGAGGTTGTGGCCCCATAGAGAGGATGGTGTAACCAATGTTATCAGTGAGGAGGAGGCATATCTCGGTAAGGTAGATCTCAACGGATTACTGGGATGTGCCTCCCGTATCGGGTGAGGTCATAGAGTGTTCCCGAGAGAATGCCCCCCTAGACGCTGCTTGTGAGGAGAGGATCGAGAGTGAGGCCCGATTGGCGTGATTTGATGCCTTCTTATTGACGTGGTCGGTAGGGGTGTTTCATGGTTCTTACCCCCGTTCCTAGGATGTTACTCAATGTAACCCGAGCTATCCTCTCGTGGGAGGAAATACTTGTATTTTAGGATATTCATCATCAGATCTTTTAACATAAAATTACAAAATAGGCCCAGTAATAAAATCAAGTCTTAGTTAGCATTTGACTAGTTAGCCACATAGGACCGACCGGAAGCCAAAAAGGCGAAAGCCCGTTCAGGTTAGAGGTGGGCAAAAATGGATGATTTTTTTTTATGAAATACAACTTTTTGCCGACCAATAAATTATATGGAAAAAGTAAAACATGAGTAAAGCTCAAGGGAAAATTTGACATTTCTGCCTCAATAATATTAAGCTTTCATTTGGCTTGACTTTTCTCTTGGTATTGGTATCCCTTGTGGTCGTCCGACGTGGGACAAGAGCATGACTTATGAACAATGATTCTTTTACAGAATTCTAATTAAGAGATTAATTTTTTTTTTTACAAATCAAGTTATAATAATAAGAACTTTACATATTGCACGATAAGAAACATGACTCAATAAGTGTATCAAGTTGAAGAAAGCTGTGTAGTTCGAAAACAACCACCTAAATATTCAATCAACATAAATAACTACTAAGTACATATTCATTATCGGAAAGATGCATAGGTAGAATCAAAACGACGTGTGTTTACGAATTGGTGTGCTAACCTGTGTGACAAGTCATCCAAGTCAGCTTTCGGTTAGTGACATAATATACTTATTTCATTCTAAATACCTCATCCATGTCTTTATTACTTATGTCATAATTTGAGAGTACGTGACTTTGTCTGATTTCTTAATATTGAACTTGATAGCATATAGAATGTCAGAGGTAAAAATAAAGATTCATCATCCCTATGACAACGACTCTCTTCTTGAAAATAGAAGATCAACTAGGGAAGAAGAAAATGAGGCATCGAGCCTCGGATGAAGAAGGACATGAAGCCATTGCCTACCTTTTGAAGATAATTGAAGCCCTTGTGAATTTCATCATCGCCATCCACGTAAAAATAGGGAAAATATAGCCTTGTTCATCGTTGCCAAGTAGTCTCGTGAGAAACGGTTATCATGTTCTCAATTTGACAAGATTTGGTGCAATACAATCCTCTTTTAAAGACACCCACTAGGAAATTATTGGCAAAGTTGGGGCATATTTATACCTATCAAAACTAAAACGCCAATATTAGGACGACAATAAATCTCTATATTCCCCATATAAAACCTTGAGCGAAGTTGAATTCGAACGCTTTAAAATCCCAAAGTTTCTAGTTATCTCCCCATAACTCGAATTAATTTGCTCATTTGTCAAAGTAAGTTTCATCAATTCGCGGTACCGACCAATATCCATCATAGGATCTACGCGGTTTGAGCCCATCACATCGTCTTCCAAGAGCACTTCATGCACCATTACACACGGACTACAACTTCAAGTCGCAACCGGCATGGGCTGATTCATGCGTGCAACGCTTCACTCCATTGTCGGGGCTCCAAGTTTCCTATCTTGCCAGCTAGTGAAGGTATTATAGAAACACTAAGATGATCGTCTGGGAACAGAGCCTTTTGCAACCCTACTTTCACACATGGACGTTCATCTTGCCTGTCCCCATTAAACATCACATTATCACACTAGTGCCACCAAATACGCCATTTAGCACAACACCCACAATATCCTCCTCATCATACTCTCCAGCCCGTTCAACTAGATGACTCTCCTCGTCATCAACTACTTTCTCCATCGCTACTAGTACGACCACCTCAGGTGAAACAGGAAAGCCAACCATGCATAATATTTTTTCGCGAAGAAGGCAAAAGAAAGGACCTGGCAACTTAGGCTCTAACCAATCTTCATTGTAGTCATAGTCCTCATGAACTTCCATATCTGGCCCGAGGTAGATATCGAGCATATCATGTCTAAACTCGTCCAACGGATAACCTAATGTCCAAATCTGAATCGCGACTATCATTCTAAATTTCATATCCTTGATTCCTCGCCTCATGCCTATTACACATAAAGTATAGGATAGCATGAATACTCTCACGATGTCGTCTTTATAATCCGCCTATTCAAAGTGCTAGATCTTATCTTCCAATTTTTTATTTTTTAGCTCGTCCTCTTGGTTCACTGCCTTATACTAGTGTCATTCCCGTCTTAACTGAACATTCTCTTGCCGAAGTCTCTCCACCTCAAGATGAAACAGTCTAGCCCTTATCTTTGCTCCTTTCGAGTTCAAGTTGGCGATGGTTGTTGCCTCATGTTTGGCTTTCTCCTTTACTATAAGGGCCTCGCGAGTGCTCTTATGGGAAGCAAGTCTAGATAACTCAACCGTATACATATTCTCTATTGTCTTTTCTAAGATATTATTGTTCTTTTCGTGTACCTTGACCAGGGCACCATAATTTTAACACACGACAGCAACGTCCGCAACGAACAACTATGAAAACTGAGAAATATTTTATCGACCAATAGCCCTTGCAGCCTCTTGGCGGTTAAACGATGGACATGTTCGTTAAACCATGGCAATTGCCTCTTCCTCCCTCAGAACACACCCGGGCGTTTGCAGACCTAACGACTCTGAGTTCTCATAGTTTAAGAAACTATAATATGCTTTCCTCCTATGAGGGATGGGGTGTAGATTTCTTGAGGGAAGAGGGCGTCGTGGGCGGGGCACATGACTTCGATGTACCAACACCACTCGTTGAATCTCGCATATCGCATGAACACCTGACGACTTTAAATACCAATGATTGTTTGGAGTTTAAGAAACAGGTGTTTCCCCAGAATTAACACCGTCCGCAGAAACTACCCTCATATTTATGTTATTGCTCCCTCCTCTACTATCGAGCGATGGACATCATCTACTTCTTCCATTTCACGGACATCGACAACATTTCTTGTAAACACAGTACCCCTCTCAAGAGTTGGATTCAACACTAGATTTTGCATCTCAAAATCTCCATGGCGCTCATACGCACGTACTGTGCTCATACGCATGTTCGTCGAGACCCCATGATTAACCTCAATCGTTCTCGCATGTATTTCTTCTGTTCATGTCCTGGAATTAGGCGGAGGCGCAATAGATGTTGAGAGCCCAACGAGAGGCACATCGGATTTAAATGGCACAACAAAGGGCGGAGCCCCCATGGACGAACAACTGGTGGCAAATTTGCCTTCTATAACAGAGTAGGAATGTTGTGTGTAACCACCTTATTACGAGCACTTCTCTTTACACGAGCCATGATTAAACTACATAGGTTAGAGACAATCAAAACCCGTAAATTTGTCTGGTTGTACTTCAAAATAGAAGGATACCTCAAAATTTCAGGGCACCTCAAAGTAAAAGCTACCTCGAAATTTCAAAGAACCACGAACTCACAGTGTAACCTTCCTAAAATCTCGAGGTAAGAGAGAATCAGATGAAAAACTCCTCTATGGAATATAATAAGACCAAGTGGTCCAAGGTTCTTTTATAGCCCACTACCAAGGCCTCGACAATCGTGCAAATGTTGCGTAGCTCAAAACTGTACCACAAAACGCATATTCGAGCTACAACTAGAAATTCATAACTCAAATTCGAAGTTCGATATATCAGAAATTATAAGCTTTATGTATCCAGTTTCTTCATCATCCAATTGGGGGCAAACGTCACCCTGGGCAAGACTAAATACAGCCGTCAACTTAAAATATATATCGCACCCAATCTTTATAAGAACGGCTCCTAAATAGAAGGATTGTATGTATGGGCCTTATATAGCCGACCCAAATAAATAGAACATGGGCCGGCCCATCCTAGCAATACCCGTCAGTATTTAAAATCACAAAAGGGTTCAGATAATTAACAAATCACAGAAAATATGTTTTGCAAATTCTTTGAACCATAAAAGGTGCAATGCATTTTTAGTAATTATTCCGTACTGTCTATGTTATTCTAGAAATGAGTACTGTCTATGTTATTCATGGTAATGTGAGACGAAGAAAAGAACACCACCTGGCATATTGTTTGCTTAAGGTCAATTTAAAGCTACACAATCTCCACGTACACAATATAGTTTCATTTCTAAATTACCAATTTAGTTCAATAAGAACCGTGACATATCTACATTTGACTTTCTTTTAATTTATTTTTGACAGGAGGAGGTAACCTACTTTTAATTAGTTCAACAAACTCTCGAAAGAATAAAGCGATAATCACGTCAACTGCTATAGTAGACAAATTATTAAGTGCGGGATTTAATCAAGATATGGATAACTTATATATCCAATAATTGGTGCACATTCACCTGGTTAGCAGTTAGCTCTTCGTTAAATTGTGTATACGTCAGTATGTTCGTTGTACCTGCGGCCTGCCTCTTTGTTTAATTATATAATAATTTTCTTAAATCAACTATTGACCTTATAATCTTTACCGAGTTGTGTACATCTGAGAACCATTAAACTATATCATGATTTACACGAGCCTGATCCACTCCACGTCTGTCACAACGACAATAAAATGAATCTTATCCAATATGTATTCGTACGAATCAATTATTATCCCATCGTCTCTCGTGCTACATGATCAAGCAAATCTTCACAATTGTCAATTAGTTATTAACGAGACGGATTCACAAGAAGCTTTTAAGGCAATCATGGATCGAAACTACATGACTCCGTCACTGAACTTGGACATTGAAGAATGTAGAAACTTACTTCTCAAGCCGTGGACACACGAGTTTGTTTGGATCTCACGCAAGAAGAATAGAGTCGTCGATGCCATTGCGAAAGCACCATGCTCTAAGGAGGACGGATTTTGCTTTATGCCTTCCCTCTCCTGTGAATTTACTTCTATAATTTCAAATGATGTAGCATAAGGGCCTTTAATTCCTTTATTTAGCAAAAAAAAAAAAAAAAAACTTGATTACGTTTCTTTGTGATTTTTGAATTAATATTTGTGTGACTAATTAGGGTGGCATAATTTTATATAATAGTCTGGCCTACTTTTATGTAGTCCAACAAAAAATGTATTGAATTGGCAATTCGACACTCTCTTAAGCTAGTATTGAATCACAAATCGATACTCCATTAGGCCACTATCGAATCAAATATTATGATGCCTGTAAATTCGACCTTATCACTGAAAATTCGGGATATGAGCTCTGCACCCGAGATGTATAAATATCCTGAATCCCAAGAAATACGCAGAGCGTTAATTACCGTAGCAGTAACCACATTAACATCAAGACCTCAATTCTACACTCATGCATTCGATATTCAACAACATTTGAGGGCTTTGTAATTGAGTGCCGGACATCGAGTCCGGGGTACTTTCGAACATCGTGTGATTCAACTCTCATGAGATTCGACAGTTCGACAGCTCATGTGATCAGATGTTCAGAAAACATCACCGTTCAATACTTTTCCATTCGATACACAGTAGATTCGAGGCACCCTGATTCGAAGCTCGTGGTTCTTCTAGTCCAATTAACCTATTGTATCGTGCTTTTAGAGTGTTCCAAACTAAGCTAGTTAATTATTGTAATAGATTAGCATAGATTGGTGTATTTCACGCCCATATTGTATTTTATTCAGATTTTTTGCAACCCAAACGAAATGATACCAAACTATTGGTGTCTTCTATGGGAACACCACAAGCACGGGCGCGCAAGCAATGATGTTCAGAGTAACTCGATCCCACAATAGAGCAACTTCTCTGGCCCTGGCAGGGTATTGTTGTAGTCCGTTGAAGTTGAGTTCCGAAGATATCATGTCATGCCAAGCTAGAGGGAACTTGCGTGGACCCGGGTGAAAGTCCAAAGCAGACCATGCAAAGATAACTAGAAGGTTGGAAAGCTTGAACAAATAGAGGGATGGTGTGCAACAATGAATGGCGTTGGTGGTGAAACCGCGCAGGAGCACGCCATTCAATTCTAAAAGTAAGGCAAAAGTATTGGATCGGGACGAGGGGGGGGGGGGGGGGGGGGGGGGAGGGAAGAGATTCTACAGCTGAAGACTTATGATAGAAAGTAAGACCCTTTGGAGCATATATTCCACAAGCGCGCATCTTCGCCACTACATTGAGAGGTATAGATCTATATTGGTTCTCTAGGATCCCCTCAGGTACTATAACGAGTTATGAGGATATGAGAAGAAGGATTGAAAGCCAGATCTAACGTCAGAAAATGGTGTTCATGGATCACACGCATCTTTATTCCATTAAGCAAGGAGAAACTGAGCCTTTAAGGGATTTTATACTATTGAAAATTGATGACCTAAGAGGAGAAATGGTAGCGAATATAGTGTTTCATGTTACTCTTAACCACAAGTTCGCTTTTGTTTTGCTTGACGAGAAGCCCAAGACGATCGAGAAAATAAATGAGCTAGTGCACCAAGTGGTGCACTTTGAAGAAATGACGACAGCTAAGGCAACAAAGCACTCTCATCGGAGCAGAGCCTAAAAGGATGGAGGCTGGGATAGGAACAAGATGGATCTTCCTCGGATTCTTTGGAGGTCGATGAGGTATGGAACCGGTGGTAGTGGAGGAGGTTGCAGAAGCAGCCATTTCGCTGATAAGAACTCAAATCTATTTATATCCATTAGAAATAGAATGATCGTGAAATCTAGGACTTCACGCAGAAAACAGAGGGGCGAAATCAAGTTTCAAAGGAGAAGAAACTGACACCGGAATGAAGGGTTGGGAGCGCCTAAGCAAATGATCCCATGAAAACTGATAGAAAGCTTTGCATTCAGCGATTAAAGAACAACGATTACAAAAATTTGAGAAGAGAGAGTCATATCCTAGAGCTCTCTCTCTTTGACTGTGAAACGAAAATAGGGCTGACTACGCAGAAAAAAACAAAAAAACAAAAAAGTAAAGGGCTAATCTACAAAATAAAGACTAAGTTGCAAATATTTTTTTTTTTGAATGCAAAAAGATCAAGTGAATATCGTTTTAAATTTCTCGAAATTATTCTCACTACAAAATAGGTTCGTTAATAAGAGTAAACTAGTCATCCACGCATAAGCTGGCTATTTAGCAAAATGATAAAATAAAATCCACTATCCGCAAGCAAAATGAACAAACCAAGTTAAACGACATTATGTTCATTCCATAAATATAAGTAATAAGATATTCCCTCCCATGATGATAGGAATTTCATTTTAACACTCCACAAGCTTGAGATAGTCTGGTGAGGCAACACCAACACATAAAAGAACAGTAACACTTGGTATCACAAATTCAACTTCAAGTTAAAAAATACATAGATCAGCAAAAGAAGCCAAGTCACTTTAAATTAAAATAAACGAGGAAGTACACTTTATTTCAATAAAAAAAAA
The DNA here is from genome assembly GCA_948329865.1 of Linaria vulgaris. Classification (NCBI taxonomy): domain Eukaryota; kingdom Viridiplantae; phylum Streptophyta; class Magnoliopsida; order Lamiales; family Plantaginaceae; genus Linaria; species Linaria vulgaris. The sequence goes on from OX415250.1 coordinate 66,135,488, forward strand.
CTGGTAATTTCGTATGCAAACTCGTAAGTATCTGGACTAAAAGAGAAGATCCTATAACAATACTTTCCTTAAAACTTTCCTACTATTTTTTAGTATGTACAAACAAAATTACAGACAAGATAAACCACCATTCTTCAATCCAAGAATGTTGAAGAAAATTCGGCCTATAAACAGACAATGTTTTACATGTATACATAACAACACAAAACTACCATATCTGATAAGTATATCAGACATTCATAAAAAACAACGGCAACCTTAATTGCCCATATACTGTACAAAACATAATACGGTTCCATTGTATCATATTTATTAATTACGTTTTTAGTTTAGTTATTTATTTAAGTGTTTAATTATGTCATTATGTAAATAACGTTAGCGGAGTTAGAGGCCAGTTATATTATTAGTAGTTATATTATTAGTTATTAAGTATAGTTTGTAGCAGTCTATTATAGTAACTGCATTAGCCGTGTGAATTGGGGTATTATATATTCTGTATACTTTTTGTACTTCATTTTTATGCAGAAACTTATATTGAGTGTGTTTCTCTTTTCCCCTCTTTTCTCTTTGAGAGTTTCGTTCCGACTCGAATAGGAACATTTAACCTTGCCGTACGCATCAATTGGTGCTTTCATTGCGTTGAAATGGCACCGAAACCTGCTACACCAACAATGGACGAGATACTCGCAGCGATGACGGAGAAAATTGATTTGTCCACATTGGCAGAATCATTACAGAGTCGCATCGATAAGGCGATTTCAGAGACGACGAGTAAAATGGAAAATAAAGTGGAGGCCTCGCTGGCATATCTAAAAAATAAGGCATTGCACGCGGAGGAAAATTGTGGCGAATGTTCAAGCGTTGCAAATCCGACCTTCGTTCCTGATAGGCCAAATGAAACAGATCCCAGGATGATCCTGGGAAAATTTGACGGATCAAAACCTGTGGAGTGGTTGTTTCATGCCGAGCAGTTTTTCGATCATTACAATATCAGAATTGAGCGACCAATGCGAATGGTATCATTTTACATGAATGGCCACGCACTTAATTGGTTTATATGGATGAAGAGTAATAATCAGGTAAGTACTTGGGCTGCATTTGTTCGTGCTTTAGAACTACATTTTGGGCCTTCTATTTATGAAAATTATTGATGTGCTTTATTTTAATTGAAGTAACATGGAACAGTAGATGAATATCAGGTTGAGTTTGCGAACGCATGTACTAAGGTGACAGGATTAACACCAGATATTATTATCGATTGTTTTAGGTCTAGCTTGAAAGAAGAAATCCAGTCAGATTTAGCCTTGCATAAGCCTATAGACACACATGAGGCCATTGGGCAGGTTAAATTAATTGAAAAGAAGTTGAAGGAAAGCCGAAACCACACTTACGCTCCCATAATTACTCCACCAATCCCAACACTACACGAACCATACAAAAAACTGCCACCACCATGCCACCAATCTTACCAGCCCCACCACAAAACACGCCTAAGCAACCATTTCGACGTTTGACGCCTGCTGAAGTACAAGAAAAGAGGCTTAAAGGTTTGTGTTTCCATTGCAACGAGAAATACACAATTGGTTATATATGCAAGACGCCGCAATTTCTGCTTTTGATGCCAGAACAAGAGAATGGGATTAATGTAGAGGAATCAGATTTTAATCGACTTAAGGAAGGAGAATATGGCTTTGAAGACTTTGATGGTTATGAAGCAAAAATAGAAGAATTCCACCACACAAGAAAACATTGAAGGGGAGAAAGATGTGTCTGCACAGCTAAATGCTTATATATTTGTTATAAAATAACTGAAACTATTGAGATTTATAACAATATATTAAAAGGACATAGGGAAAGAAGAGCAAATAAGGAGTATATTACTTGTGAAATAGGTGTTTTTCTCTTCATCTTGATGGCTCCTTATATAGAAAAGAATTTCCAATATCTTACACTATTTACAACAACTACTACTATTATAAACTAGTATTTGTACATAATTTTCAACAATGTCCACTAGGCATATTCCACTTACCATATTTATAACACTCCCCCTTGGCCATTTGAAGATTCTGTTATGTACATGATCCGTCTTCTGCACACGTCTTATGCTGCCTCGTTAAAAACCTTATAAGGAAAAACCCAATGGGATAAAAACCTTAATAGGGGAAAAATAGTGCAGCCGTATGAACTCCTCCTCAAGTTGGCATCTCCAATTCTTCATAAGTCTCGTAGGTGACGCATCCCAATACTTTGAACATGTTTCTTAAAAGTTACAGTAGGGAGTGTCTTTGTGAAAAGATCTGACATATTGTCACATGATTGAACATATTGGATATTAATTTCTTTGTTCTTCTCGAGTTCCTAAGTGTATGCAAAACATCTTGGGGTATGTGTTTGGTTCGATCACTCTTGACATAGCCTTCTTTTATCTGTGTAATACAATAATCTCAGCATAATTCGGTGATGTTGCAACAAGTGTCTGTTTCTGAGAACGCCATGAAATAACAGTGCCTCCATACATAAATACATATCCAGTTTGAGATCTGGATTTATGTTGGTCTGATAGAAGACCTGCATCTGCATAATCAATCAATTCTTGTTCTGCATTGTTAGGACAAAACAGACCAAGATCCACAGTTCCTTGCAAATAACGGAATAAATGTTTAATTCCTTTCCAGTGTCTTTTTGTGGGTGATGAGCTAAATCTGGCTAATAAATTCACAGTAAATGATATATCAGGTCTAGTACAATTAGCTAGATACATTAAAGCTCCAATGGAATTTAAATACGGAACTTCAGAACCAAGAATTTATTCATCTTCTTCACAAGGACGAAATGGATCTTTATATATAGTTAATGATCTTGCAATCATATGATGGTTCAAAGGTGTTGCTTTATCCATGTTAAAACGTTTCAATATCTTTTTAGTATAATTTGATTGATGCACAAGTATTCTATTTTTAACATGCTCAATTTGCAAACCAAGACAATATTTAGTCTTTCAAAGATCTTTCATTTCAAATTCATCCTTTAAATAATTCATTGTTGAATGAATTTCTTTGTCAGTGCCAATGATATTTAAATCATCTACATAAACCGCAATAATTGCAAAACCAGATGATGTTTTCTTAATAAAAATGCATGGACACAAAGAATTATTTATATATCCTTATTTTAATAAATATTCACTCAAACGATTGTACCACATGCGACCTGATTGCTTTAACCCATATAATGATCTTTGCAATTTAATTGAGTACATTTCTCTAGGTTTGGAACTTAATGTTGCGGGTAATTTAAGTCCATCAGGACCTTCATATAAATATCATTATCAAGTGATCCATAGAGATAAGAAGTGACACCATCCATGAGATGCATGTTTAGATTTTCATAGACCGCTAGACTGATCAAGAATTGAAATGTAATCGTATCCATTACAAGAGAGTACGTTTCTTCATAATCGATTCCATGTCTTTGAGAAAAACCTTCTGCGACAAGGCGAGCTTTGTACCTTGTAATTTCATTTTTCTCATTTCGTTTGCGAACGAAGACCCATTTGAACCCTATGGGTTTCACACATTTTTGTGTGAGAACAATGGATCCAAATACCTTTTGCTTATTAAGCGAATCTAATTCAGCTTGCATAGCATCTTTCCAGTTATCCCAATCATTCCTATTTTGGCATTCAATTACAGATTTGGATTCAGGATGATCATTTTCATTCACAATTTCATAAGCGACTAAATATGAAAATATTTCATCCATATTTTCCATCTCATTTCGATCCAATACCATTCCCGTATTGATATAATTTATAGAGATTTCAACGTTCTCTTTATTTATAGGATCTAATTGGATAACTTCTTAAGGTATCTCATATGTCACATTTTGTGACTCATCAGGCATAGATTCCTCAATAATAGGATCATTAGGTTTTGATGCTCCTTTTCTTTTTGGAGGATTTTTGTCATTTGAGCCACCAGGGCGTCCACGTTTTTAAGATATATCAAAGATATCATCATTTGATGTTTCTTTTGGAATTACAATATGAGCAAGAGCATTTGCAGCTGGTATATGTGATTTTGTTACCCTGCTTATGTCAGTAAATGTATCGGATAATTGATTTGCAATAGCTTGTAAATGCAAGATTTTATTTACTTCCAAATCACATTGCTTTGTTAGCATATCAAAGCTTGTCAAAGATGGATTATACCATGATATATCTTTTTTCAACTGCTTCTTTTCTCCCCACTAAGGTTGGAAAATTTGCCTCATTAAAATGACAATCAGCAAAACGTGCCGTAAAGACATCACATGTTAAAGGTTCAAGAAATCTGATTATTGATGGTGAGTCAAATCCAACATATATTCCCAACCTTCTCCGCGGTCCCATTTTTGTTTGCTTTGGTGGTGCAATTGGAACATAAACTGCACAACCAAGAATCTTAATCTGAGAAATATTGGGTTCATGACCAAAATCAAGTTGTAATGGGGAATATTCATGATACGAGCTTGGTTTAATGCGAATTAGTGACGCAGCATGTAAAATTGCATGATCCCATAGAGAACTTGGCAATTTAGCTTTCATCAACAATGGCCTAACAATTAATTGAAGACGTTTAATTAATGATTCAACTAAACCATTTTGTGTATGTACATGTGCAACACTATGTTCAACCGTAATTCCAGTTGACATACAATAATCATTGAAAGCTTGAGATGTGAATTCACCAGCATTATCAATTCTGACTTTCTTGATCGTATAGTCAGGAAATTGGGCTCTTACTTTAGTTATTTGAGCAAAAAATCTCGCAAATGCCATATTGCGAGTAGACAATAGACAAACATGTGACCATCGACTTGAGGCATCAATTAATACGATAAAATATTGAAATGGTCCACATGATGGATGAATAAGTCCACATATATCACCTTGAATTCTTTCAAGAAATGTGGGTAATTCTGCTTAATTTTAACTGGTGAATGCTTTATAATTAGCTTTCCAAGAGAACATGCTTCACATGGACTGTTGTTGCTCAGATTGAGTTTGGATCCTTTTAATGAACGTTCATGTGTAGTTTCAATTATCCTTTGCATCATTGTTGAACTAGGATGACCTAGTCGATCATGCCATAGAGTTAATAGTTCTGGATTTTCATTGACTACCATATTTGATTCGATTTCATTAATATATGTATAATGCAACCCTGATGAGATATATGGTAGTTTTTCAAGAAAATGTTTCTTTCTCGGCATATGCTTAGTAATGAAAATATATTTAGCGTTATTCACATTCATTGACTCAGTATCATATCCATGACGATATATATCTTTAAAACTCAATAATTTCCTTCTGGATTTTGGGGCAAATAAGGCATCATTGATGATAAACTTTGTTCCATTTGATAAAGTAAAAGTAGCTCTACGAGATCCTTCAATCAATTTAATAGGACCTCCTATTGTACCGACTTGAAATTTTGAGGGTTCTAAATATGTAAAATATTTCTTACTTGTGAGAATTGTATGAGTTGCAAAACAGTCAAGTAGGCAAAAATCACCGTTATGCTCCATGTCATGCTTCAGTTCAAATAATCAATATTAAAACAAATGTTGCAATAAACAGGGTAAATATTTGAAAAGAGATTATTTTATTGAAAGCACACAATAGAAATGCAGAAAGCAGATAATACAGCTTAAAATATAAATCACACTAAGCATATTCCGCTAGAAGATCACAAAACACATATTAAGCCAAACGAGCATCATAGTCATCAGTAAAGTATGTTGCCTCCATAAAGGTGGAATCAACATTTGGATTTTGTTCGACAAGGTTAACTTCCTTTTCTTTACCCTTCAAAATTTCTTGGTACATCTTACAAAGATGTTCTGCTGTACGACATTTGTTGGCCCAATGCCCCTTCATTCCACATTTTAAACAATAACCTTGAGAGTTTTTATGTTTTCTTTGTTTTGGTGGTTATTCTTAAAAACGGTGTTGGTATGCGAGGGATTGTGAAAACCCCCCCGACCACGACCACGACCACGACCACCTCTACCTTGACCACGACCACGACCTCGATTGGCATTATCATTGTTACCTCGTCCATAGGAGTTTGAAAAATTAATGGCATTTGCCTCAGGTAATGCATGTGCTCTAGGAGAACGAGATTGATAATTTTTCATCAATAAGTTATTGTAACTTTCTGCCATTAACAACCGTTATTGCAAGTCGTGATATTTTGAAATATTCAACAATCTGTGTTATTGTTGGACATTTATCATGGACACATGGAAAGTAGAAAGTGTTTTCTCTATGATTTCTCTATCAGTAAGCTTTCTTCCACAATAAATTAAATCTGAACGAATCTTCATAAGCGCAGAGTTGTATGCGCTTACAGTTTCAAAATCTTGGAACCTTAAATTGTTCCAATCATCGGTGGCTTTTGGCAACATGGGTTCCTTTTGATGGCCATATCTTTCCAGTAGGTTTGTCCATAATTCATGAGGATCACTAACATTGAGATATTCCCTCTTTAAGGTTTCATCTAAATTTTTTCTCATATAGATCACAGCCACACATTTTTCTGGATCCATATTTGTATTTACTGCATCAAGAGTTTCCACGATACTCTTTGATCTGAGGTACAATTTTGTATCTGATTTCCATTGTCCATAATTCTTGCCAGTGATATTGAGTATACAACTAACTGTACTCGTAAGGTTAGACATTTTTCCAGCTAAATATATAACCAAGAAAAATATAATTAGGATCGAAATATTTTATTTAACACATAATCATAGAAACACAATTATTACAATAATACAATACAATTATCTCATCTCTAGCCAAATCTTGAACTCGAACATTATTATGATAAAAGGGAGGAATATCATAGGAACAAACATAGGAGTGTCCTCATCTACTAGCATAAACATAAAAATTGAAAGGTAAAAGAGGATCAAGATCGTTGTTGTCGTAGAGATCATTTTGCAAGACGAGAGAAATAAGGTGAAGATTTTTGTGGAATTTGTGTTATGAAATTTGTGTATTTATAAAGGAAAAATATCCGTAAGTAGCCGTTTATAGTCGTTAGAAAAATAATCATTTTGGCATGTTTTATGAACGGTAATGGCTTTAGTAATTTAGCAACAATAATTAATTGTAATAACATGTAAAATAATTTCCGCCGCATTAGTGATATTTTAACGGGCATATGGAATAATATTACGATAAGTAAATACATACATATTTTCCGCCACATTACTATGTAAAAACTTTCATGGACTCAAGGAATAATGTAAACAAGTAAAATAACTGCAATGAATTAAGTGCGTAAATAATTTATGCCACATTACTATGTAAAAACTTTCATGGGCTTATGGAATAAAATAAGCAATATAATAGGATGTAAAACCTTCCATAATAATAAATTGTCAGCAGTAATAAGAGGCAAAATCTTCCATAATAATAAATCGTCAGCAGTAATAGGAGGTAAAACCTTCCATGATAATAAATTGTCAGTAGTTGTTTCTAGGTTGGGGTTAACTCAAGCATCAACAAAAGTTAAAATTAGCGTTAGGGTTAGAGTTAGTTAACAGTAAAATATAAATTGTCAGTAGTCGTTTCTAGCTTGGGGTTAACTCAAGCATCAGCGAAAGTTAATATTAGCGTTAGTGTTAGAGCTAAATGACAGTAAAATATAAAGAGAATTTTCATCTAATCATAAAATTATAGATAGGCGGTAGTCCGCCTTGTCTACAATAATATAGATAGATGAACAAGTAAATATAAAACTTTCATACCTTTTGACGTTGAATGTTTTCTTTAACCAATAAATTGAATTCTTCCGGATTGAGCACTATCGTGCTGATAACGTGTTATAAAATAACTAAAACTATTGAGGTTTATAACAATATATTAAAAGGACATAGGAAAAGAAGAGCAAATAAGGAGTATATTACTTGTGAAATGGGTGTTTTTCTCTTCATCTTGATGACTCCTTATATAAGAAAGAATTTTCAATATCTTACGCTATTTACGACAACTACTACTATTATAAAATAGTATTTGTACATAATTTTCAACAATGGCCACTAGGCATATTGCACTTACCATATTTATAACAATATCTACTGATTTTAAGTTATTTTATGGAGACCCATGAGGACATGGGTCCTTTTAATTGGGAGGGAAATGATACGGTTCCATTGTATCATATTTATTAATTACGTTTTTAGTTTAGTTATTTATTTAAGTGTTTAATTATGTTATTATGTAAATAGCGTCAGTGAAGTTAGTGGTTAGTTATATTATTAGTAGTTATATTATTAGTTATTGAGTGTAGTTTGCAGCAGTTTATTATAGTAACTGCATTAGCCGTGTGAATTGTGGTATTATATATTCTGTATACTGCTTGTACTTCATTTTTATGCAGAAAATTATATTGAGTGTGGTTCTCTTTTCCCCTCTTGTTTCTTTGGGAGTTTCGTTCCAACTCGAATAGGAACATTTAACCTTGCGGTACGCATCAAAACCTCACTCATTCCATTCCCATAAATAAATCCATTTTATGAAGATTGATAGGAAGAGTTGTTGCTGAAAAGGGATTCACCTTGATGAAGAAGAAATATAGTTTTTAGAGAGAGAGATTAGAGGAGAGATAAAACAAATTAGCATAATTTCATAATAATCATTCCATGCAGTGCACCTGCTATTTGTAACAACAGTCTGACGCGGCCTGCACATGGCCCCAACTGACTAAAGCGAAAAGGAATCAAACGTACGGACTAAAATGAAAAATACAACAACGTTAATTAAAATAAACGATAAAATAGAAATAAACTCCAATGCTAAAACGACACCGTAACACAAACGCCGCAATTCTTTTAATTTGGCAAAACCCGCTTTTGAACTAATATGCAAAATAATAATAATCTTCACAGTTTGAAACAAAGGTTGTTTACGTGTTACAGTGTTCAATGTCATTCTAACATTTCATTAGTTCAACGTTGTGATAACATTGCAGCTTCAATATTATGTTACCATTGACCAAACACTTTGCACTTTCACTATAGATAAACATTTCATAGGTGTCGATTGAATAAGATTTTAGAAGTCAATTCTTTAAAAAGGAGCTCCATTTGCAATTTAATCGTACGACACAACAGTTATAAATTTTAGATTGTGCTTGCCATGTAAAAGTATTAACTAATTAAACTTCTAGTGTTATAAAGCGGATTTATGTTTCTAAAAGATGGTAACGTTGAATTTTAACAGATATATATCATAGAGATGAGCATGTTTTAACTATATTTGAATTTAAATATGTTAAGAATTTTAGTTTCTAATTACCCGAATTACTCTTCTAGTAGATTTTGTGCCTATATTTGTCTAGACTTTTTTTGTATTATAGGAGGTCTAGCACTAGCTTTTTAACTTTTTAGTTTTTATAAAATAACGAGTTTGGTGTAAGTTTAACGGAGACTTGATGATTACTAAATGTTAAATAATGAATGGCATGCCTCTTAATAGGATGGGTTGATAACTTAATTAACGGAATTACGGTTAAAAGTATCTTCGTCACTAGTTCGTACATACTAGGATTTTAAGGCGAAAAGTCAATTACTTTAAAACAGAGCACGTGTGACACATACATGTGGATTTGGGCTTTTTGTTTTGTTTAGTACTTTAGTTAGTTACATTACGGATCCCAGTAGTTATCTGACAAAATCTAGCCGTTATATATATATATATATATATATCTCAGATTTTCACTTCATTCATATTAAATTTGAACATCAGCAGCGAACTAAGAAGAGAACGGAAGTTGATTGCTTTGTTTTATTTGTTCTCTCTCTCTCTCTCTCTCTCTCTCTTAATTTGGGAACTCCATTTGGGGTTTATCGATCACTTCGTCTTTGCGTTGATTCTTTTCTTTTCTTCTTTACTTTTTTTTTTTTAATCTCAGAGAAGAGGGTTTATTCTTTTTATTTTTGTTAATTTTCAGTTGCTACATTACAGAGGATCAAGATGGCAGGATCCGATCAAAATTTTACCGATGCCATCAGTACTTCAAGAACTCAAGGTAATGTTTTTTAAAAAGGAGTTCTTTTGTTTGTTTCCACCCCCTTTTCTGTAAAGATTTCATATCACTAATTTTTTTTCAATTTTTCTACTACAATTATCGCTACTTTTCATTTATTGCTCAAAGGGGGCTTGAGGCGTATGTGCAGCAAACTTAATGTAGCCGACCCTATCCACCCTTGCCCTGTTTCAAGAACAGGGAATAACTTGACAGGGTTAGGACTTTGATCGACCCCTTATTTTTTAATTTGCAACATTATCTTTTATTTAGCATAGCATTGTTTTAGTATTTTTGACAAGAATGATTTCAGGCTGAGAAAGGAACTCTTGTCTCGTTGTTCAGGATGTTTACCTCGCAACTGGATCGAAAGTATCAACAACAACAACAACATGTATCAGTTAAGGAGGTAATGATTCCTCTTTGAAAGAGCATCAGTCTAAATTTTTTAAAATATTCAGTGATGTAATGATTAAATGTTGAGGCTCAATGTAGGGTAAAGATGTCGTGATGCAAGATCTCAGTGGGCGGATCGTCAATTTAGAAATCGGTGATAGGAATAACCCGAGGTCTAATCATAGAAAAGGGAATTTGACATGGTTAGATTTCTTATCTGCCCCTTATTAGTTCATTTGCCGTATTGAACTTTCTTGACATACCATTATTATTGTTCTCCCCCTCATTGATTTATATATATTTTATATGGATCGTTGTAAGGAGGAGGATACTAAAAGATAAAATCGTCATATATAGCCGATCCAGTCAACCCTAGGACTGTTCATGGAAGAGGGAATCTAACTGGGTATGTAATCTCTTTTCTTAACATACCATTGTTGTAGGTAGTATGACAGGAATGATTTAAAGCTTTGAATTTATTTCATTAAATCTGATTTTTTCTCCGTTGTACTCTTGTTGTTCAGGAGATCTGCCTCGCAACTCGATAGAAATGAGCAGAATGTACCAGTTCAGGAGGTAATGATTCCTCTTTAAAAGAGCATCAGTCTATATTTTTCAGAATATCAGTGATGCAATGATTAACGGTTGAGGCTCAATGTAGGGTAAAGATATAGTGATGCAAGATCTCGATGAGCGGATCGTCAATGTAGAAAGCGGTGATAGGAATAACCCGAGGTCTATTCATAGAAAAGGGAATTTGACAGGGTTAGGACTTTGATCGACCCTAGCATTGAAATCTTCTTGAAATACATACCATTATTATTGCCTGCCGCTTAGTGTTTTATACATGTTTGCTTTATGTTGATCTCTGTAAAAAGGACGATAGTCAATGATAAAATCGTCATCATAGCTGATCCAGTCAACCCTAGGATTGTTGACGGAAGAGGGAATCTTACAGGGTTCGTAATCTGTTGTTTATTAGTTATTTCTCACAACATTCTTTTTTATTTAGCAAACCATTGTTTTAGTATTCTTGACGAGAATGATTAAAGGCTAAAAAAGGAACTCTTGTCTCGTTGTTCAGGACGTTTACCTCGCAACTGGATAGAAAGTATCAACATGTATCAGTTAAAGAGGTAATGATTCCTCTTTAAAAGAGCATCAGTCTATATTTTCAGAACATGAGTGATGTAATGATTAACGGTTGAGGCTCAATGTAGGGTAAAGATATAATGATGCAAGCTCTCGATGAGCGGATCGTCAATATAGAAAGCGGTGATAGGAATAACCCGAGGTCTATTCATAGAAAAGGGAATTTGACAGGGTTAGGACTTTGATCGACCTCTTATTTTTTCATTTGCAGCATTGAAATCTTCTTGAAATACATACCATTATTATTGCTGCCGCTTATTGATTTATACATATGTGTTTTATGTTGATCTTTGTAAGGAGGACGATAGTCAATGATAAAATCGTCATCATAGCTGATCCAGTCAACCCTAGGATTGTTCGTGGAAGAGGAAATCTAACAGGGTATGTAATCTGTTGTTTTTTAGTTCATTCTCACAACACTCTTTTCTTAACATACCATTGTTGTAGGTAGTATGACAAGAATGACTTAAAGCTGAGAATTTATTTTATTAAATTTGATTTCTTCTCCCTTGTACTCTTGTTCTTCAGGAGATCTGCCTCGCTACTGGATAGAAATGAGCAGAATGTATCGGTTCAGGAGGTATGATTCCTCTTTTAAAGAGCATCCAGTCTATATTTCTGAATTTCTCCGGTTTATTAAGATGAGTGATGAAATAATGGTTTGTGGATTGATTCAGGATAAAGATGTTGTGATGCAAGACATCGATGTGGAGATTGTCTATGTAGACAGCGGCAATAGGAATAACCCACTCGCTGTTACGCAGATAATTAATCAAAATATGAGACGTTATCTCATTCACTGGATCATCCTCGTAAGTTTCTCCTCCTGGTGAAACTTCAACTAAATAATTGGTGAACTTATTAGCTAATAATGTTGTTGTTGTGCTTAGGTACATAATGAATTCGGACTACTGGAAGAAACTTTATTCTTAACCGTAAACATAATAGATAGCTTTCTAGCAGTTCAAGCCGTGGCAAAAAACTATATTCCGCTAGTTGGAGTTAGCGCGATGATGCTCGCTTGCAAGTACCAAGAAGTACGCCATTCTGTTCTGGCTGTGGCTAAAATTCTGTCTATATTTCATAAAGGCCTCTACACCGAAGAAGTGCGAGATATGATATCTCATAAATACTACTACAGAAAAGAAGCACTCCTTGAAATGGTAACTACTCATAAATAATGGACTGAAAACTATGTTTATAGCTAAATTATTTATCTTTCCTCCGTTCTTTCCTTGTCTTTATTGGTGGGAGGCGATTTTAATGCCTTCTTGTGCAGGAGAAGCATATGCTGCATAGCTTGCAGTACAAATTGTCTATTCCAACTATATACGTTTTCCTGAAGAGTTTCTTAAAAGCGGCTGAGTCTGACAACAAGGTTTGTGTTTGATTGATTGTGATTAAACTTTTCATTGTGATTGTGATTAATCTTCCATACTGATTACAATCTCATTTTTTGTCATGAACTAGCTGGATCAACTATCCTCGTTCATGTTAGAAAATAGGAGATTTATATATGATAGAATTTTGTAGGATAGTGAAGATTTGTATTTGTGTTTATGTGGATAGTGGAGGAGAAGGTAATTTTAGATGTAGTGGAGAATATGAAGTATTTAGAGTGTTTAGAATATGGAGTACTTATCTCCAAAATCTTTAGAGTGTATTGCTCAAGTGTTTGAGGATTGGTTTACAAGATCACCCAATTGGTGTATTTATAGATGTGGGAGGAGGTATCTAGAACCCTCCCATTACATCATTCTAGACGTCTTTAACTAGATATGTTACAAGATTTTTCTAGATATATTCTTAGCATATTCCTTGAATATTCCTTAACTAGTGTAGTATGGACTACTCTACCTCTAGATTCATCCATATTACAATTACATAGATATATATTTAGAAGATTATGGATTCTTCTAGAAATGCTTCATAGTTCAATACTCCCCCTTGAAGCATTTCTCGGACACTCCAAGCATACTCCTTAGCAGTTGAAATCGATCTCTTGAAAGTACCTTCGTGAAGATATCGGCTTGTTGTTCTTCCGTGGGGCAATACTTCATCTCAATATCTCCACTTGCTTGGACTTCTCTTATGAAGTGATACTTGATAGTAATGTGCTTCGTTCGATTGTGTTGAACTGGATTCTTGGCCATTGCTATAGCTGATTTTCTATCACAGTAGATCTCTGTAGGCCTGTTTTGTGGCTGTCCCATGTCTTCAAGTATTCTTCTTAGCCATATAGCTTGACAAGCTGCTCTTGCTGCTGCAATGTATTCTGCCTCGGCTGATGATTGTGCAACAGACTCTTGTTTCTTTGAGCCCCATGATATTATACTTGAGCCAAGCTTGAACGCGTACCCAGACGTGCTCTTCATATCATCCACAAATCCTGCCCAATCACTATCAGTGAAACCTAAAAGGTTTCCTTCTGAACTTGGTTTATACCATATGCCGAAAGTCTTTGTTCCTTGCAGATATCTGAGGAGTCTCTTTGCAGCTCCAAAATGTGTTTGGCTTGGACTCTGCATGAATCTTGATAGCAAACTTGTCGCGTACATGATGTCGGGCCTCGTAGCTGTTAAGTATAGTAGACTTCCAATTAGGCTACGATAAATGGATGCATCTACTTGCTTCGTTCCATCTTCCTTCTTTAACTTCTCATTCGGAACCAATGGAGTAGCAACGGGTTTGCATTCTTCCATCTTAAATTTCTTCAACATATCCTCGATATACTTCTTTTGTGATAAGAAGATACCTTCTTCTTCTTGGCTTATCTCCATTCCAAGAAAGTAGTGCATTAATCCCAAGTCACTCATCTCAAATGTGTTCATCATGTCTTTCTTGAATTCTTCAATTAACTTTATATTATTCCCTGTGACGATTAAGTCATCAACATAAAGAGAGATGATGAGTATATTGATGTTACCTTGGGACTTTATGTAGAGAATTGGCTCATTTTTGCTCCTCCTGAATCCTCGGTCGATAAAATATCCATCAATCTTGCTATACCAGGCTCGAGGTGCTTGCTTAAGCACGTATAGTGCTTTCTTGAGTCGTAAGACTTTTCCTTCTTTCGTCATGAATCCTTCAAGCTGCTCGACGTATACTTCTTCTTGTAGCTCTCCATTTAGAAAAGCTGATTTCACATCAAGTTGGAAGATTTTCCATTGTTTTTGTGCGGCAAGAGCAATAAGTGCTCTTATCGTATCCAACCGAGCAACTGGGGCGAATGTCTCTGTGTAGTCAATCCCCGGTAGTTGAGCGTATCCCTTGGCTACAAGCCTTGCCTTATGCTTTTGTATAGAACCATCGTGATTCAACTTTGTCTTGTAGACCCACTTGACTCCAATTACTTCTTTATCTTTTGGATGATCAACCAACTCCCAAGTTTTATTCTTCTCAATCATCTTTATCTCTTCCTCCATAACTTTAACCCATACTTTTTCTTTAGATGCTACTTCGTAGTTGGGTGGTTCCAAGACAGTAAAATTGCAAGTTTCATATATATCACTTAAGGACCTCATCCTTAGTGGCTGAGATTCTGGTGATGAATCGTTTTGTCATGGAGTATTAGTTTCTGAAGAGGATATAGGAGTCGTACCTGGATTTTGTTCGTCATCCTCGTCATTGTCTCTAGCACCTTCTTCTTCCATTGGTGTGGATATCCATCTCCTCTCTATATTCTCCGTTTCCCAGTTCCAAGCCGCTTGCTCGTCGAACTCAACATCTCGACTCGTAACAAGCCTCTTAGTCTCTAGATTGAAAATTCTGTAACCTTTTGACTGAGAGCTATAGCCGAGGAATATACCTTTCCCCGTCTTGTCTTATAGCTTATGTCTCTTTATGGATGTAATGTGGACATAGCATATACATCCAAAGACCCTAAGATGTTTGGCGGGAGGCTTCTGTCCAGACCAAGCTTCAATTGACTTCTTATTGAGTACTGCTTTTGTTGGACACCGGTTAAGTAGATAGACCGAGGTGTAGACAGCCTCTGCCCAAAACATCTTTGGCAATCCTTTCTCAGCGAGCATGAATCTTGCCATCTCCATCACCGTTCGATTCTTCCTTTCCGAGACTCCATTTTGTTGTGGAGTGTAGGCGACCGTTAGTTGGTGCTCCATGGCTTCATCTTCACAGAACTTGTCAAACTCTTTAGAGTTGTACTCCATACCTCGATCACTTCTTAACTTTTTAATCTTGTGACCACTTTGTTTCTCAACAAAGTTCTTGAATCTCTTGAAGATTCCAAATACTTCTGATTTCTCTTTAAAGAAATATACCCAAGTCATTCTTGTATAGTCATCAATGAAGAGGATGAAGTACCTGTTTTGACTTAGGGAAGGTGTTCGCATCGGGCCGCATACGTCAGTGTGGACAAGCTCCAATATTTGTGTTGCTCGCCATGCTTTCTCCATTGGAAATGGTTGCCTATGTTGTTTCCCGAGCATGCACCCTTCGCAATCATTCTCCTTCTCGTTTACAAGTGGGAGGTCTCTCATCATTTTCTTCTGATGAAGTAGTCGTATGGCATTGAGATTAAAATGTCCAAATCTCTGATGCCATAAGCTTGTGTCGTCAAGTTTTACTACCATGACTTTATGTTTTAAATATTGCCAGCGAATAGGAAAGTTTATGTTTCTTCCCATCTTAACTTCAGCAACCTCCATATTATTTTTCAAGTCATGAATTCGACATGACTCCCCCTCAAAGTGAAGTGAATATCCATTTTCCATCATTTGTCCAACACTGAGCATCGAACAGAGAGAGTTCGATGCGGAAAACGCATCGAACGGCATCTGTTCGATACTTGTTCTTCAGCGTCTGGAGGGTCCCACAGGACGGAGTCTATAAATACTCTGTCCCTTCGCCTTTGTCTCTCTCTTTGGACACACACACACTATACACTAACTGTGCATCGAACAAGGGTTGTTCGACATTGACATATTGAACATTGACCAACATCGAACAAGCCTTGGATCAGATTAATTCTAGTATCGAACCGACTTTGTTCGATTCACCAGTATCGAATCAGAAGAATTCGACTTGAGCCCGCATCGAACCCATCGTGTTCGAGGCGCACATCGAACGCCTCTTGTTCGACCTTCACTTTTCTTCGCCTAATTAGAATATCTTTAACAGTTAAATACTTGTAATATACAGTAGGTGTTCCGGACCAAGTTAGTCCGTTTATTATATTGGATTGACATTATTTTGGGATATTTGTGTTCTAGTTATAATCATTTTATAGTGTTTTATTACGTGGACGAGATAAGACCAAAACAGATAGTCAAATGATAACATACAACAGAGACTAGACATGTTGTTGCAGGCATAGAGAAGGATATGGATCCGCTTTCCCCACAACTTCCTCATCGCTCGATTCATATTCATCTTGACTCATTTCTTCATCGCTCGATTTCTCTTCTGGAGGAGCCCCAGTGTCTTGTGGCTTTGCATATTTCTGTCTGTATTCTGGGCAATAAAGATGCAACAATTCAAATCTAATTCATGATATACTAATTATGCATGAAGCTTTAACATCCAATACCTGCCTCAGTACCATGACGGATTTACAAGGACTTTCAGATACACTTGTGAGAAATGTAACTCAATTTTTAAACACAAGACTAGATCACTCATTATATGAGATCAATCATGTAAAGAGTAAGCCTTGCTACACTTTCGTTTATATTTAACATGACATATATTGCGTAATATTGACGAGTGATATAGAGTTGTGGTAAAACAACTAGTAGAAGTTGCCAATACTAAGTGAAAGTCACTGAAATGTATATAAGAGAGTAATTTGGAAGTGATAATCAAATTCATTAATCTTGTGAATATAAATACAAGAGTACAAGATCTAATGTAGGTAAGTAAATCACTACAACTAAGGAAAGATATAATCTAAAGATAATACAAGATATACAAAGGATATACAAAAGATATACAATATCTATTTATGTCCATTACGCTCCTGCAAAATTGACGTTCCATCAGCAACGGAAAGTTTAGAACGCATGAGTTGAAAGCGAGTGCGCGCAAGAGGCTTTGTAAGAGCATCCGCGAGTTGGTCGAGGGTGTTGACGTAGGAGACTTCAAGAAAACCTTTGTTAACAAGATCTCGAACAAAGTGTAGGTCCACGGCAATATGCTTCATCCTCGAGTGTTGAACCGAATGAAGAGAACTTTGGATTGCGTTGTCACATCGAATATGCGGTGAGGACTGAAGCGAGAAACCAATTTCACCGAATAGATGTTGAATCCACCGAATTTCAGCAGCCGCGTTGGCTAAAGCGTGGTACTCGGCTTCGGTTGATGAGCTCGAGACAGCACGTTGTTTTTTGGATGTCCAAGAAGATAGGATTCGAGCTAAGAAATACAACGTAGGCCGAGGTAGATGTGCCACTCATCGAGTCGCCTGCCCAGTCCGCATCAGAGTATGCGGTGAGAATGGTCGATGTGGACCATCAAAGAAGGAGACCATGCAAAAGTGTTCCCTTAAGATAGCGTAAGATTCGCTTGAGGGCTGCCCAATCGGTATCCGTGGGTTTCGCCATACAAAAGATATACAATATCTATTTATGTCCATTAATGTACTAGCCCAATTTACCACTACAAAGATTAGTGGACAGGAAGCTTTAGAATGATCTCTCACACCACGATTTCATCAAACGTAACTCGGTTCTTTTATTTCCTAAGAAAGAAGCTCTAGAATGATACATCACACCACGATTACATCAAATGTAACTCGTTTCCTTTATTTTCTAAGAAGGAAGATTTAGAATGATATTTCACACCATGATTTCATCAAAACGTAACCCATTTCTTTTATTTCCTAAGAAGGAAGCTTTAGAATGGTCTCTCATACCACGATTTCAACAAACCTAACTCGTTTTCATTATTTCATAAGAAAGAAGGTAAAGAATGATCTCTCACACCTCGATTTCATCAAACATAACTCGTTTCCTTTATTTCCTAAGAAGGGAGTTTTAGAATAATCTCTCACACCACGATTTCATCAAACGTAACTTGTTTCCTTCATTTCTTAAGAAGGAAGCTTTAGAATGATCTCTCACACCACGATTTCATCAAACGTAACTCGTTTCCTCTATTTCCTAAGAAAGAATCTTTAGAATGATCTCTCACACCACGATTTCATCAAACGTAACTAATTTCCTTTATTTCCTAAGAAGGAAGCCTTAGAATGATCTCTCACACCACGATTTCATCAAACATAACTCGTTTCCTTTATTTCCAAAGAATGAAGCTTTAGAATGATCTCTCACACCACGATTTCATCAAACGTAACTCGTTGCCTTTATTTCATAAGAAGGAATCTTTAGAATGATCTCTTTCACCACATTTTCATCAAACCTAACTCGTTTCCTTTATTTTCCTAATAAGTAAGCTTTAGAAAGATATCTCTCACCATGATTTCATCAAACGTAACTCGTATCCTTTAATTATTAACAAGGAAGCTTTAGAAACATCTCTCTCACACCACAATTTTATCAAACGTAACTCGTTTCCTTTATTTCCTATGAAGGAAGCTTTAGAATGATCTCTCAAACCACGATTTCGTCAAACATAACTCGTTTCCTTTATTTCCTAAGAAAGAAGCTAAAGAATGATCTCTCACACCACGATTTCATCAAACATAGCTCATTTCCTTTATTTTCCAAGAAGGAAGCTTTAGAATGAACTATCACACCATGATTTAATCAAATATAACTCGTTTTCTTTATTTCCTAAGAAGGAAGATTCAGAATGATCTCGCACACCATGATTTCATCAAACGTAACTCGTTTCCTTTATTTCCTAAGAAAAAAGCTAAAGAATGATCTCTGACACAACGATTTAATCAAACATAACTCGTTTCCTTTATTTCCTGAGAAGGAAGCTTTAGAATGATCTTTCACACCACGATTTCATCAAACGTAACTCGTTTCCTTTATTTCCTAAGAAAGAATCTAAAGAATGATCTCTCACACCACGATTTCATCAAACATAACTCGTTGCCTTTATTTCCTAAGAAGAAAGCTTTAGAATAATCTTTCCCACCAAGATTTTATCAAACGTAACTCGTTTCCTTTATTTTCTAAGAAGGAAGCTTTAGAATGGTCTCTCACACCTCGATTTCATCAAACGTAACTCGTTTCCTTTATTTCCTAAGAAAGAAGCTAAAGAATGATCTCTCACACAACGATTTCATCAAACGTAACTCGTTTCCTCTATTTCCTAAGAAAGATGCTTTAGAATGATCTCTCACACCACGATTTCATCAAGCGTGACTCATATCCTTTATTTCCTAAGATGGATGTTTTAGAATGATCTCTCACACCACGATTTCATCAAACGTAACTCGTTTCTATTATTTCCTAAGAAGGAAGCTTTAGAATGATCTCTCTCAGCACGATTTCGTCAAACTTAACTCCTTTCCTTTATTTGCGAAGAAGTAAGCTTTGGAATGATCTCCCACACCACGATTTCAACAAACGTAACTCGTATCCTTTAATTCCTAAGAAGGAAGCTCTTGAATGATCTCTCACACCACGATTTTATCAAATATAACTCGTTTTATTTATTTCCTAAGAAGGAAGCTTTAGAATGATCTCTCACACCACGATTTCATCAAACATAACTCGTTTCCTTTATTTCCAAAGAATGAAGCTTTAGAATGATCTCTCACACCACGATTTCATCAAACGTAACTCGTTGCCTTTAGAATGCTCTGTCACACCATGATTTCATCAAACGTAACTCGTTTCCTTTATTTCATAAGAAGGAATCTTTAGAATGATCTCTATCACCACATTTTCATCAAACCTAACTCGTTTCCTTTATTTTCTAATAAGTAAGCTTTAGAAAGATATCTCTCACCATGATTTCATCAAACGTAACTCGTATCCTTTAATTCTTAACAAGGAAGCTTTAGAAACATCTCTCTCACACCACAATTTCATCAAACGTAACTCGTTTCCTTTATTTCCTATGAAGGAAGCTTTAGAATGATCTCTCACACCACGATTTCGTCAAACATAACTCGTTTCCTTTATTTCCTAAGAAAGAAGCTAAAGAATGATCTCTCACACCACGATTTCATCAAAAATAGCTCATTTCCTTTATTTTCTAAGAAGGAAGCTTTAGAATGAACTATCACACCATGATTTAATCAAATGTAACTCGTTTTCTTTATTTCCTAAGAAGGAAGATTCAAAATGATCTCGCACACCATGATTTCATCAAACGTAACTCGTTTCCTTTATTTCCTAAGAAAAAAGCTAAAGAATGATCTTTGACACAACGATTTAATCAAACATAACTCGTTTCCTTTATTTCCTGAGAAGGAAGCTTTAGAATGATCTCTGACACAACGATTTAATCAAACATAACTCGTTTCCTTTATTTCCTGAGAAGGAAGCTTTAGAATGATCTTTCACACCACGATTTCATCAAACGTAACTCGTTTCCTTTATTTCCTAAGAAAGAATCTAAAGAATGATCTCTCACACCACGATTTCATCAAACATAACTCGTTGCCTTTATTTCCTAAGAAGAAAGCTTTAGAATAATCTTTCCCACCAAGATTTTATCAAACGTAACTCGTTTCCTTTATTTTCTAAGAAGGAAGCTTTAGAATGGTCTCTCACACCTCGATTTCATCAAACGTAACTCGTTTCCTTTATTTCCTAAGAAAGAAGCTAAAGAATGATCTCTCACACAACGATTTCATCAAACGTAACTCGTTTCCTCTATTTCCTAAGAAAGATGCTTTAGAATGATCTCTCACACCACGATTTCATCAAGCGTGACTCATATCCTTTATTTCCTAAGATGGATGTTTTAGAATGATCTCTCACACCACGATTTCATCAAACGTAACTCGTTTCTATTATTTCCTAAGAAGGAAGCTTTAGAATGATCTCTCTCAGCACGATTTCGTCAAACTTAACTCCTTTCCTTTATTTGCGAAGAAGTAAGCTTTGGAATGATCTCCCACACCACGATTTCAACAAACGTAACTCGTATCCTTTAATTCCTAAGAAGGAAGCTCTTGAATGATCTCTCACACCACAATTTTATCAAATATAACTCGTTTTATTTATTTCCTAAGAAGGAAGCTTTAGAATGATCTCTCACACCACGATTTCATCAAACATAACTCGTTTCCTTTATTTCCAAAGAATGAAGCTTTAGAATGATCTCTCACACCACGATTTCATCAAACGTAACTCGTTGCCTTTAGAATGCTCTGTCACACCATGATTTCATCAAACGTAACTCGTTTCCTTTATTTCATAAGAAGGAATCTTTAGAATGATCTCTATCACCACATTTTCATCAAACCTAACTCGTTTCCTTTATTTTCTAATAAGTAAGCTTTAGAAAGATATCTCTCACCATGATTTCATCAAACGTAACTGGTATCCTTTAATTCTTAACAAGGAAGCTTTAGAAACATCTCTCTCACACCACAATTTCATCAAACGTAACTCGTTTCCTTTATTTCCTATGAAGGAAGCTTTAGAATGATCTCTCACACCACGATTTCGTCAAACATAACTCGTTTCCTTTATTTCCTAAGAAAGAAGCTAAAGAATGATCTCTCACACCACGATTTCATCAAAAATAGCTCATTTCCTTTATTTTCTAAGAAGGAAGCTTTAGAATGAACTATCACACCATGATTTAATCAAATGTAACTCGTTTTCTTTATTTCCTAAGAAGGAAGATTCAGAATGATCTCGCACACCATGATTTCATCAAACGTAACTCGTTTCCTTTATTTCCTAAGAAAAAAGCTAAAGAATGATCTCTGACACAACGATTTAATCAAACATAACTCGTTTCCTTTATTTCCTGAGAAGGAAGCTTTAGAATGATCTTTCACACCACGATTTCATCAAACGTAACTCGTTTCCTTTATTTCCTAAGAAAGAATCTAATGAATGATCTCTCACACCACGATTTCATCAAACATAACTCGTTGCCTTTATTTCCTAAGAAGAAAGCTTTAGAATAATCTTTCCCACCAAGATTTTATCAAACGTAACTCGTTTCCTTTATTTTCTAAGAAGGAAGCTTTAGAATGGTCTCTCACACCCCGATTTCATCAAACGTAATTCGTTTCCTTTATTTCTTAAGAAAGAAGTTAAAGAATTATCTCTCACACCACTATTTCATCAAACGTAACTCGTTTCCTTTATTTCCTAAGAAAGAAGCTAAAGAATGATCTCTCACATAACGATTTCATCAAACGTAACTCGTTTCCTCTATTTCCTAAGAAATATGCTTTAGAATGATCTCTCACACCACGATTTCATCAAGCGTGACTCATATCCTTTATTTCCTAAGATGGATGTTTTAGAATGATCTCTCACACCACGATTTCATCAAACGTAACTCGTTTCTATTATTTCCTAAGAAGGAAGCTTTAGAATGATCTCTCTCAGCACGATTTCGTCAAACTTAACTCCTTTCCTTTATTTGCGAAGAAGTAAGCTTTGGAATGATCTCCCACACCACGATTTCAACAAACGTAACTCGTATCCTTTAATTCCTAAGAAGGAAGCTCTTGAATGATCTCTCACACCACAATTTTATCAAATATAACTCGTTTTATTTATTTCCTAAGAAGGAAGCTTTAGAATGATCTCTCACACCACGATTTCATCAAACATAACTCGTTTCCTTTATTTCCAAAGAATGAAGCTTTAGAATGATCTCTCACACCACGATTTCATCAAACGTAACTCGTTGCCTTTAGAATGCTCTGTCACACCATGATTTCATCAAACGTAACTCGTTTCCTTTATTTCATAAGAAGGAATCTTTAGAATGATCTCTATCACCACATTTTCATCAAACCTAACTCGTTTCCTTTATTTTCTAATAAGTAAGCTTTAGAAAGATATCTCTCACCATGATTTCATCAAACGTAACTGGTATCCTTTAATTCTTAACAAGGAAGCTTTAGAAACATCTCTCTCACACCACAATTTCATCAAACGTAACTCGTTTCCTTTATTTCCTATGAAGGAAGCTTTAGAATGATCTCTCACACCACGATTTCGTCAAACATAACTCGTTTCCTTTATTTCCTAAGAAAGAAGCTAAAGAATGATCTCTCACACCACGATTTCATCAAAAATAGCTCATTTCCTTTATTTTCTAAGAAGGAAGCTTTAGAATGAACTATCACACCATGATTTAATCAAATGTAACTCGTTTTCTTTATTTCCTAAGAAGGAAGATTCAGAATGATCTCGCACACCATGATTTCATCAAACGTAACTCGTTTCCTTTATTTCCTAAGAAAAAAGCTAAAGAATGATCTCTGACACAACGATTTAATCAAACATAACTCGTTTCCTTTATTTCCTGAGAAGGAAGCTTTAGAATGATCTTTCACACCACGATTTCATCAAACGTAACTCGTTTCCTTTATTTCCTAAGAAAGAATCTAATGAATGATCTCTCACACCACGATTTCATCAAACATAACTCGTTGCCTTTATTTCCTAAGAAGAAAGCTTTAGAATAATCTTTCCCACCAAGATTTTATCAAACGTAACTCGTTTCCTTTATTTTCTAAGAAGGAAGCTTTAGAATGGTCTCTCACACCCCGATTTCATCAAACGTAATTCGTTTCCTTTATTTCTTAAGAAAGAAGCTAAAGAATTATCTCTCACACCACTATTTCATCAAACGTAACTCGTTTCCTTTATTTCCTAAGAAAGAAGCTAAAGAATGATCTCTCACACAACGATTTCATCAAACGTAACTCGTTTCCTCTATTTCCTAAGAAATATGCTTTAGAATGATCTCTCACACCACGATTTCATCAAGCGTGACTCATATCCTTTATTTCCTAAGATGGATGTTTTAGAATGATCTCTCACACCACGATTTCATCAAACGTAACTCGTTTCTATTATTTCCTAAGAAGGAAGCTTTAGAATGATCTCTCTCAGCACGATTTCGTCAAACTTAACTCCTTTCCTTTATTTGCGAAGAAGTAAGCTTTGGAATGATCTCCCACACCACGATTTCAACAAACGTAACTCGTATCCTTTAATTCCTAAGAAGGAAGCTCTTGAATGATCTCTCACACCACGATTTTATCAAATATAACTCGTTTTATTTATTTCCTAAGAAGGAAGCTTTAGAATGATCTCTCACACCACGATTTCATCAAACATAACTCGTTTCCTTTATTTCCAAAGAATGAAGCTTTAGAATGATCTCTCACACCACGATTTCATCAAACGTAACTCGTTGCCTTTAGAATGCTCTGTCACACCATGATTTCATCAAACGTAACTCGTTTCCTTTATTTCATAAGAAGGAATCTTTAGAATGATCTCTATCACCACATTTTCATCAAACCTAACTCGTTTCCTTTATTTTCTAATAAGTAAGCTTTAGAAAGATATCTCTCACCATGATTTCATCAAACGTAACTCGTATCCTTTAATTCTTAACAAGGAAGCTTTAGAAACATCTCTCTCACACCACAATTTCATCAAACGTAACTCGTTTCCTTTATTTCCTATGAAGGAAGCTTTAGAATGATCTCTCACACCACGATTTCGTCAAACATAACTCGTTTCCTTTATTTCCTAAGAAAGAAGCTAAAGAATGATCTCTCACACCACAATTTCATCAAAAATAGCTCATTTCCTTTATTTTCTAAGAAGGAAGCTTTAGAATGAACTATCACACCATGATTTAATCAAATGTAACTCGTTTTCTTTATTTCCTAAGAAGGAAGATTCAGAATGATCTCGCACACCATGATTTCATCAAACGTAACTCGTTTCCTTTATTTCCTAAGAAAAAAGCTAAAGAATGATCTCTGACACAACGATTTAATCAAACATAACTCGTTTCCTTTATTTCCTGAGAAGGAAGCTTTAGAATGATCTTTCACACCACGATTTCATCAAACGTAACTCGTTTCCTTTATTTCCTAAGAAAGAATCTAATGAATGATCTCTCACACCACGATTTCATCAAACATAACTCGTTGCCTTTATTTCCTAAGAAGAAAGCTTTAGAATAATCTTTCCCACCAAGATTTTATCAAACGTAACTCGTTTCCTTTATTTTCTAAGAAGGAAGCTTTAGAATGGTCTCTCACACCTCGATTTCATCAAACGTAACTCGTTTCCTTTATTTCCTAAGAAAGAAGCTAAAGAATGATCTCTCACACAACGATTTCATCAAACGTAACTCGTTTCCTCTATTTCCTAAGAAAGATGCTTTAGAATGATCTCTCACACCACGATTTCATCAAGCGTGACTCATATCCTTTATTTCCTAAGATGGATGTTTTAGAATGATCTCTCACACCACGATTTCATCAAACGTAACTCGTTTCTATTATTTCCTAAGAAGGAAGCTTTAGAATGATCTCTCTCAGCACGATTTCGTCAAACTTAACTCCTTTCCTTTATTTGCGAAGAAGTAAGCTTTGGAATGATCTCCCACACCACGATTTCAACAAACGTAACTCGTATCCTTTAATTCCTAAGAAGGAAGCTCTTGAATGATCTCTCACACCACGATTTTATCAAATATAACTCGTTTTATTTATTTCCTAAGAAGGAAGCTTTAGAATGATCTCTCACACCACGATTTCATCAAACATAACTCGTTTCCTTTATTTCCAAAGAATGAAGCTTTAGAATGATCTCTCACACCACGATTTCATCAAACGTAACTCGTTGCCTTTAGAATGCTCTGTCACACCATGATTTCATCAAACGTAACTCGTTTCCTTTATTTCATAAGAAGGAATCTTTAGAATGATCTCTATCACCACATTTTCATCAAACCTAACTCGTTTCCTTTATTTTCTAATAAGTAAGCTTTAGAAAGATATCTCTCACCATGATTTCATCAAACGTAACTCGTATCCTTTAATTCTTAACAAGGAAGCTTTAGAAACATCTCTCTCACACCACAATTTCATCAAACGTAACTCGTTTCCTTTATTTCCTATGAAGGAAGCTTTAGAATGATCTCTCACACCACGATTTCGTCAAACATAACTCGTTTCCTTTATTTCCTAAGAAAGAAGCTAAAGAATGATCTCTCACACCACAATTTCATCAAAAATAGCTCATTTCCTTTATTTTCTAAGAAGGAAGCTTTAGAATGAACTATCACACCATGATTTAATCAAATGTAACTCGTTTTCTTTATTTCCTAAGAAGGAAGATTCAGAATGATCTCGCACACCATGATTTCATCAAACGTAACTCGTTTCCTTTATTTCCTAAGAAAAAAGCTAAAGAATGATCTCTGACACAACGATTTAATCAAACATAACTCGTTTCCTTTATTTCCTGAGAAGGAAGCTTTAGAATGATCTTTCACACCACGATTTCATCAAACGTAACTCGTTTCCTTTATTTCCTAAGAAAGAATCTAATGAATGATCTCTCACACCACGATTTCATCAAACATAACTCGTTGCCTTTATTTCCTAAGAAGAAAGCTTTAGAATAATCTTTCCCACCAAGATTTTATCAAACGTAACTCGTTTCCTTTATTTTCTAAGAAGGAAGCTTTAGAATGGTCTCTCACACCCCGATTTCATCAAACGTAATTCGTTTCCTTTATTTCTTAAGAAAGAAGCTAAAGAATTATCTCTCACACCACTATTTCATCAAACGTAACTCGTTTCCTTTATTTCCTAAGAAAGAAGCTAAAGAATGATCTCTCACACAACGATTTCATCAAACGTAACTCGTTTCCTCTATTTCCTAAGAAAGATGCTTTAGAATGATCTCTCACACCACGATTTCATCAAGCGTGACTCATGTCCTTTATTTCCTAAGATGGATGTTTTAGAATGATCTCTCACACCACGATTTCATCAAACGTAACTCGTTTCTATTATTTCCTAAGAAGGAAGCTTTAGAATGATCTCTCTCAGCACGATTTCGTCAAACTTAACTCCTTTCCTTTATTTGCGAAGAAGTAAGCTTTGGAATGATCTCCCACACCACGATTTCAACAAACGTAACTCGTATCCTTTAATTCCTAAGAAGGAAGCTCTTGAATGATCTCTCACACCACGATTTTATCAAATATAACTCGTTTTATTTATTTCCTAAGAAGGAAGCTTTAGAATGATCTCTCACACCACGATTTCATCAAACATAACTCGTTTCCTTTATTTCCAAAGAATGAAGCTTTAGAATGATCTCTCACACCACGATTTCATCAAACGTAACTCGTTGCCTTTAGAATGCTCTGTCACACCATGATTTCATCAAACGTAACTCGTTTCCTTTATTTCATAAGAAGGAATCTTTAGAATGATCTCTATCACCACATTTTCATCAAACCTAACTCGTTTCCTTTATTTTCTAATAAGTAAGCTTTAGAAAGATATCTCTCACCATGATTTCATCAAACGTAACTCGTATCCTTTAATTCTTAACAAGGAAGCTTTAGAAACATCTCTCTCACACCACAATTTCATCAAACGTAACTCGTTTCCTTTATTTCCTATGAAGGAAGCTTTAGAATGATCTCTCACACCACGATTTCGTCAAACATAACTCGTTTCCTTTATTTCCTAAGAAAGAAGCTAAAGAATGATCTCTCACACCACGATTTCATCAAAAATAGCTCATTTCCTTTATTTTCTAAGAAGGAAGCTTTAGAATGAACTATCACACCATGATTTAATCAAATGTAACTCGTTTTCTTTATTTCCTAAGAAGGAAGATTCAAAATGATCTCGCACACCATGATTTCATCAAACGTAACTCGTTTCCTTTATTTCCTAAGAAAAAAGCTAAAGAATGATCTCTGACACAACGATTTAATCAAACATAACTCGTTTCCTTTATTTCCTGAGAAGGAAGCTTTAGAATGATCCTTCACACCACGATTTCATCAAACGTAACTCGTTTCCTTTATTTCCTAAGAAAGAATCTAATGAATGATCTCTCACACCACGATTTCATCAAACATAACTCGTTGCCTTTATTTCCTAAGAAGAAAGCTTTAGAATAATCTTTCCCACCAAGATTTTATCAAACGTAACTCGTTTCCTTTATTTTCTAAGAAGGAAGCTTTAGAATGGTCTCTCACACCCCGATTTCATCAAACGTAATTCGTTTCCTTTATTTCTTAAGAAAGAAGCTAAAGAATTATCTCTCACACCACTATTTCATCAAACGTAACTCGTTTCCTTTATTTCTTAAGAAAGAAGCTAAAGAATGATCTCTCACACAACGATTTCATCAAACGTGACTCGTTTCCTCTATTTCCTAAGAAAGATGCTTTAGAATGATCTCTCACACCACGATTTCATCAAGCGTGACTCATATCCTTTATTTCCTAAGATGGATGTTTTAGAATGATCTCTCACACCACGATTTCATCAAACGTAACTCGTTTCTATTATTTCCTAAGAAGGAAGCTTTAGAATGATCTCTCTCAGCACGATTTCGTCAAACTTAACTCCTTTCCTTTATTTGCGAAGAAGTAAGCTTTGGAATGATCTCCCACACCACGATTTCAACAAACGTAACTCGTATCCTTTAATTCCTAAGAAGGAAGCTCTTGAATGATCTCTCACACCACGATTTTATCAAATATAACTCGTTTTATTTATTTCCTAAGAAGGAAGCTTTAGAATGATCTCTCACACCACGATTTCATCAAACATAACTCGTTTCCTTTATTTCCAAAGAATGAAGCTTTAGAATGATCTCTCACACCACGATTTCATCAAACGTAACTCGTTGCCTTTAGAATGCTCTGTCACACCATGATTTCATCAAACGTAACTCGTTTCCTTTATTTCATAAGAAGGAATCTTTAGAATGATCTCTCACACCACGATTTCGTCAAACATAACTCGTTTCCTTTATTTCCAAAGAAAGAAGCTAAAGAATGATCTTTCACACCACGATTTCATCAAAAATAGCTCATTTCCTTTATTTTCTAAGAAGGAAGCTTTAGAATGAACTATCACACCATGATTTAATCAAATGTAACTCGTTTTCTTTATTTCCTAAGAAGGAAGATTCAGAATGATCTCGCACACCATGATTTCATCAAACGTAACTCGTTTCCTTTATTTCCTAAGAAAAAA
Source organism: Linaria vulgaris (assembly GCA_948329865.1). Taxonomy (NCBI): domain Eukaryota; kingdom Viridiplantae; phylum Streptophyta; class Magnoliopsida; order Lamiales; family Plantaginaceae; genus Linaria; species Linaria vulgaris. The sequence continues at coordinate 66,165,248 of OX415250.1, forward strand.
GCTAAAGAATGATCTCTGACACAACGATTTAATCAAACATAACTCGTTTCCTTTATTTCCTGAGAAAGAAGCTTTAGAATGATCTTTCACACCACGATTTCATCAAACGTAACTCGTTTCCTTTATTTCCTAAGAAAGAATCTAATGAATGATCTCTCACACCACGATTTCATCAAACATAACTCGTTGCCTTTATTTCCTAAGAAGAAAGCTTTAGAATAATCTTTCCCACCAAGATTTTATCAAACGTAACTCGTTTCCTTTATTTTCTAAGAAGGAAGCTTTAGAATGGTCTCTCACACCCCGATTTCATCAAACGTAATTCGTTTCCTTTATTTCTTAAGAAAGAAGCTAAAGAATTATCTCTCACACCACTATTTCATCAAACGTAACTCGTTTCCTTTATTTCCTAAGAAAGAAGCTAAAGAATGATCTCTCACACAACGATTTCATCAAACGTAACTCGTTTCCTCTATTTCCTAAGAAAGATGCTTTAGAATGATCTCTCACACCACGATTTCATCAAGCGTGACTCATGTCCTTTATTTCCTAAGATGGATGTTTTAGAATGATCTCTCACACCACGATTTCATCAAACGTAACTCGTTTCTATTATTTCCTAAGAAGGAAGCTTTAGAATGATCTCTCTCAGCACGATTTCGTCAAACTTAACTCCTTTCCTTTATTTGCGAAGAAGTAAGCTTTGGAATGATCTCCCACACCACGATTTCAACAAACGTAACTCGTATCCTTTAATTCCTAAGAAGGAAGCTCTTGAATGATCTCTCACACCACGATTTTATCAAATATAACTCGTTTTATTTATTTCCTAAGAAGGAAGCTTTAGAATGATCTCTCACACCACGATTTCATCAAACATAACTCGTTTCCTTTATTTCCAAAGAATGAAGCTTTAGAATGATCTCTCACACCACGATTTCATCAAACGTAACTCGTTGCCTTTAGAATGCTCTGTCACACCATGATTTCATCAAACGTAACTCGTTTCCTTTATTTCATAAGAAGGAATCTTTAGAATGATCTCTATCACCACATTTTCATCAAACCTAACTCGTTTCCTTTATTTTCTAATAAGTAAGCTTTAGAAAGATATCTCTCACCATGATTTCATCAAACGTAACTCGTATCCTTTAATTCTTAACAAGGAAGCTTTAGAAACATCTCTCTCACACCACAATTTCATCAAACGTAACTCGTTTCCTTTATTTCCTATGAAGGAAGCTTTAGAATGATCTCTCACACCACGATTTCGTCAAACATAACTCGTTTCCTTTATTTCCTAAGAAAGAAGCTAAAGAATGATCTCTCACACCACGATTTCATCAAAAATAGCTCATTTCCTTTATTTTCTAAGAAGGAAGCTTTAGAATGAACTATCACACCATGATTTAATCAAATGTAACTCGTTTTCTTTATTTCCTAAGAAGGAAGATTCAAAATGATCTCGCACACCATGATTTCATCAAACGTAACTCGTTTCCTTTATTTCCTAAGAAAAAAGCTAAAGAATGATCTCTGACACAACGATTTAATCAAACATAACTCGTTTCCTTTATTTCCTGAGAAGGAAGCTTTAGAATGATCTTTCACACCACGATTTCATCAAACGTAACTCGTTTCCTTTATTTCCTAAGAAAGAATCTAATGAATGATCTCTCACACCACGATTTCATCAAACATAACTCGTTGCCTTTATTTCCTAAGAAGAAAGCTTTAGAATAATCTTTCCCACCAAGATTTTATCAAACGTAACTCGTTTCCTTTATTTTCTAAGAAGGAAGCTTTAGAATGGTCTCTCACACCCCGATTTCATCAAACGTAATTCGTTTCCTTTATTTCTTAAGAAAGAAGTTAAAGAATTATCTCTCACACCACTATTTCATCAAACGTAACTCGTTTCCTTTATTTCCTAAGAAAGAAGCTAAAGAATGATCTCTCACATAACGATTTCATCAAACGTAACTCGTTTCCTCTATTTCCTAAGAAATATGCTTTAGAATGATCTCTCACACCACGATTTCATCAAGCGTGACTCATATCCTTTATTTCCTAAGATGGATGTTTTAGAATGATCTCTCACACCACGATTTCATCAAACGTAACTCGTTTCTATTATTTCCTAAGAAGGAAGCTTTAGAATGATCTCTCTCAGCACGATTTCGTCAAACTTAACTCCTTTCCTTTATTTGCGAAGAAGTAAGCTTTGGAATGATCTCCCACACCACGATTTCAACAAACGTAACTCGTATCCTTTAATTCATAAGAAGGAAGCTCTTGAATGATCTCTCACACCACGATTTTATCAAATATAACTCGTTTTATTTATTTCCTAAGAAGGAAGCTTTAGAATGATCTCTCACACCACGATTTCATCAAACATAACTCGTTTCCTTTATTTCCAAAGAATGAAGCTTTAGAATGATCTCTCACACCACGATTTCATCAAACGTAACTCGTTGCCTTTAGAATGCTCTGTCACACCATGATTTCATCAAACGTAACTCGTTTCCTTTATTTCATAAGAAGGAATCTTTAGAATGATCTCTATCACCACATTTTCATCAAACCTAACTCGTTTCCTTTATTTTCTAATAAGTAAGCTTTAGAAAGATATCTCTCACCATGATTTCATCAAACGTAACTCGTATCCTTTAATTCTTAACAAGGAAGCTTTAGAAACATCTCTCTCACACCACAATTTCATCAAACGTAACTCGTTTCCTTTATTTCCTATGAAGGAAGCTTTAGAATGATCTCTCACACCACGATTTCGTCAAACATAACTCGTTTCCTTTATTTCCAAAGAAAGAAGCTAAAGAATGATCTTTCACACCACGATTTCATCAAAAATAGCTCATTTCCTTTATTTTCTAAGAAGGAAGCTTTAGAATGAACTATCACACCATGATTTAATCAAATGTAACTCGTTTTCTTTATTTCCTAAGAAGGAAGATTCAGAATGATCTCGCACACCATGATTTCATCAAACGTAACTCGTTTCCTTTATTTCCTAAGAAAAAAGCTAAAGAATGATCTCTGACACAACGATTTAATCAAACATAACTCGTTTCCTTTATTTCCTGAGAAAGAAGCTTTAGAATGATCTTTCACACCACGATTTCATCAAACGTAACTCGTTTCCTTTATTTCCTAAGAAAGAATCTAATGAATGATCTCTCACACCACGATTTCATCAAACATAACTCGTTGCCTTTATTTCCTAAGAAGAAAGCTTTAGAATAATCTTTCCCACCAAGATTTTATCAAACGTAACTCGTTTCCTTTATTTTCTAAGAAGGAAGCTTTAGAATGGTCTCTCACACCCCGATTTCATCAAACGTAATTCGTTTCCTTTATTTCTTAAGAAAGAAGCTAAAGAATTATCTCTCACACCACTATTTCATCAAACGTAACTCGTTTCCTTTATTTCCTAAGAAAGAAGCTAAAGAATGATCTCTCACACAACGATTTCATCAAACGTAACTCGTTTCCTCTATTTCCTAAGAAAGATGCTTTAGAATGATCTCTCACACCACGATTTCATCAAGCGTGACTCATGTCCTTTATTTCCTAAGATGGATGTTTTAGAATGATCTCTCACACCACGATTTCATCAAACGTAACTCGTTTCTATTATTTCCTAAGAAGGAAGCTTTAGAATGATCTCTCTCAGCACGATTTCGTCAAACTTAACTCCTTTCCTTTATTTGCGAAGAAGTAAGCTTTGGAATGATCTCCCACACCACGATTTCAACAAACGTAACTCGTATCCTTTAATTCCTAAGAAGGAAGCTCTTGAATGATCTCTCACACCACGATTTTATCAAATATAACTCGTTTTATTTATTTCCTAAGAAGGAAGCTTTAGAATGATCTCTCACACCACGATTTCATCAAACATAACTCGTTTCCTTTATTTCCAAAGAATGAAGCTTTAGAATGATCTCTCACACCACGATTTCATCAAACGTAACTCGTTGCCTTTAGAATGCTCTGTCACACCATGATTTCATCAAACGTAACTCGTTTCCTTTATTTCATAAGAAGGAATCTTTAGAATGATCTCTATCACCACATTTTCATCAAACCTAACTCGTTTCCTTTATTTTCTAATAAGTAAGCTTTAGAAAGATATCTCTCACCATGATTTCATCAAACGTAACTCGTATCCTTTAATTCTTAACAAGGAAGCTTTAGAAACATCTCTCTCACACCACAATTTCATCAAACGTAACTCGTTTCCTTTATTTCCTATGAAGGAAGCTTTAGAATGATCTCTCACACCACGATTTCGTCAAACATAACTCGTTTCCTTTATTTCCTAAGAAAGAAGCTAAAGAATGATCTCTCACACCACGATTTCATCAAAAATAGCTCATTTCCTTTATTTTCTAAGAAGGAAGCTTTAGAATGAACTATCACACCATGATTTAATCAAATGTAACTCGTTTTCTTTATTTCCTAAGAAGGAAGATTCAAAATGATCTCGCACACCATGATTTCATCAAACGTAACTCGTTTCCTTTATTTCCTAAGAAAAAAGCTAAAGAATGATCTCTGACACAACGATTTAATCAAACATAACTCGTTTCCTTTATTTCCTGAGAAGGAAGCTTTAGAATGATCCTTCACACCACGATTTCATCAAACGTAACTCGTTTCCTTTATTTCCTAAGAAAGAATCTAATGAATGATCTCTCACACCACGATTTCATCAAACATAACTCGTTGCCTTTATTTCCTAAGAAGAAAGCTTTAGAATAATCTTTCCCACCAAGATTTTATCAAACGTAACTCGTTTCCTTTATTTTCTAAGAAGGAAGCTTTAGAATGGTCTCTCACACCCCGATTTCATCAAACGTAATTCGTTTCCTTTATTTCTTAAGAAAGAAGCTAAAGAATTATCTCTCACACCACTATTTCATCAAACGTAACTCGTTTCCTTTATTTCTTAAGAAAGAAGCTAAAGAATGATCTCTCACACAACGATTTCATCAAACGTGACTCGTTTCCTCTATTTCCTAAGAAAGATGCTTTAGAATGATCTCTCACACCACGATTTCATCAAGCGTGACTCATATCCTTTATTTCCTAAGATGGATGTTTTAGAATGATCTCTCACACCACGATTTCATCAAACGTAACTCGTTTCTATTATTTCCTAAGAAGGAAGCTTTAGAATGATCTCTCTCAGCACGATTTCGTCAAACTTAACTCCTTTCCTTTATTTGCGAAGAAGTAAGCTTTGGAATGATCTCCCACACCACGATTTCAACAAACGTAACTCGTATCCTTTAATTCCTAAGAAGGAAGCTCTTGAATGATCTCTCACACCACGATTTTATCAAATATAACTCGTTTTATTTATTTCCTAAGAAGGAAGCTTTAGAATGATCTCTCACACCACGATTTCATCAAACATAACTCGTTTCCTTTATTTCCAAAGAATGAAGCTTTAGAATGATCTCTCACACCACGATTTCATCAAACGTAACTCGTTGCCTTTAGAATGCTCTGTCACACCATGATTTCATCAAACGTAACTCGTTTCTTTTATTTCATAAGAAGGAATCTTTAGAATGATCTCTATCACCACATTTTCATCAAACCTAACTCGTTTCCTTTATTTTCTAATAAGTAAGCTTTAGAAAGATATCTCTCACCATGATTTCATCAAACGTAACTGGTATCCTTTAATTCTTAACAAGGAAGCTTTAGAAACATCTCTCTCACACCACAATTTCATCAAACGTAACTCGTTTCCTTTATTTCCTATGAAGGAAGCTTTAGAATGATCTCTCACACCACGATTTCGTCAAACATAACTCGTTTCCTTTATTTCCTAAGAAAGAAGCTAAAGAATGATCTCTCACACCACGATTTCATCAAAAATAGCTCATTTCCTTTATTTTCTAAGAAGGAAGCTTTAGAATGAACTATCACACCATGATTTAATCAAATGTAACTCGTTTTCTTTATTTCCTAAGAAGGAAGATTCAGAATGATCTCGCACACCATGATTTCATCAAACGTAACTCGTTTCCTTTATTTCCTAAGAAAAAAGCTAAAGAATGATCTCTGACACAACGATTTAATCAAACATAACTCGTTTCCTTTATTTCCTGAGAAAGAAGCTTTAGAATGATCTTTCACACCACGATTTCATCAAACGTAACTCGTTTCCTTTATTTCCTAAGAAAGAATCTAATGAATGATCTCTCACACCACGATTTCATCAAACATAACTCGTTGCCTTTATTTCCTAAGAAGAAAGCTTTAGAATAATCTTTCCCACCAAGATTTTATCAAACGTAACTCGTTTCCTTTATTTTCTAAGAAGGAAGCTTTAGAATGGTCTCTCACACCCCGATTTCATCAAACGTAATTCGTTTCCTTTATTTCTTAAGAAAGAAGCTAAAGAATTATCTCTCACACCACTATTTCATCAAACGTAACTCGTTTCCTTTATTTCCTAAGAAAGAAGCTAAAGAATGATCTCTCACACAACGATTTCATCAAACGTAACTCGTTTCCTCTATTTCCTAAGAAAGATGCTTTAGAATGATCTCTCACACCACGATTTCATCAAGCGTGACTCATATCCTTTATTTCCTAAGATGGATGTTTTAGAATGATCTCTCACACCACGATTTCATCAAACGTAACTCGTTTCTATTATTTCCTAAGAAGGAAGCTTTAGAATGATCTCTCTCAACACGATTTCGTCAAACTTAACTCCTTTCCTTTATTTGCGAAGAAGTAAGCTTTGGAATGATCTCCCACACCACGATTTCAACAAACGTAACTCGTATCCTTTAATTCCTAAGAAGGAAGCTCTTGAATGATCTCTCACACCACGATTTTATCAAATATAACTCGTTTTATTTATTTCCTAAGAAGGAAGCTTTAGAATGATCTCTCACACCACGATTTCATCAAACATAACTCGTTTCCTTTATTTCCAAAGAATGAAGCTTTAGAATGATCTCTCACACCACGATTTCATCAAACGTAACTCGTTTCCTTTATTTTCTAATAAGTAAGCTTTAGAAAGATATCTCTCACCATGATTTCATCAAACGTAACTGGTATCCTTTAATTCTTAACAAGGAAGCTTTAGAAACATCTCTCTCACACCACAATTTCATCAAACGTAACTCGTTTCCTTTATTTCCTATGAAGGAAGCTTTAGAATGATCTCTCACACCACGATTTCGTCAAACATAACTCGTTTCCTTTATTTCCTAAGAAAGAAGCTAAAGAATGATCTCTCACACCACGATTTCATCAAAAATAGCTCATTTCCTTTATTTTCTAAGAAGGAAGCTTTAGAATGAACTATCACACCATGATTTAATCAAATGTAACTCGTTTTCTTTATTTCCTAAGAAGGAAGATTCAGAATGATCTCGCACACCATGATTTCATCAAACGTAACTCGTTTCCTTTATTTCCTAAGAAAAAAGCTAAAGAATGATCTCTGACACAACGATTTAATCAAACATAACTCGTTTCCTTTATTTCCTGAGAAAGAAGCTTTAGAATGATCTTTCACACCACGATTTCATCAAACGTAACTCGTTTCCTTTATTTCCTAAGAAAGAATCTAATGAATGATCTCTCACACCACGATTTCATCAAACATAACTCGTTGCCTTTATTTCCTAAGAAGAAAGCTTTAGAATAATCTTTCCCACCAAGATTTTATCAAACGTAACTCGTTTCCTTTATTTTCTAAGAAGGAAGCTTTAGAATGGTCTCTCACACCCCGATTTCATCAAACGTAATTCGTTTCCTTTATTTCTTAAGAAAGAAGCTAAAGAATTATCTCTCACACCACTATTTCATCAAACGTAACTCGTTTCCTTTATTTCCTAAGAAAGAAGCTAAAGAATGATCTCTCACACAACGATTTCATCAAACGTAACTCGTTTCCTCTATTTCCTAAGAAAGATGCTTTAGAATGATCTCTCACACCACGATTTCATCAAGCGTGACTCATATCCTTTATTTCCTAAGATGGATGTTTTAGAATGATCTCTCACACCACGATTTCATCAAACGTAACTCGTTTCTATTATTTCCTAAGAAGGAAGCTTTAGAATGATCTCTCTCAACACGATTTCGTCAAACTTAACTCCTTTCCTTTATTTGCGAAGAAGTAAGCTTTGGAATGATCTCCCACACCACGATTTCAACAAACGTAACTCGTATCCTTTAATTCCTAAGAAGGAAGCTCTTGAATGATCTCTCACACCACGATTTTATCAAATATAACTCGTTTTATTTATTTCCTAAGAAGGAAGCTTTAGAATGATCTCTCACACCACGATTTCATCAAACATAACTCGTTTCCTTTATTTCCAAAGAATGAAGCTTTAGAATGATCTCTCACACCACGATTTCATCAAACGTAACTCGTTGCCTTTAGAATGCTCTGTCACACCATGATTTCATCAAACGTAACTCGTTTCCTTTCTTTCATAAGAAGGAATCTTTAGAATGATCTCTATCACCACATTTTCATCAAACCTAACTCGTTTCCTTTATTTTCTAATAAGTAAGCTTTAGAAAGATATCTCTCACCATGATTTCATCAAACGTAACTCGTATCCTTTAATTCTTAACAAGGAAGCTTTAGAAACATCTCTCTCACACCACAATTTCATCAAACGTAACTCGTTTCCTTTATTTCCTATGAAGGAAGCTTTAGAATGATCTCTCACACCACGATTTCGTCAAACATAACTCGTTTCCTTTATTTCCTAAGAAAGAAGCTAAAGAATGATCTCTCACACCACGATTTCATCAAAAATAGCTCATTTCCTTTATTTTCTAAGAAGGAAGCTTTAGAATGAACTATCACACCATGATTTAATCAAATGTAACTCGTTTTCTTTATTTCCTAAGAAGGAATATTCAAAATGATCTCGCACACCATGATTTCATCAAACGTAACTCGTTTCCTTTATTTCCTAAGAAAAAAGCTAAAGAATGATCTCTGACACAACGATTTAATCAAACATAACTCGTTTCCTTTATTTCCTGAGAAGGAAGCTTTAGAATGATCATTCACACCACGATTTCATCAAACGTAACTCGTTTCCTTTATTTCCTAAGAAAGAATCTAATGAATGATCTCTCACACCACGATTTCATCAAACATAACTCGTTGCCTTTATTTCCTAAGAAGAAAGCTTTAGAATAATCTTTCCCACCAAGATTTTATCAAACGTAACTCGTTTCCTTTATTTTCTAAGAAGGAAGCTTTAGAATGGTCTCTCACACCCCGATTTCATCAAACGTAATTCGTTTCCTTTATTTCTTAAGAAAGAAGCTAAAGAATTATCTCTCACACCACTATTTCATCAAACGTAACTCGTTTCCTTTATTTCCTAAGAAAGAAGCTAAAGAATGATCTCTCACACAACGATTTCATCAAACGTAACTCGTTTCCTCTATTTCCTAAGAAAGATGCTTTAGAATGATCTCTCACACCACGATTTCATCAAGCGTGACTCATATCCTTTATTTCCTAAGATGGATGTTTTAGAATGATCTCTCACACCACGATTTCATCAAACGTAACTCGTTTCTATTATTTCCTAAGAAGGAAGCTTTAGAATGATCTCTCTCAACACGATTTCGTCAAACTTAACTCCTTTCCTTTATTTGCGAAGAAGTAAGCTTTGGAATGATCTCCCACACCACGATTTCAACAAACGTAACTCGTATCCTTTAATTCCTAAGAAGGAAGCTCTTGAATGATCTCTCACACCACGATTTTATCAAATATAACTCGTTTTATTTATTTCCTAAGAAGGAAGCTTTAGAATGATCTCTCACACCACGATTTCATCAAACATAACTCGTTTCCTTTATTTCCAAAGAATGAAGCTTTAGAATGATCTCTCACACCACGATTTCATCAAACGTAACTCGTTTCCTTTATTTTCTAATAAGTAAGCTTTAGAAAGATATCTCTCACCATGATTTCATCAAACGTAACTGGTATCCTTTAATTCTTAACAAGGAAGCTTTAGAAACATCTCTCTCACACCACAATTTCATCAAACGTAACTCGTTTCCTTTATTTCCTATGAAGGAAGCTTTAGAATGATCTCTCACACCACGATTTCGTCAAACATAACTCGTTTCCTTTATTTCCTAAGAAAGAAGCTAAAGAATGATCTCTCACACCACGATTTCATCAAAAATAGCTCATTTCCTTTATTTTCTAAGAAGGAAGCTTTAGAATGAACTATCACACCATGATTTAATCAAATGTAACTCGTTTTCTTTATTTCCTAAGAAGGAAGATTCAGAATGATCTCGCACACCATGATTTCATCAAACGTAACTCGTTTCCTTTATTTCCTAAGAAAAAAGCTAAAGAATGATCTCTGACACAACGATTTAATCAAACATAACTCGTTTCCTTTATTTCCTGAGAAAGAAGCTTTAGAATGATCTTTCACACCACGATTTCATCAAACGTAACTCGTTTCCTTTATTTCCTAAGAAAGAATCTAATGAATGATCTCTCACACCACGATTTCATCAAACATAACTCGTTGCCTTTATTTCCTAAGAAGAAAGCTTTAGAATAATCTTTCCCACCAAGATTTTATCAAACGTAACTCGTTTCCTTTATTTTCTAAGAAGGAAGCTTTAGAATGGTCTCTCACACCCCGATTTCATCAAACGTAATTCGTTTCCTTTATTTCTTAAGAAAGAAGCTAAAGAATTATCTCTCACACCACTATTTCATCAAACGTAACTCGTTTCCTTTATTTCCTAAGAAAGAAGCTAAAGAATGATCTCTCACACAACGATTTCATCAAACGTAACTCGTTTCCTCTATTTCCTAAGAAAGATGCTTTAGAATGATCTCTCACACCACGATTTCATCAAGCGTGACTCATATCCTTTATTTCCTAAGATGGATGTTTTAGAATGATCTCTCACACCACGATTTCATCAAACGTAACTCGTTTCTATTATTTCCTAAGAAGGAAGCTTTAGAATGATCTCTCTCAACACGATTTCGTCAAACTTAACTCCTTTCCTTTATTTGCGAAGAAGTAAGCTTTGGAATGATCTCCCACACCACGATTTCAACAAACGTAACTCGTATCCTTTAATTCCTAAGAAGGAAGCTCTTGAATGATCTCTCACACCACGATTTTATCAAATATAACTCGTTTTATTTATTTCCTAAGAAGGAAGCTTTAGAATGATCTCTCACACCACGATTTCATCAAACATAACTCGTTTCCTTTATTTCCAAAGAATGAAGCTTTAGAATGATCTCTCACACCACGATTTCATCAAACGTAACTCGTTGCCTTTAGAATGCTCTGTCACACCATGATTTCATCAAACGTAACTCGTTTCCTTTCTTTCATAAGAAGGAATCTTTAGAATGATCTCTATCACCACATTTTCATCAAACCTAACTCGTTTCCTTTATTTTCTAATAAGTAAGCTTTAGAAAGATATCTCTCACCATGATTTCATCAAACGTAACTCGTATCCTTTAATTCTTAACAAGGAAGCTTTAGAAACATCTCTCTCACACCACAATCTCATCAAACGTAACTCGTTTCCTTTATTTCCTATGAAGGAAGCTTTAGAATGATCTCTCACACCACGATTTCGTCAAACATAACTCGTTTCCTTTATTTCCTAAGAAAGAAGCTAAAGAATGATCTCTCACACCACGATTTCATCAAAAATAGCTCATTTCCTTTATTTTCTAAGAAGGAAGCTTTAGAATGAACTATCACACCATGATTTAATCAAATGTAACTCGTTTTCTTTATTTCCTAAGAAGGAATATTCAAAATGATCTCGCACACCATGATTTCATCAAACGTAACTCGTTTCCTTTATTTCCTAAGAAAAAAGCTAAAGAATGATCTCTGACACAACGATTTAATCAAACATAACTCGTTTCCTTTATTTCCTGAGAAGGAAGCTTTAGAATGATCATTCACACCACGATTTCATCAAACGTAACTCGTTTCCTTTATTTCCTAAGAAAGAATCTAATGAATGATCTCTCACACCACGATTTCATCAAACATAACTCGTTGCCTTTATTTCCTAAGAAGAAAGCTTTAGAATAATCTTTCCCACCAAGATTTTATCAAACGTAACTCGTTTCCTTTATTTTCTAAGAAGGAAGCTTTAGAATGGTCTCTCACACCCCGATTTCATCAAACGTAATTCGTTTCCTTTATTTCTTAAGAAAGAAGCTAAAGAATTATCTCTCACACCACTATTTCATCAAACGTAACTCGTTTCCTTTATTTCCTAAGAAAGAAGCTAAAGAATGATCTCTCACACAACGATTTCATCAAACGTGACTCGTTTCCTCTATTTCCTAAGAAAGATGCTTTAGAATGATCTCTCACACCACGATTTCATCAAGCGTGACTCATATCCTTTATTTCCTAAGATGGATGTTTTAGAATGATCTCTCACACCACGATTTCATCAAACGTAACTCGTTTCTATTATTTCCTAAGAAGGAAGCTTTAGAATGATCTCTCTCAGCACGATTTCGTCAAACTTAACTCCTTTCCTTTATTTGCGAAGAAGTAAGCTTTGGAATGATCTCCCACACCACGATTTCAACAAACGTAACTCGTATCCTTTAATTCCTAAGAAGGAAGCTCTTGAATGATCTCTCACACCACGATTTTATCAAATATAACTCGTTTTATTTATTTCCTAAGAAGGAAGCTTTAGAATGATCTCTCACACCACGATTTCATCAAACATAACTCGTTTCCTTTATTTCCAAAGAATGAAGCTTTAGAATGATCTCTCACACCACGATTTCGTCAAACATAACTCGTTTCCTTTATTTCCTAAGAAAGAAGCTAAAGAATGATCTCTCACAACACGATTTTATCAAATATAACTCGTTTTATTTATTTCCTAAGAAGGAAGCTTTAGAATGATCTCTCACACCACGATTTCATCAAACATAACTCGTTTCCTTTATTTCCAAAGAATGAAGCTTTAGAATGATCTCTCACACCACGATTTCATCAAACGTAACTCGTTGCCTTTAGAATGCTCTGTCACACCATGATTTCATCAAACGTAACTCGTTTCCTTTCTTTCATAAGAAGGAATCTTTAGAATGATCTCTATCACCACATTTTCATCAAACCTAACTCGTTTCCTTTATTTTCTAATAAGTAAGCTTTAGAAAGATATCTCTCACCATGATTTCATCAAACGTAACTGGTATCCTTTAATTCTTAACAAGGAAGCTTTAGAAACATCTCTCTCACACCACAATTTCATCAAACGTAACTCGTTTCCTTTATTTCCTATGAAGGAAGCTTTAGAATGATCTCTCACACCACGATTTCGTCAAACATAACTCGTTTCCTTTATTTCCTAAGAAAGAAGCTAAAGAATGATCTCTCACACCACGATTTCATCAAAAATAGCTCATTTCCTTTATTTTCTAAGAAGGAAGCTTTAGAATGAACTATCACACCATGATTTAATCAAATGTAACTCGTTTTCTTTATTTCCTAAGAAGGAAGATTCAGAATGATCTCGCACACCATGATTTCATCAAACGTAACTCGTTTCCTTTATTTCCTAAGAAAAAAGCTAAAGAATGATCTCTGACACAACGATTTAATCAAACATAACTCGTTTCCTTTATTTCCTGAGAAGGAAGCTTTAGAATGATCTTTCACACCACGATTTCATCAAACGTAACTCGTTTCCTTTATTTCCTAAGAAAGAATCTAATGAATGATCTCTCACACCACGATTTCATCAAACATAACTCGTTGCCTTTATTTCCTAAGAAGAAAGCTTTAGAATAATCTTTCCCACCAAGATTTTATCAAACGTAACTCGTTTCCTTTATTTTCTAAGAAGGAAGCTTTAGAATGGTCTCTCACACCCCGATTTCATCAAACGTAATTCGTTTCCTTTATTTCTTAAGAAAGAAGCTAAAGAATTATCTATCACACCACTATTTCATCAAACGTAACTCGTTTCCTTTATTTCCTAAGAAAGAAGCTAAAGAATGATCTCTCACACAACGATTTCATCAAACGTAACTCGTTTCCTCTATTTCCTAAAAAAGATGCTTTAGAATGATCTCTCACACCACGATTTCATCAAGCGTGACTCATATCCTTTATTTCCTAAGATGGATGTTTTAGAATGATCTCTCACATCACGATTTCATCAAACGTAACTCATTTCTATTATTTCCTAAGAAGGAAGCTTTAGAATGATCTCTCTCAGCACGATTTCGTCAAACTTAACTCCTTTCCTTTATTTGCGAAGAAGTAAGCTTTGGAATGATCTCCCACACCACGATTTCAACAAACGTAACTCGTATCCTTTAATTCCTAAGAAGGAAGCTCTTGAATGATCTCTCACACCACGATTTTATCAAATATAACTCGTTTTATTTATTTCCTAAGAAGGAAGCTTTAGAATGATCTCTCACACCACGATTTCATCAAACATAACTCGTTTCCTTTATTTCCAAAGAATGAAGCTTTAGAATGATCTCTCACACCACGATTTCGTCAAACATAACTCGTTTCCTTTATTTCCTAAGAAAGAAGCTAAAGAATGATCTCTCACACCACGATTTCATCAAAAATAGCTCATTTCCTTTATTTTCTAAGAAGGAAGCTTTAGAATGAACTATCACACCATGATTTAATCAAATGTAACTCGTTTTCTTTATTTCCTAAGAAGGAAGATTCAGAATGATCTCGCACACCATGATTTCATCAAACGTAACTCGTTTCCTTTATTTCCTAAGAAAAAAGCTAAAGAATGATCTCTGACACAACGATTTAATCAAACATAACTCGTTTCCTTTATTTCCTGAGAAGGAAGCTTTAGAATGATCTTTCACACCACGATTTCATCAAACGTAACTCGTTTCCTTTATTTCCTAAGAAAGAATCTAATGAATGATCTCTCACACCACGATTTCATCAAACATAACTCGTTGCCTTTATTTCCTAAGAAGAAAGCTTTAGAATAATCTTTCCCACCAAGATTTTATCAAACGTAACTCGTTTCCTTTATTTTCTAAGAAGGAAGCTTTAGAATGGTCTCTCACACCCCGATTTCATCAAACGTAATTCGTTTCCTTTATTTCTTAAGAAAGAAGCTAAAGAATTATCTATCACACCACTATTTCATCAAACGTAACTCGTTTCCTTTATTTCCTAAGAAAGAAGCTAAAGAATGATCTCTCACACAACGATTTCATCAAACGTAACTCGTTTCCTCTATTTCCTAAGAAAGATGCTTTAGAATGATCTCTCACACCACGATTTCATCAAGCGTGACTCATATCCTTTATTTCCTAAGATGGATGTTTTAGAATGATCTCTCACACCACGATTTCATCAAACGTAACTCATTTCTATTATTTCCTAATAAGGAAGCTTTAGAATGATCTCTCTCAGCACGATTTCGTCAAACTTAACTCCTTTCCTTTATTTGCGAAGAAGTAAGCTTTGGAATGATCTCCCACACCACGATTTCAACAAACGTAACTCGTATCCTTTAATTCCTAAGAAGGAAGCTCTTGAATGATCTCTCACACCACGATTTTATCAAATATAACTCGTTTTATTTATTTCCTAAGAAGGAAGCTTTAGAATGATCTCTCACACCACGATTTCATCAAACATAACTCGTTTCCTTTATTTCCAAAGAATGAAGCTTTAGAATGATCTCTCACACCACGATTTCATCAAACGTAACTCGTTGCCTTTAGAATGCTCTGTCACACCATGATTTCATCAAACGCAACTCGTTTCCTTTATTTCATAAGAAGGAATCTTTAGAATGATCTCTATCACCACATTTTCATCAAACCTAACTCGTTTCATTTATTTTCTAATAAGTAAGCTTTAGAAAGATATCTCTCACCATGATTTCATCAAACGTAACTGGTATCCTTTAATTCTTAACAAGGAAGCTTTAGAAACATCTCTCTCACACCACAATTTCATCAAACGTAACTCGTTTCCTTTATTTCCTATGAAGGAAGCTTTAGAATGATCTCTCACACCACGATTTCGTCAAACATAACTCGTTTCCTTTATTTCCTAAGAAAGAAGCTAAAGAATGATCTCTCACACCACGATTTCATCAAAAATAGCTCATTTCCTTTATTTTCTAAGAAGGAAGCTTTAGAATGAACTATCACACCATGATTTAATCAAATGTAACTCGTTTTCTTTATTTCCTAAGAAGGAAGATTCAGAATGATCTCGCACACCATGATTTCATCAAACGTAACTCGTTTCCTTTATTTCCTAAGAAAAAAGCTAAAGAATGATCTCTGACACAACGATTTAATCAAACATAACTCGTTTCCTTTATTTCCTGAGAATGAAGCTTTAGAATGATCTTTCACACCACGATTTCATCAAACGTAACTCGTTTCCTTTATTTCCTAAGAAAGAATCTAATGAATGATCTCTCACACCACGATTTCATCAAACATAACTCGTTGCCTTTATTTCCTAAGAAGAAAGCTTTAGAATAATCTTTCCCACCAAGATTTTATCAAACGTAACTCGTTTCCTTTATTTTCTAAGAAGGAAGCTTTAGAATGGTCTCTCACACCCCGATTTCATCAAACGTAATTCGTTTCCTTTATTTCTTAAGAAAGAAGCTAAAGAATTATCTCTCACACCACTATTTCATCAAACGTAACTCGTTTCCTTTATTTCCTAAGAAAGAAGCTAAAGAATGATCTCTCACACAACGATTTCATCAAACGTAACTCGTTTCCTCTATTTCCTAAGAAAGATGCTTTAGAATGATCTCTCACACCACGATTTCATCAAGCGTGACTCATATCCTTTATTTCCTAAGATGGATGTTTTAGAATGATCTCTCACACCACGATTTCATCAAACGTAACTCGTTTCTATTATTTCCTAAGAAGGAAGCTTTAGAATGATCTCTCTCAGCACGATTTCGTCAAACTTAACTCCTTTCCTTTATTTGCGAAGAAGTAAGCTTTGGAATGATCTCCCACACCACGATTTCAACAAACGTAACTCGTATCCTTTAATTCCTAAGAAGGAAGCTCTTGAATGATCTCTCACACCACGATTTTATCAAATATAACTCGTTTTATTTATTTCCTAAGAAGGAAGCTTTAGAATGATCTCTCACACCACGATTTCATCAAACATAACTCGTTTCCTTTATTTCCAAAGAATGAAGCTTTAGAATGATCTCTCACACCACGATTTCATCAAACGTAACTCGTTGCCTTTAGAATGCTCTGTCACACCATGATTTCATCAAACGCAACTCGTTTCCTTTATTTCATAAGAAGGAATCTTTAGAATGATCTCTATCACCACATTTTCATCAAACCTAACTCGTTTCCTTTATTTTCTAATAAGTAAGCTTTAGAAAGATATCTCTCACCATGATTTCATCAAACGTAACTCGTATCCTTTAATTCTTAACAAGGAAGCTTTAGAAACATCTCTCTCACACCACAATTTCATCAAACGTAACTCGTTTCCTTTATTTCCTATGAAGGAAGCTTTAGAATGATCTCTCACACCACGATTTCGTCAAACATAACTCGTTTCCTTTATTTCCTAAGAAAGAAGCTAAAGAATGATCTCTCACACCACGATTTCATCAAAAATAGCTCATTTCCTTTATTTTCTAAGAAGGAAGCTTTAGAATGAACTATCACACCATGATTTAATCAAATGTAACTCGTTTTCTTTATTTCCTAAGAAGGAAGATTCAGAATGATCTCGCACACCATGATTTCATCAAACGTAACTCGTTTCCTTTATTTCCTAAGAAAAAAGCTAAAGAATGATCTCTGACACAACGATTTAATCAAACATAACTCGTTTCCTTTATTTCCTGAGAAGGAAGCTTTAGAATGATCTTTCACACCACGATTTCATCAAACGTAACTCGTTTCCTTTATTTCCTAAGAAAGAATCTAATGAATGATCTCTCACACCACGATTTCATCAAACATAACTCGTTGCCTTTATTTCCTAAGAAGAAAGCTTTAGAATAATCTTTCCCACCAAGATTTTATCAAACGTAACTCGTTTCCTTTATTTTCTAAGAAGGAAGCTTTAGAATGGTCTCTCACACCCCGATTTCATCAAACGTAATTCGTTTCCTTTATTTCTTAAGAAAGAAGCTAAAGAATTATCTCTCACACCACTATTTCATCAAACGTAACTCGTTTCCTTTATTTCCTAAGAAAGAAGCTAAAGAATGATCTCTCACACAACGATTTCATCAAACGTAACTCGTTTCCTCTATTTCCTAAGAAAGATGCTTTAGAATGATCTCTCACACCACGATTTCATCAAGCGTGACTCATATCCTTTATTTCCTAAGATGGATGTTTTAGAATGATCTCTCACACCACGATTTCATCAAACGTAACTCGTTTCTATTATTTCCTAAGAAGGAAGCTTTAGAATGATCTCTCTCAGCACGATTTCGTCAAACTTAACTCCTTTCCTTTATTTGCGAAGAAGTAAGCTTTGGAATGATCTCCCACACCACGATTTCAACAAACGTAACTCGTATCCTTTAATTCCTAAGAAGGAAGCTCTTGGATGATCTCTCACACCACGATTTTATCAAATATAACTCGTTTTATTTATTTCCTAAGAAGGAAGCTTTAGAATGATCTCTCACACCACGATTTCATCAAACATAACTCGTTTCCTTTATTTCCAAAGAATGAAGCTTTAGAATGATCTCTCACACCACGATTTCATCAAACGTAACTCGTTGCCTTTAGAATGCTCTGTCACACCATGATTTCATCAAACGCAACTCGTTTCCTTTATTTCATAAGAAGGAATCTTTAGAATGATCTCTATCACCACATTTTCATCAAACCTAACTCGTTTCCTTTATTTTCTAATAAGTAAGCTTTAGAAAGATATCTCTCACCATGATTTCATCAAACGTAACTCGTATCCTTTAATTCTTAACAAGGAAGCTTTAGAAACATCTCTCTCACACCACAATTTCATCAAACGTAACTCGTTTCCTTTATTTCCTATGAAGGAAGCTTTAGAATGATCTCTCACACCACGATTTCGTCAAACATAACTCGTTTCCTTTATTTCCTAAGAAAGAAGCTAAAGAATGATCTCTCACACCACGATTTCATCAAAAATAGCTCATTTCCTTTATTTTCTAAGAAGGAAGCTTTAGAATGAACTATCACACCATGATTTAATCAAATGTAACTCGTTTTCTTTATTTCCTAAGAAGGAAGATTCAGAATGATCTCGCACACCATGATTTCATCAAACGTAACTCGTTTCCTTTATTTCCTAAGAAAAAAGCTAAAGAATGATCTCTGACACAACGATTTAATCAAACATAACTCGTTTCCTTTATTTCCTGAGAAGGAAGCTTTAGAATGATCTTTCACACCACGATTTCATCAAACGTAACTCGTTTCCTTTATTTCCTAAGAAAGAATCTAATGAATGATCTCTCACACCACGATTTCATCAAACATAACTCGTTGCCTTTATTTCCTAAGAAGAAAGCTTTAGAATAATCTTTCCCACCAAGATTTTATCAAACGTAACTCGTTTCCTTTATTTTCTAAGAAGGAAGCTTTAGAATGGTCTCTCACACCCCGATTTCATCAAACGTAATTCGTTTCCTTTATTTCTTAAGAAAGAAGCTAAAGAATTATCTCTCACACCACTATTTCATCAAACGTAACTCGTTTCCTTTATTTCCTAAGAAAGAAGCTAAAAAATGATCTCTCACACAACGATTTCATCAAACGTAACTCGTTTCCTCTATTTCCTAAGAAAGATGCTTTAGAATGATCTCTCACACCACGATTTCATCAAGCGTGACTCATATCCTTTATTTCCTAAGATGGATGTTTTAGAATGATCTCTCACACCACGATTTCATCAAACGTAACTCGTTTCTATTATTTCCTAAGAAGGAAGCTTTAGAATGATCTCTCTCAGCACGATTTCGTCAAACTTAACTCCTTTCCTTTATTTGCGAAGAAGTAAGCTTTGGAATGATCTCCCACACCACGATTTCAACAAACGTAACTCGTATCCTTTAATTCCTAAGAAGGAAGCTCTTGAATGATCTCTCACACCACGATTTTATCAAATATAACTCGTTTTATTTATTTCCTAAGAAGGAAGCTTTAGAATGATCTCTCACACCACGATTTCATCAAACATAACTCGTTTCCTTTATTTCCAAAGAATGAAGCTTTAGAATGATCTCTCACACCACGATTTCATCAAACGTAACTCGTTGCCTTTAGAATGCTCTGTCATACCATGATTTCATCAAACGCAACTCGTTTCCTTTATTTCATAAGAAGGAATCTTTAGAATGATCTCTATCACCACATTTTCATCAAACCTAACTCGTTTCATTTATTTTCTAATAAGTAAGCTTTAGAAAGATATCTCTCACCATGATTTCATCAAACGTAACTGGTATCCTTTAATTCTTAACAAGGAAGCTTTAGAAACATCTCTCTCACACCACAATTTCATCAAACGTAACTCGTTTCCTTTATTTCCTATGAAGGAAGCTTTAGAATGATCTCTCACACCACGATTTCGTCAAACATAACTCGTTTCCTTTATTTCCTAAGAAAGAAGCTAAAGAATGATCTCTCACACCACGATTTCATCAAAAATAGCTCATTTCCTTTATTTTCTAAGAAGGAAGCTTTAGAATGAACTATCACACCATGATTTAATCAAATGTAACTCGTTTTCTTTATTTCCTAAGAAGGAAGATTCAGAATGATCTCGCACACCATGATTTCATCAAACGTAACTCGTTTCCTTTATTTCCTAAGAAAAAAGCTAAAGAATGATCTCTGACACAACGATTTAATCAAACATAACTCGTTTCCTTTATTTCCTGAGAATGAAGCTTTAGAATGATCTTTCACACCACGATTTCATCAAACGTAACTCGTTTCCTTTATTTCCTAAGAAAGAATCTAATGAATGATCTCTCACACCACGATTTCATCAAACATAACTCGTTGCCTTTATTTCCTAAGAAGAAAGCTTTAGAATAATCTTTCCCACCAAGATTTTATCAAACGTAACTCGTTTCCTTTATTTTCTAAGAAGGAAGCTTTAGAATGGTCTCTCACACCCCGATTTCATCAAACGTAATTCGTTTCCTTTATTTCTTAAGAAAGAAGCTAAAGAATTATCTCTCACACCACTATTTCATCAAACGTAACTCGTTTCCTTTATTTCCTAAGAAAGAAGCTAAAGAATGATCTCTCACACAACGATTTCATCAAACGTAACTCGTTTCCTCTATTTCCTAAGAAAGATGCTTTAGAATGATCTCTCACACCACGATTTCATCAAGCGTGACTCATATCCTTTATTTCCTAAGATGGATGTTTTAGAATGATCTCTCACACCACGATTTCATCAAACGTAACTCGTTTCTATTATTTCCTAAGAAGGAAGCTTTAGAATGATCTCTCTCAGCATGATTTCGTCAAACTTAACTCCTTTCCTTTATTTGCGAAGAAGTAAGCTTTGGAATGATCTCCCACACCACGATTTCAACAAACGTAACTCGTATCCTTTAATTCCTAAGAAGGAAGCTCTTGAATGATCTCTCACACCACGATTTTATCAAATATAACTCGTTTTATTTATTTCCTAAGAAGGAAGCTTTAGAATGATCTCTCACACCACAATTTCATCAAACATAACTCGTTTCCTTTATTTCCAAAGAATGAAGCTTTAGAATGATCTCTCACACCACGATTTCATCAAACGTAACTCGTTGCCTTTAGAATGCTCTGTCACACCATGATTTCATCAAACGCAACTCGTTTCCTTTATTTCATAAGAAGGAATCTTTAGAATGATCTCTATCACCACATTTTCATCAAACCTAACTCGTTTCCTTTATTTTATAATAAGTAAGCTTTAGAAAGATATCTCTCACCATGATTTCATCAAACGTAACTCGTATCCTTTAATTCTTAACAAGGAAGCTTTAGAAACATCTCTCTCACACCACAATTTCATCAAACGTAACTCGTTTCCTTTATTTCCTATGAAGGAAGCTTTAGAATGATCTCTCACACCACGATTTCGTCAAACATAACTCGTTTCCTTTATTTCCTAAGAAAGAAGCTAAAGAATGATCTCTCACACCACGATTTCATCAAAAATAGCTCATTTCCTTTATTTTCTAAGAAGGAAGCTTTAGAATGAACTATCACACCATGATTTAATCAAATGTAACTCGTTTTCTTTATTTCCTAAGAAGGAAGATTCAGAATGGTCTCGCACACCATGATTTCATCAAACGTAACTCGTTTCCTTTATTTCCTAAGAAAAAAGCTAAAGAATGATCTCTGACACAACGATTTAATCAAACATAACTCGTTTCCTTTATTTCCTGAGAAGGAAGCTTTAGAATGATCTTTCACACCACGATTTCATCAAACGTAACTCGTTTCCTTTATTTCCTAAGAAAGAATCTAATGAATGATCTCTCACACCACGATTTCATCAAACATAACTCGTTGCCTTTATTTCCTAAGAAGAAAGCTTTAGAATAATCTTTCCCACCAAGATTTTATCAAACGTAACTCGTTTCCTTTATTTTCTAAGAAGGAAGCTTTAGAATGGTCTCTCACACCCCGATTTCATCAAACGTAATTCGTTTCCTTTATTTCTTAAGAAAGAAGCTAAAGAATTATCTCTCACACCACTATTTCATCAAACGTAACTCGTTTCCTTTATTTCCTAAGAAAGAAGCTAAAGAATGATCTCTCACACAACGATTTCATCAAACGTAACTCGTTTCCTCTATTTCCTAAGAAAGATGCTTTAGAATGATCTCTCACACCACGATTTCATCAAGCGTGACTCATATCCTTTATTTCCTAAGATGGATGTTTTAGAATGATCTCTCACACCACGATTTCATCAAACGTAACTCGTTTCTATTATTTCCTAAGAAGGAAGCTTTAGAATGATCTCTCTCAGCACGATTTCGTCAAACTTAACTCCTTTCCTTTATTTGCGAAGAAGTAAGCTTTGGAATGATCTCCCACACCACGATTTCAACAAACGTAACTCGTATCCTTTAATTCCTAAGAAGGAAGCTCTTGAATGATCTCTCACACCACGATTTTATCAAATATAACTCGTTTTATTTATTTCCTAAGAAGGAAGCTTTAGAATGATCTCTCACACCACGATTTCATCAAACATAACTCGTTTCCTTTATTTCCAAAGAATGAAGCTTTAGAATGATCTCTCACACCACGATTTCATCAAACGTAACTCGTTGCCTTTAGAATGCTCTGTCACACCATGATTTCATCAAACGCAACTCGTTTCCTTTATTTCATAAGAAGGAATCTTTAGAATGATCTCTATCACCACATTTTCATCAAACCTAACTCGTTTCATTTATTTTCTAATAAGTAAGCTTTAGAAAGATATCTCTCACCATGATTTCATCAAACGTAACTCGTATCCTTTAATTCTTAACAAGGAGGCTTTAGAAACATCTCTCTCACACCACATTTTCATCAAACGTAACTCGTTTCCTTTATTTCCTATGAAGGAAGCTTTAGAATGATCTCTCACACCACGATTTCGTCAAACATAACTCGTTTCCTTTATTTCCTAAGAAAGAAGCTAAAGAATGATCTCTCACACCACGATTTCATCAAAAATAGCTCATTTCCTTTATTTTCTAAGAATGAAGCTTTAGAATGAACTATCACACCATGATTTAATCAAATGTAACTCGTTTTCTTTATTTCCTAAGAAGGAAGATTCAGAATGATCTCGCACACCATGATTTCATCAAACGTAACTCGTTTCCTTTATTTCCTAAGAAAAAAGCTAAAGAATGATCTCTGACACAACGATTTAATCAAACATAACTCGTTTCCTTTATTTCCTGAGAAGGAAGCTTTAGAATGATCTTTCACACCACGATTTCATCAAACGTAACTCGTTTCCTTTATTTCCTAAGAAAGAATCTAATGAATGATCTCTCACACCACGATTTCATCAAACATAACTCGTTGCCTTTATTTCCTAAGAAGAAAGCTTTAGAATAATCTTTCCCATCAAGATTTTATCAAACGTAACTCGTTTCCTTTATTTTCTAAGAAGGAAGCTTTAGAATGGTCTCTCACACCCCGATTTCATCAAACGTAATTCGTTTCCTTTATTTCTTAAGAAAGAAGCTAAAGAATTATCTCTCACACCACTATTTCATCAAACGTAACTCGTTTCCTTTATTTCCTAAGAAAGAAGCTAAAGAATGATCTCTCACACAACGATTTCATCAAACGTAACTCGTTTCCTCTATTTCCTAAGAAAGATGCTTTAGAATGATCTCTCACACCACGATTTCATCAAGCGTGACTCATATCCTTTATTTCCTAAGATGGATGTTTTAGAATGATCTCTCACACCACGATTTCATCAAACGTAACTCGTTTCTATTATTTCCTAAGAAGGAAGCTTTAGAATGATCTCTCTCAGCACGATTTCGTCAAACTTAACTCCTTTCCTTTATTTGCGAAGAAGTAAGCTTTGGAATGATCTCCCACACCACGATTTCAACAAACGTAACTCGTATCCTTTAATTCCTAAGAAGGAAGCTCTTGAATGATCTCTCACACCACGATTTTATCAAATATAACTCGTTTTATTTATTTCCTAAGAAGGAAGCTTTAGAATGATCTCTCACACCACGATTTCATCAAACATAACTCGTTTCCTTTATTTCCAAAGAATGAAGCTTTAGAATGATCTCTCACACCACGATTTCATCAAACGTAACTCGTTGCCTTTAGAATGCTCTGTCACACCATGATTTCATCAAACGCAACTCGTTTCCTTTATTTCATAAGAAGGAATCTTTAGAATGATCTCTATCACCACATTTTCATCAAACCTAACTCGTTTCATTTATTTTCTAATAAGTAAGCTTTAGAAAGATATCTCTCACCATGATTTCATCAAACGTAACTCGTATCCTTTAATTCTTAACAAGGAAGCTTTAGAAACATCTCTCTCACACCACATTTTCATCAAACGTAACTCGTTTCCTTTATTTCCTATGAAGGAAGCTTTAGAATGATCTCTCACACCACGATTTCGTCAAACATAACTCGTTTCCTTTATTTCCTAAGAAAGAAGCTAAAGAATGATCTCTCACACCACGATTTCATCAAAAATAGCTCATTTCCTTTATTTTCTAAGAAGGAAGCTTTAGAATGAACTATCACACCATGATTTAATCAAATGTAACTCGTTTTCTTTATTTCCTAAGAAGGAAGATTCAGAATGATCTCGCACACCATGATTTCATCAAACGTAACTCGTTTCCTTTATTTCCTAAGAAAAAAGCTAAAGAATGATCTCTGACACAACGATTTAATCAAACATAACTCGTTTCCTTTATTTCCTGAGAAGGAAGCTTTAGAATGATCTTTCACACCACGATTTCATCAAACGTAACTCGTTTCCTTTATTTCCTAAGAAAGAATCTAATGAATGATCTCTCACACCACGATTTCATCAAACATAACTCGTTGCCTTTATTTCCTAAGAAGAAAGCTTTAGAATAATCTTTCCCACCAAGATTTTATCAAACGTAACTCGTTTCCTTTATTTTCTAAGAAGGAAGCTTTAGAATGGTCTCTCACACCCCGATTTCATCAAACGTAATTCGTTTCCTTTATTTCTTAAGAAAGAAGCTAAAGAATTATCTCTCACACCACTATTTCATCAAACGTAACTCGTTTCCTTTATTTCCTAAGAAAGAAGCTAAAGAATGATCTCTCACACAACGATTTCATCAAACGTAACTCGTTTCCTCTATTTCCTAAGAAAGATGCTTTAGAATGATCTCTCACACCACGATTTCATCAAGCGTGACTCATATCCTTTATTTCCTAAGATGGATGTTTTAGAATGATCTCTCACACCACGATTTCATCAAACGTAACTCGTTTCTATTATTTCCTAAGAAGGAGGCTTTAGAATGATCTCTCTCAGCACGATTTCGTCAAACTTAACTCCTTTCCTTTATTTGCGAAGAAGTAAGCTTTGGAATGATCTCCCACACCACGATTTCAACAAACGTAACTCGTATCCTTTAATTCCTAAGAAGGAAGCTCTTGAATGATCTCTCACACCACGATTTTATCAAATATAACTCGTTTTATTTATTTCCTAAGAAGGAAGCTTTAGAATGATCTCTCACACCACGATTTCATAAAACGTAACTCGTTTCCTTTATTTCCTAAGAACGAAGCTTTAGAATGATCTCTCACACCACGATTTCATCAAACATAACTCATTTCCTTTATTTCCTATGAAAGATACTTCAGAATGATCTCTTACACCACGATTTCATCAAACGTAACTCTTTTCCTTTATTTCCTAAGAAGGAAGCTTTAGAATGATCTCTCACACCTCGATTTCATCAAACGTAACTCGTTTCCTTTATTTCCTAAAAAGGAAGCTTTATAATGATCTCTCTTACCACAATTTCATCAAACTTAATTTATTTCCTTTATTTCATAAGAAGGAAGCTTTAGAATGATCTTTCACACCACGATTTCATCAAACTTAACTCGTTTCCTTTATTTCCTAAAAAAGTAGCACTAGGATGATCCATTCCACCACGATTTCATTAACCGTAACTCGTTTCCTTTATTTTCGAAGAATGAAGCTTTAGAATGATCTCACACACTACGATTTCATCAAACGTAACTCGTTTCCTTTAGAATGATCTCTCACACCACGATTTCATCAAATGTAACTTGTTTCCTTTATTTCCTAAAAAGAAAGCTTTAGAATGATCTCTCACATCACGATTTCATCAAACGTAACTCGTTTCCTTTATTACCTAAGAAAGAAGCTTTAGAATGATCTCTCACATCACGATTTCATCCATCTTAACTCGTTTCCTTTAATTCCTAAGAAGGAAGCTTTAGAATGATCTCTCACACCACGAAGTTGTTTCCAATTATGTATATCTAAGCACGCCCTTCTTTAAATTTACTGTTGTAAGTGCATTTTCTGAAGAAGTACCTGAGTGGATTCACATTCACACTAGTAAGTCTAAGGAAGAGAAACCCATAATTCCTTTCACATGTTTCTATTTATTCGTGACTGCAAACATGCTTAACTTGGGGTTGCTGAAAGCATTTTCAGACCTCAAGCGTCTTAATCAGGTTATTACTACAGAGAAAGCTACGTTATCTTCTTTCAAGGCTAGGCAAGGCCAAGCCCCATCTTCTGAACTGCAGCAAGCTGTTATCGGCCTTGAAAAACTAATTGAGTTGCAATCTCAAGAGAAATTGTGCTATGAAGTTTAGTTAATGGATGTAGACCTCATTCACAAAGCATAATCTTACTATAGGCAAATGGCAATTTGGTTGGTTAGGCTGGTAGGCGGTTTTAAAATGCCTATGACATCAACCTGCCCAAATAAAAAAATGAGTCCAAAACAGACGCTCCTACTCAAAGTTATGGCGTTTCAAAGTTTTGCATTTTTTTCTTCCTTTATTTTAAATATTTTCTAGGCAGGTTTGGAATTGTCAAAAAATTGGGGCTAATTCGCAAATGACCAAAAGCCAAACAAAAAAAAAGAGTGCTGCCCGGTTCGCAAATGACCCCCTAGAGCTTGCAAACCGATCCTTATGCTGAGCCAGCCGGTCCGGGACGAGGTTCACAACAGTGGTACCATGCACATAAGATATGAGACTTTCTGTTTTCTTAACAATAAATTATATTTTTTTATTTAAACTAAATTAATGTACAGATTCAATTAGCATATATTCTTAATTATACGAAAAGGACCTCAAAAGAATATTTCGGTAACTCGAGAAATATACACAGTGTTACGCCCCACTCATAAAATATATTTATATTGATTTTTTTAGATAGTGAAAATAGTTTTGATCATTATATAACTTAACAAAATTAATTACATATTACCATTTTGCTCAACTTGCACAAAAGTCTTGAGGTTAATTGGCTTGATTTTGTATGTAAGCTGCGCACCTTAATTTTAATTCTCGTGTTAACTAAAATATTTCAGTACATCCAATATGTGGAGATGAGATTGTGATTGGCATATAATAATTAATGGTAGACTATAATCGCAACGACTAGCTAGTGTTCAAAAACATAATTGGTGGTTAATTCATGACTAAACACAAGAAAATAAACTTAATTGTCCTAGTAATATATACCAGGTAAGTTCTTTAACGTCATGAATGATGTAATATATATATATATATATATATTTATATATAATACTAATTATTCATGACAAGTGAAGGTGACTATACCTCATTTGCTTCCACATGTCACAATCCCATAAATTTAACTTATGCAACTCACTCGGTTCAAGATTAAAACAAAAGTTCTTAGGTTTATCGTTTCGAAACGATAAACTATGCTATCATATTTCTTTAATAATTGAACAAATAATAATTCACCACCAAACCAACTTAGCGACTAATTTAAGGTGTTTTCTTCATTGCAAAATGATCGCTGCTATTGTTATATGTTTTTGAGCTAGTCAAGTTATTTTCACAAAATTTGAAATTAATTGCAACAAATTTATTTTATCGGAGAAATATGTTGAAATTAAAACTGCATCTGATTTTGAGTTTTTGTTGGTATATAGTTACAAATCTGTTGCTAATAACAACGAACCTTTTTCCGTTGAAAAAACGTCGTTGTTGTTGTCATGTTTCTTGACAATTCAAATTATTTCCTACAACTTTACAACGGAATAGCAACGAAGCAGTCATTCTGTAGGAAAATTTGTAGGTAATTTGTAGATAATTAGCACAAAAAGACATTTCGTTGGTATTCAGTCACTAATCTGTTACTAATAGCAACGACTTTTTTTCCCGTTGGAAAGATGTCGTCACTGTTGGCCTGTTTTTTTGTAGTGTTACTATTATTACCAGTAAGTGGCCTAATCAAAAAGAATACATGAACCATAGATATGAGGTGAATGATCACAAATGGACTAGAAATATGCAGAGTCCAAACTTCTACACTGATTATGGGTTCATGTACGAATTATATGTTGGTGTCTCTACCTAGTAGCCATACCAGAAACCGGGATTGTGTTTTGAAAATATGTAAATTATAAACTAGGAAGATGGGCCGTAGAAATATGTATAATTAACTAAGATAAGTTTGTAATCTCTTAAATGATCCTAGTAAACATGATACTTATTTAGGTGTTTATATATTGCTAGTATTAAAGATTCTAAATGTTGACTAACACGTTTAAGTTAGAGAACAAGTGAGATCATGTTAGGCGTACTCGTTGAAATAGTTACTTAACAAATCTACTGATTTGAATCCTTTCTAGTTAGTCTAAGAAACTTATTAGGTGATTCTCATGGATTATAGGTGGTTGAAATCTATGTAGATGTACATGGTCCAATGTCCGCGGCCACCTAATCTAGCAGTGCAGGTGAGATTAAAATTACATATTTTCTTACTGGAATGGAAATTACACCTATTGTGTACAAAATGTTTTATTATGTAAATTACGCATGCACGCGATTTGACAAATTAATTGTTTACAACTGTTATTACTTCAAGGAATGCTCAAGTACTTGTTTACAAAGCATGAATTTGCTGTTAATATTGTGGCAATTATATTATCATGTTGTTTTGAAATTCCCTTGAGGAACCTTGATCTATGTACTGAGCATCCTGTTTTAAAAGCATGTCAATACTGTACATGAAATTAGTTTCATGATTGATCATTCTTGAAGCCACTTTGATGGCTAAATTATTGCCACTTGATGGCACGCTACTTGATGGCTATTGATTGGGCCCTGACATGGATGTGTGAAATTCTCCTGGATAGCATTGGGCTATCAGGTAGGTTTCACAATCCAGCGTCGCTTTGAGCAAACTCAATTCTACGTCTGGAAAAACGGAGCATTCCAGCGGGGTGAATCAGAGTTGAGGCGTGTACATGGGCACGTCCTCACCTTTATCCGGGTCGCTCCTGGAGGGGAGGTATAAGGTCGGGAGTTATGTGGCTGGATTGTTATGACATGATTGATCTAATTAGTGTGATGATTTGGCATGAAAGTATAAACTCTTTGAAAAACATTCTCGTACGATCATATTTTACAAAAATATATTATATAGAAAATCCTCATGTATTAAATCTCACTGAGTCCTTTTGACTCATAAAGATATTTTCATGTTTCCATTCCAGATTGAGATGGGAAAAGCTTAGAGCTCATTGTATGGGACAAGCCTAGTTGAATATTAGCTTGAGTTGATTGACCACTGAAGGTATTGAAATAGAACTCTTTGGATACTAGCTTCCGCTCTGATTAATTTGGGTTAGCTGCAGCCTTCAAAACAGAAGCGATGTATTCTCTAATGAATTTTGTAGCGGTGGCGCTTCAAGCCGAGTAGGATGCTTGGTTTGGGGCCTCACGAATAGAGATTTTAAGTATAGATTTATGAATTTCAAATTATATAAACCTCATTATTACCGCTATTAAATCTCCTTGCACCTGATTAAAATTGCTTTCGCACTAATTAATAACAATAAAAGAAACCAAAATCCCATTAATTGGAAACCCTAAACCCCGTGAGAGAGTTATCCGGCCCCTCCCCCAAAATAACGCTGATGTCGACGCCAGAACCCCAACCTACGGTGGCCAAAGTCGAGGACAGAATCCTCTGCCAATTATTCCTTGTCTCCCTTGTAGACCCTTCGAATTCTGACTATGTGTACCTGAAGAAGACTGCAGACGAGCTGTTGAGCGACGGAAAGAAGCTCAAGCATTCCCGTGAAATGATGGAGACCATCCTCAAGGATCTTCGGCGAGGAGGAGCCGTCGTTCTGATTTTTACTCAACATATATCGTCGTGTGTGCTTTTAATGTAAAAGAGTCCCTGCACACCCAAATAAACTTAGACATGAAATGTTGATTGTATTGAGACAGTTAAAGGATTTGGTAGTGCGTTATGGTACGATGGATGTAGGTAATCCGAGTGATTTTCCTCGTGAAACAATGACGTTGTACGAGTTAATTTTGAATGCGGTCGACGATAGAGGATGTTGATGAGGCTTTGTGGGTAAATTGATTTTTGAAGGATATTTTTAAGAAGGATGCGAGTTACGAGTTGATGGAATGGGGTTTGAAACAGGTGTATGAGGATTTAAGGAAGAAAGTGTCGAAAGTTTTGGCGATGGGGTTTTTTCATAAGCCGTTGAAGGTGTTGTGTTGGGTCGTGAAATACAAGGTTGGGGCAATGGGGTTGGTTAATAATCCATGGTGGAGGACATGTATTTGATTGGGAGAGACATTCAAATGCTGAGTATATTGGGGCTGTTTTTCCACGTGAGTGTGTTACCAGACCAGATGTTGGGATTTTTTTTTCTATGAGGCATCAAGCCGCGAACTATACGGTCTTACCTCAATATTTGGCCCTCTCAGGGCTGCTATGAAAACCTTGTGAGACACAATGGCAAAGATAATTCTGAGCCTCATTAACTGTGCAAATGTTTCTAGAACAGTGATCAATTACCTCGCTGGAGCGATCTACTTAAACTTGGGGAGGCCTCATTTAGAGGTTGAACCATTATTGTGTGCCAGTTGTGGCAAGTTTGTCAATCTCAATGCTATAATGATTCGTCTCTGCGATTTAGAAAAAATAAACGAAGTTGTTTCCAATTATGTATATCTAAGCACCATCTTCTTCAAATTTACTGTTTTAAGTGCATCTTCTGAAGAAGTATCTTAGTGGATTCACATTCACACTAGTAAGGCTAAGGAAGAGAAACCCTTGGTTACTTTCACATGTTTCTATTTCTTTGTGACGGCAAAGGTGCTTAACTTGGGGTTGCTGAAAGCATTTTCAGACCTCAAGCTTCTTAATTAGGTTATTATTACAGAGAAAGTTACGTTATCTTCTTTCAAGGCCAGGCAAGGCCAAGCTCCATCTTCTGAACTGCAGCAAGCTATTACCGACCTTGAATAACGAGTTGAGTTGCAATCTCAAGCTATGAAGTTCAATTAATGGATGTAGACCTCATTCACAGAGCATAATCTTACTATAGGCAAATGGTTAATTGGTTGGTTGGGCTGGTAGATGGTTTTAAAATGCCTCTGCCATCAAGGTGCCCAAATAAAAAAAAATGCGTCCAAAACGGACGCTCCTACGCAAAGTTATGGCCTTTCAAAGTTTTGCATTTTTTTTCTTCCTTTTTTAAAAAATTTTCTAGGCAGGTTGGTTATTTTCAAAAAACAATTGGGGCTAATTCGCATTTGTCCAAAAGGCAAAAAAAAAAAGGAGTGCTGCCCGGTTCGCATGTGAAACCAAGCGACAGCGTCGCCGTGCGAACCGGCCGAATGGGCTGGTTCGGCCCCAAGAGCTTGCAAACCGATCCTTATGCTGAACCGGCCTGGACAAGCTGTCGGTTCTCAATCAATCAAGTCGAACCGGCCGGTCCGGGGCGGATTTCAAAACAGTGGTACCACGCACATAAGATATGAGACTTTCTGTTTTCTTAACAATAAATTTTATTTTTTATTAATACTAAATTAAAGGATACATTAAATTAGAATATATTCTTAATTATACGAAAAGGACCTCAAAATAATCTTTTGGTAACTCGAGAAATATACATATATATTTTAAATATAGATTTATGAATTTCAAATTATACTAACTTCATTATTATCGCTATTAAATCTCCTTGCATGTGATTAAAACTGCTTTCGCACTAATTAGTAACAAAAAAAAAAATCAAAAACCCTAAACCCTGTGTGAGAGTTATCCGACACCCTCTCCCAAAATAACGTCAATATCGACGCCGAAACCCAACCTTCGGTGGCCGAAGTCAAGGACAATATCCTTCGCCAAATATTCCTTGTCTTCCTTGTAGAATCTACGAAGTCTGACTAAGTGTACCTGAAAAAGACCGCGAATGAACCGTTGAGTGAAGGAAAGGAGCTCAAGCTTTCCCGTGAAATGATGGAGACCATCCTCAAGGATCTTCGGCCAGGAGGAGCCGCCGTTCCGATTTTTACTCAACGTATATGGTCGCGTGTGCCTTAAAGGTAAAAGAATCCCTACACACCCAATTATACTTAAAAATGAAATGTTGATTGTATTAAGACAGTTAAAGGATTTGGAAGTGAGTTATGGTACGATGGAAAGTAGGGAATCCAGGTGATTTTCCTCGTGAAACGATGACGTTGTATAAGTTGATTTTGAATGCGGTTGATGAGGCTTTGTGGGTAAATCGATTTTTGGGGGATATTTTTAAGAAGGATGCGAGTTACAAGTTTATGGAAGGGGGTTTGAAACAGGTGTACGGGGATTTAAGGAAGAAAGTGTCGAAAGTTTCGGCGATGGGTTTTTTCATAAGACGTTGAAAGTATTGTGTTGGCTCTTCAAATCCAAGGTTGGGGCAATGGGGTTGGTTAATAATCCATGGTGGAAGACATGTATTTGATTCAGAGAGACATTCAGATGCTGAGTATATTAAGGCTGTTTTTCCACGTGAGTGTGTTACCAGACCATCCAGATTTCAAGAGTGAGCCAGAAGTTCGAATTATTTTTTTCTATGGGGCATCAAGCCGCGAACTATTCGATCTTACTTCAATATTTTGGCCCTCTGAGGATTGCTATGAAAACCTTGTGGGACACAATGGCAAAGATAATTTTGAGCCTCATTAACTGTGCAAATGTTTCTGGAACAGTGATCAATTACCTCGCTGGAACGATCTACTTAAACTTGGGGAGGCCTCGTTTAGAGGTTGATCCATTATTGTGGGTCAGTTCTGGAAAGTTTGTGAATCTCAGTGCTATAATGCTTCGTCTATGCGATTTAGAAAAAAATGAATGAAGTTGTTTCCAATTATGTATATCTAAGCACGCTCTTCTCCAAATTTACTGTTGTAAGTGCATCTTCTGAAGAAGTATCTTAGTGGATTCACATTCACACTAGTAAGGCTAAGGAAGAGAAACCCTTGGTTCTTTTCACATGTTCCTATTTCTTTGTGACGGCAAAGGTGCTTAACTTGGGGTTACTACAGGGAAAGCTTCGTTATCTTCTTTCAAGGCCAGGCAAGGTTGAGCTCCATCTTCTGAACTGCAGCAAGCTATTACCGACCTTGAAAAACGAATTGAGTTGCAATCTCAAGAGAACTTAAGCTATGAAGTTCAATTAATGGATGTAGACCTCATTCACAGAGCATAATCTTACTATAGGCAAATGGTAATTTGGTTGGTTGGGCTGGAAATGGTTTTAAAATGCCTCTGCCATCAACATGCCCAAATAAAAAAAAAATGCGTCCAAAACGGACGCTCCTATGCAAAGTTATGGCCTTTCAAAGTTTTGCATTTTTTTGCTTCCTTCTTTTAAAATTTTTTCTAGCCAGGTTTGTTATTTCCAAAAAAAATTGGGGCTAATTCACAATTGTCCAAAAGGCAAAAAAAAAGGAGTGATGCCCGATTCGCAAGTGAAACCGGGCGACCGGGTCGCCGTGCGAACCGGCTGAATGCGCTGGTTCGCCCCCAAGAGCTTGCAAACTAATCCTTATGGTGAACCAGCCTGGACAAGCTGGCGGTTCTCAATCAATCAAGTGAAACCGGCCGGTCCGGGCCGGGTTTCAAAACAGTGGTACGCGGGTAGCGTAACTTCAAGATATTGAACGAGTGAGTTTTTATCAGAACGCGGATCTCGAGCCTGAGAGAAGGAGCGATGCTTTATTAAAATCTGCAAGAGTGAGAGGGCTACAAGTGGTGGAACTCAGTTGGTGAGGGGAGCTATGTTGGAGATAGCTAAAAGATACAAGTATGCTTTGGTTGGCAGCTCAATGCTAGAGCGTTGCTAAATGACTTAAGCTAGAAGTGACTGAGCTAAAATTCATAGTATCAAGTGTTAGTCCGAAAAGTTGTAACAAGCCCCTATTTATAGAACTTCCATGGGTGTCGCTGGTTGATTGTCTTCTGCAATGGCTTGATTAAGTCAACCAATGGGGTAGATCTTCTTCTGCACCAATGAATATTTCTGATAAGGGTGGCCTATGGTCGAGGCTTCTTCTACACCACTGTGGATCATAGATTAGGAGACCCCAATCAAAAGGGATTCTTTCATCCAGTGACATTGTGGGTGGACGTGGCCAATGGGGGCCGTTGCTTCTAAGCCCGCTAGCTCATCTTCTGAGGGGGCGGCCAATCAAGTTCGATTATTTCCTCATTTATATTGACCTAAAGACATAAGTGTTCGTCGTTCACAATACCTCAAATTCAGATTTGGAAATCCTATCCAAACCTAAGAAATTGGCGGCTCTAGTTCCAGTTTAAAATAGGGAGCCCATTTGAAAACCTTTGCTGAGACACCTTGAAAAAGGTAAGGAGTTTTTCATCCAAAGCCTCGTGTAATTCTTTTCTTTTTCAAGTTTAAGCATAATGTGACGAAGACCAATTGGGCCGATAGTATACGTGCCTTTCGGAGCAAAACTCTCAATCATGCGATGCATAAAAATATATTTTGGTTTCACAATCAGAAATTGAATAATAAGCACCAAGTTCAAACGATCATCAAGATCCTTTATCTCGTTTTCTTAGAATATCATCGACTTACCTTATTGAGTATGAAAACGTTTAGGCACAATTGACGTATCATCAGCAAGCGATCACTTCATATCATAATTTTGACTAGGATTAGCAACCTGAGCAAACGATACACCGTTTAAAGGTGGACATAATTGATAAGGTCGTGGATTCATAGGTGCTACGTTGGACATAACCTTAGTAACGGGCGCATTTTCTTTAACCAACGGTGCTATAGGAACAAGATTACGTCGAGCTATAAAGCTGGATGAAATAGTAGAAAAGAACCTTTACCATGTGCCATAGAAGCTGCCATCGGGTTGTTAACAAGATTTGAGACATGTTTCATTGAATTCGATGGCGGTAATGACTCCATAACGTTCAACTCACCTAAATGACTTTGGCCGGCAAAGAGGGTCCTACCTCGACCGCGGCGGTCTCCGGCGGTTGCACGGTGGCGTAAGGTGCTGAGCTTGCATGCATGTGACCACTTGCAAGCATGTTGCAATCAAGATCAGCCATGTGCAGAAAAACAAAGCCTTCAAAGCCTTTTAATGCGTTCACACTATGTCCCTCCAAAAATGGCAACCAATGAATGAATAATAATGGCAACTTGAAGGTTTGAAATTTGATCCCTAGCCGCCACCCCCCCCCCCCCTTCTTTGAACACAACTACCAAGGAGATTGGATAGATGAGCACGGCGCCACGGTGGAGGGTGTTTAAAAAATGCAAAAGAACCACAACCTAATCCGAATGTGAAAGAACCCGAGCGCTATGAAGTTCAAACTTGGACGAATTTGTGGATGAAAAACACAAAAACACAAGAAAATAACAAGAAGAACCTCGATAAAATGAAGAAAAGAAAGCAAGGTCGCAACTCTTAAAAGAAACACAAAAATATGCACAACCAAACCAAAGCAAAGGAGATCTGAAGACCGTCCTAGGAGGCTTGCGTAGCACACACTCGTAGTGAAGAGGAAGAGAAGAAACCAAGCTTCCAAATCAACGCCCATAATTCCCCAAAAAACAAGCCCAACTATGCGAAAGAATTAAATCCCGAGAGTAGTTTTTAAAGGGAAAAATGGAGTTTTTTACGAAAATTCTTCCTTTAGTTTACTTTAGTTTAGTTAGTTAATCAATCATTCTTCCAGCATTCTTAGTTTAATTACTAATTTGCTTTCATTAGTTTAATAGTTTAATTGTTTTAAGTGCTTTAATTGTTTTCTTGCGTTCAAAATCAAAACCAAAAAAATATTTAATTATTGTTTCTACATTCTTCAATTAATTTCTCTGCATTCCAGATTAAGCATTCTTAGCGTAAAACGCATTTAAAGCATCTTTAGTTTAGAAAGCATTCATAGCATTCACAAGCATTCATTACATCTTGTAAAAACACAATAGAAAGGATCGTGACAACTGTTAGTGTCTTGCATTTAAGTGATTCATACATTCATCCACAACTCCCTTGGAATACGATACTTGGTTCGTAACCAACTTAGCATTTTATTATTACTTGATTCGTGCACTTGCGACAAAGTGGGATTTAGGTGTAACATTCATGTGTTGACTTATATTCTATTTTATTACACTTAGAAACAACCGTCAATGCTCGTCAAAAGCGTCAAGGCTGAGGATCATGTTGATCATCTCACTACCGCATTCTCAATTATGATACAATACGGTATGAAACTAAACCCAAGAAGTGTACCGTGAGGGTCAATGGAGGGAAATTTCTCAGCTATATGGTGAATCAAAAGGGGACTACAGAAAATCCCTGTAAGTAGGGGAGTGTGCGAGGCTACTACACGCGGGTACGGGTACACGCAACGGTGGGTAGCGAAAAATGCTATATGCCCCCACCGAATATTTGGAGGGTACCCATATGCATGGGTACCCATCTTAGGTGGGTACCCACGGGGGCGGGTACGGGTACCCGCCTCGTGGTGCCGGCAAAAACAATTATGTATTTTTTTCTATTTTTTGTCTTTTATGCTTTGATTCGATCCTTATTTCGACATCACTAATATTCAATCAACATATTATGACATCTATAGCAACAATATCATTAATTTGCAACCCAAAATCAATCTATCAATAACCTCATCAACCTAACAACAATTTACAACGAACAACAAAAGTAAAACAAATCCAACACCAACATTCAATCCACAAAAATATGCCAACACCAACATTCAATCCACAAAAATAAGCCAACACCAAAATAACATTCAACCATTATCAAATAATAATAAAATTCATCAAAAAAACAACACCAACATCCAAGCAACCAAAAAAACAACTTTTTGTAGTTTTTTTTTTAAACTAAGTTAAGTTGAAGTTGCTGGTGCGACTTTAGCTCTTTTTTAAAAAAAATTATGGCGGGTACCCACGAAACCCATGGGTACAGAAAACTGAACCCTCCCTCTTTCCGCCACTGGACGTCAAGGGGCTGGTACCCGTCCACCGCGGCGAGGCTGTGTGACGGATTAACCTGTTTATCACGGGTAGTGACGGGAAGGGACGGGTACCCTCTACTCGCCACCCTTTTCGTAGTCCTACCCATAAGATAAAAGCCATAGCCGATTTACCCTCTCCAAAAAGTGTACGTGCATACAATGCCTTATCGGACACATGATAGCATTAGGATGATTCATCTCCCACTATAGCAGAGAAAAGCTTACCCTTCTTCAATGTCCCCAAGAAGAATAAAAACTTCGAATGGACTGAGGAATGCAAAAAAAACATTCTTACAGCTAAAGTAATATCATTCCTCTCCACCGTTGTTAGCCAAACATGTCGAGAGAGAAGCAATATATCTCTACCTTGCAATATCTAAGAACACCTTAGACACGGTCCTAGTGCGAATGAAAGGAATCATTTATCAACCCATTTACTACGACTTAAAGGTATTTCAGGTCGGAGAGCATAACTATCTTAAGATCGATCACGGTACGCCAATTACACCTTACTTTCAATCACACCTTATGTTGAAGGCCAAGTCGTCCGAAAGGCTGGTGAAATCGAAAACAGAACTTGGCGAATATAGTATCAATACCGCCAGAGGACACCAATCAAAGCCCAAGTCTTTGTAGACTTTATTGCTGAAACTTTGGGAAAAGCACAAGTCCCAGAGGCATAAGTTGCCAGTATTGCGACCGATGAACTTGCATGGACTTTACACGTCGATGGCTCGGCTAGAAATACTAGAGTAAGCACAGGTATTTACCTATGGGGCCCCCTATACAAAAGAATGTGAGCACGTAATGAGTTTAAACTTCATTGTGACCAACAACGAGGCACAATACGAACCTATTCTTACCAGAACCTCAAAGGCAAGCTCATTGGCAGTATAACGCATGACAGTCTTCACATAGTCGCGACTCGTGACAAATTATTTCAAAGGCTCTTATGAAGCGAAAGAGAACAAATGATCCTCCTCTACTTGAAAAAACACAAGGAAGTTCTGAAGTCTTTCACATTTTTCAGCTAGTGTCAAATCCCTAGAATTGAAAATGTCAAAACTGACGCGCTTTCAAAATTCGCAACTTTCACCGAGATCTTCACATAAAGGAAAATAGTCTTACTAGTAACAGAAGAGTCCGCTATAGGAAGGAAGAGACATCTTAGAACAATGAAGAGAGTCGAACATGCTATGCATGTAGTTGCAGAACCTTCATGGAAGGATCTACTTATACCCCAAAGAAGGTAAACTTCCGAGCAACAAACTTGTGGCAAGAAGACCAAAATACAATATTCACCTGCTACATATCTTCAATGATGAGTGATATAGAGGGTCTTTCGAAGGACCACTCTTGAGGTATCTACCACCTAGGCAAGCTAAAATTGTATTAAATGAAGTGCACAAAGGATGTCGTGTTAATCGTTCAGGTGGGCACTCATCGGCACAAAAGGTTTTGCACCAAGGTTACTATTGGTCAACCTTACCGAAGATGCCCTGAAGTTGTCAAAAGGTGCAAAAGTTGGCAAGTACTTCCCCACATAGCCAATGTTTCTGCACAACTTCTAATTCCCATGCAATCATCATGCCTAATTGATCAATGGGGCATGAACATTGTGGGGTAGGTTCTCCCCGAGAGCAATGGAACAAAAGAGAAAATTCTTTTTGTTGCAGTCAAATACTTTTCAAATTAGGTCAAAGCACAAGCAGTTTCCTGCATCAGGAAGAGAAACGTCATCGATGTCATTTGGTAACAATAAGTCTATCGCTTTGGTATACCTTTCATGCTTGTCTCCATCAACGGGACTCAATTCACTAGTCAGAACGTTAGAGCTTGCTGTAAGGACTTGAATATAACGCAATACTTCGTAACGGTGTACCACCCGCGGGCAAATGGCCAAATTAAAAATACCAACAAGACACTTGTTGAGTATCTCGAGAAAAGAATGCATGAGCTTGGGTAGTCATGGACCAAAGCGCTTCCAAGAATACAATGGTCTTGTCGCACCACTCCGCGCATCTCAACAGGCCAAACACCATATTTTCTCATATTTGGCTCTTAGGCTACAATTTTGGTCGAACTCGTGATGCCCACTCAATGTATCTTGAGATACGATCTGGACGAGGCGACAATAATACGCCAAGAAGACTTAAAGTTCATCCGCTCCATGCGCGACCAAGCGTATGAGCGCACACAAGCCTATAAGACCATGATGGCAAAGGCTTATAATAAAAAAGTTCACTTTTTTCAGTTCCAAGTGGAGGGTCTTGAAAAAAGTCGGGACACAGAAGCTAGTTGACAAATTCCAACCCCCCATGGGAAGGACCATAAAAGGTCACTAGTTGAGATCTAGCACGTCCCTGGAATGTTGAGAACCTCAAGAAGTTCTATGACTAGTACAACACATAGAAGTCTCCATAGTTCATATTTGTATTTAAATCTCCACGAATAAGTGATGTAATAAAAACAATGAACTACAAAGACTTGATTCCCATGCTATACCTGAGATACTTACGCAACCTGGTCACAAGCCAGGTGCAGTCTAAAAAGAAACAAAAAAAAAATTCTTGTTTATCTTTCCTATGAACAAATTTCGGGCATGACATTTCAATCCTTTTTTCTCGAAGAAAAGAAGAAGTAGCACATCGTGGCTTGTTGGCCCTCACTCTATTTTTTCAAGGAAAAAAGGAAGGCGTAGCACCCCAAAACTAGGTTACGTTGACTCACACTTTTAACAAAATGCATGTTATGTTTTTTCAAGGATAAAAGGAAGAAGTAGCACCCCATAGCTCGATTAGATTAACTCCCACCTTGAAGAAAATGCTCGTTCTATTTTTTCAAGGAAAAAAGAAAGAAGTAGCAATCCTATAGTTGTGTTACCTCCACTCACACCTTGAAAGAAATGCTGGTTTCATTTTTCAATAGAAAAAAGATTAGAGTAGCACTCTATATATAGAGCTCTGCCCTACCACTAAGACTTCATATTTTTAATCAAAAAATGCAAAAACTGCACAAAGGTGAAAAGCCTTTGTAGGAATTGCTTAAATACTGAGTATGCGAAACTTCTTTTTAGAAGAATTAGTTGTCCTCTACAAAGGATGCTTGCACAAAATGCTATCACAGGCAATCAAAGTACAAAGTATCACAGAGGGATGCTCATACTTCCCATCATCCTCGTCCTTTCTTTATTCCTCTCTAGAACATAAGTCTTCATCTACATTTTCCTCAAACTCGGCATCATCGCTCTCATTATGAGCCTCAACCTTGCTAGCATCCTTACCGAATGAATCAACCACAGAGAAATCACCCTTGCTAACACTAGTAATATTTAATGACTCCCTAGCATTCCTCTCAAAACGAGTAGAATCGCCCTTAGATGAATGCTCACTACCATTATCAGACATCAGGTTTTAAATTCTCAAACACAAAACCCGACTTAGACTCATGGTCACTACTAATGCCCGTACTAATATAACGTAATGGGATCTACTTCCTAGATTCGTGAATAAACAACGAAGGGGTAGTTGTATCAATTACCCATGTATGGAGAGTACTCGAATTCCTCATCAAGGTCCTCGTACTTTGCCTGCCTCGAAAAAGTACGACTTTGTCTAACACGCCTATCGACTCGTGGATATGAAGGATAATGCCTCATATCGTGATGCCTTGGTCTCAGTGATGAATCAAAATTGCAATTACGTAGCTATCCAATCCTGAATAAATCTGCAATAAAAAAATGCACAAAACAGTAAAAAGGCGAGGTAAAAATCCCACTAAAACATATGGGTAAGTAAATACTCAAAAAAGGGATGGAATTTTGGAAAAAACCAAAATTCCAAAAAAAACTTCTAAGTACCATGGGCCGACGTGTCACAATGAATCACGACTGATGTGTTTTCCACATTG
Organism: Linaria vulgaris; assembly: GCA_948329865.1. NCBI lineage: Eukaryota > Viridiplantae > Streptophyta > Magnoliopsida > Lamiales > Plantaginaceae > Linaria > Linaria vulgaris. The sequence continues at coordinate 66,207,346 of OX415250.1, forward strand.
GCCAAGAGCATCACCACGTCGCCCAAATCACATAGGTAATTGCCAATGTGCCACGTGGCACGTCGTCAGACAAGCCCAAAATTTCACAAATGCAAAAACGGGTCTAGGCGTGCTTACATTTCATTTTGATGCGAAAAATAGGCTCTAAGATGCACTTTTCATGCAAAAAAAAAACTCACTTTTTTAACAAAACTTGTAAAACTTCTCTCTCTAGGAAATGTGAGAAATAAGGTCAAAGTGGAGGACTAAGCCCTATTTATAGGCTATGTGACTTTAAAAGGCCCATTCAGCCTAAAGCTTCTTGAAATCCATAATTTCAAGGCGTAAAACATTACCCAACATATTGGGATGATAAATAAGTGTTCTAAAAAATATTTCTTATAAATATTTGTACTTTGACCCCGCAAGTATCTAAAATTGCATAAAATTCCCAAAATGGTCCCAGAACACTTGGATACCACGAAGTAAGACCAAAAAAGGCTTCTTAGTCACAAGAATCGTGTACATAACATCAATTATGCCTTTCACCTTATAGTTTGAAACACGCTCACCGAGGCGCGCCCATCTCAAACTGGCAGACTTATTATCGTGTGCCATAATTACGACACCTCAAAACGCAAAAATTGACACCTCAAGATTCTTGGATACCACTTGACTTATGTTTACAATCTTAAGCAATCAACCATTAATCATCTTCAATTCTGTCTTATTTACCGTATGTGTTGTATTCGTTTTATTTAAAAAAATTCCTTTCATTTAATTTGCACTATAGTTGTTTTCCTGTACTCATATTGTATAAATCCTTGACATCGTGAACTTCTGGAGAGGGTAGAGTACCTAATGGTCTGACACCATTAAACAACTAAGGTGTTCTTTAGGTATATGAGATAGCGCTTAACTTGTAAACTTGAGAACAAAACAAGAGTTAGTAGAAAGAGGCATAACATAGGGACATTGCTATTTTTGGCCAATTTATATTGATTTTTTCCTTTTAAAGAACTTAAGTATTATTAGCGACGAATTATTTGATTGTGAGAATACATTCTTATTTAACTCATTTTTCTACTGGATGTTTTATATTCACCAACTGACTCTTAAAACTTGAAACGCATAGAAACGAGTTGTAATAAACTAAATGCTTAAGGAATTTGCACTTTAACTTTTGATAATGATGTCTAACGAAAATGTTGTAGACACTCATCAAATACCCGCATACTTATCTCGTTACTCGTCCTCGAGTGGCGTAAATAAAAACAAGAAGACATAAATACTAGAATACAAATTCTCATCATTCCAACATACACAAGATCAATAAATATTCTCAAAATGACACATGTTACAAGAAAGTTTAATGATTGGAATATACAGTTGAGTAAGTGTACATCAAGATTAATCAAATCATCGTATGAAATATTTCATGTACTCCGTTGTGTCTAGTTGTTATTCATGAGCGATAAGAGCCAAGATGTTTGCAAAACTTTAATATGAGCATAAATTCTTATATTTAACTACTTTACCCTAATTATGTACTTGTCTTTTCACCTTCAACTCATGTTAAACATATTGTGTTTATGGTTGTAACGTTTAGTCTAGGGTATGTGTTATTGTGGAAAAAGATCGATTTATGAGTTCTAAAAATGTACATCATAATTCCACTCTTTTTCTTTATTTTGCTTTATCGTTTTCTTTCTATATTTTTAGCCTTCACAATGTTTCTTTTATAGGCCCCTTTTCCTTTTTTTTTTTTGGTGTTTTAATTTGCACAAAATTCATTCCCCATATATATTTCATGATTTTTGAGTAGCACCCCCAAACTGGTATTTGTATGTGAAGTTATTTTGTGATCTCTTTTTATTTACATTCCTCCTTTTGTTTTAGGCTCATCTTTCGTTTTTACATTCTCCTCTTTTTTCTCGTTTTGTTTTCTCTCTTAGGATTGAATTAATTCATCTCGAGAAAATGGGCCAGAGATAACATTATTCGGCTCAAGTATATGTGGCTAATAACAAAAGGCTTATTGAAAATGGCTTTGTGAGTTTTAAGGATTGTACTAATTATAAAGAAATATTTGGGGCTTGAAAAAGCTCAAATGTAAATATAAAAGACGACCTAATTCATTTTCTCATACAACAAATTCACAATCATATCAAATGGTAATAAAGAAAACCACTTAAGCTCCCTAAGTCATCAATAATATTTTCCATTTCTCATTAACTTACTCCAAATAATCTCAGATCAATTATTTCACGCAACATAGTGACACTACAAGAAAACTCCACAGCGGGGACTCCGAAAATGGTTTCCAATACCCCTATTTTGGTTCCCAAAGACCAACGAGAACAGAAATTGTGAACCAAAGCGTCCGTTTCGTTTACCCTGGTAGCGATTGCCATGGGAACGAAGTATTTGGTTTCCATTGTCCATGGGAACGACGGAGTTTCGTTTCCATTGAGTGCGTGAACCAAATGCTATGTTAAAGCAAACTTTGGTTACCCTTTCTTTATAGGAACGATAGTTTGGTTCCCATTGCTTTAAGGCTGTTACCTTTTAATTAGACATGGGAACCACGACTTTGGTTCCATTTACTCAATCAGAGGGGCCCATCTTGAGACTATCAACAGTACGGGAACGAATATGGGAATGAAAGTTTCGTTCCTACTGCTGTTTTGAATTTTTTTAAAACATTTGGTGAAAATTTGCCATTTTTGACTGAAAATTCAAAAATTTCAATTTTTTTAAGAGGGGGGGAAATCATGGCGCCTTTTTCAATTTATTTGATTCAAATTTTTCAGTTTGGTGTAAGAAAGTGGCGCCTATTTTTTTTGGTTGATTAAATTTTTTTTGAATGGTGTAAGAAAATGGTGCTATTTCCTAATTTTAAATTCTAATTTATTTGTATTTTCAATTTGAGTGTATTTTCTGAAATTTGATAATTTGGTGTAAAATCGTTTTATTTCAAACTATAATCCCCACAAAGCTTGTTGTATTGTTAGAATATGAATTAAAGGAATAATGTGTAAAAATAAAATCATACAATACAAAAGAAATTTTGGAGGAATTGAAGAATTTAGATACAACAACTCAACACAAACTATAACAATTTTGTGGCGTGAGCTAACACAAACAACAATTCCCAATCTTCTTTCAGTAATAAATTCGATTCCCATTAAAAAAGATAAAACCCACAAAGCATATACAACAACAACAATGGCTGCAGCTTTAGTAGCCCACCCCACTCGCCACAAATGGAGCTGTAAAAATGGGCACCGCATCACAAGCGTATTTAGAAGGTAGCAGTCAAGGAGACAAAGTCTTTGATTTCTGAGCTCTGCCATCAATTTTACCATCACAAGCGCAACATCTTCTTGTTCACCACAAAATTTTGGTTTTTGGCTTCATCTTCTTCTTCACCTCTTCAATTTCGATTTGGTTTCATCTTGTTCTTGACCATTTTGTAAGCTTCACCTACAAGATAAAATGTTAGTTAAAGATAGAGATGAAAAGGAGATGAATTAAGAAAGTTGAAAAAAACAAACCTTGCCGAGGTGTAATGGCCGCGCACTGTGAAAAGAATTGAGGGAAGAAGAAGATGTTGAATGTGGGTGAAATGGACTGTTATATATAGAGGTGTATATGCAACAGGAACGAAGTTTTAGTTCCCATTGCCAGAAACATTGGTTTCCTTTGCTAATTGGTCCACCAACTTATTAAATTTTATAATTACATTTTCGACCACAAATAATTTTTAAACATGTTTTGTTTCTCCAATTTTTTATTAAATTTAAATGTGCATCTTTGGCATAATTACACATTCTTCCCCAATACTTTTTCGAAGGACTTTCGTAACTCCGTTTTTTACAAAATTTTGGTGGACACATTAATTTTCTATAAGATATTGTATGATGAAAAAAGAATTAGGATCGAAGGTGTGTAACAACCTCTATGTAAGAAAATACAATTTAGACATGTAAAGTGTGTTGTGTAGGGTTTAGGGTTTAGGGTTAAGGGTTTAGGGTTTAGGATTGAAAAGAGATATAGTATTTGTATTATTATGTTTGTTTAACGTATTTCGTTACTCCGATTTGGCCGATATTTGAAATTACACACATACTTAGCGTTTAGAATGCACCGGTGAAAAAAAATAGAATTTGAAGATGTTTAATAACTTTTTTATATTTAAAGTTTCTTCCCCAACGTTTATTTATCGTATTTCGTTACTCCGATTTGGCTGAGATTTGAAACGACACACCTACATAGCGTTTTGAATGCACCGATTTTAAAAAACTGGAATTCAGATATGTTTTTTAACTTTTCCATATTTATATTTTCTTCCCCAAATTTTATTTACCGTATTTCGTTACTCCGATTTGGACGAGATTTGAAACGACATACCTACTTAGCGTTTTGAATGCACCGGTGAAAAAACATTGGATTTCGGAGATGTTTTCTTAACTTTTCCATGTTTATATTTTCTTCCCCAAATTTTATTTACCGTATTTCGTTACTCTGATTTGGACGAGATTTGAAACGACACACCTACTTAGTATTTTGAATGCACCGGTGAAAAAAAACTGGAATTCGGAGATGTTTTTTTAACTTTTCCATATTTATATTTTCTTCCCCAAATTTTATTTACCGTATTTCGTTACTCCGATTAGGACGAGATTTGAAATGACACACCTACTTAGCGTTTTGAATGCACCGGTGAAAAAAAAACTGGAATTCGGAGATGTTTTTTTTAACTTTTCCATATTTATATTTTCTTCCCCAAACGTTTATTTACCGTATTTTGCCACATTGATATGGACGAGATTTGAAATGACACACCTACTTAGCGTTTTGAATGCACCGGTGAAAACAAAAACTGGAATTCGGAGATGTTTTTTAACTTTTCCATATTTATATTTTCTTCCCCAAACGTTTATTTACCGTATTTTGCCACATTGATATGGACGAGATTTTCCTAGTTAGTGTTTTGAATGTAATGGTATTTAAAAAAAATAAAAATATTTTGAGTTGATTTGGAATATTAGTGTAATTATACAAATAAGAGAAACATAATCAAAATTCTACAATTGAGCAACATTATTATTAAAGATAATTAAAATAATAAATCTTATCCTAAATGTGACCCACACAATTTTGAGAAGAGTGTGAGCCACAAATTTCATATGGTATAGCTTTAAGCCACGAATCTGGTCCAATTTGAAGCAATGGGAACCAAAAATATGGTTCCCATTGCTAATGGATACGAAAATTGGCAGTGAGTAAGTTCTTCATATAGGTAGTGTTAATTAACATTCTTCCTCATTTAAATTTAAACGTACTTGAAAGCTCTTCTTTCGTTTTTTTTTTTTCATTTTACTCTTGAGTGCTCAATTCGTGAATTGAAACGTCTTTACAAGGTATGTTTAGTTTCTAACTTATTTTGCTATTATTTCACTAGTTGTTGTTATTGTTTTGTAGGATTTTATGAAATATATCTCAATATAGTTTATTTATCTTTGTTATTAGATTGAAATATGTTTAACAACAGCGATCGAAGTTGGATGTATGATAGACTTGATGATGGTAATTTAACCGAGCATTTTGAGGTTGGTGTTGAGTATTTCCTTAATTATGCATTCTCGCAACGTTATTCGGGAATAAAAGTTAAATGTCCATGTTCTAAATGTACAAATGCTAGACTATTTACAAGGGACATTATTCTTAGACATCTTTACTCGTGGGGATTTGTTTCCCAATATGTGGTATGGATTGCACATGGAGAGTCGGGCGTATCTTCGAGGCATGAAAATGAAAATGTAGCCGAGTCATCACAAAATGAAAATGAAAATGTAGGCGAGTCATCACAAAGTAACGACATTGATCTCAGGGATATGGTAAATGATATGTTTGGTGGCCAATTTGAACACATGGATTCCAATGATGTTGAAAAAAATGAGCCAACATGTGCCGAAGCAGATGAATTCTTTGAAATGTTGCGTGCATCTGAGACACCCATAGGAGAAGGTTTAGAAATGTCTAAATTAGAGTGGGTTTCCGAATTTATGGCAATTAAAACATTGCACAGGATTATCATCGTTGCTTGTGACAAGCTAATTAAGCAAGAACATAGGTTCTTACCTCATGCTGCCCGAGAAACTTTGCCTGACAGTTTTTACGAGATGAAGAGATTTATGAAGAGGTTGGGTGTTGGGGTCAAAAATTTTGACGTATGTTTTAATAATTGCTTCCTATTTTATGGGGAATCTGAAAGTAGCACTATTACTACATGCCCCGAATGCGAAGATCACCGGTATGAGGTAAAACAAAATACGAGTAAAAAAGCGAAGCTCGTTGCTCGCAAGAAGTTGTGGTACTTTCTGTTGACACCACGCCTACAACGATTGTACATGTCTCGCACCATGTCGGAGCATATGACGTGGCATACAAATTGCCGAGGTGATACTGATCAAATGATTGGAAGCACTTTGACAGGACCTATCCTAGTTTTGCCGCTGAGGCAAGAAAAGTGAGGCTAGGACTTTGCACGGATGGATTTTCGCCATTTGGTAACGCATCACAATATTCGTGTTGGCCTGTTCTCGTAACGCCGTACAAGCTACCACCCAATGTTTGCATGAGACAAGAATATATATTCCTTAGTTTGCTTATTTTGGGGCCAAAAAGTCCAGGAAAAAATCTAGATTTGTTCCTTTGTCCACTGATTGACGAGCTAAAATCATTGTGGGTTGTAGGTGTCCCAACATACGATAGCTTCAGAAAGGAAACCTTTCAACTGCGTGCCTCTTTGCTTTAGACTATCAGTGATTTTCTCGCATATGGCATGTTATCGCAGTGGAGTACACAGGGTAAGTTGACCTGTCCTTATTGCATGGAGAAGACGAAATCGTTTCAGTTGAAACATGGTCGAAAAAAACTTTCTTCGATTGTCACCGACGATTTCTTCATCATAACCACCTTTTGAGATTCAATGTCACAGATTTTTACAAGGAAAAAATGGAACATGATCCACCATTTCAGAAAAGAACTGGGCTACAAATGAATGCCCATGTTTGTGATTTCCCACCAGTGGGATTCGGAGAAAGTCGTGGAATAATCGAGGGATTTGGTGTGGAACATAATTGGTGTCAGCAGAGCATATTTTGAGAGCTGCCGTATTGGTCTAGTAACTTGATCAGACACAATTTAGACTTAATGCATTGTGAGAAAAACATTTTTTTGACAATATACTGTAATGGATGATCCTGAGTAGACGAAAGGTAACTTGAATGCTAGAAAGGATTTGCGGTTGTACACAACCGGAAGTGACCTTTTCCTGGTAACTGGTCTGGATGGTCGAGATTACAAGCGGAAGACAAAATATTGTCTTACTAAAGATCAGAAGAGGGTAATTTGTGAATGGTTGTGTGAGTTGAGATTTCCGGATGGTTACTCTTCTAACATATCCCGTTGTGTTTAGATGCAACACCTGCGGGTGATAGGGATGAAGAGTCACGATTGTCACGTGTTCATGCAACGCCTTATTCCAATTGCTTTTCGTGGGTTCTTAGAAGTTACGGTGTGGGATCCACTTGTAGAAGTTAGTAACTTCTTTAGATCTTTGTGTGCTACTGTTCTTCGCAAATCTGATATGGAGCGCCTCGACACAACCATTGTGGAGACGATCTGCAAGTTAGATCAAATTTTTCCGCCCGCTTGTTTTGACTCTATGGAGCATTTGGCTATACATCTCCCGTGGGAGGCAAAGGTGGGTGGTCCAGTGCAATACCGATGGATGTATCCTTTCGAAAGGTAACAAAAGTAGTTTTATATATACATTGTCGTTACGCTATTGTTGTATTTTGTTTCTCATTGTTTCTATTTTATGACATCATTTAGGAGAATGTTCGAATTTAAGAATTATGTCGGCAACAAGGCACGTGTTGAGGGCTCTATTGCTCAAGCATATCTTACTTCAGAGCTGACAAACTTTACTTCTCATTACTTCAAGCATGATGTCGAAACTAGGGCTAATCGGTTGAACAGGAATGAGACTAGGGCCGATCCAAGTTTGGCTTTTCAAATTTCAGTTTTTCAGGCATCCGGAGACACTATTGGTAAAGCTAGTGACATACATTTATCAAGAGATGAGTATCGATCGGCAGAGTTGTATATTCTTCTCAATTGTATTGAAGTGGACCCCTACCTACGGCACGATATTAGTTATTGTTGTGTATTAATTACTTTTCAACTAGCGAAAAATTCTACTCAATTGTTGACATATTAAACACCTCATTATTTTTGTAACAGGTTATTTGACGAGTAGATGTGCGTTGGATTGAGTGATTATCAGATTTACCAGAAACGCAATACTAAATTTGTTAGGTGGTTCAAAAAAATAGTGATGTCAAGTCGATTCAGTGGAGATTCACATCTACGTTCGTTGGGCATGGTCCAAATTACATTGCACATTCGTACAATGGTTATAGAATTAACGGTCTTCGTTTTCATACGGAGGTGCATGATGTTGGTAAGAAAAAGATGAATTGCGGTGTGTGTGTCAAAGCTAGTGGGGGGGGGGGGGGGAACTAGAAGAAATTTTCTCTTATGGAATGCTGCATGAGGTCTTAGAACTAGACTATCCGGGAGAAACAAAGTGCCGAGCAATTCTATTTAAGTGTGTGTGGTATGATATTTCGCCTCAAGGTTTATATGTTCACCCGGTACATCGTGATCCTCGACGTCGCCTTCCATCAGGAGAAGCAGACCCCTACATTCTAGCACTTCAAGCCCGACATGTATACTACACTCCGTACCCATGCCAGTCTACGAGATTGCGAAGAGGTTGGTGGGCAGTTGTCCACACTCGTGCTAGACCCATTGTCGACACAAGTTCAATGAAAAATCCGTCGATATCGATTCCTATTCCTCCGGTTTTTCAAGAAACCAATGTGCCAACTATGGAGGGGGTTGTTGACTTCAGTGGTTTCAATATGAGCCAATTAGTTGATGACGAGTTTGAGGAAGCAAAAATCGAAATTGGTCCTTTATTGTGTCATAGTTACAGTTTTCGTCATTTATTGTGTCCTTGTTTTATTTTGGTCCTTTATTGTGTGTTTCACTACGATTTTGGTCCTTCGGATGGAATCTCAGCCGAAAATGTCATGTATGAGCATTTGTCGCCCTAAATTCAATTTTTTTTTTTAATTTTCCACAAGCAAATTTGCATGTTGGAACAACAATTTTAATTTTTTTATTTAAAATTTTGACCCGTCCGATCCGGATAACCCGGTCAAATCGGGTTGGCCGGGTCAGAATTTTAAATAAATAAAAATTAAAAAAATTAAAACCAGCGTCTCCATATGTGAATTTGCATGTCAGACTTAAAAAAGTTTTTATTTTGGCCGACAAGTATTCCACGTGATATTTTTCGTCTCAGACTTCTTCCTAAGGACCAAAATCGTAATGAAATACACAATAAAGGACCAAAATAAAACAAGGACACAATAAAGGACGAAAACTGTAACTAGGACACAATAAAGGATTAGTTTCGATTTTTCCCCCGAAGTAGAACCTGAGTCCAGCAACAGCGATGACGCTGAAGATGAGGAGGAAGGAGAAGAGTTTGTCTATGATGATAGCGACCCTGATTACGAATGAGGTGTTTATCAATATGTAATAGACATTGTATGTCGGTTATTAGTTGTTTTTCTTATTTAAGTATGAAAATAGTATGTTATTTGCATGGTCATTTAATACGATGAAGAGAGGACTATCGAAGAAATATATTTGTTTCATGAATTGTTACGCAATAACCAAACCAGAACAAAAATTAAAACAAAATGCAAAAATGACTTAGAATATAAAGATATGAAGACAAATCCAACACCATCGCGCGTACAATATCGTGTAAAAATCAACACCATCTCTTTAAAGCAAAAAAAAAAAAAAATTAAACACCAAGGAACACCACAACCAAAATACCACAAATCCATAAACACCAAGGATTCGATTCTTTCTCAAATGCACAAAATCTATAAACATATATAATATTCAGTATCAAATCACAATCCAACAAAATATCATTGCCACAAATCAAATATTAACAACTAAATCAAACATTTATAATCCAACTTCATCCAATAATTAAAATCCAACATCATCCAAAACACCATATCCATGTTGTTCAAAAGCTCAAAGCTGTCTCAACAAATCCCACAACACAAACGAAATAATAATACACAATATTTATAATGTTCAAAATAAACTTGTTCAAACAACCAAACTAAACTGGATAAACAAAGGATTCAAGGGCTCTCAACCAAAGACGTCAGAAAATTCATGATCTCTCTGTCCAGATTGTTGTGTCCCTTGCGATCCACTGTGCTGCTGCGACTGTCCATGCGTCACATTCTGCGATCTACTCGGCTGGACTCCGACCCCCTGCGTACACTCCTGCATCCCTTGTTGTCCATTCAGTCCAGACGGCATCCCTCCATGCTGTGAATTCTGGTGCATGCCCTGCTGTCCGTGCAATCCAGACGACTAAAACGGAGTCAGCATCCCCTGTAATCCACCCATTGGCTGCTGGGAGCCATGGAAACCATTCCACCCCTGGTATCCTCCCATCCCTTGATGTTGGTATCCCTGGAAACTACCCATCCCCTGTCCAAAGCCTTGTATCCCACCCATCCCTTGCGGAGGCATCGGAAAACCGCACATCCCTTGCTGCGTAGACCCCCCAAAACCACCCTGCAACTGCTGCGTCCCTTGAAATGTGCCCATACCGTGCTGGAATCCACCGTTCATGCCTGACTGATGCAACTGCGATGTCAAATGAGTCATATCTGGCCTGTAAACACCACCAGTAGGACCAGTCATTGGCTGGGTAGCCTGACCACAATGACCTCCCCCTGTAGTTTGCGGGCCGCCTATAGGTTGCACTGTGGAATCACTCGAAGGAGGAGTCGGCATAGTAGGCCTGAGCAATGGGGAAGTGGTCGGGCCTGCAAACTGCGTCGAGGTGACCACTGGTTTGATAGGGAACTGTGGCAAATCTGGCATTAGACACCCAAACTGTTGTGTTATCTTCAGCAGAGTGTCTCTCATTGCATTCTCGTACACTCGAAGATGCTCCTGGTGTGCCCGAAACTGTGCCGACAACTCCTCGGCAATGCTGCCAGATCCTCCAAGTAATCCAGCTTTGGAACTGGACCCGTTACCCTTCAACCCCATGGCTTTCAAACTTGAACGCTTTTAAAATCCAGCAACCCTCCTCCTCTTCTTCCCGCCCACTGTGATCCAAGTGCGTAAATCCCAAGCTGGCCACTTTCTGGTGTCATGACCATATCTGTCTCGCCACCTTTCAAGAGCCTCATACTGTGCCAAGAGCAGATACAAATTTATTAAATACCAAACAAAAATCAATAACTTAAATTAATAGATCAATGTTTCGTTTCGTAAATCGGTTGTGTGTAATTAAAAAGAAATACATGATAAGGATTACAATCTGACTTTCTATTTCAGAAACATTTCCTAACAATTTTCGATAGCAATCAATAGCTGATGATGTTGAATTTAAAGGGAATATATTACTTAATACTGAAAAAACTGACATGTGAATAGAATAATAAATTATAGATCAATATTAGAGGGAAAACTTCTATGTCAATCATCAGACATGTAACTTATCTAATTCTGTGAAATATTAAGCTACAATGAAATTAATATATTAACTAAAACTTGAAATTGTTAGATTTCAAAGTACACAACAAAGTAGCAGACATTGTTAGACTTACATATGCTGCCTCCGCATCGGGATGTACCCAGTCACCTGCCAATCCATCTTGGTTCGTCTTTTGCCTCTTCAACTTATACAGCCATGGCAGGGGGATCTTAACGACAGAAATGCCCAATTTTATCGACTATAACATAAGACAATTAATAAGTTAATATAAGCATTGATAAACACATATTAAATGAACATTATATTTTTGTAATTATTAAGTAGTTTAATGATTACCTCGTGTCTGGCCCACTCGTCTTGAGTCAGACTTCCACCGTACCAAGTTATTTCCTTCTTTTTTTTCTGATTGTCCCTCGCTCGGTTTGATCGTTCCACATGTTTGTCACTTTTCCAGAATCTCATATATTTACGACGCATCGCCTTAGGGATCCAAATTTTATGATTCTTATTCTTCGTAGGATCTGCTTCCCCTTGAAGGTATATGGACTTGATCTTGCTCATAGCGCTCTTAAACCGATAAGGAGCTGTTGCTTCATACAATTCCCAGATGCGGTCTTCGTCAGTCGGGTTCCACCGAAACGTTCTCTGCATCGAGTGAAAAACACACATTGTTAAAATGATATTAGTAAAGAATTTGATAAAATAACTGAAAAGTATGTAATTGAATAATTAATCTAATAAAATAACATCATTCTTACCCTAAACTCATCCCGTGCAAGCTTCCTATGTTTTGGCTTCCTGTCCTTGTAGGACGTGTACGACTTCTTCAAGGTCCTCTTTAGAATAGCACCAATAGTCGTCGTTATCATATGACTGTCTAACCATGAACCTGTATCTGGATCGATAGTAATTAGCTCCCGCTCCTCCATTTTTTCTGTCGGCAGAACTCCTCGAGAGGGACCGCGACTTGCTTTCCCACTGTCACTATCGACGTCACTCTCTGAGATATGACTGCCATCATCACCAGTGGTCGACTCCGAGTTTGAATCAGATGAATCAGAACAATCGGACAGCTCATACGGACAACTTGTTGACGGTCCAGCAGAGCTCGTAGAAGCGGCCAACCCAGAAACACTAGCGGAGGCCGACTGTGACCCTCGAGAAGACATACTCCTACCACCAGGATGAGGGAAATGGTTCCGGATATGTGTCAAATTCGAGGCCAATCCCCGCAGTGAGTGAGTAGGGCGTGGCAAAGGACCGATAGAAATGGGGCCGACCAAATCCCAAGGATTATCCAAGATAGTCAATGCGGGGACATTACTGGCCCTATGATCAGTAGTCACATCACCTGCCACTCCAGAAGATTCAAGCGGTCTCGTTGGGGCAGCCTCTACTGGCGGATCAGTCGTTGGGACAGCCTCTACTAGCGGATCAGTCGACGGGGCAGCTTGTACTGGCAGATCAGTCGGCGGGGCAGGCTCTACTGGTAGTTCTGTCGATGCGGTAGCCTCTACTGGTGGATCAGGCATTGGAGAGGTTCTACTGACGGTGCAGTCGATGGGGTAGGTTCTACTGGCGGTGCAGTTGCTCGGGTTGGCTCTCGGGTAGTCGCTCGGGTAGGCGTTCGGGTAGTCGCTCGGGTAGGTGTTCGGGTAGTCGCTCGGGTAGGCTGAACTGGAGGATCAGTTACTAGAGGAGGTGGAGGAGGTGGAGGTGGATGAGGCGTAGTATCACGAGGGATGCCGCGATATGCAAGACGGCGAGAAGTACGTGTTTTAGTAACTACTTCCGTCACCGGCTCCTTGCCCTTCCTTCGTTTATTTGTCATCTGAAGACATAAACAATGTAATGTTAAAAACTGATATTCAATAAGTACAAGATATAAAACATGAAAGCTCCACTTATATAATTAATCTAACTATCAAAATATCAAACAAGTATCTACTCAAAACATCATGTATTTCTATTTTTTGATAATGATTTATACTTGTAATTACACACTTTCCTAGATTCAAGCAATGAACTTTAATAAACACATAATGTATTTCACTAAGCTTGGCATATTAACAAAAACCTATCCTTCGGTTTGTATACACTATACTCACCGATACCTCTAAGCAAACAAGATTAATTTCCTCCAACTGTGACAGGATAACCAAAATGATCCTAATTGTTTTTTCTAAGTACATAACAACAGCCATGTCCAAATTACCATCTTTCATTTAAACACCAGAATATCACATGGTGGAAATTACCATCTTTCTATCAAACACCATCCACTAATAATTTTAAACCTAAACAACTATCACAAACCACTTCAAAGTTGAACATATCATAAATGTTTTAGAAGAAGCATAATTGGATATCAAACAAAATACTTAAATTACTAGCTGCAAATTAACATTTCAAGAATCCCAAATTCCCAATCTTAACACTAAAAACAGATTTCAAGTCAGATTCACAATCTTAACACTAAAACCACATGCTTGACTTGGGCTTTGTGAACAAACCTGCATCAAGCAGGTAAAACAATTTGAGACTATTTAAAACCCCTTAAACTTATCCCTAATTCTCCCTATAACAATTACTGCATAATCAGATTGCATCCAAGAGAGAAACAGGACAATTTTTCCTTCCTTTACAGCAGATACAACAAATATGCAACAAGTTCTACTGCAACAATTTCATCATTCACACACATAATCATAAAGAATTACACAGAACATGACAATTACAGTAGAAATCATCATCCACACACATAATCAAAGTTAAACCTAGAAATTAACAACATGCAACATCAAACACTACTGAATTAACAAACTTAAGACAACTAGCAACATCAAACTCAAGACATAATCTACAATTACGACTGGATCATACCATCTGAAAGAAAAAACCAACGAAAATAAAAAATTTCACTATCAAAATGAAGGTTATGGAATGGAGATTACAAACCTTGCTTTAATTTTAGGAATAAACGGCTGATTCGAGCGAATTTGGTGAATTAGGTGTAAAAACCCTTGTGTGTTTAGTGTGTGTACTGTGTGTGCGTGCGAATTAGGGAAAGATGTTATGAGAGGGTTCTGGAGTTGACTAGCTTATTAAACGTAATTCTTTTTTTTTTAAGAAAAATTAAATCAATGGGAACCAACGGTATGGTTCCCATTGAGTTGACGTGCCACTATTGGGGACTACGCCTTAGTAGGAACCAAGCATTTGGTTCCCATTGTTCTAATTTTAATTTGATTTATTTAATTAACCATTTAATAGCAATTGGAACGAGAATTTCGTTCCCATTGACTGCAAAAGACATGGCAACCACAGTTCGTTCCCATTATTTCGTCTCCATTGTGAAGTTTTCTTGTAGTGTGATAGTGTATATGAGATAAACATGCTTCTTACAAGATTAATCAACATGCACCCTCATAGCACAATCATATTTCTCATCACAATATCAAACAATATTAAGGATATATCATCATTGATCCTAGCTTATGCAATGATTCACAGTTGAACATGGCTCTAAAAACAAATTGGGATTTTCGTAGATTTTTCGCAGAAGGTATGAAGGTAAAAACAATATAAAGAGCTTAATTTTGGAGACTACCACACATAACGCGAATATCGACTTTCACACCCTCTTACTTAATATGTTGTGTATTATTAGTTGTGAACAATGTAGTATCCCACATTGGTAGGAGATAAGAGTTTTGAACACCTTATTTAGAATTGGACTCTTAAAGAGTTTATTCTAGTATTGGTAACTTGCGTTGGGCTAGGTCTATTTGAGCTTGATATATATATAATATATATTATAAGTCTATGATAGGCACTTGGGCACTTGGGGCACCTTGGGGCCTTGGGGCAATAATAAGGTTCAAGACTTATACTTATAGTAATTTATTTTCGAATTTTATTTTGTTTTAATTCGAAATAAATTAGTGAAGAGTTGCAACCCGTAGTATTTTATTTTTCAGATTCTGTTATATTTGAAATCTAAAATAATTAGTGAATGGGTGCAAATCTATCCTACGGGACACAACCTTTGTGAATAAACATGTCTATTCATATAAGACTTTTCGTGTTTTATAAATATGAATGTGACAGATTCGTTTTTTATTCACTAAACATTTTCTGCATCTCATAAATATTTCTAAGTTCCTTGTTGTATCCTCAGAAGCAGATTTTCTTAATATACAGTGAAAATATTGCTTTTAGGAAAGTGTTTTTCAGTTCACGCCCTAAAGGAAATTCACAAACATTTCGTATCATATTCTTTTCTGTTTTCCGATTTTCTAACAATCTAAAAGCAATATTATCAATGGCAACAGAAAAGAAAGCATTTCCATTTCATGAAAATGAATCCGTTAAACTAGACAGGCTTGATGGAACGAACTATCCCCGCTAGCAGGATCGCATGACTTGGTTCCTGACGTTGCTGAATCTGTTCTACATCTTGGACCCGAAATTGAAGGATGTTGGAGAACCCAGTGCCGACGCCACTGATGCAGAGAAGGCTAAATTGGTCACTGATCAAGCAAAGCGTGATACAGATCAGATGCTATGTAGGGGCTACATTCTGAATTCTCTTACAAGTAAGTTGTATGATATTTACAGAAACTATAAGACACCAAAAGAAGTTTGGCATGCACTTGAAACTAAATACAAAGACTTGAAGAAAGGTACGGATAGGTTCCTTGCTTTAAAGTATTTTGAATTTAGTTTTTCTGATAACATGCCTATAATGGATCAAGTTCGAGAGTTAGAAGTGCTTGTCTCTCAAATGAATGAATTGCAAATAAGCATTCCGGATGCACTACAAGTGGGGGCGATATTATCTAAACTTCCCTCAACTTGGAATGACTATAGAAGGAAGATTTTGCATTCGGCAGAAACTTTTTCTATTGAGAAATTCATTACGCACATGCAGATTGAGTGTGAAAATCGTACTAGAGATGAATTACTTATGGGTTCAAAAGTGAACCATGTGTCTGATGTTCCAAATACTGGAAATTCATCTACTAGTGGCACTCCGAATAATCTGCAACCAAAGGGCAAGAACTTCAAGAAGAAGAAGAACAACAAAGCCGATAACGTCAAGAAGAATCGCCACTGTCATCATTGTGGTAAGAAGGGACACTACATCAAAGAGTGCAGATACCGAAACAACATCACTATGAATAATAATGGTGGTGGTCCTAATTCGGGTTAAAACAAAGCAAATGTTGTTGAAATAGAAAACAAAGAGTTTGTGGCAATGATCACAGAACTTCACATGGCATCTGTTGCCGTGACGAAAGATTGGTGGCTGGATTCTGGTGCTACCGTTCATGTTTGCAACAACAAGTCTCTGTTCAAGACGTACAATGAATTGGAGGAACCCGAACAAGTGCTCATGGGAAATCATGTTGCTGCAGAAGTTAAGGGAAAGGGAAGTGTGGATCTGAATTTCACTTCGGGAAATAAACTTACCCTTTTGAATGTCCTTCATGTACCCGATCTTAGGAAGAATTTAATTTCTGCAAATTTGTTGTGTAAGAGTGGCTTTAAAATTGTTCTAGAAGCGGACAAAGTGATTGTAACCAAGCATGGAGTATTCGTTGGAAAAGGATACTCATGTGATGGCATATTCAAACTTTCTATTAATGAAATAACTACTGTTGCTTATGTTGTTGAGTATTCTTCTAATTTATGGCATGCTAGACTAGGCCATTTAAATTATAATTATTTGCACTATATGTCAAAAAATAATTATATTACAATTAATGATAAACATGATGGAAAATGCGAAATCTGTGTAGAATCAAAAATGACAAAGAAACCTTTTTTAAAAGTAGAAAGAACTTCTGAATTATTAGAACTTATACATTCTGATATATGTGAATTAAATGGTCAATTAACAAGAGGTGGAAAAAGATATTTTATCACCTTTATTGACGATCATTCAAGATATACTTATGTATACTTAATGAAAACCAAGGATGAAGCATTTGATAAATTTAAGGACTTCATGTCCATTGTCGAAAATCAAAAAGAGAAAAAGATCAAAATCTTAAGAAGTGACAGAGGTAGTGAATATTTTTCAGATTCTTTAAATAAATTTTGTGAGAATCATGGAATTATTCATCAAAGAACTGCACCATATAGTCCTCAACAAAATGGACTAGCAGAAAGAAAAAATAGATCCTTGGTAGAAATGATTAATTCCATGTTAACGAATGCAAAGTTGCCTTTCTCACTTTGGGGTGAAGCCTTGTTGACAGCATGTCATATTTATAACCGTGTTCCATTTAAGAAATTTAAGTGTTCACCTTATGAACTTTGGAACAACGGTAGAAAGCCTAACTTGAATTATTTTAAAGTGTGGGGGTGTGTTGCTTTTTATAAAGTTACAGATCCTCATAAGTCGAAGTTAGGACCAAGAGGCATTAAAGGTATTTTTGTTGGATATGCACAGAATTCAAAAGCATATAGAATATTGGACTTAAGTTCAAATGTCATTGTTGAATCCATTCATGTTGAATTCTTTGAAAATAAATTCATTCATGATTCTGTTCCATCTCAAGATGGAAATGAAATACAAAATCAGGTTGTATCAAATCGGCTAACTGTGGGGGGTCGGTGAGAAAAGAAAAGAAATCGATGAACCTATAGAACCAAGAAGAAGTCAAAGAATGAGAAAAGACAAATTCTTGGATTCTGATTTTATCTCGCCAGATTCCATTGCCTTTCTTGTTGAAGGAGATAGAACCAAAGTTCTAAGCAAAATACCTATTGTGTTAAACATAGAAAATGATCCAAGTACCTTTAATTAAGCAATGACTTCAAGAGATGCTCCTTTTTGGAAAGAAGCGGTAAACGATGAAATGGACTCTATAATGTCCAGTGGTACTTGGATCTTAGTTGATTTACCTCCTGGTTCTAAACCAATTGGTAGTAAATGGGTGTTTAAAAGAAAATATAGAACTGATGGTTCAGTACAAACCTTCAAAGCACGTTTAGTGGCTAAAGGTTTTTCTCAAAGAGAAGGCATAGATTATTTTGATACTTATGCACCTGTGGCAAGGACAACATCTATTAGAACATTATTTGCTTTGTCATCGATTCACAAATTATGTGTGCATCAAATGGATGTTAAAACTGCATTCTTAAACGGCGATTTAAGTGAAGAGGTGTATATGAAGCAACCTGAAGGTTTTGTTCTTCCAGGGAATGAATCAAAAGTTTGCAAGCTAGTCAAGTCATTATATGGATTGAAAGAAGCTCCAAAACAATGGCATAAGAAATTTGATGAAGTAATCTTATCAAACGGGTTCAGACACAATAATGCTGATAAGTGCATCTATTGTAAAGTAACAAATGAGTATGGAGTAATATTGTGCCTTTACGTTGATGATATGCTAATATTTAGTACAAATATCAAAGGCATTGAGGATACCAAAAGGTATTTGACTTCGAACTTTCAAATGAAAGACCTAGAGGAAGTAGATACCATTTTAGGTATTAAGGTAACCAAACATGATAAGGGTTATTCCTTGAACCAAGCTCACTACATTGAGAAAGTGCTTGATAAGTTCAATCACCTTGGTATAAAAGAAGCAAATACTCCATTTGACTCCAGTGTCAAACAGTCTGAAAATCATGGAAGGATTATAGCACAATTAGATTATGCCAGTGCCATTGGTAGCCTTATGTATGCAATGCATTGTACAAGGCCTGACATAGCATATGTTGTGTGTATGATGGCAAGGTTTACAAGTAAACCTAGCACTGATCATTGGAAAGCGGTTAGTAGAATATTCGGATACTTAAAGAAAACGAAATCTTTAAGTCTTGTTTATAATGATTATCCAGCCGTGCTAGAAGGATATTGTGATGCAAGTTGGTTGACAAACAACAGTGAAAGTAAGTCCACGTCGGGATGGATGTTTACTTTAGGTGGAGGAGCTATTAGTTGGGCTTCCAAAAAGCAAACTTGCATTGCACATTCAACTATGGAATCCGAATTTATTGCTCTTGCAGCAGCAGGCAAAGAAGCAGAATGGTTGCAAGATCTCTTAGCAGATATTAGGTTGTGGCCACAACCTACAACAGCAACTTCTTTGTACTGTGATAATGAAACAACAATGTCTCGTGCATACAGTGATATATATAACGGAAAGTCTAGACATATGAGCATGAGACATTCATATATTCGCGAATTAGTATCAAATGGGGTGATCACCATAATATATGTTAAGTCCGGTGATAATTTAGCCGATCCTCTCACTAAACCGCTTACAAAAGAATTAGTGAGAAGTACGACTAAGGGTATGGGACTTAAAATGTTAAATTAAGCACCAATGATGGGAACCCAACTTTAAATCAGTAACCTCTGATTCTAAAGTTCAATGGGTACGAACAAGTCATTGATATGTTGCTTGAGAACACTATAAATAAATAGTGTTAACAGTTGCGAATAAAAGTAGGATGAGCAGTTGCTCTAAATGGAGTTAGCTAAGTGTCTTTAGCAACTGAGGCAAAAGCAGAAACTCTACCTATGTGAACATAAAAGTGGTGCCGCTTTGGTAAGAAGAATGTGTTTTTTCTTACAAATATTCACAGATATACGGGATTAGCACATGGCCATATATAATAGTGCTAAGGTTGTTGAAGGAAATTTATGAGACACTAAAGTGATTGATATATGTGTGATATTTTCGGTACTAACATTAGGAGTTGAGGTTCAATCTACGGACACCTATAACTTCGTTAGAACTTTAAAGTATTTACACTAATTGAAGGTCCAAATCGAAAGATACCTTCTTGTACGTGTGTCATTCATTAGGCAGATGTAATTGTTCACAACTAGTGGGGGATTGTTGTGTATTATTAGTTGTGAACAATGTAGTATCCCACATTGGTAGGAGATAAGAGTTTTGAACACCTTATTTAGAATTGGACTCTTAAAGAGTTAATTATAGTATTGGTAACTTGCGTTGGGCTAGGTCTATTTGGGCTTGATATATATATAATATATATTATAAGTCTATGATAGGCACTTGGGCACTTGGGGCACCTTGGGGCCTTGGGGGCAATAATAAGGTTCAAGACTTATACTTATAGTAATTTATTTTCGAATTTTATTTTGTTTTAATTCGAAATGAATTAGTGAAGAGTTGCAACCCGTAGTATTTTATTTTTCAGATTCTGTTATATTTGAAATCTAAAATAATTAGTGAATGGGTGCAAATCTATCCTACGGGACACAACCTTTGTGAATAAACATGTCTATTCATATAAGACTTTTCGTGTTTTATAAATATGAATGTGACAGATTCGTTTTTTATTCACTAAACATTTTCTGCATCTCATAAATATTTCTAAGTTCCTTGTTGTATCCTGGGAAGCAGATTTTCTTAATATACAGTGAAAATATTACTTTTAGGAAAGTGTTTTTCAGTTCACGCCCTCAAGGAAATTCACAAACATTTCGTATCATATTCTTTTCTGTTTTCCAATTTTCTAACATAACATATGAGATGTTCTTATTCCATAGGATAGAAAGAAAAGAATAATAAGACTTACGAGCTAAAAACTCAAATTTCACCACGTGTTGGTAGGTATAGGTTCACGCCTCGTGTAACTCATCTCGCAATAGCTTGATCTCCTTGATCCTCTGGATAATATGTCATGTCCAAGGTGATATTGTTCGACAGAGAGGAATTGTATGCGCCATATTCAGAATAATTTTCTGTAGCTCGTTTTTTAGAGATTTGAGAGACATTTGTAACACACATTAAATGATTTCAATAATATGTTAGAAGTAGAAAAAAAAAGAGACAATGAATTTAGAATGCAAAACCTATAGAGTGCAAGTCTTTGTCCTATATAATCACGATTAGTAGATTAAAAACAATTAGTAATTTTACTTATCTAGCACAATAGCAACCCTAGTATTAAAGTTTTTCCTAATGGCATAAAAACATCTTGGGGGAGTTATGTAGATTAAGTAATTCTTTAGTGGTAAAGGGATAATAACTAATGCACTCTAGTATATATGATGATAAAATCACATATAACGTGAAAGTATGAGTTCCACATATTCGTCTTCTATAGTCATTCAACATTTGGATCCACGATAATGTTGTTGTTCACGTGCTTCTTCTTCAATACCATCATGTCTTCAATTTTTGGCACTACAAGAAAAAGGGGTCATTAGGGACTGCCTGGGCGGTCCCTAATGACCCCCCCTGTGGTCGCTATTGACCAATAGCGACCGTCTAACGGTCGCTATGTGGCGGTCGTTATTGACAGCGGTCGCTTGCCAATAGCGACCGTTAAGCGGTCCCTATTGAAGTCATTAGGGACCGCAATTTAGCGACCGTTAAGCGGTCCCTAATGACCTCAATAGGGACCGTCTGGGCGGTCCCTAATGTAGAACATTAGGGACCGCCCAGACGGTCCCTAATTTTTTACAATAGGGACCGCTTGGGCGGTCCCTAATATAGCACATTAGGGACCGCCCAGACGGTCCCTAATTTTTTACAATAGGGACCGCTTGGGCGGTCCCTAATATAGCACATTAGGGACCGCCCAGACGGTCCCTAATTTTTTACAATAGGGACCGCTTGGGCGGTCCCTAATGTAGCACATTAGGGACCGCCCAGACGGTCCCTAATTTTTACAATAGAGACCGCTCAGGCGGTCCCTAATTTCTACAATAGGGACCGTCTGGGCGGTCCCTAATGTGCTTCACAACATAGCGACCGTTCGACAGTCGCTATATTCTGAAAAAAAAATTAGGGACCGTTAGACGGTCCCTAATTTTACAATAGGGACCGTTTAACGGTCCCTACTAATATTTGTAGATTTTCTATGAATATTAGTAGGGACCGTCGAACGATCCCTAATACCAACAACAGGGACCGTTTGACGGTCCCTAATATCAAAAATAGGGACCGCTTAACGGTCCCTACTAATATTCATAGTATGAATATTAGTAGGGACCGTTAAGCGGTCCCTAATGACCTCCAGAAAAAAAAATACAATTATATTCCGGATTAAATCCGGAATATAATTATTTTTTTTTTTGTAAAATTGTAATTTTAACAAGATCAAAACAATAAAATGATGAATAAAAAGTTAATATAATGACAATTGATATGAAAGAATAAAAGAATGTGAAAATATGAATAAAATAAGTAATAATATAAAATGAATGAAATAAAAAACATGAATGAAATCAAAAGTGAAGAATAGTAAATGAAGATCCAAAATAAAAAAAAAGTATAAGAAAAAAAGATTGTATTGGTCAAAAAAAGAAAATAAAAATCCAAAATAAAGAAAGTGAAAGAAAAGAAAATGAAGAAAAGATTGTGTTGGTTAAAAGAAGAAAAGTTTTTGTGTTGGTGAAAAGAAGAAAAAAAAGATAGTGTTTTTGTGTTGGTGAAAAGAAGAAAAAAAGATAGTGTTTTTGTGTTGGTGAAAAGAAGAAAAGAAGATAGTATTTTTTGGAGATAATGAAATGGGTGTAAGAGTGGTGAGTTTATATATAGGATTCAATTAGTTTTTGTCCGTTGGATGATTTTAGATGATCGACGGTTTGAGATGGCGATCCGTGTTAAAGACATGATGGGGTAGTTATGACCGTAGATTAGGATTTAATCGACGGTTGAGAATTGCTTTGGTGAAATTCAAATTTCCCCCTCATTTCCGCCAAAATATTTTGCCAAAAATTCAAAATTTACGATTTTAGTGACCGTTAAACGGTCCCTAATGTCAAATTAGGGACCGCTTAACGGTCCCTACTAATATTCATAATTTTTATGTATGAATATTAGTAGGGACTGCTAAGCGGTCCCTAAACTAACAATAGGGACTGCCAAGCGGTCCCTAATATGACAATAAGGACCGTTAAGCGGTCCCTAATTTGACAATAGGGACCGTTAAGCGGTCCCTACTAATATTCGTACTTAAAAATTGATTTTTTTTTATTGATGTTGTTGTGTTTGTGATTGTAAGCAACCAAACTCATTGTACTATGTAAATTTAAGTAATAAATGATTGCAAAACCAACCTTATAGTAGATTAGTTGTGAAGTAATAGATTAATTGCGATTGATCGAGTTATTAACGTTCAAGATATATTTCACAAATGTACAACTAATTAATTATCATTAGTTAGTTGTAATTGTTATCCGTGTTTATGATTTACTTCACAAACGTTAGCATAGATACGATTATGAGGCATAATCATTAGATCAAGTATTTACTAATTATACGTATATATGTAGATCGAATTAATTTGTCATTATGTCATTCGTCGTACAAAATAGTAGCAAAATCTTCAAAACGACCCGTTCTCCTTATATAATGTTTGGATATACAATGTGTCATTGTACTTCTTGTTATGCGGCACCTCAAACAACGAGTCACCTCGAACCATCGAAAAATTCATAATTTTGATGTATAAATATTAGTAGGGACTGTCAAGCGGTCCCTAAATTAACAATAGGGACTGCCAAGCGGTCCCTATTGTAGAAATTAGGGACCGTCTGGGCGGTCCCTATTGTAAAAATTAGGGACCGTCTGGGCGGTCCCTATTATTCTACATTAGGGACCGCCCAGACGGTCCCTATTATCAAAAAGTATGGCGACCGTCAAGCGGTCGCTATATTGCGGTCCCTATTGAGGTCATTAGGGACCGCTTAACAGTCGCTATTTTGCGGTCCCTGATGACCTCAATAGTGACCGCTAAGCGGTCGCTATTGACCAATGCGGTCGCTGAAGACTAGCGACCGCTTGGCGGTCGCTAATTTGCGGTCCCTAATGACCCCTTTTTCTTGTAGTGTGGGGACGGTTCAGCTTGTGCATGATGGTCAAAGTCAGAGTTCGTGTAAAGCTTAGTTTTCTCATTATTGGCTTAAATCGTTGGACTACTTATGTGTATCTACAAGAGGAAAAATTGTGGATGTTAAATGATGAGTGTCTTAATTACGCATTACTAGACCTCATTATCATAAGATAAATGGCAAATTCGTTAAGTAATAAGCTTGTTTCAGTTCGGTTACATGTATTTCAAGTTTTAAGAGAATATGGGTGAAAAAAGAGTTGTTAAGTGGAAAAACGAGTTAAAAGAGAATGTATGAACACAATGTTATAAAAGAATGTCTAATTGAGAGTCTAATAGATAAAACGACAATTCATATATTATAAAAGAATGAATTTATGTTGTTGAACTTGCAATTGTTAGTAGGTAATCTTCGTCGTATTCGGAGAAGAGAGTAATGATTGTTTACGCACAATGAACCTTTAGTTATAAATTCATATTGAGTTTTATTTGTTTAGATGTGATTCGTTTTATATGCTACATGATAGGATCAAACGATCCATGTAATATTTGATTTATACACTAGTAGTGTGGTCATGCGCCTCGTGCATAAGCAAGATCGCCTGGAACTATATCTTTGATTATTCAATATAGTTAACACTTCAGAAGGTTAAATTGATTATCAAACTTTGATTCTTTCAGATTTATGACCTAACAGGCTAGATCCTAAAAAGAGGTGAGGGTATTTTAGGTGCAGCTAGGAGCAACACTATAAATCCGGTAATTCGTTGAACATGTATAAGCTTACCATGATGAAACTGAAGAACCGGTGATTCGTCTATGAATCACATAATAAATAGTTATAAAACCGATTTACAAATACACTTCTTCATCTGATAAACCCATGCTGCATAATTATTTTAGTAATTATAATCAAAACCTTCTAAGTCATAATCATAAACTTTTTACTTAATTAGATAGTTAAATCTTCTTATAATTTCTCTCATTGTTTTCTATTAGCCGAACACACCAATTACACACTCGTTGTGATATTTGATACTTCGGACGTAACTTACTTTCTCATGATGCAAAATCGTCCGTCGACCCCAGGGTAGGTAATCGAAGGGGATTAGGATCATGGAAGTTATTATTCGGAATGCCAATCCCAACCCGAGGGGGATGGGGGGGGTTATGGATTTATGGTTGCACTCGGATGAGTTGCCTACGTATCCCTGGGAAAGGGAATCAAGCCATTCGTAGTTCAAGTGTGGTTTTTTTAGGGGGGTTGTGTTTGGTACGACGAGTGTTGTTGGATTTTTGGTATTGTAGCGGTGGGTATTGTTATTTGTAAAATGTTGGTAATATTGCAAGAATGTGGTTTTTCTATGTATATGTACTTGCGCTTCTGTGGGAAAAAGTATATTGTGGTGGAAAAAATTCTGTAAGGAGAGAAATGGAGTTTTTGGAGGAGATGAGATTTGTTGTAGTGAAGATGATGAATCTTGTATGTAGTTTTTAGGTGTGTTAATGTGTCCATGTGATCTTCCATCTCCTCCTTTATTTATAGTAGTCAATAGTTGGTGCATGGTTGACAAGTGTTGGTTTAAGGTGTGTCAAGTGTTGGTTTAGTCAAACCATGTGCTAGTAAAACCATGGGTTGGTTTATGGTTTGGTGGTTTAGGGATTATCGAGTGTCCTTTTGGAGAGCTAGAATCATGTGAGGAGCAAAGAGTCCCACGAGGGTCAGGAGTAATATACCGCAGGGGGTAGGAGAATTATACCGCAAGGGTGGGGGAGTTATACTGCGATGATAGGAGAAATATACGGCCCGAGCAAGAGAATTATACTGTGAGGGTAGGAGAAATATATAGCCCAGGTAGGAGAATTATACCGTGAGGGTAGGAGAACTATGCCGCCAATGGGGGTCATTTGGTACGAGACGCCCAATAGCGTAAGTTTGAATATTTCTGACCGGGTAGTGATGAGGATTGCTCCAATCGTCTTGTAGAATTTCCTGAAATAATGGGAGTGAGTCGGTCGTATACCAATTGTTGGCCTGGACGTGTAAGATTTTCCGCCTTCTGTCCCAATGGCAGTCACAGACCAATGAGGCATGGTCTTTCGTCATAATGAGGGGTGGTTGGGAGCTGCCTTTAACATGGGTAGTTAACATTTCCTTTGGATAGGGTCGCGCCATCGCGATGCATGTTTACGACTTGGGGGTAATGAGACCCTCCGATTCGTGTTTATCTTTGCGTGTTCTGAGAGGGGTCTTTGAGTTTTTTCTTTGTTCGAGTAGATGTCAGATCTTTTAGGCTACGTCCATCCTTGATCTTTTACATTGAGACCGTGGATAAGAGGTCTTGTTGCTTCGACCCTTCCTTGTATTCACTAGTTCCCTTATTGTTTTGTATTGCATTCCCTTCTCAGAGATATTTCGGCTAAGTGTCGTACGCTACCACCCGAGAGTCCCTTATTGCGGGTCCCATGAGATCTGGATGATGGAGTTAGCTCGTTGAGTGGCCGTTGTAGTGACCCGAGGGGAGCTTCTGTGACCTTACTTGGGGTACCCCGTAACGTCAGTGACTTCTGGGCTATTAAGTGAGATTTACCCTGGTCTTTTTATCTAGACCGTGCACCCTTACTATGGTGTCAGCTGGTCGCGACCCAGAGGTACCTTTTCCCTAGTGTACAGACTGTGTACCCTTATTAAAGTGCCAGTTAGTCGTGACCCGGGGGTACTTTTTCCCTAGCCCTTGGTCGTTTTTGTGGGGTACCCTTTTTTGCCTATTTCAGAGGGCGAGGCAGATTATGCATCATCAGGAGTCCCCCAGTTCCTAGTGCATTTCGTAGAAAATACTAGAAATTATAAATTTGATGTACGTTTGCTTTCAGGGCAAGTGCACGTGGTTTTGTTTTTGCATACGACTTGTTTCTAGGCGAGATTTTTTAAAGATAATTTAGCTAATTGGGGTTTAGAGATGGTTTAACCTTTGTAGGCGTAGCTTTTTTTGCGGCCTCGGAGGGCGTAGTGTTGATGTAGCCTTAGAGGGCGTAGTGTTGTTAGATATGTCGTTGTCACGAGGGGTGTAGCCTTTTTAGAAATGGCTTTGTAGCGAGGGGCGTAGCATTTTTTAGAAATGGTATTGCCGCGAGGGGCGTAGCTTTTTTTTAGAAATGGCATTGCCGCGAGGGGCATAGCCTTTTTTATAAATGACGTTACCGCGAAGGGCGTAGCCTTTTTTAAAAATGGCGTTGCCCTGAGGGGCATAGCCTTTTTTAGAAATGGCGATACCGTAAGGGGCGTAGCCTTTTTTAGAAATGGCATTGGCGCGAGGGGCGTAGCCTTTCTTAGAAATGGAGTTGCCGCAAACGACGTATCATTTTTAAGAAATGGCGTTGCCGCAAGGGGCGTAGCCTTTTTTAGAAATGGCGTTGTCGCGAGGGACGTGGCCTTTTCTAGAAATGGCATTATTGCGAGGGGCGTAGCCTTTTTTAGAAATGATGTTGCTGCGAGGGGCGTAGCCCTTTTTAGAAATGACGTTGCTGCGAGGGCCGTAGCCTTTCTTAGAAATGGTGTTGCCGCGAGGACCGTAGCCTTTCTTAGAAATGGCGTTGCCGCGAGGGACATAGCCTTTTTTAGAAATGGCGTACGCTGATGACAAGGCACATATCTTTGGAAATTTGCGTGGGATTGCGCATGGTACCTCTCTCCCTCGTCGGAGAAATGAACCGCCATCCTCACACTCAAGAAGCTCGGTGGACGCTCATCCGGAGACCCGAGCACCAAGGTACCCTTCTCGTAGAAGAGAAGCAACTGGGAATCGCCAATTCTCTGCAGGAGGCTACTTCGCCAAATCTCGTCACCAACTTTAACCGACCCTTGAGGGCCCCTGGAGGCACGTGATGGAAGAAATGCAAAGAGATTTGCGAGAACTACGACGTAACGTTAACCCGGGAGAAGAAGTGGCCTATAGAGGATCACCGTTTGTAGCCCACATAGCCAACATTCCCATCCCTCATGGGATAAAGCCACTTGGACTCCCGGCCTATTGGACTCCCGACCTATGCAGGAGAAATAAATGACCTAGATCCTTAAGACCATATCAACCAGTATACGACATGCATGAATCTCGTATCACCTTTTGGCTATGCACTCTGCCGCATATTCTGAACGACCCTCACTGGTCGGGCACAATGCTAGTTCTCCAAAGTATCTCCGGGAACTTTGCAAAACTTCGAACAGCTAAAACAGATGTTCGTAAGGCAATTTGCAAGTAATCGAGATTTTGCCAAGACATTTGGATGCCTGTTCAATATTCGACAGAAACCAGATGAGTCCCTCCGTGATTTCATGAGGCAATTTTCCAATGGGGTCATTAACGTCGCATATGTTAACCCTCGAATGATGTCCGACGTCCTACTACGCAGACTTCAACCAAGAGATTTTGCCACCTATTTCATACGGACTTGAGCTCGAGACCTTGAAGATCTAATGCAAAAAGAGAAATATTTCATGGAGTTGAAAGAGACCCAAAAATACCTAGAGGCAACTAAAGCAACAAAAACCCCAACCCCGGCCACAGAAAGTGGGAAAGAGAAAAAGGACGAAAAAGGCGGTGGTAAGAAGGAAAGAGGAAAGAATCCTAGAGCCAACGCCCTTACCCACTATGACGATAACCCCCAAGGAAGTTATGACTGTCATGAGAGAAGTCCGCATCTTCAGATGGCACTATCCCCCAAAAGACCTTCAAAAGAACAAGTACTCGGAAAAATTCTGCACTTACCACCGAGCCTTTGGATACCTGACCAACAATTTCTACCACCTCCAGGAGGAAATCTATCGACTCTGAGGTCTGGGCTATTTGGAGAAATAAGTGATGCCAGACAGAGGGACATTCGTCGGAAAGAGAGGTCAGGAAGAGGAGCCCAAAAATAAGAAATCGCATTCTAACACCTCTAAAGATAGCGAGCTCACATCCTCGATTGAAGCACATATACCCCTTTGTCTTCGAACTTATTGTTATAACGCCCCTACCGGCCGAATGATTAACATGATCGAAGGAGGACTAATGGTTGTATAATCCAAAGAGGATAAGAGTAACAACGTGAGAAAAGCCAGGAATGCAGGCAGTAAGTTGGAGGTCTTCGCATCTCGACTCGTGGACCAGTCTACCATCTCCATCGGGCCTAAATACCTATTCGACATCGTATACCCTAACGAGGATCCCTTGGTGATCATGATCACTATACTTGGAACAGAGGTCAAAAGAATCCTCGTTGACACGAGAAGTTCAGTAAACGTTCTCTTTACACCTATTTATGTCACTCTAGACATTCCCCGAGATTAGATAGAGCCTCTGAAAGTCCCACTCGTTGGGTTTCTTCGGGGAACAATGCCAGACAGTAGGTCTCATAACCCTGCTGATGTCCTGGGGCAAAGAAGCAATCCGTCGCACCGAACCTACCATGTTTTGGGTAGTAGAGGCTTCTTCACGAACATACAATGCCATATGCGGCAGACCAGCCCTCCGAGCCCTTAATGTAGTCCCCTCTACCCTTCACCTAAAAATCAAGTTCCCTACCCCATCATATGAGAAATCTTGGGAGATCAGACCCAGACTCGGGAGTGCCGTATGAACGCCTTACTGCCAGATCCCCGAACCTCGATCCAGGAGCCTCCAGCCAAAAGGGCTCGAACAGAAGAAGTTCGCGTCCAGTCGGCGAAAAAACTCAAAATGATAGAACTCGCAGAAGGGGCCGTGGAAACAAAATAGTAAAGATTGGTATCAACATCGAAGAGGATGTGGAAAAGGCTATCACGACTACCTTAAGGCAATTCTAGCACCTATTAACCTGGAAGAACGATCCTCCGAGGTGGATTAGCCAGGAAATATGCATACACAAGTGGAACGTGTACCATCGGCCAAACGCATCCAACAAAGGAAGCGAAACATGGGTCTTGAGCATAATAAGGTTATCCGTGCATAAGTACAACGACTACTTGACCTCCACCAGATCCAAGAGGTGCGCTACCGGGGTGGTTAGCCAATATGGTCCTCGTCCCAAAGACTAAAGGAAGATGGCGCATGTGCGTCGACTTCACCGACCTCAACAGTGCTTGTCCTAAAGACTGCTATCTGCTTGCAAGCATTGATCAGCTGGTTGAGTCTACTGATGGATGCGCACTCTTGTCTACAATGGATGGACAGGGCAATAACCAGATCCTGATCGCCACCAACAACCAAGAAAAGACTAGCTTCATCACAAACATTGGCACCTTCTGTTATATTGTCATGCCCTTCGGGCTCAAGAACGCCGGAGCCACGTATCATAGACTAGTCAACCTCAAGTTTGAAGGACTGATCGGGGACACCATAGAAGTATACGTCAATGACATGATCGTAAAGAGCCAAAGGGAGGAAGACCACACTCGAGACCTCACCAGGTCCTTCGAAATTATTGATCGCTTCGGAGTGAAGGTGAGCCCCCACAAATTCTCCTTCGTCATATGAGGTGGGAAGTTCTTAGGGTATTTGGTCACCCAAAGAGGAATAGAGGTCAACCTAGAGAAGGAAGAAGCCATTCTTAACATGGAATCTCCCAAGACAGTATGAGAGGTGCAAACATTGACCAGAAGAATGGCTTCATTTGGGCAGGTTTATCTCTAACTCCTCGAAAAATGGTCGTCCCTTCTGCAAGATTCAAAGACCTGAAAGAATACCAGGTCAAGCCGCCCCTCCTCGTGAAACCCGTGCCCTAGAAAAACACTCTTCCTCTACCTTGTAGTAGGCCTGGAGTTCGTGAGTGTTGTTCTTGTTCGGGCTGAAGGAAGGGAATATTTTTCTATCTACTACGTCAGCAAAACCTTCTTGGACGCCAAAATTCGGTACTCGCAGATAGAAAAGCTTGGATTAGCACTCATCTATGCCGCTCAAAAGCTTCGAGCCTACATCATGGCTCATCTGGTTACCGTACTCACACAACACCCACTTTGTACCATCCTCAACGACCCCGAGATCTATGAGCAAATGGTCAAGTGGGCCATCGAGTTAGGAGAATTCAACATCACCTATGCACCTCGGCTGCCCAATAAAGCTCAGGTACTCTCACACTGCAGCGTAGAAATGTATGAGGAATCAGAATAAGAAGAAGCAGAGCCCTTGTGGCATCTCCATATATATGGGTCTTCCGCTGGCTCCCACGGCGGAGTACGTATAATCTTCAGAAAATAGCTCCAGACAAGCCATACACTACTCCGGAATTCGCCATACAACTAGACTACCCTATTTCAAACTATGAGGCGGAATTTGAAGCTCTCTTCGAGGAATGCGACTCTCATATAGGGATGAGAATAATACCCGTGCACAGCGATTCTCAACTCGTGATGCAACAAATCAAAGGGACCTTTGAGGGCTGGGAAGGAAACATGAAAGAGTGCCTGGAGGCCGTCCTCGCAGGAACAACAACGTTCCAAGCCTAGCCAGTCAGTATTCAGTGAGTCACTTTCTTCAGGGCACATAAATCAAAAAGACAAACTAATGTCGACGAAGTCTAAATGGTGGCTCTAGTCGAAGATGGCTTGATGACAGAGATTATGAATTTCATTTGAAATCCTCGAACATTTACCCACGACCGAGCCAGGCAACGAGCTATGTATAGACGGACCGTAATTTAAGGCGGTTTCATATGTTGACGAAACACTCCACATAATGATTGTTCTAGGCCACGCTGGAACCAGCTTTGTCCTTCGCACATATTTACTCCAAGAGACGTGGTGAGGGGATGGATGGATCTTTGATGATTTCAGACTGAACTCGGGTTATCCTAAGCTGCCTACGTATCCCTTTGAGGGAATCAAGCCAAACGTAGTTCATTAGTGATAGGTTAAGCATATAATCAGGTATAATGGTATGTCGAGTATCTCGTGGATATCGAATGTGATGTCGAAGGTGATATCGGGGAAGATATCGGAGGCCTTCTATATCGGGGATGACGTCGGGTACAAAGTCGAGTGTGATATCAATGATATATATCGATGATACATATCGGGTGCTATATCGAGGATGATATCGGTGATATATATCGATGATACATATCGGGTGTTATATCGAGGATGATATCGGGGGTCTCCCATATAGAGTGAGCAACGTATGAGTATAATTAAAGCATACCTTGATTATCGGGAAGCGGGTATTTATAGGCCTCGGGAGCTGTACCATATCAAGGATTTTATTTGATATGTATGTCGGGGATGATCCCAGACATAGGTGAAAATCTGGGCGCGGCCCATGGCATGCCCAATACGGGAAATACCCATATCATGTAGTCTCCCAATTTGGGAATTATTGTCTGAAGATAATAATTTGCAAATTAAACCTAAGTTTTTAGGTTACTAGCACCTTACGTCCTGCCAGTTCAAATGACGAAAACCTGATGCGGAAATTGAATCTTGTTGTTTGAAGAAATATTGGTGGACCCCCAATGCAACTTGCGCATTTCAGAGGGTCTCATTTGAATTCTTGTCTTTTTTTATCGAATTTCCTTCGATATCTATATCGAATTTGAATTTCGATATGTTGGGCATTGAATGCCTATCCGTTGGGTTTGCGCCTATACACAATAGCTACTTCGGAGATTAGGAGTTCATTTTTTTCTTTAGCGAATTCAGATTCTCTTCAGATAGGTATGTCGGGGATACCCGATATCAATTAATAATATAACAAACAAGACTCCTGAAATTTTTTGGTAGTTGGGAGTCCAATAAAGTGTTTTCCAATTTTACCCCTTTGAAAGCACTTTTAAGTTTTAAATAACCACGGTGATAAATTTAGAAATTAAATTTAAATCTGAATCCCCATTTTTAGACAACTACTATAGTCCACTTCTCCTATATTTTCTCCACAATTTGGCTCTCCTCGTTATTATTTGTAATTCCAGACAAAAAGATAAAATTTTTGAATTCAAATTGATAAACTTCTAATCTCTTTCCTAAAAATTCTCAACTCCACGAAATAATGAAACCACCAGCACCCGTCACCCACGTAGCAACCGGTTTTTCTTTATCTTCAATATAAATATCAGTCGAGGAAGCGTTTATTTGTTAGAAATAAAAAACAAGGAAGCCATATATTAGAACAAAATCAATCTTTTATGGATTTAAGTTGTAGGATCATATTCAATTTCATAGTGATTTTTTTTTTTAAGAATAACACATCTCATTTTTCTTTTTCTGTAGTCAATATTTTTTTTAGCATAATTTTTTTCTTATTAGTTGTCAAATACAATACCTCACTTTTATAATGTTTTGTGAATGCAAGAAATTTGATGATGCGTGACAGCCCGGACTTTGTGAAATATTTCTCGCTTCAGGTTTTTCTTTAAAATTACTTTGTAAAATTACTATTTAATTTTATTATTTGTTGTTCCATGTACGATTTCGCGTGTGGCTACATGTATTTCAATATTTATTCAAGCTGTATATAATAATATGATACGACCCAAGATGACGGTCGTAGGATACTAATTAGGAATTTAGTTTATTAAGTTAAGTTATTCTTATATTAGGAGTCTATATTAGTCTTAGATTAGGAATCTTTATTTAGGTTGAGTAGTATTAGATTTCTATTTCCTTTAGTAGTCTAGGTTTAATTGGTTAAGGAATTATTATTAGTCTTAGTATAAATAGTCCAAGTCTTGTAACTTTTATTGATTGAGAAAATAAGTAAAAGTTTAGTTATCTTAAATTTAGTCACTCTTCTCCCCCAAATAATTCTTGGAGCTCGCTCTAGCTCGAATAGAACCATATCCCTAACAATTGGTGCTTTCATTGAGAGTAACAATTGGTGCTTTCATCTTTTGACCTCACTATCATGGAATCGTTCTCTAAAATATCAAAAATGGCGGAAGAAATAAGAATTGACTACAAAGAT
This sequence comes from Linaria vulgaris, assembly GCA_948329865.1. Taxonomy (NCBI): domain Eukaryota; kingdom Viridiplantae; phylum Streptophyta; class Magnoliopsida; order Lamiales; family Plantaginaceae; genus Linaria; species Linaria vulgaris. Next base: position 66,241,762 of record OX415250.1, read on the forward strand.
ATGTCTCGCCGGGCAGAAGCAATAAGAATTGACTACAAAGAGATGTCTGGCCGGGTCGATCGTATGTCTGGCTTATTGTCAAAGATTGAAAGAGATTTGAGTGCACGTTCACAAAATCCTCCACCACTACAACTGTCGCCTCCACCGCCACCAACATCACCGCCGTCGTCAACAATCTGCAACACTCGAGATCTTGATTTTGAAGTTTTGTTCGAAAAACCAAAGGAGTCCACAAAACTTAAGACCAACGTGGAAATTTTGAGATTCAACGTCAACGGGGCAATCTTACCACAACCTCATATTACAACTAAAAAAGCTTTGCTTTTTCTTGCACAAAATACAAGCAATTCAAAGATGGTGAGCCATGGCAACAATCTGATAGTTTTTCATGCTGGCTGTAAAGGCATAGTGACTATGAATTGGAGAAAGCGGAAAAAAGGTCTTGAGGACAAGACCCTGTTAAGGGGGAAGGATTGATACGACCCAAGATGACGGTCGTAGGGTGCTAATTAGGAATTTAGTTTATTAAGTTAAGTTATTCTTATATTAGGAGTCTATGTTAGTCTTAGATTAGGAATCTTTATTTAATTTGAGTAGTATTAGATTTCTATTTCCTTTAGTAGTCTAGGTTTAATTGGTTAAGGAATTATTATTAGTCTTAGTATAAATAGTCCAAGTCTTGTAACTTTTATTAATTGAGAAAATAAGTAAAAGTTTAGTTATCTTAAATTTAGTCACTCTTCTCCCCCAAATAATTCTTGGAGCTCGCTCTAGCTCGAATAGAACCCTGTCCCTAACATAATAACAAGAAAGCACTAAGTAATGTTTTTTATTCTTTTTCCTCTTTAATGTATCTTTATATATCTTTTATCGGAACTTTTATGATTTTTGCTCTCATCTTTGGATGAGACTTTTGGATTATGCAGGTTGGCATTTGATATCCTAATCATGTAGCTTATTGAAATACTCTTTCATGAGTAATTCTCTCTATATTTTCTAATTCAATCCGCCTCCACATTTGGTTATTGTTTTTCCTTCAATAATACTGCATGTGCACGATATGCGTACACTTCCATGTGTTATCGTTATAAATATTTAACTGATTTCGATTTATCTTTAAGAATCTTTTTCTTTGAAGTTGGTTTGATAAACCTATTATTTTATTTTGGAGGCTTTCGTATGACTTTCGGTATGATTTTGTGCCTGATGCTCCAGTTACCTAATTTTTTTTCTTTTGAGTTCGTTAAATAGAAAAAGTTTGTGATGAAATTTTCAGCATCATCTCTCAGTCTTACCATTTCTAATTTTTGTGTGCTTTTGACTGATCCTTTAGTTAAGCGATCACATTGAATGTTTTTATTCCTTTCAATTATTTACAGTATTAGTGACTTATAATGTTAGTTTTTTCAAAGAATAATTTCTTTTAATTTCGTAATATTGTGACACAACAAACCACATAATTGTATGTTAAATTGTATGTGAAGAATCAACATTTTGGAAATTCGCTAACAATTTAACAATTATTAAACATGATAATCAAGGCTACAATCTATAAATATTATATTGCGCCTACAATTTTCGTGTAATGACAATTATGCTAGAACCACATTATGGATGTGGAAGACATTTTAATCCATTCCATACTAACGAGGATATGTAGTTGCAGTTTTTCACATTGTAGGTACTACCTGAGTACATAAGTTTAATATTATAATCTTAAATCATAAACAAGAATTAGTGGAGATCATTTTTTTTCCCTTTCGGACTACTACTTCACTTCATTACAGTTTCTTTCGCAAGGAAATGTCATTTTTAAAAGGCAGGAAAAAATGTTTCAACTTATAAAAGTGATCGATAAGTTTTTATTAGTCAAATTAAATTGATTTTACTTTTTTCTTCTTCTTTTTTCGAGTCGACCATATATAGATTCTTCTATTTGCGCTTTACATGCTATCTTTTCCCTTGAAATTTATGCATTTAACTTTGATTGAAAATTAAAACTAAAACTATGTTTCAGCATTTTAGATGTCCAATTTTTTTTTGTTCTTTTTGTCCAGTCATCATTTGAAGTAATATTTATCAAGTAATGCAGTTAAATAATGTCATTTAATGAATTAAGTTAAATAAAAAAAAACATTAAAATTAAAATACTCTTTATACCCAAAAAATAGATAAAAATGCACGCGAACTCATACCAATATTTTAGGTACTCAAATAATTTTATACACATGTTTATGGAATACTTTTTTAAATTATCATCACATAAATTATGTGTTAAAAGAATACTCTTTACAGTAAAGAACATTTTGCACGCGGCCTCCGCGTGCGCTTTTTTGCTAGTTTCGTATATATCGAATATGCGTTGATATTCCCCTAATATGGAATGCATCTATTGGCGCCGGAGCCCAAGTGTGGTTATTATATAAGCCGGTCCCTTCCATTTGTCCGGATGCAAGTATTTATCGAAGTTGTTATCGTAGACGTCCTTGACCAAGACGGTGCTGATGGCATTACCGGAGACCGCTTGCGGGTAAGTAGAGGTCATAAACTCTATTTGTAACTATATTTGCAAAAGATATAATGTACATTTGCTTGATGTCGAGGATTTGCTCTTGATGCGATGATCTTTAAATGTACCGGCGGCCATTAAGATTGCTGCCATTCGATGATATTTTTGAGACGCAATACTTTAAGATGCATTGTTCTTCTATAATCACTTAAAGAAATGCATTTATATTAACATGCCTATATTCGATGCAAATGAGGATATAAAGGTGGGTGCGACGCGTGGTCACAAGAGGGCTACGTCGAATAACGTGCGTACCGAGGTGGGTGCTGGACCCATAATAATATAGGGACAAATATGTCTTAACCGGGAGTAGTGTAGAACAAGAGGATGTTGTTCTCCGCACGAGGCCGTCATTGGCTCCAAAAGTGTTATTGTAGCTTGCAATTGTGTATACGTCATTATTTATGAAAATCAGATTTTTACCAACCCTGCGTTAGTTGACAAGTGATTGAGAGTCTCAGGGACGCGGATGAGAGCGCTCTTATTACTTATTACGATTTTATCCTCATAACAATTTGGGATATGCAAAACTATTTGAATGTTCTAGCCCGGCCATAGCTTTAGTTCGGCTGGGTCTCATGTTGGCTAACTCAAACTTTGTACATACCTCTTGAGTTATTCGTGTAATTTACCAGATGTAGTATCTGACTGCGCTTCCATTACCTTTATAGGTAGATGTAGTTGACATCGTATCACAAACGACTCTTGTTATACATTGAGAGGTATGATCTATGATAACGTGTTCAGCATGCCCTACGGCATGAATAATAAGCAGAGAATATTACATTGTATCGCGAGAGGTAAATGACTTGTACACCGCGCAAGGTATGTTGCACTATACCATAATTGGGCAGTTTCTAGCTGAAGCTATTGTATAGTGTAGCTTCGAGTATTGTTACATCTCACAGGTGGTTTTGAGCTATCACCAGCGCAGAGTGTAGGCATGATAATGCTGAGCCTGATGATGTTGTCGAGATTCTCAAAAAAAAGAGTCTCTTATCGATTGGCGTAAAGTTTGCGCGCAAAATCGAAACGAAGAGTGTGAGTGGCGCTATGTCGCCTCTGCTTATGGTTGTCTAACAACCTTTAGATAATCGTAATCTTTGTTTTGCTATATTGTTTGAATATTTGATTCTTGTTTGAATTCCAGCATTTTCCTAGGGTAGACATCTATTGTCGTACATTGTAAGACAAATATGCCGGTGAAGGTGTTTGTTGGCATATCAACACATGATATGAGAGAGTTCGACCTGTTAAGGTATTCTCTGAATTTTCCCATAGGATTGGAGTATTTTTAGCCGTAAGTGTATTCTCTGCCTCATCCCGTAGGATAGGGGATTTGTGTACTTGTTAGGGTGTTCTCTGCCATTTCCGGTAGGATATGAGGTATAATTTACCGTTTGAGGTATTTTCTGCCTTTTTTCGTAGGCGAATTGATTGATAGTAAAATTCTTGAAGTCAAGCAAGGTTGCAACGAGAGTAAAAATCGTATGAAACATCATTTGGAAATGTTATGAATGCCCGTCATGGCGGAATGGAGGCTCCCAGGCCAATGTTTGTAAATGACGGCTTACGCCCATAATATTTATAGGTCAAATGAGAGATGTCAACATTCTCTTCCATGTAACTTAAACATGCGTTGTATCTATCTTAAAGAGGATAAGATAGGTCATGAGCGAGAAGTCATCGTAAGGAAGGCATTGAATTACAGTAATTGTGAATGCGATGATGGACGAAGAGAAGTTTCTTGACGTTCTTAGGTCTGCGCCTTGTGCGTATTAGACCATTTTCTTGTACTACTAAGTACTGTTAGACCATTCTAATTATGCTGATTCAACTATTTCAAAATTAGTAGGCGCACTAGGCGAATCGTCTTACATCAGCGTAATTTTGTAAGAGTTGAATCGTTTATGATGATGTAAAGCGTAGCATATTATGCTGGTTTGAATGATCTTTCGTCTAAAACTTCTTGTATTTTGGAGCGATTTTTTTTTAATCAATGCATCTTCATTATTTTGAATAGTAGCTGTTCATTTTGAAACTTGCATTATATATCTTATAGTCGCAGTTGTATTATTGAAGATCTCATAAATGATGAGAGTCTACCATTGGTGTCGGCTTCATTTAGAAATTGACAATACTTTGAAGGGTAAAGTCATATCGTACCACGTAGAGTGGATTGCTTTTGAATCGATTGATAAGTATGGGTAAGATGTTAACCCTCATAGAATTTGGTCTTTTTCTTGACTCGCGTCTCGAACGCGATAATGAGCGTGTTTCTCATTGTAATTTTAGTCCCAGTACGGTGACGTGTGTAACTCCACTGTCATAAAATTATGGTACGAATGATTTATTCCTTTAATCATGTTGCCGCGCTATTTTTGAGCGTCTTGTAGTATTCTGCCATTATATAGGTGTTATCTTCAGTTTATTATAATTATGTAGAGTAGGCATCTAGCTAACTGCTTGACCTTTGCATCCTCGAGCCAGATTTAGAGGAGACATTAGGCGACCATTATGTGCCCTTGAAAGTCGGGGTCTCATTTAAGTGCTTTACCGCGCCTTAAGAGGCGGGGTACCGCATAAGTACTTGTTTCTGTGTCGTATGAGGTGTTTTACCACATAGGTACTAGTCGTTGTACTTTAAGAGGCGGGTTAATGCGTGGGTACTTGAAGTTATAATCTGATTCATCTTTGTTCATTTATGTTTGGATTAATACAAGCGTGTCATCTCATAGTTGTGCACGGATTTCTGCGATTCGTGTTGTGTCTCAAAATACTTATTTATTTGTAATATATTAAGGAATACCCTATAAGGAATAATGTATTTGATTTATTGTAGGGTACCTCGCGGGTGCATGATTCATTGTCATTTAAGGCAGGGTACCGCGTAGGTACATGTTTTGGTGCCATTTTTAGGTAGGGTACCGCGTAGGTACATATTTATTTGCATTTTAGGTTTGGTACCGCGTAGGTAAATATTCCTCTTGGCAATTTAGGCATGAAACTGTATAGGTAAACGTCTATCTTCCATTTATAGCATGTTATCGTGTAAGTAGATGTGACTCTTGCCACTTCTAGCATGTATCCGTAAAGATACATGTTACTCTTGTCATTTCGGGCATAATGCCGTATAGGTAGCTGTTACTCTGCCATTTATGGCACCTTACCGTATAGGTAGATGTTCCTTTGCCATTTGCGTATTAGCCCATATTGGTAGAAGTGACGCTACCATTTCTAGCATGTCTAGTTTGTGTAGTCGACATTGTTCGTTTCCTCGTTTGAATTCATAAATAAAAGAGGGTTTCAGATTCTATTTGAATATTTCTTGTCGTATCCTTAAGTTATCATCTTATTGGATTCTCTATTTTGATTGTCCGAGAGTTATATCGCCTCTTCGTGGGGCTCACATCTCCTTTAGTTGCTCTCCGACCTACATCAGTGTGTAGGGGAGTTAATACTTGAAGTGGTGTGTTGATTCAATCATGGGTGCTCTCGTTCCTATCATCATGGATAGGAGAGTTATGACCCAGGAATTGTAGATTTCTGCCCCGTTTTGGGTGCTCTCCTACCTATCACGGTGGATAAGGGAGTTATGATCCCGTAGGATTTATAGATTCTCTCGCCGCTCGTCGTCGGTCGATATCCCGTAGGATTTGTAGATTCTTCGCCACTCATCGGTGGTTGTTATCCCGTTGGATTTGTAGTTTTTGTATACCGGCTTGTCTTCTACCTATCTCGGTGGATAGCAGAGTTATTACAGGGTATTTGTAGATTTCTTTTGCCGGCTTGTCTCCTGCCTATTTCGGTAGATAGCGGAGTTATACCACGGCATTTATAGATTTCGTATGTCGGCTTGTCTCCTGCCTATCTTGGTGGATAGCGGAGTTATGCTAGGGCATTTTTTTTATGCCGACTTGTCTCCAGCCTATCTCGGTGGATAGCGGAGTTATGCCAGGGCATTTATAGAGTCTTTATGCTTTGTTGGTAGCAGATTCTTCCTGGTCCTTTTGGATTGTCTGCTATTCTGTTCCTGTAGTTAGTTAGAGAAGAAATTATTTCATATTAAAGAAAATGAGTGGGTGAGATCCATTGTCTAGGTGCTGTTCCACCGAATAGGGAGTATCATCCTTGTTGTTGGCAAGGATTTGTTTTGTACATGTGATGTATAAGAGATACATATATACTTGCAAGAGAGATAATGATAAAATATTTTTGAACGTAGGTGTGCGTGTCTGCACATCTCTGACCTTCCCTTGTAAAGGTATGTACCTACAGTAGAGCATGCATATATATCTTGATCGAGTGTATTGATCGAAACGAAAGTGAGGTTATAAAGGATAGTCTCCTATTTGCTATCCTTTAGGATATGAGATACTTCTACCCTTTAAGGTATATTTCTGTCTTATCCTGTATGATATGTTTGTTCCTGCAATCAATCTATCAATATGAAAGAGAGAGATATACAACATTCTTTAGATAAAGATTAATAACAGGTAACAGTTGGAAACCAGGTGAGTTCCGGTTTGCCTATGTATCCCGTAATAAGGGAATAAGACCTGCGTAGTTCTTCGTATTTTAGCTACAGGCCAGTCCGGAGGGGCCATTTAAGTAAATTAAAATTATTCCAATATTAATTAAAGATAGAAATTAACGGATAATGTAATTAATTGCAGAATATGCAGGTGAATAATACAATGTAATTGATATGACTTATCTTGATTGGCGGAGTGGAGTCCAAACTTAATATGCTCCATGGTTCGAATAAGTCTGAGGTAGTCCAGAGTCGTAAGGATGAGAATGAAAAGCATAAGTCCAATGGCGCTGCAACTTGCCATTATTCTTGATGAACTCGATTGAATTTTACGATAGCGTGCTTGTTTTCAAGTACATTCCAGTGTGTTCCCAAAGACAGCGCTAATGATTTCGGGCGATTTTGTATGCTGACGAAACACTCCACATCATGATGGTTCTAGACCACGCTGGAACCAGCTTTGTCCTTTGCACACATGTACTCCAAGCGACGTGGTGAGGGGATGGATGGATCTTTGATGATTTCGGACTGAACTCGGATTATCCCAAGCTGCCTATGTATCCCTTTGAGAGAATCAAGCCGAATGTAGTTCATTAGTGTTAGGTTAAGCATATAATCAGGTATAATGGTATGTCTAGTATCTCGTGGATATACAATGTGATGTCAAATGTGATATCGGGGAAGATATCGGATCCCTTCTATGCCGGGGATGACGTCGGGTACAAAGTCTAGTGTGATATCGATGATATATATTGATGATACATATCAGGTGCTATATCGAGGATGATATCGGTGATATATATCAATGATACATATCGGGTGTTATATCGAGGATGATATCGGGGATCTCCGATATAGAGTGAGCAGTGTATGAGTATAATTAAAGCTTACATTGATTACCGAGAAGCGGGTATTTATAGGCCTCGGGGGCTGTACCATATCGAGGATGATATTCGATATGTATGTCAGGGATAATCCCCGACATAGGTGAAAATCTGGGCCTGGCCCATGGCGGACCCAATACGGGAAATACCCATATCAGACCGCTTAATACTACATATAGAATGGCGTATTCGTTAAGCACTCAACAAGCAAGAGGCCCAATACATCATTCAGGAGATTCATGAAGGTTTTTGCGGAAACTATGCGGGAGGAAGAAGCATGGCGGCCAAAATCATCTAACTAGGGCACTAATGGCCGACCATGGTTGCTGATTGCAAAGAGTTCGCTTGGAAGTGCCGGAATTGTCCGATACACGACCCTATTATACATCAGTTGCTGCCCCCCCGAAAACCCGACACCGTCCGTGTCCTTTCGTTGAATGGGGAATCAACATCCTGGGAGCCATTGTCCCTGATAGAGGTCAAAGTAATTTTCTACTAGTCAATGTGGATTACTTCACGATGTGGGTCGAGGCCGAGCCTCCCTCAAAGACTACCAGCCAAGTCGTGATTAACTTCCTCTAGAAAAAAATCTCCAGCCACTTCGGAGTACCTCAACGACTAGTAAGTGATAACAACCTCCAATTTTAGAACAACCTCGTCGAAAAATGGTGCGACAAATGAGACATCAAGCATCACTTCACGGGTGTAGGATACCCGCAGGTAAATGGACAAGTTGCGGTAACTAATCAAACCCTACTTAAAATGATAAAATCTCATTTCGACCGGTATCGATCTAAGTGGGTTGAAGAAGATTCCCAGGATTGCTACGGGAGAAACACCCTATAGACTCGTGTACGAAACTGAATCCATGGTCCCCTATGAGGTTGTGAAGCAAAGTCTATGGGTGCAAGAATACGAGGATGCCAAGAATAGCGCTAACATTGCCCTGGCATTAGAATTACTTGAGGAAAAAGGTTCCGAGCTACAAACCACGCCAAGTTTTACAAGGCACAAATGGCCAAGTTCTATAACGCCCAAATCCGCCCCCGATCCTTCCAAGTCAGAGACCTCATTCTTAAACGAGTGGAAACCTCTAAGAATATGGGATAACTAGATCTGAAGTGAAGCGGTCCCTACCAGATCTCCAAGATCCTCAGGTTGGCTACCTATTTGCTGAGAGACATGGAAGGCTGGGAGCATACCAGAGCCTAGAATGCTATAAATCTTCGCAAGTACTATGTTCTAAGCTCCGAGATCGACCCTCTAAGGCATCTTTATTTTGTTCGCATAGTTAAATGTTTGTATTTCGACTTAGCGGTTATACCCATGTAAAGCAAACATACTCTCGTAAATAAAATAATTATGTTGAAATGTCTCTCGACTCAAAACAGATGCCAAGGTGGAATATTTTATTCAAGGCAGTTTAAGCTGCCATAATAGATAAGAAGGTGGATCAAACCCTCACAAAATACGTCCTAACAAAATAAGAGCTACACATGCCCGACTTGCATTAATCCTTTGCAGGGTGTTTTTCGGCCTTGATTCACTTTCGACACTATTCATCCGAGAGCTCCACCAAGTCCAACATCCACACAGAAGAAGGAGCGTTAGATTCACCACCCCCAAAAGTAGGAAGGCGATTGGTAGCAAAGTCAGAAAGGGTTGAATAAAACTCCAGCTCGAGAAGAACCAGGTCCCAAGGAAACCCGGGGAGAGCCCTAGCAGTCAACTGCGCCATTCAATAGCCCACTCAAACTTGGTCCTTGGGCTCGGAGGTGGGACACACCTGGCCCTCAACGACTTGCATGCACATAGTTGGGCTAAAGCAAAGGCTAGCTTGGGAATCCACCTTCATATTCTTGATGTGACGGTGCAACTGATCGCGCTCATCCCTCGGCTGTCACACCTCTTCTCAAACACGAGTCTCCTCCTTTGCCTTCTCCTCCCACATCACAGCCTTGGCACATGCACGACCCAACTCCTTCCCTATAGCCATCTTCAGCTCCTCCATATCTCAATCCGAAGACTCCCTTAAATCAGCGGTAAGTCCACGAGCTTCTTCCAAGGTTCTCTCCAGTAAAGCCGTCTATTCAGAAGCATTTCGCATAAATATTCGAAGGGTATCACGCTCCTAGACGACGGTCGTCAGAACAGTCGGACTAGCCTTCCATGTGCCTAACGCATCCTCGAACACCATGAGCTACAAAAATAAGAATAAGTTAAAAAGCGCACGATGGTAAAAAGCCAAAGAATAAAATAATTACAAGGGAAATAAGAGAAGTAAGAAATCAACTCGCTGATACTCTTGCAGAACTTCTCTTACAAGGCTCCATTGCTGAAGCCTTCAAGAAGCTCACAGTTGCCTCGGTTCAAAATACAGCTCACAAGTCACATGAATGGGAGGGATCCACTTGACCTTCAATAAAAATTGAAGGCGCTACCGGATAGGGAACTAAGTCCATTCTCGATAATGGATTATTCCTTTCTTCCGACCTCACCATAGGCAGAGGGTTCATAGGAGCTTTCTCCTTGCTCTTCTCTAATACCTGGACCGATGTGCCCCTAATCCTCCCTTCTCGGAGGACCGCCCACGATGGGAATCCCAACTGCAAATTAATTAGGAGAAGAAATTATCGGACCAAAATTAAGAATGGTACCAAAAAGAGGCATAAAATGGTCAGCAAAATGTTACGCATAACAAGATCCATGGGCTTTGGAGTACCTTTAGCAGAAACCGTCTCACTTCCAGGATGAATCTTGGCCATAAACCCCAGTTCCTCATCCACATTAGCGGTCGTAGGGCTATCCGGGTCACGGGGAAAATGCTCCCTGTCAGAAGATCGGGAAGACTCGCCCGCAGCGACCCTCGCGACATTTCCCAGGTTGCATTGCCATTCAATGTGTGCAAATCCCAGTTAGCAGACGAACCACGAGACCTTGAGGTATACTCGTCTACTTTCATATCTTTTCGCTCAATGCACCCGGTGAAGAACTGCTCTCAGAATGGGGCCCGTGCATGGCTGGCAATATCCCCGCCTGAGAGTAGAACAAGGTTCAGTCAAAAAAAGAAAAAAACAGAGAGAGTATAGTATATATACTCAGATACGCTTGCGGAACTACTTTCAAAAACAAAAAGACTTAACAAAAGTACTTACGAAACTTGGTATTAAGATGAAGCGAAACCGCAATAGGTTGCCCATACAAATAACGTTGAAGACCTCCAACATCATTCCACGAGGGTTTTCCAACATCAGGTACGTATCATACACCCCGCTGAAGAGGACTTTCTGACATAAACGTGTAGCAGCCTCCATATCCACCATTGGAGAAGGCACGACGTATCCAAGGCCCCATTCGGTGCGCACGCCCCACTAAGAAATGGATATCTCAATGGGAGCCACGTAAAAATACGTGAAACGCCAATCCCCATTATCAGACGCCTCGTTTCCCGGCGTAGACACTAGACACATGCGCTTGTTGTCAAGAACGAACAACATAAAGATAGGCAAACTGGGCGTAGTCGACCTCAACACAACTGCCCCCCGCCACATTTTAAGGTATGCACGGTATATCCAAAAGTTGGCAGTAGAGTATAAATCCTAACAAATAACGGTGAAAAGCGGGAGTCAGTTGAACCGGGAAAATCTAGCAAAAGACAAAAAGATCCATCAACATCGGGTGAAAGAAGTAGCAGAGCCCACAATAAGTTTGCTCGGAGTACATTGTCATGTAGCCCTCCGCGGGATCGCATGCCCTCCGCAGATCAGTAGGAACAATCGCATCAACCTAATTCGACAAAAAACATTGACCGGCCTAAATAGAGTTCGGGCCTCGTCCACTGTCACGACTGATGTCGTGGACCCAACCAAGAGCCTTACCAATGATGCGCCTCAACTCCAAATTTTCTTGAGTAAAGAGGGGGCCATCAACAAGAGGATGGTAAGGGGCACGACGAGAAAACACCGCGAAAACACAATCCACCTCATTAACACGCAGAACCCAGCCATCCACACTGAGAACCTTGCCGCCACGAGCACAGCCAGAACGGGAACCCCTTAAATTTCTTTAGAGGCAAAGAGTGTGGATGGTGAATGAGTGGCCCTTAGATGGCTAGTTCATCGGGACACCACGTCATCACTGTGTAGAATGAGAGTGTTGAAGGAATCGTGTAAGTTCTCGTTGCTAGAATGAACGGAAGTGGCGCGAGAAACCATGACCGGAAAAGAATAAGCTTGAAGAGAGGAAGTTTTGCAGAAAAATGAAGTATGAGGAGTTGTGAGGAAAAATGCTAGAAGAGATTCCCTTGTATAGGCGGGGAAAAGGGCTTGTATTCAAAACCAGGTCAAATTCCCGCCCACATTTAAATAGTGGGACCTCTAGTTGCCACTTACGACCCCTCATATCTGCTATGTTCCCCGAGTCATTGCTACTCTAGAATGTCAGACATCACCATAGGGGAGATAGACCGGTGCCTTAACTCCTCACGTCCACTCACATTTAATATCTGTTTATTCCCAATGTCGTCAGTCGGACGAACGAACGGGCGGGATATTTTGGAAAAATGATCGCGTTAGAGACCCATGCCCGCGAATACCATTAACACGAATACCCCCACGAAAAGGTTTGAAAACTTACTATGTGACGGTATCCAGAGCATTCGTACAAGAAATCAAAGATTTTCTATGTATGGTAGCCACGGATATCTGAACAAAGACTAAGTATCCTTAAGGTACGACACTCACGGATACTCATAAGGGAGATCGTAAAGACCCCCACAAATGATGTCCATCAGTATCCACCTAAAAGATCAAAATGGTTTCCAAGTACGATGGCCATAGCTACCCACGCAAAAAATGGAGAAATGTCTAAGTACTAAGCTCATGGGTATTTACACAAGAAAGTAGGAACCTTCCGTGCGCGGTAAAAATGGGTGCCCATGTGGGAAAACAAAGCTTTCTCTCAGTGTGAAATCGCCAAAATAGCACAAGTCAAAAGCACTATTAATATTTGGTCCTAATTCCAACTGTGAAAATACGAGTTGGTAGCCAAATCCAAATTTCATTAATAATACCCCGGGGGGACTTGCCGGTACAACCCCAAAATAAGCCCGTAAAGGCAAAAAATCATCCCTAAGCTACCTACAGCTAAGGGGGAGGGAGGGAAGACACAGGGATATTAGAAGGGGTCGGAGAATCCATCTAGCGTGGAGCACCCTCTTGCAACAGCACTCGGGACGCCTCTGGAGCCGGCGGTTGGGAGATCTTAATAGAGGCTAACTTCCAAAGGTCGGCATTTAGACTAAATACCCCATGATTTATGCCCATCTTCTTTCAAGCCTTAAACCCCCACAAGATGTGCGCGACATAGTAAAAGGCAGAGTCCTTCTTGATACTTCTCCTCCACGACCTTTGGGCGGCCAGCTTCCCATCGTGCTCCAGCACGATCCAGGCTAACTGTGTTCGAAGCTTCTTCTTCTTCTGAAGCTTGCAGCTTTCGAGTCTCCTCTGCCTCCCTCTGAAGGAGAGACTTTTTCTCCCTATCCACGGCAGCCAATCGTTCCTTTAATAGGCGCTCCGACTCCTCAAACTCTTTAAGCCGAGAGGTCTGACCCTCTACCTGGGCGGACAACTCTGAGCAGCGAAGAAAGTTGTCTTGGCCCATCTCTTCGACCTCTCCCATCCTTTTCTTCATACCATCCCTCTCATGAGCAGCCTCATTAGAGGCGTGCACGATGCCCTTCGATCCCACCGACCCCTGCTCTACAAGAAAAAAAAGCGAGTTTATCACCCAACACTCGAACAAAATTAAGGCCCACGAAGGAATATACTTACTAAGACAAAGGAAAGCTGCAACATATGGTTGTACTCATTGAGCCTAAAAGAGAAGGAGTCGAGGAAGACAGTAAAGAGGCCACTTCACTTGAGAGATCGAGATATTTCTCTCCGAGGTCCGCCGCAATGGGGTTCGCACAGTTGTGCCCCAAGTAGTAGTTTCCTTAGCCTGAGCCTCTGATTTCAAAACAACTTTGAGACTCGAGTATTCAATGTCACGACGTCTTGGCCGCAGAGGAGACAACTTATTAGCTACAAACTCCACTTAAGTAGTCGGAGGCTGGGGCGTGGATGAGTTTCCCTCCTCAACTACGTCAACATCCACTCCGCCCTCAAAGTGGAGCAAACCCCCAAGTGAGTCATCCTCTGCCTCATCTCTGGAAGCATCAGGCAACTCTATGGAAAGTGGAGAACCAATGGTGTGACGACCGCATCCCATGAGTCGCATTCCGATCTGAGTTGGTTCGGTGCTGGCCAGACACTTTACCCAACTCAGACTAAAACACGTTTCGTAGGAAGGGGTGTCATTGTCCAAGATCAACCATACACATAATGATAAAAAAAATAAGTTTAATATACACAGCGGAAGTCTGAAAATACAAATAATTTCACAACTTTAATAATTACGTACTGATAATAAACCATTTTCAATTACACGAATATTCCAAAAGGCAAGATTAACAAAATTATTCATGTGATCCATGTTGCCACGTCGGTCTTATCCTGAAGAAAGGACAGACAGAAGAAACGAGGAATAAGTCTTTGAAGACTTAATGAGATTCATGCATAACAACTGGCAATGCAAAAATTAACAGTGATTCAATTGATATATTTCTAGGAGTGATCTTATCGATATAAATAGTTTAACCAGATAATTTGATGTAGCAATAGTACTATAATATTTTTAGAATAGTTTATGGACATGTACTTAACAGTAAACAAATCCAACCTTAAGACTTCTAAATACTACCTTATACCTCCCAACGAGCAGCAACCTCGCAAACAAAACAGGCGACATGCTCGAGTACATGCTGATCCAGCACGCGGGTTACAACCAACTCCTAACTGCAAGCAGTGGCTAGATAAATCGGTATCAAGCAAAATTATTTAAACCAACAGTCCGTACTGCCCAGCAGCAAATCACCTCAATCACTGGTCCCAACTTCACAAAGGCTTCCCAATGGGTTATAAACAAATAAGCTAGTAAATCAGACAATATCCGTTTCTCATTGAGCTAAATGTCCCGAACACAGTTAGTTGCATTTTGCATAGGTCAAGAACCAGCAGATGAGATTATAATATTGGAGAATTACCATAATTATCAATCAATATATGATAAGTAGTTAATGATTTGGTATGAGTAAGAAAATCATGTTATTAGATGAGATACCAGAATTGAAATATGATGAATTATGGGTTGTTCGTGGTTTGGTAGTAAAGCTGTGATGTTTCTGTCCAAGTTCCTCAGGCCGGATACCGAATGGGGCTAGAACGAAATCAGAAATTGAATCTCACCTTTATTTGTACAGAGAATCTTGCTCGTCGTCGAGTAATTTGTCAAAGCTTTAATAATATTAAGATAATATCAATTCACTAAATAATCATAATTCACCACAATAAACATAGGACGAAATATTAAAACTGCCCTATAACTTTTTTTCAGAAGTTAAAATGCCCATTTTTTTCGGGCCTTGCAAAAATGCCCCGTAAGTCTTGAAAAATCTTTCAAAAATGGCCGATGGCCTTATTCGAGCTAAAAATGCCTACGTGGCGGTACAGTCAACGCCACGTCATATTTTCAGCCAATAATAATAAATATATATAATTAATAATAATAAACATATATATAAATAATAAAGATATATATATGTTTATATATATAAATTGTAATAAACATATATATAAATAATAATAATAAACAAATATATATAAATAAAACAAATAACAATAAAACACAAAACAATTAAAAAATAAATAAAAAACAACCCTACCGCACCCCCCCTGACCCCCCCTGATCAATCTTGGAACCATGATGATTATTTTCAATCAGAAACTAAGAACTTCAAGTATGTAAAATAAGCTGAAATTCATTGCAGTCTCGAGTTTACCTTTGATCAGATATACAGATGAAATTTGTTTCCAAATATTTTTTTGGTTTCTGATTACTAACGTCATGAGGAACATGTGTACCAATGTTGGAAGGAAACACAAAGGTTTGCTATGCTAAATAATTATTGTAAACATAGAACCTGCTTTCGAATTTTTATACAACAGTCTACGATTTATGCATTACGACCCTCTAAATCACATTATTTGAGAAACATGTATGTATATAAAAGTTAAGGAACATGCTGGAGAGTATGTGGCCAGAGAGGGTGTGCAAAAATAAATTTTCTACATTTAGTTATGATTTTTCTAATGTGTAGGGTCGAATGGACAGTTTCTGCGCACTAACAACTTTGGGGTGTTTCCAGATAGAAGAAGACGAAATAAAGACTTGGATGAATTTTTTCTGAAATTAAACTCAAAAAGGAAGAGATTGGTAGGAGGAGAAAATGTGAAAACCGAAATGGTTTGGGGTGTAAAAATTGTTGGAAGAAAATCTAGTATTTATAGCCAAAAAATAATGTTAAAATACTTTGGATTAAGGTCTCATCCTAATTTGTTTATCCTTGACCACCTAATTCAGATTCTAATAAGATAAATGGGAGATGTGGCTGATTTTTGTTTCATTTATAATATGATATGTCAAATTAAAATAAAATACATATAGATAAATATATACATATTTATTTATTTATACATGTTAAACCAATTTAGGCTAAGGACTCACTTTAATTTTTTTTACAACTAATCACCAAAAATCTAATTTTAATTATCCATAGAGGGATGTGACAGACTTTAATCCATGAAATTATGATGTGGCATTTTCCTTATTGTTTATAATTAAAATCAATTATACATAAATAGATATTTATATGAATATTTACTTATGTAAGGCTTTCGATTTGGTGCATTATCAACTGTTGACTTGGCAGGCTGACGAAAGACTACACATCATGGTGATTCTAGGCTACACTAAAACCAGCTTTGTCCTTAGCACACAAGCACTTCAAGCGACGCGGTGAGTGGACGAATAGATCTTTCATGATTTCGGACGGGACTCGGGTTATCCCAAGCTGCCTACGTATCCCTTTGAGGAAATCAAGTCAAACGTAGTTCATTAGTGATAGGTTAATTGTACAATCAAGTAGAATGATATGTCGAGTATCTCGTGGATATCGAATATGACGTCAAAAGTGATATTGGGGATGATATCGGGGACCTTCTATGTCGAGGATGATGTCATGATAGATGTCGGACATGATGTCGGGTATGACATCGGACGTGATGCCGGATGGTATGTTGATGATATATATCGAGGATATACATCGGGTGTTATATCGAATGAGATATCAGATGTACAGTGTATGAGAATAATTGAAGCTTACCTTGATTAGCGGAATTCGAGTATTTATAGACCTTGGGATGTGGGGACCACACACGTGACGTACACGTGATCTGTATTAATATCGAATATTACATTTGATATACATATCGGGGCCATCCCCAATGTAGCTGAATACGAGAATTACCCATATTATGTAGTCCCCCAGTTTAAGAGTTATCATTGTAGATGATAATTCGTAAACTTGATTCATATGCTCGAGTGTTTTATTGAGGGATACCCTTCACTCCCCCCCCCCCCCCAGTTTTTGAGTTGCATGAACAGCGAATTGGGATAGTGAAAATAGAGCTCGGATACTCTCCCATTTTCCTGGACAATTTTGTTAAGATGGAAGTCGAAAATTGGGTGATATCAGGTAGATATCAAATATGCGTTTTCGATAGCTCCCCAATATGGAAGGCATCTATTGCCGCCGGAGCCCAAGTGTTGTTATTATATAAGATGGTCCCCTCCATTTGTCCGGATGCAAATATTTGTCAAAGTGATTTATAGTTGACGTCCTTGACCAAGACTGTGCTGATGGCGTTACTGGAGACTGCCAGCGGATAAGTAGAGGTCACAAACTCTATTTGTAACTATGTTTGCAAAAGATATAATGTATAATTACTTGATGTCGAGGATTGGCTCTCGATGGGATGGTCTTTAAATGTATCGGTGACCACCAAGATTGTTTCGATTCGATGTGATTTTTGAGACGTGAAACTTTAAGATGCATTACTGTTCTATACTCGCCTAAAGAAATGCATTTCAAGTAACATGCCTATATTCGATGCAAATGACGATATAGAGGTGGATGCGACGCGTGGTCGCTTGAGGGATACGTCGAATAACGTGCGTACCAAGGTGGGTGCTTGACCATTTAGTGTGATGGGTTGATGGGCAAGAGGGTCCATAATAATATAGGAACAAATATGTCTTAGTCGGGAGTAGTGTAGAACACGAGGAGATTGTTCTCCGCACAAGGCCGTCATGGCCCCAAAAGCATTACTGCTAGAGACAAATTGGACAGCTTGGGGTATTGTATGTGCAATGCTTGCATGTATTATTGTGATTGTAGCTTGCGATTGTGTATACGTGATTGTTTATGAAAATCAGGTTTTTACCAACCTTGCGTTAGGTTGACAGGTGATTGAGAGTCTCAGGGTCACCGATAAGAGAGCTCTTTACGATTTCACCGCTATAACAATTTGGGATCTGTGAAAATATTTGAATGTCCCGGCCATAGCGTTAGTGTGGCTGGGTCTCGCGGTGGAGAGGTGGGTACATAACTAACTCAAACTTTGTAGATACCTCTTGAGTTATTCGAGTACATTATCAGATGTAGTATCTGATGGCGCTTCTGTTACTCTGTTACCTTTACAAGTAGACGTAGTTGACATTGTATCACAAATTATACTTGTCATATCTTGTGAGGTATGATCTATGATAATATGCTCAGTATGCCTACGACATAAATACCATGTAGAGAATATTGCATTGTATCATTAGAGATAAATGTCTTGGATACCGATGTTTCACCATACCATTATTGGGGCAGTTTATAGTTGAAGATATTGTAGAATGTAGCTTCAAATATTATTACATCTCATGGGTTTTGAGCTATCACCAGCGCATAGTGTAGGTATGATAATACTAAGCATGTTGGCGTTGTCGAGATTCTCAAGAAAAAAAGTCCCGTGTTGATTGGCGTGAAGTGTGGGCCGCATTGTCGAAACTGAGAGTAGGAGGGGCAATATGTTGCCTTTGTTGTGGTTGTCTAATAACCTTTAGATATTCGTAATATTTGTTTGCAATTCTGTTTGAATTCTAGCATTTGCTGTTATATCTTGTATGGTTGCTATTTTTCACGATAGGAGATATCATTTGCTTGGGTAGGAATCTATATTCGTGCACTGCAGGATAAGTATGTCGGTTAAGCTATTTGCTGCCATATCACATAGGATAGGAGATAAGTCGACATGTTAAGGTGTTCCGGCCATCTTGCTGTAAGATAGGAGATTCGTTTACCTGTTAGGGTGTTCTCTATCATTTCCCGTAGAATATGAGATATCATTTACCGTTTGAGGTATTTCCTGTCTCTTTCCGTCGGCGAATCGGCTGATAGTATAATGCTTGAATTCACGCAAGGTTGCAGCGAGAATAAAAATCTTAAGTTAAAGCCCGTCATGACGGACGGGGGACTACCCAGGCCAATGTTTGTAAATGAAGGTTTTTGTCCATATCATTTATAGGTCCAATGAGAGATGTCAACATTTCTTCCATGTAACTTAAGCATGCGCTTTGTCAATCTTAAAGAGGATAAGATAGGTAATGAGCGAGAAGTCATCGTTAGGAAGGTCCTCGGCTATAGTAATTGTGAAAATGACGAATGCGAAAATGGCGCAGAGAAGTTTCTTGACATTCTTTGGTCACTATTTGAGTAAGTTGTATAGTTTACGATGATGTAAATTGTAGCATATTATGCTGGTTGGAATGATCTTCCGGTTAACACTTCTTGTGCTTTGGAGCAATTTTATTTAATCAATGCATCCTCATTTATTTGAACTGTTGTTGTTCATTTTGAACCTTGCATTACATATTTTATAGTCGCCGTGGTATTATTGGAGATCTCATTAGCGATGAGAATTTATTATTTGTGCTGGCTTCATTTTGAAATTGGTAGTACTTCAAAGGGTAAAGTCATATCGTACCACATAGAGTGGATTCTTTTTAATCGATTGACCAGTATGAGTAAGATGTTAACCCTCATAGTGGATATACATGTTATAATCTCTACGACTACAACATATTTTAGAATTTGTTTTTTTTTCTTGGCTCGCGTCTCGAACGCGATAATAAGTGTGTTTCTCGTTGTAAGATTAGTCGCAATACGGTGACGGATGTAACGCCACTGCCATAAAATTATGGTATGGATGATTTATTCAGCTAATCATGTTATCGCGCTGTTTTTGAGCGTCCATCATTATTCTATCATTTTATAGGTGTTATCTTCAATTTATTATAAATATGCAGAGTCAGCATCGTGCTAAGTGCTTGGCTTTTGCATCCTCGGACCAGATTTAGAGGAGGTATTTTGCGACGTTTATGTGCCCTTGGGTGTCGGGGTCTCGTTTCGGTGCTTTGCTGCGCCTTAAGAGGCGGGGTACCGTATATGTACTGGTTTTGTGTCGTATGAGGCGGGATACCACGTAGATACTAGTCGTTGTGCCTTCAGAGGCGGGTTACCGCGCTGGTACTTGATGTTGTAATCTGGTTTGTCTTTGTTCATTTTTGTATGGATTAATACAAGCATGTTATCTCATATTTGTGCGCAAGTTTCTGCAATTCGCGTGGTGTCTCAGAGTAACTTATCTATTTGTAATATATAAAGGAATACTGTAAGGAATCATGTATTTCATTTGTTGTCATTTCAGTTATGGTACCTCGTGGGTGTATGATTCATAGTCATTTAAGGTAGGGTACCGCGTAGGTACATGTTTTGTTGCCGTTTTAGGCAGGGTGCCGTGTAGGTACGTATGTCTCTACCGTTATAGGCATGGTACCGCGTAGGTAAATATTCCTCTACCAATTTAGGCATGAAACTGTATAGGTAGACGTTACTCTGCCATTTCTGTATGTTACCGTGTAGGTAGATGTAATTCTTGCCATTTCTAGCATATTTTCGTAAAGGTACATGTAACTCTTGTCATTTCGATCATATTACTCTGCCATTTCTGGCATGTCTCGTTTGTGTTGTCGACAATGTCTGTTTCCTCGTTTGAGTTCGTGAATAAAAGAGCGTTTCAGGGTCTAGTTAATGATTTTCTACCATATCCTATAGGATAGTAAATAAACAAATTACCCGTTAAGGTATTTTGTAGCCTTTTCCCATAGGATATGAGATAACTCTACTAGTTTAAGGCATTTGCTATATTGTCCCGTAGGACAAAAATAAGTCTACCTGTTAAGGTATCCTCTGTCGTATCCTGTAGGATAGGAGGTATGTTAACATGTATATGTAATCGAGATAACGTAACCTCTGTTGTTGTATCACCGTATCCACACGAGGGTATATGGATATTCGTCGTTGTAAGCGATATGTCCTGATGGCGATACATCTCTGATGTTATACGAGTATCTTTGCCATGGAGGCATATGGACAGTCGCCTTTTTAAGCGATATGTCCTGAGGGCGATACCTCTCTGCTGTTTTACCAGCATCTTTGTCGTGCAGGCTTATGAACAGTCGCCTTTCAAGCGATAGGTCCTGAGGGCGATACCTCTCTGCTGTTTTATAAACATTTTTTTTCTTCCTCCTTATCTCGTGGATAGGGGATCTTTTTCTTTTTTTTTTCTTTTGTCCTCCTTATCTCGTGGATAGGGCATCTTTTTTCTTTTCTTTTGTCCTCCTTATCTCGTGGATAGGTGATCTTTTTCCTTTTCTTTTGTCCTCCTTATCTCGTGGATAGGGGATCTTTTTTCTTTTCTTTTGTCCTCCTTGTCTCGTTGATGGGGGGTGTCTACGTTCATGTCATTTAAACGAATAACAATATATGCCACAATATATATCAATATAAAACCTCAAGATACATAACAGGCAAGAACCGAATAGCCTCCGATTTACCTATCCTTTAGGTTATAAGATACTTTTACCCTTTAAGGTATATTTCTGTCTTATCCCGTATGATATGTTTGTTCCTGCAATCAGTCTATCAATATGAAAGAGAGAGATATACAACATTCTCATAATAAAGATTAATACGAAATAAAGGTCAAAATCGGGTAAAGCCTAGTTTGCCTAATATGGGGGAAAGACAATTCATGTAAATGTAAATTGTTCCATCGTAATTAAAAGCAGAAATTAATAAGCCAAAGTAATTCGTGGGCAGTTTCTAGTTGAAGATATTGTAAAATGTAGCTTCAAACATTGTTACATCTAATGGGTGGTTATGAGCTATCACCAGCGCAGAGTGTAGGTATGATAATGCGGAGCCTGTTGGCGTTGTCGAGATTCTCAAGAAAAAGTGTCTCGTGTTGATTGGCTTGAAGTGTGGGCCGCATTGTCGAAACTGAGTGTAGGAGGGGCACTATGTTGCGTTTGTTGTGGTTGTCTAATAACCTTTAGATAATTGTAATATTTGTTTGCTATTCTATTTGAATTTTAGCATTTGCTGTTATATCTTGTATGGTTGCTATTTTTCACGATAGGAGATATCATTTGCTTGGGTAGGAATCTATATTCGTGCACTGCAGGATAGATATGTCGGTTAAGCTATTTGCTGCCATATCGCATAGGACAGGAGATAAGTCGACATGTTAAGGTGTTTCGGCCATCTTGCTGTAAGATAGGAGATTCGTTTACCTGTTAGGGTATTGTCTATCATTTCCCGTAGGATATGAGATATCATTTACCGTTTGAGGTATTTCCTGTCTCTATCCGTCGGCGAATCGGCTGATAGTAAAATGCTTGAAGTCAAGCAAGGTTGCAGCGAGAATAAAAATCTTATGAAACATCATTTGGAAAAGTTGAAGCCCGTCATAACGGACTGGAGACTACCCAGGCCAGTGTTTGTAAATGACGGTTTTTGTCAATATCATTTATAGGTCCAATGAAAGATGTCAACATTTCTTCCATGTAACTTAAGCATGCGCTTTGTCAATTTTGAAGAGGATAAGATAGGTAATGAGCGAGAAGTCATCGTTAGGAAGGTCCTCGGCTATAGTAATTGTGAAAATGACGAATGCGAAGATAGCGCGGAGAAGTTTCTTGACATTATTTGGTCACTCTTTGAGTAAGTTGTATAGTTTACGATGATGTAAAGTGTAGCATATTATGCTGGTTGGAATGATCTTCCGATTAACACTTCTTGTGCTTTGGACCGATTTAATTTAATCAATGCATCCTCATTTATTTGAACAGTAGTTGTTCATTTTGAACCTTGCATTATATATTTTATAGTCGTCGTGGTATTATTGGAGATCTCATTAGCGATGAGAATTTATTATTTGTGCTGGCTTCATTTAGAAATTGACAGTACTTCAAAAGGTAAACTCATATCGTACCACGTAGAGTGGACTGTTTTTTAATCGATTGACCAGTATGAGTAAGATGTTAACCCTCATAGTGGATATACTTGTTGTAATCACTGCGACTACAACATATTTTAGAATTTGTTTTTTTTTCTTGACTCGTGTCTCGCACGTGATAATACGCGTGTTTCTCGTTGTAAGATTAGTCACAGTACAGTGACGGATGTAATGCCACTGCCATAAAATTATGGTATGAATGATTTATTAAGCTAATCATGTTATCGCTCTGTTTTTGAGCGTCCAGCAGTATTCTATCATTATATAGGTGTTGTCTTCAATTTATTATAAATATGCAGAGTAGGCATCAAGCTAAGTGCTTGGCCTTTGCATCCTCGGACCAGATTTAAAGGAGGCACGTTTCAGGGTATGAGATAAAGGTATTCTCTAGCTTTTTCCCATAGGATATGAGATAACGCTACTAGTTTAAGGCATTTGCTATATTGTCCCGTAGGACAAAAATAAGTCTACATGTTAAGGTATCCTCTGTCGTATCCTGTAGGATAGGAGGTATGTTAATCTGTATATGTAATCGAGATAACGTAACCTATGTTGTTGTATCACCGTATCCACACGAGGGTATATGGGTATTCGTCGTTGTAAGCGATATGTCCTAATGCCGATACCTCTCTGATGTTATACGAGTATCTTTGCCGTGGAGGCATATGGACAGTCGCCTTTTAAAGCGATATGTCCTGAGGGCGAGACCTCTCTACTGTTTTACCAGCATCTTTGTCGTGGAGGCTTATGGACAGTCGCCTTTCAAGCGATATGTCCTAAGGGCGATATATCTGCTGTTTTATCAACATTTTTTTTCTTCCTCCTTATCTCGTGGATAGGGGGATCTTTTTTCTTATTTTTACTTTTGTCCTCCTTATCTCGTGGATAGGGGATCTTTTTTCTTTTCTTTTGTCCTCCTTATCTCGTGAATAGGGGATCTTTTTCCTTTTCTTTTGTCCTCCTTATCTCGTGGATAGAGGATCTTTTTTCTTTTCTTTTATCCTCCTTGTCTCGTTGATGGAGGGTGTCTACGTTCATGTCAATATATATATCAATATAAAACCTCAAGATAGATAACATGCATGAACCGGATAGCCTCCGATTTTCCTATCCTTTAGGTTATAAGATACTTTTACCCGTTAAGGTATATTTCTATCTTATCCCGTATGATATGCTTGTTCCTGCAATCAGTCTATCAATATGAAAGAGAGAGATATACCACATTCTCATAATAAAGATTAATATGAAATAAAGGCCAAAATTGGGTAAAGCCCAGTTTGCCTAATATGGGGGAAAGACAATTCACATAAATGTAAATTGTTCCATCGTAATTAAAAGCAGAAATTAATAAGTCAAAGAAATTCCTGGGCAGTTTCTAGTTGAAGATATTGTAGAATCTAGCTTCAAATATTGTTACATCTAATGTGTGGTTTTGAGCTATCACCAGCGCAAAGTGTTGGTATGATTATGTTGAGCCTGTTGGCGTTGTCGAGATTCTCAAGAAAAAGAGTCTCGTGTTGATTGGCGTGAAGTGTGGGCCTCATTGTCGAAACTGAGTGTAGGAGGGGCACTATGTTGCCTTTGATGTGGTTGTCTAATAACCTTTAGATAATCGTAATATTTGTTTGTTATTCTGTTTGAATTCTAGCATTTGCTGTTATATATTGTATGGCTGCTATTTTTCACGATAGGAGATATCATTTGCTTGGGTAGGAATCTATATTCGTGCACTGTAGGATAAGTATGTATGTTAAGCTATTTGCTGCCATATCACATCGGATAGGACATAAGTGGACATGTTAAGGTGTTCCGGCCATCTTGCTGTAAGATTGGAGATTCGTTTACCTGTTAGGGTATTGTCTATCATTTCCCCTAGGATATGAGATATCGTTTACCGTCTGTGGTATTTCCTATCTCTTTCCGTCGGCGAATCGGCTGATAGTAAAATGCTTGAAGTCAAGCAAGGTTGCAGTGAGAATAAAAATGTTATGAAACATCATTTGGAAAAGTTAAAGCGTGTCATAACGGACTGGACACTACCCAGGCCAGTGTTTGTAAATGACGGTTTTGTTCATAACATTTATAGGTCCAATGAGAGATGTCAACATTTCTTCCATGTAACTTAAGCATGCGCTTTGTCAATCTTAAAGAGGATAAGATAGGTAATGAGCGAGAAGTCATCGTCTATAGTAATTGTGAAAATGACGAATGCGAAGATAGCGCAGAGAAGTTTCTTGACATTCTTTGGTCACTCTTTGTGTAAGTTGTATAGTTTACGATGATGTAAAGTGTAGCATATTATGCTGGTTGGAATGATCTTTCGGTTAACACTTCTTGTGCTTTGGAGCGATTTAATTTAATCAATGCATCCTCATTTATTTGAACAGTAGTTGTTCATTTTGAACCTTGCATTATATATTTTATAGTCACCGTGGTATTATTGGAGATCTCATTAGCGATGAGAATTTATTATTTGTGCTGGCTTCATTTAGAAATTGACAGTACTTCAAAGGGTAAAGTCATATCGTACCATGTAGAGTGGATTGTTTTTTAATCGATTGACCAGTATGAGTAAGATGTTAACCCTCAGAGTGGATATACATGTTGTAATCACTGCAACTACAACATATTTTAGAATATGTTTTTTTTCTTGACTCGCATCTCGCACGCGATAATAAGCGTGTTTCTCGTTGTAAGATTAGTCGTAGTACATAGACGGATGTAACGCCACTGCCATAAAATTATGGTATGAATGATTTATTAAGCTAATCATGTTATCGCGCTGTTTTTGAGCGTCCAGGAGTAATCTATCATTATATAGGTGTTATCTTCAATTTATTATAAATATGCAGAGTAGGCATCGAGCTAAGTGCTTGGCCTTGGCATCCTCGGACCAGATTTAAAGGAGGCACGTTTCAGGGTCTAGTTAAATTTTTCTACCATATCCTAAAGGATAGTAAATAAACAAATTACCCATTAAGGTATTCTCTAGCTTTTTCCCATAGGATATGAGATAACGCTACTAATTTAAGGCATTTGCTATATTGTCCCGTAGGACGAAAATAAGTCTACATGTTAAGGTATCCTCTGTCCTATCCTGTACGATAGGAGGTATATTAACCTATATATGTAATCGAGATAACGTAACCTCTGTTGTTGTATCACCGTATCCACACGAGGGTATATGGGTATTCGTCGTTGTAAGCGATATGTCCAGATGGCGATACCTCTCTGATGATATACGAGTATCTTTGCCGTGGAGGCATATGGACAGTCGCCTTTTAAAGCGATATGTCCTGAGGGCGATACCTCTCTGCTGTTTTACCAGCATCTTTGTCGTGGAGGCTTATGGACAGTCGCCTTTCAAGCGATATGTCCTGAGGGCGATATATCTCTGCTGTTTTATCAACATGCAAGAACCGGATAGCCTCCATTCTCATTCTCATAATAAAGATTAAATATGAAATAAAGTCCAAAACTGGGTAAAGCCCAGTTTGCCTAATATGGGGGAAATACAATTCATGTAAATGTAAATTGTTCCATCATAATTAAAAGCAAAAATTAATAAGTCAAAGTAATTCCTATGCAGTTTCTAGTTGAAGATATTGTAGAATCTAGCTTCAAATATTGTTACATCTAATGTGTGGTTTTGAGCTATCACCAGCGCAGAGTGTAGGTATGATAATGCTGGGCCTTTTGGCATTGTCGAGATTCTCAAGAAAAAGAGTCTCGTGTTGATTGGCGTGAAGTGTGGGCCGCATTGTCGAAACTGAGTGTAGGAGGGGCACTATGTTGCCTTTCTTGTGGTTGTCTAATAACCTTTAGATAATCGTAATATTTGTTTGCAATTCTGTTTGAATTCTAGCATTTGCTGTTATATCTTGTATGGTTGCTATTTTTCACGATAGGAGATATCATTTGCTTGGGTAGGAATCTATATTCGTGCACTGCAGGATAAGTATGTCGGTTAAGCTATTTGCTGCCATATCACATAGGATAGGAGATAAGTCGACATGTGAAGGTGTTCCGACCATCTTGCTGTAAGATAGGAGATTAGTTTACCTGTTAGGGTATTGTCTATCATTTCCCGTAGGATATGTGATATCATTTACCGTTTGAGGTATTTTCTGTCTCTTTCCGTCGGCGAATCGGCTGATAGTAAAATGCTTGAAGTCAAGCAAGGCTGCAGCGAGAATAAAAATCTTATGAAACATGATTTGGAAAAGTTAAAGTTCGTCATGACGGACTGGAGACAACCCAAGCCAATGTTTGCAAATGACGGTTTTTGTACATATCATTTATAGGTCCAATGAGAGATGTCAACATTTCTTCCGTGTAACTTAAGCATGCGCTTTGTCAATCTTAAAGAGGATAAGATATGTAATGAGCGAGAAGTCATCGTTATGATGGTCCTCGGCTATAGTAATTGTGAAAATGACGAATACGAAGATGGCGCAGAGAAGTTTCTTGACATTCTTTGGTCACTCTTTGAGTAAGTTGTATAGTTTACGATGATGTAAAGTGTAGCATATTATGCTGGTTGGATTGATCTTCCGGTTAACACTTCTTGTGCTTTGGAGCGATTTTATTTAATCAATGCATCCTCATTTATTTGAACAGTAGTTGTTCAATTTGAACCTTACATTATATATTTTGTAGTCGCCGTGGTATTATTGGAGATCTCATTAGCGATGAGAATTTATTATTTGTGCTGGCTTCATTTAGAAATTGACAGTACTTCAAAGGGTAAAGTCATATCGTACCACGTAGAGTAGATTCTTTTTAATCGATTGACCAGTATGAGTAAGATGTTAACCCTCATAGTGGATATACATTCTGTAATCACTGCGACTACAACATATTTTAGAATTTGTTTTTTTTTTCTTGACTCGCGTCTCGCACGCGATAATAAGCGTGTTTCTCGTTGTAAGATTAGTCGCAGTACGGTGACGGATGTAACGCCACTGCCATAAAATTATGGAATGAATGATTTATTCAGCTAATCATGTTATCTCGCTGTTTTTGAGCGTCCAGCAGTATTCTATCATTATATAGGTGTTATCTTCAATTTATTATAAATATGCATAGTAGGCATCGAGCTAAGTGCTTGGCCTTTGCATCCTCGGACCAGATTTAAAGGAGGCACGTTTCAGGGTCTAGTTAAATAGTTTCTACCATATCCTATAGGATAGTAAATAAACAAATTACCCGTTAAGGTATTTTCTATCTTTTATCCATAGGATATGAGATAACTCTACTAGTTTAAGGCATTTGCTATATTGTTCCGTAGGACAAAAATAAGTCTACATGTTAAGGTATCCTCTGTCATATCATGTAGGATAGGAGGTATGTTAACCTGTATATGTAATCGAGATAGCGTAACCTCTATTGTTGTATCACCGTATCGACACGAGGGTATATGGGTATTCGTCGTGGTAAGCGATATGTCCAGATGGCGATACCTCTCTGATGTTATACGAGTATCTTTGCCGTGGAGGCATATGGACAGTCGCCTTTTCAAGCGATATGTCCTGAGGGCGATACCTCTCTGCTATTTTACCAGCATCTTTGGTGTGGAGGCTTATGGACAGTCGCCTTTCAAGCGATATGTCCTGAGGGCGATACCTCTCTGTTGTTTTATCAACATTTTTTTTCTTCCTCATTATCTCGTGGATAGGGGATCTTTATTCTTTTTTTTTCTTTTGTCCTCCTTATCTCGCGGATAAGGGATCTTTTTTCTTTTCTTTTGTCCTCCTTATCTCGTGGATAGGGGATCTTTTTCCTTTTCTTTTGTCCTCATTGTCTCGTTGATGGAGGGTTTCTACGTTCATGTCATTTAAATGAATAACAATATATGCAACAATATATATATCAATATAAAACCTCAAGATAGAGAACAGGCAAGAACCGGATAGCCTCCGATTTGCCTATCCTTTAGGTTATAAGATACTTTTACCCTTTAAGTTATATTGCTATCTTATCTCGTATGATATGTTTGTTCCTGCAATCAGTCTATCAATATGAAAGAGAGAGATATACAACATTCTCAAAACCGGGTAAAGCCCAGTTTGCCTAATATGGGGGAAAGACAATTCATGTAAATGTAAATTGTTCCAACGTAATTAAAAGCAGAAATTAATAAGCCAAAGTAATTCCTGAGAAGTTTCTAGTTGAAGATATTGTAGAATGTAGCTTCAAAAATTGTTACATCTCATGGGTGGTTTTGAGCTATCACCAGCGCTGAATGTAGGTATGATAATGCTGAGCCTGTTGACGTTGTCGAGATTGTCAAGAAAAAGAGTCTCGTGTTGATTGACGTGAAGTGTGGGCCGCATTGTCGAAACAGAGTGTAGGAGGGGCACTATGTTGCCTTTGTTGTGGTTGTCTAATAACCTTTAGATAATCGAAATATTTGTTTGCTATTCTGTTTGAATTCTAGCATTTGCTAATATATCTTGTATGGTTGCTATTTTTCACGATATGAGATATCATTTGCTTGGGTAGGAATCTATATTCGTGCATTGTAGGATAAGTATGTCGGTTAAGCTATTTGCTGCCATATCACATAGGATAGGAGATAAGTCGACATGTTAAGGTGTTCCAACCATCTTGTTGTAACATAGGAGATTCGTTTACCTGTTAGGGTATTGTATATCATTTCCAGTAGGATATGAGATATCATTTACCGTTTGAGGTATTTTCTGTCTCTTTCCGTCGGCGAATCGGCTGATAGTAAAATGCTTGAAGTCAAGCAAGGATGCAGCGAGAATAAAAATCTTATGAAACATGATTTGGAAAAGTTAAAGTTCGTCAGGACGGACTGGAGACAACCCAGGCCAATGTTTGCAAATGACGGTTTTTGTCCTTATCATTTATAGGTCCAATGAGAGATGTCAACATTTCTTCCGTGTAACTTAAGCATGCGCTTTGTCAATCTTAAAGAGGATAAGATATGTAATGAGCGAGAAGTCATCGTTATGAAGGTCCTCGGCTATAGTAATTGTGAAAATGACGAATACGAAGATGGCGCAGAGAAGTTTCTTGACATTCTTTGGTCACTCTTTGAGTAAGTTGTATAGTTTACGATGATGTAAAGTGTAGCATATTATGCTGGTTGGAATGATCTTCCGGTTAACACTTCTTGTGCTTTAGAGCGATTATATTTAATCAATGCATCCTCATTTATTTGAACAGTAGTTGTTCATTTTGAACCTTGCATTATATATTTTGTAGTCGCCGTGGTATTATTGGAGATCTCCTTAGCGATGAGAATTTATTATTTGTGATGGCTTCATTTAGAAATTGACAGTACTTCAAACGGTAAAGTCATATCGTACCACGTAGAGTGGATTGTTTTTTAATCGATTGACCAGTATGAGTAAGATGTTAACCCTCATAGTGGATATACATTCTGTAATCACTGCGACTACAACATATTTTAGAATTTGTTTTTTTTTTCTTGACTCACGTCTCGCACGCGATAATAAGCGTGTTTCTCGTTGTAAGATTAGTCGTAGTACGGTGACGGATGTAACGCCACTGCCATAAAATTATGGAATGAATGATTTATTCAGCTAATCATGTTATCACGCTGTTTTTGAGCGTCCAGCAGTATTCTATCATTATATAGGTGTTATCTTCAATTTATTATAAATATGCAGAGTAGGCATCGAGCTAAGTGCTTGGCCTTTGCATCCCTGGACCAGATTTAGAGGAGGCACTTTTCAGGGTCTAGTTAAATATTTTCTACCATATCCTATAGGATAGTAAATAAACAAATTACCCGTTAAGGTATTTTCTATCTTTTCCCCATAGGATATGAGATAACTCTACTAGTTTAAGGCATTTGCTAGTCCCGTATGACAAAAATAAGTCTACATGTTAAGGTATCCTCTGTCGTATCCTGTAGGATAGGAGGTATGTTAACCTGTATATGTAATCGAGATAACGTAACCTCTGTTGTTGTATCACCATATCCACACGAGGGTATATGGGTATTCGTCGTTGTAAGTGATATATCCTGATGGCGATACCTCTCTGATGTTATACGAGTATCTTTGCCGTGCAGTCGCCTTTTCAAGCGATATGTCCTGAGGGCGATACCTCTCTGCTATTTTACCAGCATCTTTGTCGTGGAGGGTTATGAACAGTCGCCTTTCAAGCGATATGTCCTGACGGCGATACCTCTCTCCTGTTTTATCAACATTTTTTTTTCTTCCTCCTTATCTCGTGGATAGGGGATCTTTATTCTTTTTTTTTCTTTTGTCCTCCTTATCTCGTGGATAGGGGATCTTTTTTCTTTTCTTTTGTCCTCCTTATCTCGTGGATGGGGGATCTTTTTCCTTTTCTTTTGTCCTCCTTGTCTCGTTCATGGAGGGTGTCTACGTTCATGCCATTTAAACGAATAACAATATATGCAACAATATATATCAATATAAAACCTCAAGATAGATAACTGGCAAGAACCGGATAGCCTCCGATTTGCGTATCCTTTAGGTTATAAGATACTTTTACCCTTTAAGCTATATTTCTATCTTATCCCGTATGATATGTTTATCAATATGAAAGAGAGAGATATACAACATTCTCAAAATAAAGATTAATGAGAAATAAAGGTCAAAAACCGGGTAAAGCCCAGTTTGCCTAATATGGGGGAAAGACAATTCATGTAAATGTAAATTGGTCTATCGTAATTAAAAGCAGAAATTAATAAACCAAAGTAATTCCTGAGCAGTTTTTAGTTGAAGATATTGTAGAATGTAGCTTCAAAAATTGTTACATCTCATGGGTGGTTTTGAGCTATCACCAGCACAGAGTGTATGTATGATAATGCTGAGCCTGTTGACGTTGTCGAGATTCTCAAGAAAAAGAGTCTCGTATTTATTGGCGTGAAGTGTGGGCCGCATTGTCGAAACAGGGAGTAGGAGGGGCACTATGTTGCCTTTGTTGTGGTTGTCTAATAACCTTTAGATAATTGTAATATTTGTTTCCTATTCTATTTGAATTCTAGCATTTGCTGTTATATCTTGATTGGTTGCTGTTTTTCACGATAGGAGATATCATTTGCTTGGGTAGGAATCTATATTCGTGCACTGTAGGATAGGTATATCGGTTAAGCTATTTGCTGCCATATCACATAGGATAGGAGATAAGTCGACATGTTAAGGTCTTCTGGCCATCTTGCTGTAAGATAGGACATTCGTTTACCTGTTAGGGTATTGTCTATCATTTCCCATAAGATATGAGATATCAATTACCGTTTGAGGTATTTCTTGTCTCTTTCGGTCGGCGAATCGGCTGATAGTAAAATGCTTGAAGTCAAGTAAGATTGCAGCGAGAATAAAAATCTTATGAAACATCATTTATAGGTCCAATGAGAGATGTCAACATTTCTTCCATGTAACTTAAGCATGCGCTTTGTCAATCTAAAAGAGGATAAGATAGGTAATGAGCGAGAAGTCATCGTTAGGAAGGTCCTCGGCTATAGTAATTGTGAAAATGACGAATGCGAAGATGGCGTATAGAAGTTTCTTGACATTATTTGGTCACTCTTTGAGTAAGTTGTATAGTTTACGATGATGTAAAGTGTAGCATATTATGCTGGTTGGAATGATCTTCCAGTTAACACTTCTTGTGCTTTGGAGCGATTTTATTTAATCAATGCATTCTCATTTATTTGAACAGTAGTTGTTCATTTTGAACCTTGCATTATATATTTTATAGTCGCCGTGGTATTATTGGAGATCTCATTAGCGATGAGAATTTATTATTTGTGCTGGCTTCATTTAGAAATTGACAGTACTTCAAAGGGTAAAGTCATATCGTACCACGTAGAGTGGATTGTTTTTTAATCGATTGACCAATATGAGTAAGATGTTAACCCTCATAGTGGATATAAATGTTGTAATCACTACGACTACAACATATTTTAGAATTTGTTTTTTTTCTTGACTCGCGTCTCGCACGCGATAATAAGCGTGTTTCTCGTTGTAAGATTAGTCGTAGTACATCAATGCATCCTCATTTATTTGCACAGTAGTTGTTCATTTTGAACCTTGCATTATATATTTTATAGTCGCCGTGGTATTATTGGAGATCTCATTAGCGATGAGAATTTATTATTTGTGTTGGCTTCATTTAGAAATTGACAGTACTTCAAAGGGTAAAGTCATATCGTACCACGAAGAGTGGATTGTTTTTTAATTGATTGACCAGTATGAGTAAGATGTTAACCCTCATAGCGGATATACATGTTGTAATCACTGCGACTACAACATATTTTAGAATTTTTTTTTCTTGACTCGTGTCTCGCACGCCATAATAAGCGTGTTTCTCGTTGTAAGATTAGTCGCAGTGCGGTGACGGATGTAACGCCACTGCCAGAAAATTATGGTATGAATTATTTATTCAGCTAATCATGTTATCGCGCTGTCTTTAAGCGTCCAACAGTATCCTATCATTTTACAGGTGTTATCTTCAATTTATTATAAATATGCAGAGTAGGCATCGAGCTAAGTGGTTGGCCTTTGCATCCTCGGACCAGATTTAGAGGAGGCACGTTTTATGGTCAAATTTAATATTTTCTACCATATCCTATAGGATAGTAAATAAACAAATTACCCGTTAAGGTATTTTCTAGCTTTTTCCCATAGGATATGAGATAACTCTACTAGTTTAAGGCATTTGCTATATTGTCCCGTAGGACAAAAATAAGTCTACCTGTTAAGGTATCCTCTGTCGTATCCTGTAGGATAGGAGGTATGTTAACATGCATATGTAATCGAGATAACGTAACCTCTGTTGTTGTATCACCGTATCCACACGAGGGTATATGGGTATTCGTCGTTGTAAGCGATATGTCCTGATGGCGATACCTCTCTGATGTTATACGAGTATCTTTGCCGTGGAGGCATATGGACAGTCGCCTTTTCAAGCGATATGTCCTGAAGGCGGTACCTCTCTGCTGTTTTATCAACATTTTTTTTTCTTCCTCCTTATATCGTGGATAGGGGATCTTTTTTCTTTTTTTTTCTATTGTCCTCCTTATCTCGTGGATAGGGGATCTTTTTTCTTTTCTTTGGTCCTCCTTATCTCGTGGATAGGGGATCTTTTTCCTTTTCTTTTGTCCTCTTTATCTCGTTGATGGAGGGTGTCTACGTTCATGTCATTTAAACGAATAACAATATATGCAACAATATATATAAATATAAAACCTCAAGATAGATAACAGGCAAGAACCGAATAACCTCCGATTTGCCTATCATTTAGGTTATAAGATACTTTTACCCTTTAAGGTATATTTCCATCTTATCCCATATGATATGTTTGTTCCTGCAATCAGTCTATCAATATGAAAGAGGGAGACATACAACATTCTCAAAATAAAGATTAATAAGAAATAAAGGTCAAAAACCGGGTAAAGCCCAGTTTGCCTAATATGGGGGAAAGTCAATTCATGTAAATGTAAATTGTTCCAATGTAATTAAATGCAGAAATTAATAAGCCAAAGTAATTCCTGGGCTGTTTCTAGTTGAAGATATTGTAGAATGTAGCTTCAAATATTGTTACATCTAATGGGTGGTTTTGAGCTATCACCAGCGCATAGTGTATGTATGATAATGCTGAGCCTGTTGACGTTGTCGAGATTCTCAAGAAAAAGAGTCTCGTGTTGATTGGCATGAAGTGTGGGCCGCATTGTCGAAACTGAGAGTAGGAGGGGCACTATGTTGCCTTGGATGTGGTTGTCTAATAACCTTTAGATAATCGTAATATTTGTTTGCTATTCTGTTTGAATTCTACCATTTGCTGTTATATCTTGTATGGTTGCTATTTTTCACGATAGGAGATATCATTTGCTTGGGTAAGAATCTATATTCGTGCACTGTAGGATAAGTATTTCGGTTAAGCTATTTGCTGCCATATCACATAGGATAGGAGACAAGTCGTCATGTTAAGGTGTTCCGACCATCTTGCTGTAAGATAGGAGATTCGTTTACCTGTTAGGGTATTGTCTATCATTTCCCGTAGGATATGAGATATCATTTACCGTTTGAGGTATTTCCTGTCTCTATCCGTCGGCGAATCGGCTGATAGTAAAATGCTTGAAGTCAAGCAAGGTTGCAGCGAGAATAAAAATCTTATGAAACATCATTTGGAAAAGGTAAAGCCCGTCGTGACGGATTGGAGACTACCCAGGTCAATGTTTGTAAATGACGGTTTTTGTCCATATCATTTATAGGTCCAATGAGAGATGTCAACATTTCTTCCATGTAACTTAAGCATGCGCTTTGTCAATCTTAAAGAGGATAAGATAGGTAATGAGCGATAAGTCATCGTTAGGAAGGTCCTCGGCTATAGTAATTGTGAAAATGACGAATGCGAAGATGGCGCATATAAGTTTCTTGACGTTATTTGGTCACTCTCTGAGTAAGTTGTATAGTTTACAATGATGTAAAGTGTAGCATATTATGTTGGTTGGAATGATCTTCCAGTTAACACTTCTTGTGCTTTGGAGCGATTTTATTTAATCAATGCATCCTCATTTATTTGAACAGTAGTTGTTCATTTTGAACCTTGCATTATATATTTTATAGTCGCAGTGGTATTATTGGAGATCTCATTAGCGATGAGAATTTGTTATTTGTGCTGGCGTCATTTAGAAATTGTCCGTACTTCAAAGGGTAAAGTCATATCGTACCACGTAGAGTGGATTGTTTTTTAATGGATTGACCAGTATGAGTAAAATGTTAACCCTCATAGTGGATATACATGTTGTAATCACTGCGACTACAACATATTTTAGAATTTGTTTTTTTTTCTTGACTCGCGTCTCGCACGCGATAATAAGCGTGTTTCTCGTTGTAAGATTAGTCGCAGTACGATGACGGATGTGACGCCACTGCTATAAAATTATGGTATGAATGATTTATTCAACTAATCATGTTATCTTCAATTTATAGGTGTTATATAGGTCCAACAATATTCTATCATTATATAGGTGTTATCTTCAATTTATTATAAATATGCAGAGTAGGCATCGAGCTAAGTCCTTGGCCTTTGCATCCTCGGACCAGATTTAGAGGAGGCACGTTTCAGCGTCTAGTTAAATATTTTCTACCATATCCTATGGGATTGTAAATAAACAAATTACCCTTTAAGGTATTTTCTCCCTTTTTCCCATAGGATACGAGATAACTCTACTAGTTTAAGGCATTTGCTATATTGTCCCATTGGACAAAAATAAGTCTACCTGTTAAGGTATCCTCTATCGCATCCTGTAGGATAGGAGGTCTGTTAACCTATATATGTAATCGAGATAACGTAACCTCTGTTGTTGTATCACCGTATCCACACGAGGGTATATGGGTATTCGTCGTTGTAAGCGATATGTCCTGATGGCGATACCTCTCTGATTTTATACGAGTATCTTTGCCATGGAAGCATATGGACAGTTGCCTTTCAAGCGATATGTTCTGAGGGCAATACATCTCTGCTGTTTTATCAACATTTTTTTTTCTTCCTCCTTATCTCGTGGATAGGGGATCTTTTTTCTTTTTTTTTTCTTTTGTCCTCCTTATCTCGTGGATAGAGGATCTTTTTTCTTTTCTTTTGTCCTCTTTGTCTCGTGGATAGGAGATCATTTTCCTTTTCTTTTGTCATTCTTATCTCGTGGATAGGGGATCTTTTTTCTTTTCTTTTGTTCTCCTTGTCTCGTTGATGGAGGGTGTCTACGTACATGTCATTTAAATGAATAACAATATATGCAACAATATATATCAATATAAAACCTCAAGATAGATAACAGGCAAGAACCAGATAGCCTCCGATTTGCCTATCATTTAGGTTATAAGATACTTTTACCCTTTAAGGTATATTTCTATGTTATCCCGTATGATATGTTTGTTCCTGCAATATGTCTATCAATATGAAAGAGAGAGATATACAACATTCTCAAAATAAAAATTAATAAGAAATAAAGGTCAAAAACCGGGTAAAGCCCAGTTTCCCTAATATGGGGGAAAGACAATTCATGTAAATGTAAATTGTTCCAACGTAATTAAAAGCAGAAATTAATAAGCCAAAGTAATTCCTGGGCAGTTTATAGTTGAAGATATTGTAGAATGTAGCTTCAAATATTGTTACATCTCATGGGCGGTTTTGAGCTATCACCAGCGCAAAGTGTAGGTATGATAATGCTGAGCCTGTTGACGTTGTCGAGATTCTCAAGAAAAAGAGTCTCGTGTTGATTGGCGTGAAGTGTGGGCCGCATTGTCGAAACTGAGAGTAGGAGGGGCACTATGTGGCCTTTGATGTGGTTGTCTAATAACCTTTAGATAATCGTAATATTTGTTTGCTATTCTGTTTGAATTCTAGCATTTGTTGTTATATGTTGTATGGTTGCTATTTTTCACGATAGGAGATATCATTTGTTTGGGTAGGAATCTATATCCGTGCACTGTAGGATAAGTATGTCGGTTAAGCTATTTGCTGCCATATCACATGGGATAGGAGATAAGTCGACATGTTAAGGTGTTCCGGCCATCTTGCTGTAAGATAGGAGATTCGTTTACCTGTTAGGGTATTGTCTATCATTTCCCGTAGTATATGAGATATCATTTACCGTTTGAGGTATTTCCTGTCTCTTTCCGTCGGCGAATCGGCTGATAGTAAAATCCTTGAAGTCAAGCAAGGTTGCAGCGAGAATAAAAATCATATGAAACATCATTTGGAAAAGTTAAAGCCCGTCCTAACGGACTCAGGACTACCTAGGCCAATGTTTGTAAATGACAGTTTTTGTCCATATCATTTATAGGTCCAATGGGAGATGTCAACATTTCTTCCATGTAACTTAAGCATGCGCTTTGTCAATCTTAAAGAGGATAAGATAGGTAATGAGCGAGAAGTCATCGTTAGGAAGGTCCTCGGCTATAGTAATTGTGAAAATGACGAATGCGAAGATGGCGCAGAGAAGTTTCTTGACATTCTTTGGTCACTCTTGGAGTAAGTTGTGTAGTTTACGATGATGTAAAGTGTAGCATATTATGCTGGTTAGAATGATCTTCCGGTTAACACTTCTTGTGCTTTGGAGCGATTTTATTTAATCAGTGCATCCTCATTTATTTGAACAGTAGTTGTTCATTTTGGTGTTAGGAAGATATATTTTATAGTCGTCGTGGTATTATTGGAGATCTCATTAGCGATGAGAATTTATTGTTTGTGCTGACTTCATTTAGAAATTGACAGTAGTTCAAAGGGTAAAGTCATATCGTACCACGTAGAGTGGATTGTGTTTTAATCAATTGACCAGTATGAGTAAGATGTTAACCCTCATAGTGGATATACATGTTGTAATCACTACGACTACAACATATTTTAGAATTTGGTTTTTTTTTTCTTGACTCGCGTCTCGCATGCGATAATAAGCGTGTTTCTCATTGTAAGATCAGTCGCAGTACGGTGACGGATGTAACGCCACTGCCATAAAATTATGATATGAATGATTTATTCAGCTAATCATGTTATCGCGTTGTTTTGAGCGTCCAGTAGTATTCTATCATTATATAGGTGTTATCTTCAATTTATTATAAATATGCATAGTAGGCATCGAGCTAAGTGCTTGGCCTTTGCATCCTTGGACCAGATTTAGAGGAGGCACATTTCAGGGTATAGTTAAATATTTTCTACCATATCCTATAGGATAGTAAATACACAAATTACCAATTATGGTATTTTCTAGCTTTTTCCCATAGGATATGGGATAACTCTACTAGTTTAAGGCATTTGCTATATTGTCCCGTAGGACAAAAATTAGCCTACCTATTAAGGTATCCTCTGTCGTATCCTGTAGGATAGGAGATATGGTAACCTGTATATGTAATCGAGATAACGTAACCTCTGTTGTTGTATCACCGTATCCACACGAGAGTATATGGGTATTCATTGTTGTAAGCGATATGTCCTGATGGCGATACCTCTCTGATTTTATACGAGTATCTTTGCCGTGGAGGCATATGGACAATTGCCTTTCAAGCGATATGTTCTGAGGGCGATACATCTCTGCTGTTTTATCAACATTTTTTTTTCTTCCTCCTTATCTCGTGGATATGGGATCTTTTTTCTTTTTTTTTTCTTTTGTCCTCCTTATCTCGTGGATAGAGGATCTTTTTTCTTTTCTTTTGTCCTCCTTGTCTCGTGGATATGAGATCATTTTCCTTTTCTTTTGTCATTCTTATCTCATGGATAGGGGATCTTTTTTCTTTTCTTTTGTCCTCCTTGTCTCGTTGATGGAGGGTGTCTACGTACATGTCATTTAAATGAATAACAAAATATGCAACAATATATATCAATATAAAACCTCAAGATAGATAACAGGCAAGAACCGGATAGCCTCCGATTTGCCTATCATTTAGGTTATAAGATACTTTTACCCTTTAAGGTATATTTCTATGTTATCCCGTATGATATGTTTGTTCCTGCAATATGTCTATCAATATGAAAGAGAGAGATATACAACATTCTCAAAATAAAAATTAATAAGAAATAAAGGTCAAAAACCGGGTAAAGCCCAGTTTGCCTAATATGGGGGAAAGACAATTCATGTAAATGTAAATTGTTCCAACATAATTAAAAGCATAAATTAATAAGCCAAAGTAATTCCTGGGCAGTTTATAGTTGAAGATATTGTAGAATGTAGCTTCAAATATTGTTACATCTCATGGGCGGTTTTGAGCTATCACCAGCGCAAAGTGTAGGTATGATAATGTTGAGCCTGTTGACGTTGTCGAGATTCTCAAGAAAAAGAGTCTCGTGTTGATTGGCGTGAAGTGTGGGCCGCATTGTCGAAACTGAGAGTAGGAGGGGCACTATGTGGCCTTTGATGTGGTTGTGTAATAACCTTTAGATAATCGTAATATTTGTTTGCTATTCTGTTTGAATTCTAGCATTTGCTGTTATATGTTGTATGGTTGCTATTTTTCACGATAGGAGATATCATTTGCTTGGGTAGGAATCTATATCCGTGCACTGTAGGATAAGTATGTCGGTTAAGCTATTTGCTGCCATATCACATGGGATAGGAGATAAGTCGACATGTTAAGGTGTTCCGGCCATCTTGCTGTAAGATAGGAGATTCGTTTACCTGTTAGGGTATTGTCTATCATTTCCCGTAGGATATGAGATATCATTTACCGTTTGAGGTATTTCCTGTCTCTTTCCGTCGGCGAATCGGCTGATAATAAAATGCTTGAAGTCAAGCAAGGTTGCAGCGAGAATAAAAATTATATGAAACATCATTTGGAAAAGTTAAAGCCCATCCTAACGGACTCAGGACTACCTAGGCCAATGTCTGTAAATGACAGTTTTTGTCCATATCATTTATAGGTCCAATGGGAGATGTCAACATTTCTTCCATGTAACTTAAGCATGCGCTTTGTCAATCTTAAAGAGGATAAGATAGGTAATGAGCGAGAAGTCATCGTTAGGAAGGTCCTCGGCTATAGTAATTGTGAAAATGACGAATGCGAAGATGGCGCAGAGAAGTTTATTGACATTCTTTGGTCACTCTTGGAGTAAGTTGTGTAGTTTACGATGATGTAAAGTGTAGCATATTATGCTGGTTAGAATGATCTTCCGGTTAACACTTCTTGTGCTTTGGAGCGATTTTATTTAATCAGTGCATCCTCATTTATTTGAACAGTAGTTGTTCATTTTGGTGTTAGGAAGATATATTTTATAGTCGTCGTGGTATTATTGGAGATCTCATTAGCGATGAGAATTTATTGTTTGTGCTGACTTCATTTAGAAATTGACAGTAGTTCAAAGGGTAAAGTCATATCGTACCACGTAGAGTGGATTGTGTTTTAATCGATTGACCAGTATGAGTAAGATATTAACCCTCATAGTGGATATACATGTTGTAATCACTGCGACTACAACATATTTTAGAATTTGGTTTTTTTTTCTTCACTCGCGTCTCGCACGCGATAATAAGCGTGTTTCTCGTTGTAAGATCAGTCGCAGTACGGTGACGGATGTAACGCCACTGCCATAAAATTATGATATGAATGATTTATTCAGCTAATCATGTTATCGCGCTGTTTTGAGCGTCCAGTAGTATTCTATCATTATATAGGTGTTATCTTCAATTTATTATAAATATGCATAGTAGGGATCGAGCTAAGTGCTTGGCCTTTGCATCCTTGGACAAGATTTAGAGGAGGCACATTTCAGGGTATAGTTAAATATTTTCTACCATATCTTATAGGATAGTAAATACACAAATTACCAATTAAGGTATTTTCTAGCTTTTTCCCATAGGATATGGGATAACTCTACTAGTTTAAGGCATTTGCTATATTGTCCCGTAGGACAAAAATTAGCCTACCTATTAAGGTATCCTCTGTCGTATCCTGTAGGATAGGAGATATGGTAACCTGTATATGTAATCGAGATAACGTAACCTCTGTTGTTGTATCACCGTATCCACACGAGAGTATATGGGTATTCATTGTTGTAAGCGATATGTCCTGATGGCGATACCTCTCTGATTTTATACGAGTATCTTTGCCGTGGAGGCATATGGACAGTTGCCTTTCAAGCGATATGTTCTGAGGGCGATACATCTCTGCTGTTTTATCAACATTTTTTTTTCTTCCTCCTTATCTCGTGGATATGGGATCTTTTTTCTTTTTTTTTCTTTTGTCCTCCTTATCTCGTGGATAGAGGATCTTTTTTCTTTTCTTTTGTCCTCCTTGTCTCGTGGATAGGAGATCATTTTCCTTTTCTTTTGTCATTCTTATCTCATGGATAGGGGATCTTTTTTCTTTTCTTTTGTCCTCCTTGTCTCGTTGATGGAGAGTGTCTACGTACATGTCATTTAAATGAATAACAATATATGCAACAATATATATCAATACAAAACCTCAAGATAGATAACAGGCAAGAACCGGATAGCCTCCGATTTGCCTATCATTTAGGTTATAAGATACTTTTACCCTTTAAGGTATATTTCTATTTTATCCCGTATGATATGTTTGTTCCTGCAATATGTCTATCAATATGAAAGAGAGAGATATACAACATTCTCAAAATAAAAATTAATAAGAAATAAAGGTCAAAACCGGGTAAAGCCCAGTTTGCCTAATATGGGGGAAAGACAATTCATGTAAATGTAAATTGTTCCAACGTAATTAAAAGCATAAATTAATAAGCCAAAGTAATTCCTGGGCAGTTTATAGTTGAAGATATTGTAGAATGTAGCTTCAAATATTGTTACATCGCATGGGCGGTTTTGAGCTATCACCAGCGCAAAGTGTAGGTATGATAATGCTGAGCCTATTGACGTTGTCGAGATTCTCAAGAAAAAGAGTCTCGTGTTGATTGGCGTGAAGTGTGGGCCGCATTGTCGAAACTGAGAGTAGGAGGGGCATTATGTGGCCTTTGATGTGGTTGTCTAATAACCTTTAGATAATCGTAATATTTGTTTGCTATTCTGTTTGAATTCTAGCATTTGCTGTTATATGTTGTATGGTTGCTATTTTTCACGATAGGAGATATCATTTGCTTGGGTAGGAATCTATATCCGTGCACTGTAGGATAAGTATGTCGGTTAAGCTATTTGCTGCCATATCACATGGGATAGGAGATAAGTCGACATGTTAAGGTGTTCCGGCCATCTTGCTGTAAGATAAGAGATTCGTTTACCTGTTAGGGTATTGTCTATCATTTCCCGTAGGATATGAGATATCATTTACCGTTTGAGGTATTTCCTGTCTGTTTCCGTCGGCGAATCGGCTGATAGTAAAATGCTTGAAGTGAAGCAAGGTTGCAGCGAGAATAAAAATTATATGAAACATCATTTGGAAAAGTTAAAGCCCGTCCTAACGGACTCAGGACTACCTAGGCCAATGTTTGTAAATGACAGTTTTTGTCCATATCATTTATAGGTCCAATGGGAGATGTCAACATTTCTTCCATGTAACTTAAGCATACGCTTTGTCAATCTTAAAGAGGATAAGATAGGTAATGAGCGAGAAGTCATCGTTAGGAAGGTCCTCGGCTATAGTAATTGTGAAAATGACGAATGCGAAGATGGCGCAGAGAAGTTTCTTGACATTCTTTGGTCACTCTTGGAGTAAGTTGTGTAGTTTACGATGATGGAAAGTGTAGCATATTATGCTGGTTAGAATGATCTTCCGGTTAACACTTCTTGTGCTTTGGAGCGATTTTATTTAATCAGTGCATCCTCATTTATTTGAACAGTAGTTGTTCATTTTGGTGTTAGGAAGATATATTTTATAGTCGTCGTGGTATTATTGGAGATCTCATTAGCGATGAGAATTTATTGTTTGTGCTGACTTCATTTAGAAATTGACAGTAGTTCAAAGGGTAAAGTCATATCGTACCACGTAGAGTGGATTGTGTTTTAATCGATTGACCAGTATGAGTAAGATGTTAACCCTCATAGTGGATATACATGTTGTAATCACTGCGACTACAACATATTTTAGAATTTGGTTTTTTTTTCTTCACTCGCGTCTCGCACACGATAATAAGCGTGTTTCTCGTTGTAAGATCAGTCGCAGTACGGTGACGGATGTAACGCCACTGCCATAAAATTATGATATGAATGATTTATTCAGCTAATCATGTTATCGCGCTGTTTTGAGCGTCCAGTAGTATTCTATCATTATATAGGTGTTACCTTCAATTTATTATAAATATGCATAGTAGGGATCGAGCTAAGTGCTTGGCCTTTGCATCCTTGGACAAGATTTAGAGGAGGCACATTTCAGGGTATAGTTAAATATTTTCTACCATATCTTATAGGATAGTAAATACACAAATTACCAATTAAGGTATTTTCTAGCTTTTTCCCATAGGATATGGGATAACTCTACTAGTTTAAGGCATTTGCTATATTGTCCCGTAGGACAAATATTAGCCTACCTATTAAGGTATCCTCTGTCGTATCCTGTAGGATAGGAGATATGGTAACCTGTATATGTAATCGAGATAACGTAACCTCTGTTGTTGTATCACCGTATCCACACGAGAGTATATGGGTATTCATTGTTGTAAGCGATATGTCCTGATGGCGATACCTCTCCGATTTTATACGAGTATCTTTGCCGTGGAGGCATATGGACAGTTGCCTTTCAAGCGATATGTTCTGAGGGCGATACATCTCTGCTGTTTTATCAACATTTTTTTTTCTTCCTCCTTATCTCGTGGATATGGGATCTTTTTTCTTTTTTTTTCTTTTGTCCTCCTTATCTCGTGGATAGAGGATCTTTTTTCTTTTCTTTTGTCCTCCTTGTCT
Source organism: Linaria vulgaris (assembly GCA_948329865.1). Taxonomy (NCBI): domain Eukaryota; kingdom Viridiplantae; phylum Streptophyta; class Magnoliopsida; order Lamiales; family Plantaginaceae; genus Linaria; species Linaria vulgaris. Next base: position 66,286,472 of record OX415250.1, read on the forward strand.
CGTGGATAGGAGATCATTTTCCTTTTCTTTTGTCATTCTTATCTCATGGATAGGGGATCTTTTTTCTTTTCTTTTGTCCTCCTTGTCTCGTTGATGGAGAGTGTCTACGTACATGTCATTTAAATGAATAACAATATATGCAACAATATATATCAATACAAAACCTCAAGATAGATAACAGGCAAGAACCGGATAGCCTCCGATTTGCCTATCATTTAGGTTATAAGATACTTTTACCCTTTAAGGTATATTTCTATTTTATCCCGTATGATATGTTTGTTCCTGCAATATGTCTATCAATATGAAAGAGAGAGATATACAACATTCTCAAAATAAAAATTAATAAGAAATAAAGGTCAAAACCGGGTAAAGCCCAGTTTGCCTAATATGGGGGAAAGACAATTCATGTAAATGTAAATTGTTCCAACGTAATTAAAAGCATAAATTAATAAGCCAAAGTAATTCCTGGGCAGTTTATAGTTGAAGATATTGTAGAATGTAGCTTCAAATATTGTTACATCGCATGGGCGGTTTTGAGCTATCACCAGCGCAAAGTGTAGGTATGATAATGCTGAGCCTATTGACGTTGTCGAGATTCTCAAGAAAAAGAGTCTCGTGTTGATTGGCGTGAAGTGTGGGCCGCATTGTCGAAACTGAGAGTAGGAGGGGCATTATGTGGCCTTTGATGTGGTTGTCTAATAACCTTTAGATAATCGTAATATTTGTTTGCTATTCTGTTTGAATTCTAGCATTTGCTGTTATATGTTGTATGGTTGCTATTTTTCACGATAGGAGATATCATTTGCTTGGGTAGGAATCTATATCCGTGCACTGTAGGATAAGTATGTCGGTTAAGCTATTTGCTGCCATATCACATGGGATAGGAGATAAGTCGACATGTTAAGGTGTTCCGGCCATCTTGCTGTAAGATAAGAGATTCGTTTACCTGTTAGGGTATTGTCTATCATTTCCCGTAGGATATGAGATATCATTTACCGTTTGAGGTATTTCCTGTCTGTTTCCGTCGGCGAATCGGCTGATAGTAAAATGCTTGAAGTGAAGCAAGGTTGCAGCGAGAATAAAAATTATATGAAACATCATTTGGAAAAGTTAAAGCCCGTCCTAACGGACTCAGGACTACCTAGGCCAATGTTTGTAAATGACAGTTTTTGTCCATATCATTTATAGGTCCAATGGGAGATGTCAACATTTCTTCCATGTAACTTAAGCATACGCTTTGTCAATCTTAAAGAGGATAAGATAGGTAATGAGCGAGAAGTCATCGTTAGGAAGGTCCTCGGCTATAGTAATTGTGAAAATGACGAATGCGAAGATGGCGCAGAGAAGTTTCTTGACATTCTTTGGTCACTCTTGGAGTAAGTTGTGTAGTTTACGATGATGGAAAGTGTAGCATATTATGCTGGTTAGAATGATCTTCCGGTTAACACTTCTTGTGCTTTGGAGCGATTTTATTTAATCAGTGCATCCTCATTTATTTGAACAGTAGTTGTTCATTTTGGTGTTAGGAAGATATATTTTATAGTCGTCGTGGTATTATTGGAGATCTCATTAGCGATGAGAATTTATTGTTTGTGCTGACTTCATTTAGAAATTGACAGTAGTTCAAAGGGTAAAGTCATATCGTACCACGTAGAGTGGATTGTGTTTTAATCGATTGACCAGTATGAGTAAGATGTTAACCCTCATAGTGGATATACATGTTGTAATCACTGCGACTACAACATATTTTAGAATTTGGTTTTTTTTTCTTCACTCGCGTCTCGCACGCGATAATAAGCGTGTTTCTCGTTGTAAGATCAGTCGCAGTACGGTGACGGATGTAACGCCACTGCCATAAAATTATGATATGAATGATTTATTCAGCTAATCATGTTATCGCGCTGTTTTGAGCGTCCAGTAGTATTCTATCATTATATAGGTGTTACCTTCAATTTATTATAAATATGCATAGTAGGGATCGAGCTAAGTGCTTGGCCTTTGCATCCTTAGACAAGATTTAGAGGAGGCACATTTCAGGGTATAGTTAAATATTTTCTACCATATCTTATAGGATAGTAAATACACAAATTACCAATTAAGGTATTTTCTAGCTTTTTCCCATAGGATATGGGATAACTCTACTAGTTTAAGGCATTTGCTATATTGTCCCGTAGGACAAATATTAGCCTACCTATTAAGGTATCCTCTGTCGTATCCTGTAGGATAGGAGATATGGTAACCTGTATATGTAATCGAGATAACGTAACCTCTGTTGTTGTATCACCGTATCCACACGAGAGTATATGGGTATTCATTGTTGTAAGCGATATGTCCTGATGGCGATACCTCTCCGATTTTATACGAGTATCTTTGCCGTGGAGGCATATGGACAGTTGCCTTTCAAGCGATATGTTCTGAGGGCGATACATCTCTGCTGTTTTATCAACATTTTTTTTTCTTCCTCCTTATCTCGTGGATATGGGATCTTTTTTCTTTTTTTTTCTTTTGTCCTCCTTATCTCGTGGATAGAGGATCTTTTTTCTTTTCTTTTGTCCTCCTTGTCTCGTGGATAGGAGATCATTTTCCTTTTCTTTTGTCATTCTTATCTCATGGATAGGGGATCTTTTTTCTTTTCTTTTGTCCTCCTTGTCTCGTTGATGGAGAGTGTCTACGTACATGTCATTTAAATGAATAACAATATATGCAACAATATATATCAATACAAAACCTCAAGATAGATAACAGGCAAGAACCGGATAGCCTCCGATTTGCCTATCATTTAGGTTATAAGATACTTTTACCCTTTAAGGTATATTTCTATTTTATCCCGTATGATATGTTTGTTCCTGCAATATGTCTATCAATATGAAAGAGAGAGATATACAACATTCTCAAAATAAAAATTAATAAGAAATAAAGGTCAAAACCGGGTAAAGCCCAGTTTGCCTAATATGGGGGAAAGACAATTCATGTAAATGTAAATTGTTCCAACGTAATTAAAAGCATAAATTAATAAGCCAAAGTAATTCCTGGGCAGTTTATAGTTGAAGATATTGTAGAATGTAGCTTCAAATATTGTTACATCGCATGGGCGGTTTTGAGCTATCACCGGCGCAAAGTGTAGGTATGATAATGCTGAGCCTGTTGACGTTGTCGAGATTCTCAAGAAAAAGAGTCTCGTGTTGATTGGCGTGAAGTGTGGGCCGCATTGTCGAAACTGAGAGTAGGAGGGGCATTATGTGGCCTTTGATGTGGTTGTCTAATAACCTTTAGATAATCGTAATATTTGTTTGCTATTCTGTTTGAATTCTAGCATTTGCTGTTATATGTTGTATGGTTGCTATTTTTCACGATAGGAGATATCATTTGCTTGGGTAGGAATCTATATCCGTGCACTGTAGGATAAGTATGTCGGTTAAGCTATTTGCTGCCATATCACATGGGATAGGAGATAAGTCGACATGTTAAGGTGTTCCGGCCATCTTGCTGTAAGATAGGAGATTCGTTTACCTGTTAGGGTATTGTCTATCATTTCCCGTAGGATATGAGATATCATTTACCGTTTGAGGTATTTCCTGTCTGTTTCCGTCGGCGAATCGGCTGATAGTAAAATGCTTGAAGTGAAGCAAGGTTGCAGCGAGAATAAAAATTATATGAAACATCATTTGGAAAAGTTAAAGCCCGTCCTAACGGACTCAGGACTACCTAGGCCAATGTTTGTAAATGACAGTTTTTGTCCATATCATTTATAGGTCCAATGGGAGATGTCAACATTTCTTCCATGTAACTTAAGCATGCGCTTTGTCAATCTTAAAGAGGATAAGATAGGTAATGAGCGAGAAGTCATCGTTAGGAAGGTCCTCGGCTATAGTAATTGTGAAAATGACGAATGCGAAGATGGCGCAGAGAAGTTTCTTGACATTCTTTGGTCACTCTTGGAGTAAGTTGTGTAGTTTACGATGATGTAAAGTGTAGCATATTATGCTGGTTAGAATGATCTTCCGGTTAACACTTCTTGTGCTTTGGAGCGATTTTATTTAATCAGTGCATCCTCATTTATTTGAACAGTAGTTGATCATTTTGGTGTTAGGAAGATATATTTTATAGTCGTCGTGGTATTATTGGAGATCTCATTAGCGATGAGAATTTATTGTTTGTGCTGACTTCATTTAGAAATTGACAGTAGTTCAAAGGGTAAAGTCATATCGTACCACGTAGAGTGGATTGTGTTTTAATCGATTGACCAGTATGAGTAAGATGTTAACCCTCATAGTGGATATACATGTTGTAATCACTGCGACTACAACATATTTTAGAATTTGGTTTTTTTTTCTTGACTCGCGTCTCGCACGCGATAATAAGCGTGTTTCTCGTTGTAAAATCAGTCGCAGTACGGTGACGGATGTAACGCCACTGCCATAAACTTATGATATGAATGATTTATTCAACTAATCATGTTATCGCGCTGTTTTGAGCGTCCAGTAGTATTCTATCATTATATAGGTGTTATCTTCAATTTATTATAAATATGCATAGTAGGCATCGAGCTAAGTGCTTGGCCTTTGCATCCTTGGACCAGATTTAGAGGAGGCACATTTCAGGATATAGTTAAATATTTTCTGAAACTGTGGATCGGGTTGATACGTTGTTGTTGTTAACTTAACACTGGAGAGTTAACAACAGATTTGCAACGTTGTTAACTCAGCGATGTTACTTTAACAACAGTCGAGAAGAATTGTGCAGCGGAATAAACAAACACCAAGTTTAAGAAGTGAATATAGAATTATATTAACTTCCGAGCCTTAGGCAAAATAACCCGTGAAGGTTTTAACAAAGGTCGTTCTCTCAATTCTCAAGCTCCTCACTCTTAAATTGATTGAACTAAGCAAAGCACACAAGAATTGCTTCGTATATCTCTAACAGCTCCTCACTCTTAGATCTATCCTAACAATTCACAAACTTTGCTAAAGCAAGACAACACTCAACAACTGTAAATTAATCTCTCGGATTGATTGGCTCTTGTCTCGTATTTGTCTAGATGTACTTCACACCTATATATAGGTTCTTGATCTTCGACTTCAAGGTGTGTTGTACACGGTTGGTAATTCTCCTTGTTTCCTTCTTGAACTCTTCTTCTTTGTTCTCGCAGTCCTTCTTGAATAATAGTTCCTTCGTTAGTGATCTAACTAGGGAAAGACTCCTTCTTCAAATCAGGACTTGAACTTGGAAAGCATTCCTAGTTCCACTCGAACTCTTCTTTCCTTGTAGAGTGGTTTGCGTAATTAAGGAAACTTTCCTTCTTGGAAACTTGAGCGTCCAACCTATGACAAGTTTGTTTCCTGAATAATAATCAAAGACAATTACAACTGCGGAACTTAGTTAGTTAAGTGAATAAGGCAAAACAATAATGAAGAAATTAATAAAGATTGTAAATCGGATTCTGCTCCAGCAATGTTATCCTAACATTGATTTCTCAATGTTAAACTAACATTGTCAGAATACCTGCACTTCAATGTTAAACTAACATCGACCGAATACCTGCACTTTCAATCTCCCCCTTTTTGCCTTAATCACAAAACCTAAGAACTTGTTCTAACCAGATCAAATTATTCAAACAAACTTAACTATCAGATCACAATGGAAAACTAAGTACGCTCCCCCTGAAACTCAGAATGGACTATTCCAATGTTATTCTAACATTGATTCTTTCAATGTTGTCATAACACCTGTCTGTCTTTGTCAATGTTAGCTTAACACCGAACCCAGACAGATATTCTAACATTGAACATCTCAATGTTATTTTAACATCAGAGAACAGTTAACACCTACAAAACAGAGTTAGTACTTTGTATCCAAAGTTCAATGATCATAAGCAGAAGCAGTAAGCAACAAGATAGAAATGTACTTAATTACAGACCATACAAGTAGCAAGGAACACACTCCTTGATGAAACCGAAAAATAAACAAAGGAAAAAATTGTTCATGCTGACAGAAACCTAACAGAACTCAGAAATTTTTGAAATTTGATCATTCTCCCCCTTTTTGTGAGGAAGGCAGATCCCTCAAATGCTTCCTGAGGCTGTCTATCTCTTGCAGCCTTACTTGCTTGTCTGCTATCTCTCTCTGCGTATCCTTGAACTCTCTGTCCAGCCACACCAAGGTTTCCTCCACAAAGGCATCAGCAATGACAGAACAACTATCCCCACTAGCCACAGGAACTGAAGAAGCAGCAAACTTGTGAGTCTTCTTCTTCTTCTTCTTCCTGCTTGGACCAGCTCCATCCTTGGGATTCCATGGCAGATCCTGAATCCTGATCTGAGTGAAGTAGCTCCTGGTGATGATCATCTTGGCCTTGTTCTTGATCCAGCCTTCTGTCTTCTTTGTCTTGAAGCCTTGCTTCACCAGAATGCTGGATATCAGAGAGGGATATGGAATGATTCCCTTTGCCTTGGTTGTGACTTCCCTCATGTGCCTCAAAACCTTCTCCCCTATATTCACACTCAGTCCATTCTTCAGTTTGTACACCAACCTTGCAGATTCTTTTGTCATCACAGTGGTGTTGGAAGAGGGCAGCCAGTTGTAGGTGGAGAGTTTGTGAAGGACAGCACTTAAGGAGGCCAGCTTTGTAGTAGGAAAACTGTCATTCCATTTCCTTGTCAGTCCACCAGTGAGGTCAGTGATCACCTCATTCATGCTAGGATCCTCAGTCTCCTCAGGGTCAGGGAGTCCCCAAGCCTCATTGATCACAGAGGGGCTGATGTCATAAACATTCATCCTGACCCAAGCTTTGCCAAACTTGGGAGATTCCTGGTGGGACACCCATTGAGAGAGGTTCATGTAGAACTCTCTGATCACATCAGGGACATATGATGCCTGATTCATCATAGAGCCCAACACCCCTCTAGCTTCCAGCAGTTCAAACAACCTATTTTCTTTGAACATTTCCTCATCAATGTTCCTTTCAGTGTGAATCACCCTGGCTTGATAAGCCTCCCACAGCTCTTCTGCCTCAGCAAACACATAGAAGCCAGAATAAGGCTTCTTGGGATACTCCTCCTCAAGCAGATAAAAGTATTCATCTGATGTTGGAGTAACATCAGCAGGGTCATCACCTCCCTGTAGGCCTTCATCCTCAACTTCCTCCTCATCTTCCTCCTCTACTTCATCCATTTCCTCCTCTTTTTCTTCTTCTGACTCAGACTCAGAAGCTTCAACCACCACTTGCTTTCCCTTTCTTTTCTTAGGAGCAGTAGCTAAGTCCGTGAGAGTCAGGCTCTCATCTTCTTCTCTCTCAACTTCTTCAGGTTGACTGTCATCCTCACCAGCATCTTGGTTACCTTCAGTAGTAACCTCCTCAGCCCCAATTTCCTCAACCCGATCATCTTTCTCAGGAAGAGTCTCCATCTCATCAGCAGCATCCTGCTCATCCTCATCAGCCTCAGTAGGCTCAACCACTTCCTCAGCAACCACAAATTCATCCCCAGCATTACCCTCAGGGACCTCATGCACAACCTCAGACTCACCCACAACAACAACCGGGGCCTCTTTCTCCCCCTCAATACCAACAACAGTGCTATCAGGTATATCCAGAGTAGGGTTAGCCATCATTACCTCGTTTTCAGGGTTGGTGGGAGTGGAGGTTTGCTCTGAAGTTTTTGGTGTTGAATCAACATCACCCTTAGCAGCTTTCTTGCCTTTTCGCCGTTGATAAGTGGATTTCCTTTTTGGTGCGGTGGCGGTAATGGCTTCAGCAGTTGCGCTTCTGGTTCTGCGGCGTCTAGGTTGCTCCATCTGTTCTGCAGCTGCTGCAAGAGTGTCAATTGAAGACTTGCGTGCCATTGTTAGTGATTTAGAGAAGAAGAATCGAAACTTGATTTTGCAGAGAGAGTTGTTTTTTTTTTTTTGCAAAAATTTTGAGCGCGTACACAGTAGAAGAAGATTAGGGCAAATTATACAATAATCAGCTGAAGAGTAGAGATAGTTGTATTGTAACATGTTACCAACATAATCGGACCACTATCACACGATCACACCCATGTTCATCTTACCACGTGTCAGTGTTGGATTAACACGTAACCAGAGCGGTCTTCAAACCTGAAAACTTATAAGTTACAATGTTTCAATGTTAGACTAACATTGGTAAGTTAACACCAGGGAGGAAAGTTGTAGGTGCAGGGCTTCATCCAAGGCAACATCATGTGAGAGCATGAGATATTCCTGTCTACAGATCTGGAACCTTGCCCAAGTACTTAGGTATCAAGACATAAATTCATACCATCAGTATGAGTAAGTAACACATCAACCAGAAAAAACACAGAGTGGATATACATATCCAGGGAAGGGATGTTCCCATAGCATAGAAGATCACAAAACATAGTGTTTTACCTGCAGTGAGTCACCCATAAAGTATGCCTCAACACATGATTCCTAGGATTATTACTCCCCCTAAGCCCAAACCGACACAAGGAAAAAAGGAATACAGAACTAGAAAGCATGCAGCAATGTTAGATTAACATTGGGAGATGGTAACCAAGTACAAACAGCTTTACTGACTGGGATCAGGACATATCAATTTATCTTAATGAACTCTTTTGAACAAAAACTAGTGAATGTCAAAGGATAGTTTCATCACTGAATGTGGGCAGCACAAGACCCCACACACCCCAGCAACTTAACTATCAGCAACAAATTAGGCAAGTACAAAGGAACTAAATGAAGACAATACATTTATCATATACTTCTCCACCCCAGTCCCTCATGCATAATTGTTTTCCAACCTGTATACAAGCGAAATACCAAGTGAGCAATCCTACTGAATGCAAGCAGTCGAAACTTCAAACACCCCAGTAGTAGAGATCACTATCATGCATAACCTTGGCCATAGACAAAACACAAAAATAAGCACACTGAATGTCAATGAAGCTTTCAACATCATGTACCCCAGCTTCTCTTCACGTTTCGTCAAACCTAACACGGATAAGTCACAACTGAATGACATCAGAGTAGTGAGCTCTGTGTACCCCAGCTTCTCCTGGTGTTAGATTAACATTCACAGACTAACAACAGAGTTTTACTTAACAAACCTCTTGATATGTACCTGTCTACCAGTCAACTCATCTCTCCATACAGTTTAACCACACAACCTAACAGAATCTCTAACAAAGATGTTATATGCAAGAAGAGAGAATACAGAAGGACACAAAAAGAATTACAGATACACCACAACCAATAACCAGTGCTAGACAGTGGTGTTATGTCAACACTGGTGAACTAACATTCCTAAACGATGCACATGCCAAGAGAATTCCTCAAACTGAAGAACCTCTCAGAATCTAAGGGTTTAGTGAACATATCGGCAAGCTGATTGTTAGTTTCAATGTGTTCAATGTCAATGAGCTTATCTTCTACCATGTTTCTCAGAAAGTGATGTCTTATGTCAATATGTTTAGTTCTGGAGTGTTGCACAGGGTTCTTAGAAATGCTTATAGCACTAAGATTATCACAAAACATAAGTAAGGTATCACTGTCTAACCCATAATCCAGTAGCATGTGTTTAAGCCATACTAGCTGAGTGACAGAACTGCCTGCTGCTATGTATTCAGATTCAGCAGTGGAGAGTGACACACAGTTTTTCTTTCTACTGTACCATGAGACCAAGTTGTTCCCCAGATAAACACATCCTCCACTTGTAGACTTCCTGTCATCAGTGTCACCTGCCCAGTCTGAGTCGCTGAAACCTACAAGATTTGTGTTAGTGTCATAGGAATACCATATACCAAGGGCCAAGGAGCCAGAAATGTATCTAAGTATTCTCTTCACAACAATCAGATGTGACTGCTTTGGACATGCCTGGTACCTAGCACAAACAAAGACAGAGAACATTATGTCAGGCCTTGAAGCAGACAGGTAGAGTAAGCTCCCTATCATTGAACGGTACAATGTGGGATCAACATTGGCACCATTAACATCCCTGGATATCTTCACAGATGAAGACATGGGAGTCTTGCAAGGCTTTGAATCTGCTAATTCAAACCTTTTCACCAAATTTCTTGCATACTTTTCCTGACTTAGGAAAATCCCATTACCTGTTTGTTTTACTTGAAGACCAAGAAAGAAAGTTAATTCTCCCATCATGCTCATCTTAAACTGCCCTGTCATTGATTCAACAAATTTTTCTAGAATAGAATTGTTAGTTGAGCCAAACACAATATCATCTACATATATTTGAGCAACACAGACATGAGAATCTTTCTTCAAGACAAACAGTGTTCTATCTCCATCACCTCTAACAAAACCAAGACTTAAAAGGAATTTTGTAAGCCTTTCATACCATGCTCTAGGTGCTTGTTTAAGACCATACAGTGCCTTTTCAAGCTTGTACACATGGTTTGGATACTTAGGATCTGTGAACCCCTTTGGCTGTTCAACATATACTTCCTTATCAATCAGCCCATTCAGAAACGCACCCTTTACATCCATTTGGTATAGTTTTATCTTAAGAAAACATGATATGGCTAGAAGTAACCTAATAGATTCAATCCTAGCAACTGGAGAAAATGTCTCATCAAAATCTACACCTTCAACCTGTGTGTACCCCTGAGCAACTAGTCTAGCTTTGTTTCTAACTATAACCCCTTCCTCATTACTCTTGTTCTTAAATATCCACTTCGTCCCTATTACATTAACATTAGGTGGTCTAGGTACAATTATCCAGACATTGTTCTTAGTAAACTGTAATAGTTCATCCTGCATGGCATTAATCCAAAAGTTATCAAGAAGGGCTTCATTCACATTTTTAGGTTCTATGGTGGAGACAAAACAAGAGGCATTATCAACAGTACAAGTGAAGTTCATGCAGACACACAGTTTTACCATATCTCTATAGTCAAGTCTTTCTCTGTTGCGTGTCCCTACCCGTTCAGTGAGTTCACCTATTACCTGGGATGCTGGATGGTCTTTCTGAATCCTAGCCGGGGGGTCTCTTCTAGGTTCAGAAGCACCTCCATGTTCTGAGTCAGAATCCTCTGATGTTATTCTAACATCTGATCTCGCTGGTGTTAGTCTAACATCATTCCCTGACTCTTGTTCAGTGTTTCCAGCTTCCAGTTCCAATGTTGGTGTAACATTGTCAGGAGTAACATTCTCGGTTTCCACTGTTGGTTCAACATTGGGAACTAAGATGTCACCAGTACCTGTATCAAGAGTGAAATCATCAAACACAACATTCACTGACTCCTGAATTGTCTTCAATCTAAGATTGTAGACTCTAAAGGAAGTACTATTGGCTGAGTATCCTACAAAGATGCATTTTTCACTTTTAGAATCAAATTTACTCAGATAATCCCTGTCATTCAGTAGATAACAATCATATCCAAATTCATGAAAATATGCAACATTTGGTTTTACACCTTTCAAGAGTTCATATGGAGTCATGTTAGTTCCAGGTCTAAGATACACCTGTTACTAATGTGACAAGCAGTATTTAAGGCTTCAGCCCAGAGTCTTTTGGATAAGTCTTTGGCATTGAGCATAACTCTGGCCATCTCTTGAAGAGTCATGTTCTTTCTCTCAGCAATCCCATTCTGCTGAGGAGTCTTAGGAGCTGAAAATTCATGGAAAATACTTTTAGTATTGCAATAGTTATCAAAACTAGCATTTTCAAATTCTTTACCATGATCAGACCTAATCTTTGTCACAGTGGAGCCATACAAGTTTTTAATACTAGCACAAAGAATTTTGAATTGATCAAAAGCTTCTGACTTTTCTTTAAGAAATTTTACCCAAGTGTATCTAGAGAAGTCATCTACAATCACAAAGGCATATCTCTTGCCACTGAGACTACTTACCTCAATTGGACCCATTAAGTCCATGTGCAGCAATTCAAAACACCTACTAGATCTAGGGTTAGCATTCTGTACTTGTAGGGGTGTATGAACTGCTCTGGTTTGCTTACCCTTGAGGCAATCACCACACACAAGGTTACCTGGACAAGACAGCTTTGGTAAGCCTCTTACAGCATCAACTTTCTGTAATTTCTCAAGGTTTCTGTAGTGAACATGTCCAAGTTTCCTATGCCATATAGAAGCCTCATCTATCTTGGCATGGAAACATTCTGCTTCCTCCTGGGCTAGGTAGCAGTTGTCTTTGGATCTAGTACCTGTCATCACAAGAACATTGTCACTATCATAAACATCACAAGATATCTTATCAAATGTAACCAGTAAGTCATCATCACACAGCTGACTGCTACTGATTAGATTTGCCTTTAACCCATCTACCAACAACACATCCTTCAAGGGAGGGAATCCATCAACATTCAACGTCCCCTTGGCAATGATTTTTCCTTTGGTGCCTCCTCCATATGTCACTGTTCCAGCACTCAAAGGTACCATTTGCTTAAGATTCTCTTTGCTGCCTGTCATGTGTCTTGAACATCCACTATCGAAGTACCATTTACCTGAAAGGTTAGAGTACACAGCAGAGAAAACAACATTGTACACAACTTTAATCTTAGGGGTTTTAGCCTTTTCTATCCAAGTTCTACTTTTCTGTCCTGCACCCAATGTTAGTCTAACATCAGAACCTGTTGTAGAATTAACATTGGACGCAGAGGCTGTTTTCTTACCACTTTCTTTTATAAATTTCCTACAGAATGGTTTAATGTGACCTGGTTGAAAACAGTACTGGCAGATAAAAGTATGTTTACTCTTAACAGTGTTAATGGTTCCTATACTCACATTATCAGATTCTTTAACAAAGCTTGTAGTTAGATAGGCAGAATTAACATTTGAAATGGAAGGTTTCTCAACAAATCCCAGACCACATGTACCTGAGTTACTCATGTTCAGTACCTCATCAAGTTTAGAAGTACCTCCATTCCATTTGGCTATGATCTGAGAATCCTTTTTGAGTTTCTCCTTTACCTCTTTCAGCTCAGCTTCAGCTTTGTCAAGATCCCTTTCATAGAGTTTCAACATGTTCTTCAAACATTCAATGTCATGCTTCTGTGCTTTATTTTTCTTTATGAGTCTGACATTCTCTCTCTCAAGTCTGAGAAAGGTTGTATGCAGGTCATCAAGAATTTCCTCCTGGGACATCTCATCTTCATTGAAGTACTCCTCTTCTAGATCAACTGAGCCATGAAAACAATCAAAGTTAGTATCATCACAATCAGAGAATGTGTCATGGTTAACCTGTGTATCATTTCCGTTCCAATCTCCAAAGAAGATCTCCTGCTTTGCTGTTGGTTCTCTAATGTTAGAGTAACATTGAGATTCTTGGCAGTTTCTGGAGTCTTCTCCTGACCAGATGATCCGAGTGCAGAGCGCAGCAGTGTTGATTTCCTCTGATTGTTCATCAGCACTTGTTCCAGATTCGAAGTCAGCTTCATTAAAGTCATCTACACAGACCCAATGAGAATTCCCTCTTGTTTTGAGGGTGTTAGCACATTCATGTTTAAAGTGACCATACCCCTTACATTCATAACACTGGACATCTTTCAATTTCTCAGCATCTTGAGGAGTGCTCTTAGATGCCATGTATTTTACAAACTTTGGGGGCAATTTCTTATAACTAACAGCAGCATTACTGGGTTGTTTTTCTTTATTTTTATCTTTGTAACCCAAATTACTAAACTTCCTAGTGATGTTACCATAGTTAGAAGAGATCCACTCATATTCATCCTCATCACTCCCTGTAGAATCTGAGCTAGTACCTAGTAAGGCTAAAGCAAGTTGTTTACTGGACTTTCCTAGGAATTCTAGTTCAAATTCTTTTAGAGTGTTCATTAATGTTTGAAAGTCCATGTTGGCAGGATCTCTAGACTCATTCATAGCAATTCTTTTGACAGTAAACTTAGAAGATAATGTTCTAAAGGCTTTGTAGACCATGGTTTGATTAGGGATGATAAAACCTAAGTTTTGGCACTGATTAGCAATATCTAGAAGTTTCTCAAAATAACTATCAATGCTTTCATCCTCACCCATCTCTATCTTCTCAAAGTCCCTCAAAAGTTTTCTATATTTAGAGTCCCTCACAGCCACATCACCCTCACAATGTAATTCAAGAATTTCCCATGCAGCTTTAGCAGTAGAACAAGTTTGAATAAGTTTGAACATATGATTACCTACCCAACTAAAAATAGCATTGAAGTTGTAGAGAGCAATTTCGTTGGCTGTCCATTGTCCCATTGGCTTAGGTACCAGATCAGCATCTCCATCTCTTGGCAAGTAGGGGATGGTGTAGCCTTCTAGTACTGCGTCCCAAGCTCTTAGGTCGATGGATTTGATGTGGACTCTGAGCCTGATCTTCCAGTAGGCATAGTTGTTGGGACCCTCCAATACAGGCAACCTGCTGGTATTAGGGTTGGAATTGTCCATCTTGTCGTATCAACGCCAAACACCGGTGAAGTTGGTGCTTGGCTCTGATACCAATTGAAATTGTGGATCGGGTTGATACGTTGTTGTTGTTAACTTAACACTGGAGAGTTAACAGCAGATTTGCAACGTTGTTAACTCAGCGATGTTACTTTAACAACAGTCCAGAAGAATTGTGCAGTGGAATAAACAAACACCAAGTTTAAGAAGTGAATATAGAATTATATTAACTTCCGAGCCTTAGGCAAAATAACCCGTGAAGGTTTTAACAAAGGTCGTTCTCTCAATTCTCAAGCTCCTCACTCTTAAATTGATTGAACTAAGCAAAGCACACAAGAATTGCTTCGTATATCTCTAACAGCTCCTCACTCTTAGATCTATCCTAACAATTCACAAACTTTGCTAAAGCAAGACAACACTCAACAACTGTAAATTAATCTCTCGGATTGATTGGCTCCTCTCTCGTATTTGTCTTGATGTACTTCACACCTATATATAGGTTCTTGATCTTCGACTTCAAGGTGTGTTGTACACGGTTGGTAATTCTCCTTGTTTCCTTCTTGAACTCTTCTTCTTTGTTCTCGCAGTCCTTCTTGAATAATAGTTCCTTCGTTAGTGATCTAACTAGGGAAAGACTCCTTCTTCAAATCAGGACTTGAACTTGGAAAGCATTCCTAGTTCCACTCGAACTCTTCTTTCCTTGTAGAGTGGTTTGCGTAATTAAGGAAACTTTCCTTCTTGGAAACTTGAGCGTCCAACCTATGACAAGTTTGTTTCCTGAATAATAATCAAAGACAATTACAACTGTGGAACTTAGTTAGTTAAGTGAATAAGGCAAAACAATAATGAAGAAATTAATAAAGATTGTAAATCGGATTCTGCTCCAGCAATGTTATCCTAACATTGATTTCTCCATGTTAAACTAACATTGTCAGAATACCTGCACTTCAATGTTAAACTAACATCGACCGAATACCTGCACTTTCATTTTCTACCATATCCTATAGGATAGTAAATACACAAATTACCAATTAAGGTATTTTCTAGCTTTTTCCCATAGGATATGGGATAACTCTACTAGTTTAAGGAATTTGCTATATTGTCCCGTAGGACAAAAATTAGTCTACCTATTAAGGTATCCTTTGTCGTATCCTGTAGGATAGGAGATATGGTAACCTGTATATGTAATCGAGATAACGTAACCTCTGTTGTTGTATCACCGTATCCACACGAGAGTATATGGGTATTCATTGTTGTAAGCGATATGTCCTGATGACGATACCTCTCTGATTTTATACGAGTATCTTTGCCGTGGAGGCATATGGACAGTTGCCTTTCAAGCGATATGTTGTGAGGGCGATACATCTCTACTGTTTTATCAACATTTTTTGTCTTCCTCCTTATCTCGTGGATAGGGGATCTTTTTTCTTTTTCTTTTTTCTTTTGTCCTCCTTATCTCGTGGATAGATGATCTTTTTTCTTTTCTTTTGTCCTCCTTGTCTCGTGGATAGGAGATCATTTTCCTTTTCTTTTGTCATTCTTATCTCGTGGATAGGGGATCTTTTTTCTTTTCTTTTGTCCTCCTTGTCTCGTTGATGGAGGGTGTCTACGTACATGTCATTTAAATGAATAACAATATATGCAACAAAATATATCAATATAAAACCTCAAGATAGATAACAGGCAAGAACCGGATAGCCTCCGATTTGCCTATCATTTAGGTTATAAGATACTTTTACCTTTTAAGGTATATTTCTATGTTATCCCGTATGATATGTTTGTTCCTGCAATATGTCTATCAATATGAAAGAGAGAGATATACAACATTCTCAAAATAAAAATTAATAAGAAATAAAGGTCAAAAACCGGGTAAAGCTCAGTTTGCCTAATATGGGGGAAAGACAATTCATGTAAATGTAAATTGTTCCAACGTAATTAAAAGCAGAAATTAATAAGCCAAAGTAATTCCTGGGCAGTTTATAGTTGAAGATATTGTAGAATGTAGCTTCAAATATTGTTACATCTCATGGGCGGTTTTGAGCTATCACCAACGCAAAGTGTAGGTATGATAATGCTGAGCCTGTTGACGTTGTCGAGATTCTCAAGAAAAATAGTCTCGTGTTGATTGGCGTGAAGTGTGGGCCGCATTGTCGAAACTGAGAGTAGGAGGGGCACTATGTGGCCTTTGATGTGGTTGTCTAATGACCTTTAGATAGTCGTAATATTTGTTTGCTATTCTGCTTGAATTCTAGCATTTGCTGTTATATGTTGTATGGTTGCTATTTTTCACGATAGGAGCTATCATTTGCTTGGGTAAGAATCTATATCCATGCACTATAGGATAAGTATGTCGGTTAAGCTATTTGCTGCCATATCACATGGGATAGGAGATAAGTCGACATGTTAAGGTGTTCCGGCCATCTTGTTGTAAGATAAGAGATTCGTTTACCTGTTCGGGTATTGTCTATCATTTCCCGTAGGATATGAGATATCATTTACCGTTTGAGGTATTTCCTGTCTCTTTCCGTCGGCGAATCGGCTGAGAGTAAAATGCGTGAAGTCAAGCAAGGTTGCAGCGAGAATAAAAATCATATGAAACATCATTTGGAAAAGTTAAAGCCCGTCCATATCAGATTAGAGACTACCTAGGCCAATGTTTGTAAATGACTGTTTTTGTCCATATCATTTATAGGTCCAATGAGAGATGTCAACATTTCTTCCATGTAACTTAAGCATGCGCTTTGTCAATCTTAAAGAGGATAAGATAGGTAATGAGCGAGAAGTCATCGTTAGGAAGGTCCTCGGCAATAGTAATTGTGAAAATGACGAATGCGAAGATGGCGCAGAGAAGTTTCTTGACATTCTTTGGTCACTCTTGGAGTAAGTTGTATAGTTTACGATGATATAAAGTGTAGCATATTATGCTGATTAGAATGATCTTCCTGTTAACACTTCTTGTGCTTTGGAGCGATTTTATTTAATCAGTGCATCCTCATTTATTTGAACAGTAGCTGTTCATTTTGAACCTTGCATTATATATTTTATAGTCGTCATGGTATTATTGGAGATCTCATTAGCGATGAGAATTTATTGTTTGCTGGCTTCATTTAGAAATTGACAGTAGTTCAAAGGGTAAAGTCATATCGTACCACGTAGAGTGGATTGTTTTTTAATCGATTGACCAGTATGAGTAAGATGTTAACCCTCATAGTGGATATACATGTTGTAATCACTGCGACTACAACATATTTTAGAATTTGGTTTTTTTTTCTTGACTCGCGTCTCGCAAGCGATAATAAGTGTGTTTCTCGTTGTAAGATCAGTCGTAGTACAGTGACGGATGTAACGCCACTGCCATAAAATTATGGTATGAATGAGTGATTCAGCTAATCATATTATCGCGCTGTTTTGAGCGTCCAGTAGTATTCTATCATTATATAGGTGTTATCTTCAATTTATTATAAATATGCATAGTAGGCATCGAGCTAAGTGCTTGGCCTTTGCATCCTCGGACCATATTTAGAGGAGGCATTTGGCGACGATTATGTGCCTTTGAGAGTCGTGGTCTCATTTCGGTGCTTTACTGCGCCTTAAGAGGCGGGTTACCACGTAGATATTAGTCGTTGTGCCTTCAGAGGCGGGTTACCGCGCTGGTACTTGATGTTGTAATCTGGTTCGTCTTTGTTCATTTTTGTATGGATTAATACAAGCATGTTATCTCATATTTGTGCGCAAATTTCTGCAATTCGCGTGGTGTCTCAAAGTAACTTATCTATTTGTAATATATAAAGGAATACTGTAAGGAATTATATATTTGATTTGTTGTCATTTCAGTTATGGTACCTCGTGGGTGTATGATTCATAATCATTTAAGGCAGGGTACTGCGTAGGTACATGTTTTGTTGTCATTTTAGGCCGGGTACCGTGTAGGTACGTATGTCTCTACCGTTATAGGCATGGTACCGCGTAGGTAAATATTCCTCTACCAATTTAGGCATGAAACTGTATAGGTAGACATTGTTGTGCCATTTCTGTATGTTACCGTGTAGGTAGATGTAATTCTTACTATTTCTAGCATATTTTCGTAAAGGTACATATAACTCTTGTCATTTCGATCATATTACCGTATAGGTAGTTGTTACTCTGCCATTTCTGGCATGTCTCGTTTGTGTTGTCGACAATGTCTGTTTCCTCATTTGAGTTCGTGAATAAAAAGAGCGTTTCAGGGTCTAGTTAAATATTTTGTACCATATCCTATAGGATAGTAAATAAACAAATTACCCGTTAAGGTATTTTCTACCTTTGTCCCATAGGATATGAGATAACTCTACTAGTTTAAGGCATTTGCTATATTGTTCAGTAGGACAAAAATAAGTCTACCTATTAAGGTATCCTCTGTCGTATCCTGTAGGATAGGAGGTAAGTTAACCTATATATGTAATCGAGATAACGTAACCTATGTTGTTGTATCACCATATCCACACGATGGTATATGGGTATTCGTCGTTGTAAGCGATATGTCCTGATGGCGATACCTCTCTGATGTTATACGAGTATCTTTGTCGTGGAGGCATATGGACAATCGTCTTTTCAAGCGATATGTCCTGAGGGCGATACCTCTCTGCTGTTTTACCAGCGTCTTTGTCGTGGAGGCTTATGGACAGTGGCCTTTCAAGCGACATGTCCTGAGGGCGATACCTCTCTGCTGTTTTATCAACATTTTTTTTCTGTCTCCTTATCTCGTGGATAGGGGATCTTTTTTCTTTTTTTTTTCTTTTGTCCTCCTTATCTCGTGGATAGGGGATCTTTTTTCTTTTCTTTTGTCCTCCTTATCTCGTGGATAGGGGATATTTTTCCTTTTCTTTTGTCCTCCTTATCTCGTGGATAGGGGATCTTTTTTCTTTTCTTTTGTCTTCCTTGTCTCGTTGATGGAGGGTGTCTACGTTCATGTCATGTAAATGAATAACAATATATGCAACATTATATATCAATATAAAACCTCAAGATAGATAACAGGCATGAACCGGATAGCCTCCGATTTGCCAATCCTTTAGGTTATAAGATACTTTTACCCTTTAAGGTATATTTTTGTCTTATCCCGTATGATATGTTTGTTCCTGCAATCAGTCTATCAATATGAAAGAGAGAGATATACAACATTCTCAAAATAAAGATTAATAAGAAATAAAGGTCAAAAACCGGGTAAAGCCCAGTTTGCCTAATATGGGGGAAAGACAATTCATGTAAATGTAAATTGTTCCAACATAATTAAAAGCAGAAATTAATAAGCCAAAGTAATTCCTGGGCAGTTTCTAGTTGAAGATATTGTAGAATGTAGCTTCAAATATTGTTACATCTCATGGGTGGTTTTGAGCTATCACCAGCGCAGAGTGTAGGTATGATAATGCTGAGCATTTTGGCATTGTCGAGATTCTCAAGAAAAAGAGTCGCGTGTTGATTGGCGTGAAGTGTGGGCCGCATTCTCGAAACTGAGAGTAGGAGGGGCAATATGTTGCCTTTGCTGTGGTTGTCTAATAACCTTTAGATAATCGTAATATTTATTTACTATTCTATTTGAATTCTAGCATTTCCTGTTATATCTTGTATGGTTGCTATTTTGCACAATAGGAGATATCATTTGCTTGGGTAGGAATCTATATTCGTGTACTGTAGGATAAGTATTTCGGTTAATCTACTTACTGCTATATCACATAGGATAGGAGATAAGTCAACATGTTAAGGTGTTCCGGCCATGTTGCTGTAAGATAGGAGATTCGTTTACCTGTTAGGGTATTGTCTATCATTTCCCGTAGCATATGCGATATCATTTACCGTTTGAGGTATTTTCTGTCTCTTTCCGTCGGCAATTCGGCTGATAGTAAAATGCTTGAAGTCAAGCAAGGTTGCAGCGAGAATAAAAATCATATGAAACATCATTTGGAAAAGTTAAAGCCCGTCATGACGGACTAGAGACTACCCAGGCCAATGTTTGTAAATGACGGTTTTTGTCCATATCATTTATAGGTCCAATGAGAGATGTCAACATTTCTTCCATGTAACTTAAGCATGCGATTTGTTAATCTTAAAGAGGATAAGGTAGGTAATGAGCGAGAAGTCATCGTTAGGAAGGTCCTCGGCTGTAGTAATTTTGAAAATGACGAATGCGAAGATGGCGCAGAGAAGTTTCTTGACATTCTTTGGTCACTCTTTGTGTAAGTTGTATAGTTTACGATGATGTAAAGTGTAGCATATTATGCTGGTTAGAATGATCTTCCAGTTAACACTTCTTGTGCTTTGGACATATTTTATTTAATCAATGCATCCTCATTTATTTGAACAGTAGTTGTTCATTTTTAACCTTGCATTATATATTTTATAGTCGCCGTGGTATTATTGGAGATCTCATTAGCGATGAGATTTTATCATTTTTTCTGGCTTCATTTAGAAATTGACAGTACTTCAAAGGGTAAAGTCATATCGTACCATGTAGAGTGGATTGTTTTTTAATCGATTGACCAGTATGAGTAAGATGTTAACCTTCATAGTGGATATACATGTTGTGATCACTGCGACTACAACATATTTTAGAAGTTGGTTTTTTATTCTTGACTGGCGTCTCGCACGCGATAATAAGCATGTTTCTCGTTGTAAGATTAGTCGCAGTACGGTGACGGATGTAACGCCACTGCCATAAAAGTATGGTATGAATGATTTATTCAGCTAATCATGTTATCGAGCTGTTTTTGAGCGTCCAGTGGTATTCTATCATTATATAGGTGTTATCTTGAATTTATTATAAATATGCATTGTAGCCATCGAGCTAAGTGCTTGGCCTTTGCATCCTCGCACCAGATTTAGAAGAGGCATTTGGCGACGATTATGTGCCCTTGAGAGTCGAGGTCTCATTGGTGCTTTACTGCGCCTTAAGAAGCGGGGTACCTATAGGTACTGGTTTTTGTGTCGTATGTGGCGGGATACCACATAGATCTTTGTCGTTGTGCCTGTACAGGCGGGTTACCACGCTGGTACTTGATGTTGTAATCTGGTTCGTCTTTGTTTATTTTTGTATGGAATAATACAAGCATGTTATCTCATATTTGTGCGCAAATTTCTGCAATTCGCGTGGTGTCTCAAAGTAACTTATCTATTTGTAATATATAAACGAATACTGTAAGGAATCATGTATTTGATTTGTTGTCATTTTAGTTATGGTACCTCGTGGGTGTATGATTCATAAGCATTGAAGGCAGGGTACCGCGTAGGTACATGTTTTGTTGTCGTTTTAGGCCGGGTACCGTGTAGGTACGTATGTCTCTACCGTTATAGGCATGGTACCGGGTAGGTAAATATTCCTATGCCAATTTAGGCATGAAACTATATAGGTAGACGTTGCTCTGCCATTTCTGTATGTTACCGTGTATGTAGAAGTAATTCTTGCCATTTCTAGCATGATTTCGTAAAGGTACATGTAACTCTTGTCATTTCGATCATATTACCGTATAGGTAGTTGTTACTCTGCCATTTCTGGCATGTCTCGTTTGTGTTGTCGACAATGTCTATTTTCTCGTTTGAGTTTGTGAATAAAAAGAGCGTTTCAGGGTCTAGTTAAATATTTTCTACCATATCCTATAGGATAGTAAATAATCAAATTACCCGTTAAGGTTTTTTCTAGCTTTTTCCCATAGGATATGATATAATTCTACTAGTTTAAGGCATTTGCTATATTGTCCCATAGGACAAAATAAGTCTACCTATTAAGGTATCCTCTGTCGTATCCTGTAGGATAGGAGGTAAGTTAACCTGTATATGTAATCGAGATAACGTAACCTCTGTTGTTGTATCACCGTATCCACACGAGGGTATATGGATATTCGTTGTTGTAAGCGATATGTCCTGATGGCGATACCTCTCTGATGTTATACGAGTATCTTTGTCGTGGAAGCATATGGACAGTCGCCTTTTCAAACGATATGTCCTGAGGGCGACACCTCTCTGCTGTTTTACCAACATTTTTGTCGTCGAGGCTTATGGACAGTCGCCTTTCAAGCGATATGTTCTGAGGGCTATACCTCTCTTCTGTTTTATCAGCATTTGTTTTTCTTCCTCCTTATCTCGTGGATGGGGAATCTTTTTTGTTTTTTTTCTTTTGTCCTCCTTATCTCGTGGATAAGGGATCTTTTTTCTTTTCTTTTTGCCTCCTTATCTCGTGGATAGGGGATCTTTTTCCTTTTCTTTTGTCCTCCTTATCTCGTGGATATGGGATCTTTTTTCTTTTCTTTTGTCCTCCTTGTCTCGTTGATGGAGGGTATCCACGTTCATGTCCTTTAAACGAATAACAATATATGCAACAATATATATATATCAATATAAAACCTCAAGATAGATAATAGGCAAGAACTGGATAGCCTCCGATTTGCCTATCCTTTAGGTTATAAGATAATTTTACCCTTTAAGGTATGTTTCTGTCTTATCCCGTTTGATATATTTGTTCCTGCAATCAGTCTATCAATATGAAAGAGAGAGATATACAACATTCTCAAAATAAAGATTAATAAGAAATAAAGGTCAAAAACCAGGTAAAGCCCAGTTTGCCAAATATGGTGGAAAGACAATTCATGTAAATGTAAATTGTTCCAACGTAATTAAAAGCGGAAATTAATAAGCCAAAGAAATTCCTGCGCAGTTTCTAGTTGAAGATATTGTAGAATGTAGCTTCAAATATTGTTACATCTCATGGGTGGTTTTGAGCTATCACCAGCGCAAAGTGTAGGTATGATAATGCTGAGCCTGTTGGCGTTGTCAAGATTCTCAAGAAAAAGAGTCTCGTGTTGATAGGTGTGAAGTGTGGGCCGTATTGTTGAAACTGAGAGTAGTAGGGGGACTTGCCTTTGATGTGGTTGTCTAATAACCTTTAGATAATCGTAATATTTGTTTGCTATTCTGTTTGAATTCTAGCATTTTCTGTTATATCTTGTATGGTTGCTGTTTTTCACAATAGGAGATATCATTTGCTTGGGTAGGAATCTATATTCGTGCACAGTAGGATAAGTATTTCGGTTAAGCTATTTACTGCCATATCACATAGGATAGGAGATAAGTCGAAATGTTAAGGTGTTTCGGCCTTGTTGTTGTAAGATATGAGATTCGTTTACCTGTTAGGGTATTGTCTATCATTTCCCGTAGCATATGAGATAGCATTTACCGTTTGAGGTATTTTCTGTCTCTTTTCGTCGGCGATTCGGCTGATAGTAAAATGCTTGAAGTCAAGCAAGGTTGCAGCGAGAATAAAAATCATATGAAACATCATTTGGAAAAGTTAAAGCCCGTCATGACGGACTGGAGACTACCCAGGCCAATGTTTGTAAATGACGGTTTTTGTCCATATCATTTATAGGTCCAATGAGAGATTTCAACATTTCTTCCATGTAACTTAAGCATGCACTTTGTCAATCTTAAAGAGGATAAGGTAGGTAATGAGCGAGAAGTCATATCGTACGTGATTGACCAGTACTTCTAAGGGTAAAGTCATATCGTACCACGTAGAGTGGATTGGTTTTTAATCGATTGACCAGTATGAGTAAGATGTTAACCTTCATAGTGGATATACATGTTGTGATCACTGCGACTACAATATATTTTAGAATTTGGTTTTTTTTTCTTAACTCGCGTCTCGCACGTGATAATAAGCGTGTTTCTCATTGTAAGATTAGTCGCAGTACGGTGACGGATGTAACGGCACTGCCATAAAATTATGGTATGAATGATTTATTCAGCTAATCATATTATCGCGCTGTTTTTGAGTGTCCAGCAGTATCCTATCATTATATAGGTGTTATCTTCAATTTATTATAAATATGCAGAGTAGGTATCGAGCTAAGTGCTTGGCCTTTGCATCCTCGGACCAGATTTAGAAGAGGCATTTGGCGACGATTATGTGCCCTTGAGAGTCGAGGTCCCATTGGTGCTTTACTGCGGCTCAAGAGGCGGGGTACGGTATAGGTACTGGTTTTTGTGTCGTATGAGGCGGGATAACACGGAGATACTAGTCGTTGTCCCTGTAGAGGCGGGTTACCACGCTGGTACTTGATGTTGTAATCTGGTTCGTCTTTGTTCATTTTTGTATGGATTAATACAAGCATGTTATCTCATATTTGTGCGTAAATTTTTGCAATTCTCGTGGTGTCTCAAAGTAACTTACCTATTTGTAATATATAAAGGAATAATGTAAGGAATCATGTATTTGATTTGTTGTCATTTCAGTTATGGTACCTCGTAGGTGTATGATTCATAGTCATTTAAGGGAGGGTACCGCGTAGGTACATCGTTTGTTGCCGTTTTAGGCCGGGTACCATGTAGGTACGTATGTCTCGACCGTTATAGGCATGGTACCGCGTAGTTAAAATTCCTATGCCAATCTAGGCATGAAACTGTATAGGTAGCCGTTGCTCTGCCATTTCTGTATGTTACCGTGTAGGTAGATGTAATTCTTGCCATTTCTAGCATGATTTCGTAAAGGTACATGTAACTCTTGTCATTTTGATCATATTACCGTATAGGTAGTTGTTACTCTGCCATTTTTGGCATGTCTCGTTTGTGTTGTCGACAATGTCTGTTTCCTCGTTTGAGCTCGTGAATAAAAAGAACGTTTCAGGGTCTAGTTAAATATTTTCTACAATATCCTATAGGATAGTAAATAAACAAATTACCCGTTAAGGTATTTCTAGCTTTTTCCCGTAAGATATGAGACAACTCTACTAGTTTAAGGCATCTGCTATATTGTCCCGTAGGACAAAAATAAGTCTACATGTTAAGCTATCCTCTGTCGTATCCTGTAGGATAGGAGGTAAGTTAACATGTATATGTAATCACCATATCCACACGAGGGTATATGGATATTCGTCGTTGTAAGCGATATGTCCTGATGGCGATACCTCTTTGATGTTATACGAGTATCTTTGCCGTGGAGGCATATGGACAGTCGCCTTTTCAAGCGATATGTCCTGAGGGCGATACCTCTCTGCTGTTTTACTAACATCTTTGACGTGGAGGCTTATGGACAGTCGCCTTTCAAGCGATATGTCCTGAGGGCGATACCTCTCTGCTGTTTTATCAGCATTTTTTTTTCTTCATCCTTATCTCGCGGATAGGGGATCTTTTTTCTTTTTTTTTCTTTTGTCCTCCTTATCTCATGGATATGGGATCTTTTTTCTTTTCTTTTTTCCTCCTTATCTCGTGGATATGGGATCTTTTTCCTTTTCTTTTGTCCTCCTTATCTCGTGGATAGGGGATCTTTTTTCGTTTTTTGTCCTCCTTGTCTCGTTGATGGACGGTGTCCACGTTCATGTCATTTAAACGAATAACAATATATGCAACAATATATATCAATATGAAACCTCAAGATAGATAATAGGCAAGAAGCGGATAGCCTCCGATTTGCCTATCCTTTAGGTTATAAGATACTTTTACGCTTTAAGGTATATTTCTGTCTTATCCCGTATGATATGTTTGTTCCTGCAATCAGTCTATCAATATGAAAGAGAGAGATATACAACATTCTCAAAATAAAGATTAATAAGAAATAAAGGTCAAAAACCGGGTAAAGCCCAACTTGCCTAATATGGGGGAGAGACAATTCATGTAAATGTAAATTGTTCCAATGTAATTAAAAGCAGAAATTAATAAGCCAAAGTAATTCCTGTGCAGTTTCTAGTTGAAGATATTGTAGAATGTACCTTCAAATATTGTTACATCTCATGGGTGGTTTTGAGCTATCACCAGCGCAGAGTGTAGGTATGATAATGCTGAGCCTGTTTGCGTTGTCGAGATTCTCAATAAAAAGAGTCTCGTGTTGATTCGCGTGAAGGGTGGGCCGCATTGTCGAAACTGAGAGTAGTAGGGGCACTATGTTGCCTTTGCTGTGGTTGTCTAATAACCTTTAGATAATCGTAATATTTATTTCCTATTCTGTTTGAATTCTAGCATTTGCTGTTATATCTTGTATGGTTGCTATTTTTCACGATAGGAGATATCATTTGCTTGGGTAGGAATCTATATTCGTGCACTGTATGATAAGTATGTCAGTTAAGCTATCTGCTGCCATGTCACATAGGATAGGAGAGAAGTCGGCATGTTAAGGTGTTCCGGCCATCTTGCTGTAAGATAGGAGATTCGTTTACCTGTTAGGGTATTGTCTATCATTTCCCGTAGCATATGAGATATCAATTACTGTTTGAGGTATTTTCTGTCTCTTTCCGTCGGTGAATCGACTGATAGTAAAATGCTTGAAGTCAAGCAAGGTTGCAGCGAGAATAAAAATCATATGAAACATCATTTGGAAAAGTTTAAGCCCGTCAGGACGGACTCGTGACTACCCAGGCCAATGTTTGTAAATGACGGTTTTTGTCCATATCATTTATAGGTCTAATGAGAGATGTCAACATTTCTTCCATATAACGTAAGCATACGCTTTGTCAATCTTAAAGAGGATAAGATAGGTAATGAGCGAGAAGTCATCGTTAGGAAGGTCCTCGGCTATAGTAATTGTGAAAATGACGAATGCGAAGATGGCGCAGAGAAGTTGTATAGTTTACTATGATGTAAAGTGTAGCATATTATGCTGGTTGGAATGATCTTCCGGTTAACACTTCTTGTGCTTTGGAGCAATATTATTTAATCAATGCATCTTCATTTATTTGAACAGTAGTTGTTCATTTTGAACCTTGCATTATATATTTACAGTCGCCGTGGTATTATTGGAGATCTCATTAGCGATGAGAATTTATTGTTTGTGCTGGCTTCATTTAGAATTTGACAGTACTTCAAAGGGTAAAGTCATATCGTACAACGTAGAGTGGATTGCTTTTTAATCGATTGACCAGTCTGAGTAAGATGTTAACCTTCATCGTGGATATACATGTTGTAATCACTGCGACTACAACATATTTTAGAATTTGGCTTTTTTTTCTTTACTTGCGTCTCGCACATGATAATAAGCGTGTTTCTCGTTGTAAGATTAGTCGCAGTACGGTGACGGATGTAACGCAACTGCCATAAAATTATGGTATGAATGATTTATTCAGCTAATCATGTTATCGCGCTGTTTTTGAGCGTCCAGGAGTATTCGATCATTATATAGGTGTTATCTTCAATTTATTATAAATATGCAGAGTAGGCATCGAGCTAAGTGCTTGGCCTTTGCATCCTCGGACCAGATTTAGAGAAGGCATTTGGCGACGATTATGTGCCCTTGAGAGTCGGGGTCTCATTGGTACTTTACTGCGCCTTAAGAGGCGGGGTACCGTATAAGTACTGGTTTTTGTGTCGTATGAGGCGGGATACCATGTAAATACTAGTCGTTGTACCCTTAGAGGTGGGTTACCACGCTAGTACTTGATGTTGTAATCTAGTTCGTCTTTGTTCATTTTTGTATGGATTAATACAAGCATGTTATCTCATATTTGTGCGCAAATTTCTGTAATTCGTGTGGTGTCTCAAAGTAACTTATCTATTTGTAATATATAAAGGATTACTGTAAGGAATCATGTATTTGATTTGTTGTCATTTCAGTTATGGTACCTCGTGGGTGTATGATTCATAAGCATTGAAGGCAGGGTACCGCGTAGGTACATGTTTTGTTGCCGTTTTAGGCTGAGTACCATGTAGGTACGTATGTCTCTACCGTTATAGGCATGGTACTGCGTAGGTAAATATTCCTCTGCCAATTGAGGCATGAAACTGTATAGGTAGACGTTGCTCTGCCATTTTTGTATGTTACCGTGTATGTAGATGTAATTCTTGCCATTTATAGCATATTTTCGTAAAGGTACATGTAACTCTTGTCATTTCGATCATATTACCATATAGGTAGTTGTTACTCTACCATTTCTAGAATGTCTCGTTTGTGTTGTTGACAATGTCCAGTTAAGGTATTTTCTAGCTTCTTCCCATAGGATATGAGATAACACTACTAGTTTAAGGCATTTGCTATATTGTCCCGTAGGACAAAAATAAGTCTACCTGTTAAGGTATCCTCTGTCGTATCCTGTATGATAGGAGGTATGTTAACACGTATATGTAATCGAGATAACGTAACCTTTGTTATTGTATCACCGTATCCACACGAGGGTATATGGATATTCGTCGTTGTAAGCGATATGTCCTGATGGCGATACCTGTCTGATGTTATACGAGTATCTTTGCCGTGGAGGTATATGGAGAGTCGCCTTTTCAAGCGATATGTGCTGAGGGCGATACCTTTGAGGACAATACCTCTCTGCTGTTTTACCAGTATATTTGCCGTGGAGGCTTATGGACAGTCGCCTTTCAAGCGATATGTCCTGAGGGCGATACCTCTCTGCTGTTTTATCAGCATTTTTTTTTTCTTCCTCCTTATCTCGTGGATAGTGGATCTTTTTTCTTTTTTTTTTTCTTTTGCCCTCCTTATCTTGTGGATAGGGGATCTTTTTTCTTTTCTTTTTTCCTCCTTATCTCGTGGATAGGGGATCTTTTTCCTTTTCTTTTGTCCTCCTTATCTCATGGATAGGGGATCTTTTTTCTTTTCTTTTGTCCTCCTTGTCTCGTTGATGGAGGGTGTCTACGTTCATGTCATTTAAACGAATAACAATATATGCAACAATATATATCAATATAAAACCTCAAGATAGATAACCGGCAAGAACCGAATAGCCTCCGATTTGCCTATCCTTTAGGTTATAAGATACTTTTACCCTTTAAGGTATATTTCTGTCTTATCCCGAATGATATGTTTGTTCCTGCAACCAGTCTATCAATATGAAAGAGAGAGATATACAACAATCTCAAAACAAAGATTAATAAGAAATAAAGGTCAAAGATCGGGTAAAGCCCAGTTTTCCTAATATGGGGGAAGGACAATTCCTGTAAATGTAAATTGTTCCAACGTAATTAAATGCAGAAATTAAGAAGTCAAAGTAATTCCTGGGCAATCCCTCTGTCGAGTCTGAAAAACATCGAATCTGGGATGATATTGAAAATAGGCTCGATATAGAAAATAGGCTTGACATCTAATATGCTCGATATCGAAAAGAGGCTCGACATTGAAAATAGGCTCGACATCGAAAAGAGATTTCGAAATCGAAAATAGGCTTGATACGTAGGTGAATAAGTATAACGTAATTAATTGCGGAATATGAAAGTGAATAATATAATACAATTGATGACTTATCTTGATCGGCAGACCGGGGGTATTGGGTGCTCGATCTGCTCAAAGGTTTTGATGAATCTCGGTCAACCCAGAATCATAAGAATGATCTTCATGTAAGGCATAGATTCGATGGTGCTCCACTCCGCCATTCTTATTGGTGAACTCAAGTGAATTTTAAGGTTGCGTGCTTGTTTCCATGTACATTCTAGTCTGTTTCAAACAGACGGCGCCAATGATTTGGTGCATTATCATTTGCTGACTTGGCAGGCCGACGAAACACTCCACATCATGCTGATTCTTGGCTACGCTGGAACCAGTTTTGTCCTTAGCACACATGTACTTCAAGCGACGCAGTGAGTGGACGAATAGATCTTTCATGATTTCGGACTAGACTCGGGTTATACCAAGCTGCCTACGTATCCCTTTGAGGGAATCACGTCGAACGCAGGTCATTAGTGATAAGTTAATTGTACAATCAAGTAGAATGATATGTCGAGTATCCCGTGGATATCGAATATGACGTCGAAGGTGATATCGGGTATGATATCGGGGACCTTCTACGTCGAGGATGATGTCTGGATAGATGTCGGGCATGATGTTGGGTATGACGTCGAACGCGATGTCGGATGGTATGTTGATGATATATATCGAGGATATACATCGGGTGTTATATCGAATGCGATATCGTGGATGCCCGATATCGGATGTACACTGTATGAGAATAATTAAAGCTTACCTTAATTAGTAGAATCCAAGTATTTATAGACCTTGGGATGCGGAGACCGCACACGTGACGTACACATGATATGTACTCTATCGAATAATACATTCGAAATACATATTGGGGGCCATCCCCAATGTAGCTGATGATGGGCTTAGCCCATGGGCCAGCCCAATACGGGAATTACTCATATCTGCTTTCTAGGTAATTAAAATCTCCAAAACCAATATGTACATGTAAAATATTTTTCGTAAAGATACTTGAAGCGTATAACATAATATAAAATGGTTAATTATTGTTGAAGGACTAAAATGAATTTTTTCTCCAATATTTGGGGTCAAGATGATATTTTCAAAAGTTTGTGGACTAAATTGTAAATTTGTATTTTGTCAAAATTTCATGGCCGTTACAATCTACCCTCCTTAAAGGAATCAGGTCCCCAGATTCTTACTTTGATTGTTTCGAAAATAAAGTTTTATCCAAAATTCTTAGTATCTTAGGTTTACCCAATAAATTCTTCAATCTTTTCAAACTTACAACCAATTTAATGTCAAAATCTATTTTCTCCTTAGACCTTCGTTTCAAGAAATCCTCACATCTTTGGTCGAATAAATACTAAGATATTCATAATTTAAGGTGAAAGTTAAATCCCAAATAAATAATACCACAATTAGGAAGTTTTTTTAACCCAAATGAGAATACTAATGTTTATAACCTAATAATAATTTATTGAGGAAATCGTTTTTTGTTATGCTTGTCTTTGAAAAATACAAGGGTTAGGATATTGTTTAATTTTATTTACTAAAACAAATGTAGAATGTGGAAGTCAAGCTCTGACGGTTTTAACATTTTAAGGATTATAATTGTAAGGAGAGAAAAAAACTACTCAAAAAATTGTGGTATCATTCAAGATGCAATATTGCAACTTAACCTACACAATAGTAAACTTATTTCGAAAGCAATAACTAGAAAATGTGTTGCGAACGCCAAAATACTAAACTAAATTCACGTGGTAATTTTTCATTGTTTTAGAAGAAAATAAAATAAAAGTTTGCAAAAACTAGAATAAGAAATTTGTAACCTATGGAATCTGTTTTTGATAGGGAGAAATAAGATGAAGATGAGTATATATTATGCAATGTAAAACTGATGTGCATATAGAAAAATATATGGTCAATGAAGACGTATATCTGCTCTTTTTTTAGGTGCGGAGATGGCTAGTCATGCTCGAGCCTCATTCCGATGGAACTTCCAAGCCCTAACCGATATTGACTCGGACTTCTTTGGTTTGAGGTCCTGAGGCTCCTCTGTCGATTGGGAACTGCAGAGCATCGAGCGACGTCGCAAGCTTGCAAAATCCTTGAAGACCGCAGTTAAGGAAGCTTCCGCCTCTTTCGACGCTAAGTATTACCCAATTGCCCCAAGTAGTCCAACGTATGCTGATGTGGAGGAGGTTTTGGGGTTTATGGCAAAGACTCGTGCCGGGGACAAGGCTACTTGTGCCGAAGGTATGCCACAACTCATAGACCCCATAATGGCGAAACCCTTTGCTAATCATTTCATGCCTCATTTTGGCACCGTGCTTAATTTTGGTCTACTGCGACTTCCCCAAATTATTTGGCAGGTTGGACCCTATTATTGGTGATCCTTCAAAGAGGGAGGACGAAGGCCCGTCGGCTCGATTGTCGGAGAAGAGCGAAGGGAATGGCCTTATAAACCCTTTGCCTCCAGTGAGGTCGGGAAGTAAGAAGAGATCTTCGCCGGATGAGGATTCACTCCCCAACCATCTTGCGCCCTCGATTTTTCTGGTGGGTCATGTGGATCCCTCTTATTACCGTACTTTTGTGAACGGCATTGTTGATCTGAGTGACTGTGAGCTTCTGGGCGGCTTTAGTGATGGAGCTTTATGGGAGAAGTTCAGCAAGAGTATCTATGAGGTGATACTTCGTTTCCCTTTTAAGTATTTTTATTGTTGGTCTTTTCACCATTGTTTGGCTTCTGACTTCTTTTTTTTTTTGTAGCCCACGGTGCTTGGGGATTCCTTAGATACATATAGGGCAAGTCCTACTGTTGTGACGACCGTCGGCAAGTAGCGTGATGCCCCCCGAGCTTCTTTGAGGAATGCTCGGGAAGAGGCGACTTAACTACGGAGGGCCTTAGAAGAAGCTCGTAGATGCGCCACTGAGGTAAGAGAGTCCGCAGATCGGGAAATGGGAGAACTAAGAATGTTCTTGGGGAGGCGATGTCCAATGTTCGTGCTAAGGCTGAGAAATAGGAAGAAAATGTGAGGGAGGCGACTCGAGTCCTATAAACTATCCCACCCATACGAGAGGAGCGAGACCATCTGCTTTGTCAGATCAAGGACATGAAGGAAGAGCACCGAGCTGGCCTTGCCTCTGCCCGACTCAGTTTGACCAAATCCTCGAAGAGCCAAGTAGATCCAGCTTCCGAGCGCAAGGATCCAGTCCGAGTGGGTTATAGGATGGTTTTATCGACTGCTGGGGCTCTCCCCAGTTTTCCTCAAGACCTGGTACTCCCTGAGTTGGAGTTTTACTCCATGCTCTCTTCTGTCGATCCTCCTTCTGCCTCTCAGAGGACGAACTCTAATTCCCTATCAGTGTGGATGTCTGACCCAAGCGAGCTCTCGTAGGAGGAGCGTCGAAAATGGATCAAGGCGAGGAAGCGTCCTACGAGGGAGTAGTGTTAGTCTGGCACGTGTAGCCCTTGTTTTGTTTCAACCTATTTTGTAAGGGTCTAGTCCCTCCTCTCTTTTTATTGTGGCAATTTTACGGCTTTGAATGGAATATTTATTTTTAGCATTTCTTCTCAAGTTGATAGACTTTTTTTAACGTAGTTCTTTTATTTTCGATAGTATGTTTGCTTTACACGGGTATAACCGCTAAGTCATAATACAAACGTTTAACTACGTGAACAAAATAGAGTCGTCTTAAAAGGTCGATCTTAGAGCATCAAAGATAATACTTCCAAAGATTGAGACTATTCCAGGCTCAGGTGTGTTCCCGACCATTCATGTATTTTAGCAAGTAGGTAGCTGGCCCAAGGATCATGGAGATCTGGTAGGGTCCATTCCATTTTGGCTCTAATTTTCCTATGTTTTTAGAGGCTTCCACTCGTTTTAGAACGAGGTCCTTGACTTGAAAGGATCGGGGTCGGATCCGAGCATTATAAAATTTGGCCATTCGTGCCTTGTAAAACTTCACAAGGGTAGCAGCTCGGATACTTTTTTCTTCGAGTAAGTCTAGGGCCAAAGCTAGATTAACGCTATTCTGGGCTTCCTCGTATTCTTGTACCCGCGGACTCTATTTTACGACCTCTGAAGGGACAACCGATTCTGTCACGTACACGAGGCTGTAAGGGGTTTCTCCCGTAGCCGATCATAGGGTAGTGCGATAGGCCCATATGACTCAGGGGATTCTTCGACTCACTTAGACTGATATCTGTCTAAGCGAGCTTTAATCATTTTCAGGAGGATTTGGTTAGTTATCTCTACTTAGCCATTTCCCTATGGGTATCCTACACCCGTGAAACGGTGCCTGATTCCCTACTTATCGCACCATCTTCCTATGAGGTTGTTTTGAAATTAGAGCCCATTGACTCTTACTAGCTGCTGCGGGACCCCGAAGCAGCTGATGATATTCCTCCATATGAAGTTTATTACTACCTAGCTAGTGATCTTAGAGAGGGGTTCGACCTTAACCCACTTTGTGATGTAGTCTACTGCGACTAGTAATATTCTCTTCTTACCTTTATCGGGGACCATGGCACCCACAATGTCAGTTCCCCATCGGGCGAATGGACGAGGGATAGTGTAGGGTTCCCTAGGGGCAACAGGCTTGTGTATCATCGCAGCTGACATTTTCGACATTTCTAAGCATACTCTTCGCAGTCGGCTACCATAGTCGGCCAGTAGCACCATTGTCTGATTATCTTGGCTGCCATGCATCTTCCCCCATAATGATTGCTGCAATACCTTCATCGATCTGCCTAATGATATGTTGGGCTTCTTCCTTGTTAAAGCATCGAGAGGTCGGATAGGACCACAAGCATCGAAAGAGCACCACGTTCTGTATATAGTATCGAGCAATCTGGTGGTACATAGCACCCTATTTGGCCCGATCATGGGTGTACTTTCCCGAATCCCTGATGAAGTCCATAATTTATGTTATCCAACTTTCCTCGATGCCCGCCACCATCTGGACCTCGCCATCCCTATTTTGCCTTTCTGACTTATGTGCGGTGAAGAATGTGATCCTTCGGGTACTGACAGGCTAAGCCTGGCTTGTGATTTTACACAAAGCATCGATGTCTTGATTCTACGAGCGAAGGATCAGCTTGATGAAGAACTCTTGGAATGAGGTCATTCCTGCTAGGACGGCCTCTAGGCATTCCTTCATGTTTCATTCCTGGGCCTCGTAGGTCCCATGAATCTGTTGTACCATTATCTGGGAATCTATGTGCACAAGTATTCTCTTAATTATGGCCTCTTGGGCACGTCATATTCTGAAGAGGAGTAACTCGTATTCGGCTTCGTTGTTGGACACGGGGTATTTCAATCGGATATCGAATTCCAAAATAGAGTTTGGCTCGTCTGGAGCTATTTTTCTAAAGATTATGCCCACTCCGCCGTGGGTGTTGATCGAGGATCCGTCTATGCAGAGGTGCCATAGAGGCTCATGCTTATATTCTTCGGGTTCCTTGTACATTTCGATGAAGAAGTGAGCGAGTACTTGAGATTTTATGGCCGGCCGGGAAGCATAAGCGATGTTGAATTCCCCTAACTCTATGACCCACTCGATCATGCGTCTAGAGGTCTTTGGGCTATTGAGAATAGTGTGAAGTGGGAGTTGCATGAGCACAGTGACTGGATGGGCCAAGATATAAGCTCGGAGCTTTTGGGCTGCAGAGACAAGTGTCAGTCCGACCTTCTCTATCAGAGAGTCTTGATGACGTAGTAGATTGGTAGGTGGTCTCTCCCTTCGGCTCGAACCAGGACAGCACTCACTGCTTTCCGACCCACATCGGGTTAGAGGAAGAGCATTTTCTTGGGGACATGTTTCACCAGTAGAGGCGTCTTGACTATGTACTCCTTTAGCTTATTGAAGGCTTCCTCACAGCGGTCGGTCCAATGGATTTCTTTCACATTACTGAGGATCTTAAAGAATGGCTGGCCTTTCTCCGAGGACCGAGAGATGAACCTGCTCAACAAGGCCATCCTTCTTGTGAGCTTCTGCACCTCTCGCACCGTCTTTGGAGATTTCATGTTAAGAATGGCCTCGGCCTTTTTTGGGTTAACCTAGATCCCCTTTTAGGTAACCATGTACCCCAGGAATTTCCCACCTCGTATGCCAAAAGAGCACTTTCGAGGATTCACCATCATTCTGAATTGGTCCATGATTTTGAAGGCTCGGGCAAATTCCCGAGTGTGGTCTTCTTCTTTTTAATTGGTCACGATCATGTCATCAACATATACCTCTGATATGGAGATTTCCCGTATTGGGCCGCCATGGGCCAAAACTCACATTTCAGGTATATCAGGGGTAATCCCCGACATATATATCGAACATAGCCCCGACATGGTGTATCTCACGTGTCTATCACGTGAATGGTCCCCGCGTCCCGAGGCCTATAAATACCCGCTTCCCAGTATTCAAGGTAAGCTTTAATTATTGAGGAGCACTGTTCATTCACATCGGGCATATCCTCGACATAGCACCCGACATACTTTCTGATATATATCTTCGATATATATCACGCATACCACCTTCGATATATCCGGGAGGTCATCCTCGACATCGGAGATTCGATGTCACCACAGACATAATCCCCGACGTCACCCCCGATATGTCACTGACATTCCTTCTTGCATCGGACGTCTGTTCGAGGTGTTCCGGACCAAGCCTACCCACACTATATAGTTGAAGTAGGTCTAGTTTATTGATATACTCGTTGTACCATACGGCCCTATTCTATATATACGAGGTATTGTTAAATTAGTGGCGCCTTATGTGGGAATACCAAGTTCCCGGACGAGGACGTCGAGATGCAAAGGAGGATGACTCGTTCACAGTCTACGAGACCCATGGTTGACAATACGATGGCGGAAAGTGCGCCCCCGTCACCTATTCTGGCACCGGTACCGAGAGAAGGACAAGACGAGTCCGTTTTGCCTGCCGCATTGGCACCAGAGATCGTAGCACAGATCAACGCACCGGTCCAGGCCATACTAAAGACAACTCTGAAAACTCTAATACCGAGCTTGACAGGCAGGAGAACAGGCGTAATACCACCGTGACACCAGGAATCCGGAGCTAGAGGAGGACATTCACGTGTTGGTAGAAGCGATGAGCGCGAGGACGTGAGTGACAATATGATGGAATGTTCTAGGTCAAGAGTTCGAGAGGAAGAGAGACATGGCCCGAGGAGAGAGAGGAGAGACATTACTAGGAGAGTGGCACAGTTGGACCGCGAGAGAATGAAGGTCAGTCGGAAGTTGGCGTTGGCAGAAGGCCACGGGGCTCTGACCCCATTCTGTGCAGAGATTGAATCACAGGTGTTGGAGAAGGGGGACAAGGTCCCCACCATTAAACCCTACGACGGGAAGTGTGACCCTAGGGATCATCTCCATAGTGTCGATAGTATGCTGAACTTGCATAGTTTCTCGCAAGGGATCAAGGCAAAGATATTGGCCACAACTTTGACAGGAGCAGCATTGGACTAGTTCAATAGGATTGAGCTGGGATCACTCTCTAGCTATAAACAGATGAGAGAAAGACTGGAGAACCAATTCTCCAGTCAGAAGAGGATAAAGACAAACATGCACCATGTGAATGCGATGAAGCAATAGGAGAAAGAGACCCTGGAGGAGTTTATGAAGAGAATCAATGATGAGCTGATGAAGTTGGACGAGCCACAGGGCGACGAGGTGGTGCTCATCTTATTCAACACGATGGCACATAGAAGATTCCCGCAGGAGCTGATCAAGCTCAAGTCGCCGACTATTCATTAGATCAATGACCTAGCCCACAATATTATTTATCAGGATAGTATGATGGCGACGAAACAGAGTCCGCAGCAAGCCAAACAGAGTAGAGGCAGAGAGGGATGGAACAGAGATAGAGGTGGCCGAGATAGATCACCGATGAGATACACTCCCCTTAATCAGGACATCCTAACTGCATTCGTAGTAGCCCAGAGGAAGAGGTGGTTAAACCAACCGAGAAAGATACGAGAGACTGAAGGCACTAAATAGTCCATGAGGTATTGCGAGTATCACCGCCAGAAGGGGCACGAGACGAGGGATTGTATTGATCTTAAGGATGAAATTGAGTGCCTAAATAAGGAGGGTAAGTTGGTGGAGTTTGTGCGGAACAATCGAGACTACGAGGATCAAGATGATCGATCTCGCTCGTCGAGGAGGGAAAACATGAAGGCCATTGAGGGCATCAATTGGCTTGGAAATGCAATAATCAACGCACCCTTGAAAGGAATAATCCATATGATCAGTGGGGGGCCAGCAGATGCAGACTCCACCAATCAAAGGAAATGAATCACAAGGGAAATGAAGGAGGATCGCTTTGTTGGATTCATGTAATTGATAGACGAGCTACCAGAGAAGACCATCACCTCTTCAAGAAAGGACCTTATGGATCTGACTCCTGAAGCTATACAGGCGGGTAAACATAATTCCCCTTTGGTCGTTACACTTGACATTGCCAATTATGGTGTTCGCAAGGTATTGATCGACAACGGAAGTTCCACGAACATCAGATTCATGCATGCTCTGGAGAAGATGGCCCTCAGCCACCGTGTAGTGGAATAGGTTTGCACCCCCTTGGTGAGTTTCGGAGGTGCTGAGGTCATACCGCTGGGAAAGGTGAATCTCCCGACATCATTTGGCAAGGAACCGCACAGAAGGACAATAAATGTTCAATACACGATTGTGGATCACCCTTTCGCATACAACGTCATAATAGGCAGGCCAGCCCAACGCCATTCGAGCAGTGGTATCCACATAGCACCAAAAGATGAAGTTTCCTGCAACAGGAGGCGTGGGCAAAGTCATAGCCAACCATGAAGAAGGATGGTTCTGCTACATCACTTACCACACCCTCCCGAGGATCAGAGATGTCAATGAAAGGGCCGCGAATGCAGTGGACAACCGGGAAGCTATGAAGTGATTGCCATGCGGAAAATATCTGAGACAGTTTTTACTTTCAGTAATGTCGAAGAATTTTTAAATTTCCCTAAATTGCCCCATCGTTGGGCTGGACTATAACTAAAATAGGGGGAACTATGCCGGTCTGGTTCCTATACATCGGGATACGTAGGCGGGCTAGGATTTACCTAGCCCTCGACCATTATCCAACATTAACTTTTATCTCTCCTAGATAAGCATATTCGAATTATCATGCTTGAACTTATGCAGATATGTACCTCAAGTGGTATAACGATATAAGCCTAAAGGCACATTGAATCTTTTGGATTCCTCAATAGGGAACCAAGAGGACATTATCTCAGATTATTTATCATTATCTCTCAGACAGGTCTATAGATAATTTATACAAAAGCAGGTACAACAGGTACTCTTGGTTTTATTGCAAGAACACTTATCTCCTACACAAGGGGATAACATTTACACGGGAAAATACCCGCCTATTTTAAACATTATATACTGTCATGCTTGGATGTTTTTCACCTTGTTGAACCACATGAATCCACGAATCTACTAATTCCACGGGACATGGATCACCGACGAACGGCAGAAATCTACACACCTTACGGGTCATAACTCCCCTATCCGCAGCGGTAGGCCGGAAAGCACCCGGGGGCGGAAATCTACACACCTTACGGGTCATAACTCCCCTATCCACAGCGGTAGGCCGGAGAGCAACCGGGGGCGAAAATCTACACACCTTACGGGTCATAACTCCCCTATCTGCAGTGGTAGGTCGGAGAGCACCCGGTGGCAAAAATCTACACACCTTACGGGTCATAACTCCCCTATCCGCAACAGTAGGCCGGATAGCACCCGGGGGCGGAAATCTACACCCCTTACGGGTAATAACTCCCATATCCGCAGCGGTAGGCCGAAGAGCACCCGGGGGCGGGAATCTATAGATCCCCTATCCATCGAGGTAGAGCGGACAAAAGTAAAAATAAAAGATCCCCTATCCATCGAGATAGAGCGGACAAAAGAAAAAATAAAAGATCCCCTATCCCCCGAGATAGAGAGGACAGAAGAATATAGAGAAAAACAAAAGGCCCTTATGGAGACTGGCAAAATATTGTTTCATTACAGAAGCAGGCGGAGCCTTACAAACGCGAAGAGGACGTTATATACACTAATTACAAAGGACCGACACACCCTTCATTCGGGATACTTAGGGGCATTCTTTGTATGAATCAACACCAGACTCTTCTTGTTCAGAATCTCCTCGTAGGCGTCCTCCACAAGATCGTCATCGACCTCAACATCTAAATCTTCAATGGGTTGACCATCAGGACCCAACAAGAGATCCAGGGGTGTAGAGTCAAAGTCATCTTTAAACCCATCGCAAAGACGAATCTGACCAATGGTGGAATCTTTAGCTTCCTCCCTCTCTTGTACCCCACGTTCGGCACAGATCATCTTGAATGTTCTGCTTAAAAGTAAATCCTTCGCCGTACGGACTTTCTGCCCTTTGGTAAGCGACATACAGCGGTTAGCCCTCTCAGCGATGGCCATCTGACCCCACAGCGAGGCGACTTTCGTCTTTGCCTCCTCCCGTTTCTCCCTATCGACAGCGATAGAGATATTGGCTTCATTAACCGAGGCAATCAACTCGCGATTCTCCTTAAGGAGGTTGTTCACATTTGCTTCACATACCTCAAGGACACTCGAGGCCTCCTCCCTCTCCTGGGTCAGCTTGACAGTAGCAGCGGGATCATAATCATCCAGGCTCTCAAGAAGAGCAAGGGCATCCGAAATAAAATCCATTTGGGCAGCGTTATTCTGACTCGCCATCTTCAAAAACCCAGTGAGGAATCTACCAACCTAAAACACAAGCATATTTCAACACAGTAGGGATAAGAGGAGAGAACATCCAACGATTTATCATCACAATTACTCAATCGACGAAAAATCACAACTTACAGATTTAAACAGCGCTCTGACCTACCGTCGAACCTTCTCCCTCAGACTTCTTCTTTTTAGCAGTATTGAGGCCAACGCCAGAGTTCCCCGGAGCTTGACTCCTGCTGGAACTTCCGCCACCCCCACTTGTCCCAGTCCCACCGTGTGAGGACCGACTTAGATTCTCCTTTAAACGAAGGCCTTTGCGTCCATGTTTCTTAACAAGGGCAGGACGCGTATCATAATCTTCATTGACAGTCTGCGGTACGGCATCACGTTGGGCAATCGCCTTCAAACTTCGACGCTCCACAAGCGTGACTACAAAATAAACAAGATAAACGAAAGATTAATGCTTATACACAACATATGTTACCCACCCAAAGTAAATGGAAACCCTACCAAGGTCATGAGGACCGCGATACGGCCTCGGAGAAATACCACGCGCGCCAAGTACATGTTCATCACACAATAAAGTAAGGTCGTAAGGATGACCCAACAATTTCTTAAGGAAGTCAGATGAAAATGGGTGGCGCCCAAGGCCAGCGGGCTTCACATATTTATCGGCAGTGAACCACTCTTGCGGAAGCTCACTAAACTCTCCAACTGCCCTCTCCTTGGTGTAGAAATACTCGTGCTTAATTACCAAAGCCATAGCTAGTTTGGCCGCTCACTAGAAACTTACACCTGTTTTACGAACGGATATAATAAAAACTTTGCCACCCTTCTTATTTAGCATGACGGTGAAGAGGGCCCATAATTCATTTACACTATGCGGCGCCCCGAGAACCTTCATCACACAGATAAAGGCCACAATATACCCGATGGAGTTCGGTGAAAGCTGCCCAAGACAGACGCCTATACTGGCCAAAATAGCGCTTACGGTAGGGTTAATAGGAAAACGCAGGTCGTTAGCAAGATGCTTTGAATGCATCGTGATGCAGCCCTCGTGTGGCGTGTGCATCCTCTCATGCTTTTCGGGGAAAATAATCTCGTATCTTCCGTCGATGTGATACATCGATGAATAAAAGCCTGGATAATGAGGTACGCGAGACACCATATCCTCATAACTTTCAGTAGTCTTGAACTTTTTTACCTCAGGGGTTATGGGAAAACCCCACTCATCGAACTTTACATGCTGAGTCTCAATAGGAGCCTTGGTATCCTCATGGGCGCCATCACCAAAATCATCTCTGAATAACTCATCAATACCAAACATGTCACTTTCAGTAAAAACATTCCCAGATCCTCCAACTTATGGCTCCTGGGAATCCATGCGTAGAAAGTCATGGTTACTCTTGTCCGCCATGAGAATGCTGAGAATCGAGAAAGGACCGGAGATCTCAAGAAGCAAAAGTACAGATGAACGAAGGATAAACAAAACCTGAGAATACAGAAAAGACACGTCAGGTGTTAATATCGGAAAGTATATCAAAAATATAACAAAAATATATCGAAAAACATATCGAAACAAACCCCGACATACCTTGAAGATGGGTAATAAATTTTGCTCGAAGACAAAATGATCTTCTCCGTCTCCAAAGACCTATTTATAGACGTCGGGCATCAGGTACACATTTATGAAAAAAGCATATCGAGAAGAACTTCGATATATATATCGAAAACTAATTCGACATACCTAGCAGTATCATCGAGACAGGAGTTCACATGAGAACCTCTAAAACTGCGTCAATCACACTGGGGGTCTATCAAGATTCTTACAAAGTGCAATTCTCGCATAACGAGTTTCGTCATCTGAACTGGTGGGACGAGGGGTACTGACAACCCAAAAACCCATATTTAATTTGCGAATTATTATCTTTAGACAATAATCCCCAAATTGGAGGACTACATGATATGGGGATTTCCCGTATTGGGCCGCCATGGGCCAAGATCCACATTTCAGGTATATCGGGGGTAATCCCCGACATGGTGTGTCTCATGTGTCTATCACGTGAATGGTCCCTGCGTCCCGAGGCCTATAAATACCCACTTCCCGGTATTCCAGGTAAGCTTTAATTATTGAGGAGCACTGTTCATTCACATCGGGCATATCCTCGACATAGCACCTGACATAATCTCTGATACATATCACGCATACCACCTTCAATATATCTGGGAGGTCATCCTCGACATAGGAGATTCGATGTCACCACCGACATAATCCCCGACGTCACCCCCGATATATCACCGACATTCTCTCTTGCATCGGACGTGAGTTCGAGGTGTTCCGGACCAAGCCTACCCAGACTAGTATAGTTGAAGTAGGTATAGTTTATCAATATACTCGTTGTACCATACGGCCTTATTCTATATGATCGAGGTATTGTTAAATTAACCTCCATTGTATCCCCTATCAGTCCCTCAGACATGAGATTGACTAGCCTCTGGTATGTAGCCCCGGTTTTTTTGAGTCCGAAGAGCATAACCGTGTAGTAGAAGGTTCCTATGTCTATGATGAAGCAAGTCTTCCCCAGGTCGTTATCAGCCATTGGAATCTGATTATAACCTTGATCTCCATCCATTGTGGACAGAAGGGCACACCCAGCCGTCGAGTCGACCAATTGGTCAATACATGGAAGTGGGTAGCAGTCCTTGGCACAGGCACCGTTGAGGTCGGTGAAGTCCACACACATGCGCTATCAGTCATCTGTCTTTGGGACAAAAACTAGGTTGGTTAGGCACTACGGGAAGTGCACCTCTCGAATCTGGTGGAGGTCCAGTGATGCAAATACGGACACGTTGGCAAAGGAAGAAGATTGCAAGAATTCAAATAAAGAACATGTCACAATAATGGACCAACTTCGCACTTTAAATGGGCCAATCACAAGAGGGCGTGCTAAAAAGATGAGAGCAGCTCTTTATGGGCTAATTAACTAAGTTTGGGTCTATAATGATAAAGGAGGCCTTAATGAACCAAAAAGATGGTCAAATCTGATCCAAATAACCTTTTAAATAATGGTCAAAAGTCAAAGACGAGTTTTGACCATTCTTTCATCATTTCCTAGTCTAGTTAATGTATTTTCTTTTCCTAGAAATTCTTGGAAGGTCATAGTAGCTTTCTTAATGACCAAGTTTGATTTGCCTATAAATAGTGGAGGCCATTTTCATTGTAAGACAACACTTATCAATTCTATAAACTTTGTAAGATTTATTCTCTTTGGTTCTTTGAAGTTTTCGAACTTATCAAAAGGGTTCATCACCCTCGTTTGTGGCGTTCAAATTTGACTTATCAAACGGCACCCTCCATAACCGTTTGTGGCATCTTCACTATACCAAGGTTTGTGTTTTGTATTAAATAGTGGGTCGCGGCCATCATACCAAGGTTCATATTTGTACTAAAGCAACGGGTCGAGGTTCCATCCAAATATCCTGAAGATAAACGATCCTACACTTAGCATACGAATACCATTTATCGTTGGTGGATATCGTATCATTTGGTATCTAGAGCAAAGGTTTTATCTTTCAGGTCCTATTCGTTCTTGGTTTAATCTTTGGATTACCAAAATCATCTATCTTTAGTTTGTCTTTTTTATTTCTTAGCAAAACAAAGTCCAAAAAAATGACAAAAGAAAAAAACGTCCAATAAAGGGAAAGAAAAAAAAAAGAGAACGGAAAAGAGAAAGAAGTATCAACTTTATTTCTTTATTACTGAATTCTTGTTGGGAAATATATTTGGTGCACTTTTGAGAGAAGAGATATTTGGGTTTGATTTGTTGCTTAGGGTTGATGCACCTTGTTTTAATTTTGTTGGAATTGGTTCGAAAATAACCTCTTGAGAATATAAGAGTAGAAAAAGGCAGTCACTGTGAAATTATTAGAAGGAAAAACCCAAGTTGTTTGAGTGAAACACGAGTGATACATTTTGAGTGGAAAAAAAAAGAAAAAAAATATCTTCAGAGCAAACACGTAAGGGAGTGTTGTGAGGTCATTTTTATTTCTAACATTTATTTGCAGGTTATCATGTCTAAATATCAAGAAGAGTGTGCACTTTATGCCGACTACACTTTGGTTACACGAAGAGTTTTAAATGCGCAATTGAAAGATGAAGACAACGATCAACGAGAGAACATCTTTCGAACTAGATGTCATGATCGTGAAAAGGTGTGTAGTGTGATAATTGATGGTGGAAGTTGCACTAACATTGCTAGGACCACACTCGTTGAGAAAC
Organism: Linaria vulgaris; assembly: GCA_948329865.1. Lineage (NCBI taxonomy): Eukaryota > Viridiplantae > Streptophyta > Magnoliopsida > Lamiales > Plantaginaceae > Linaria > Linaria vulgaris. The sequence goes on from OX415250.1 coordinate 66,331,049, forward strand.
TTGGGTTATCTACGGTGAAACATCCACGACCATACAATCTTCATTGGTTCAACGATTGTGCTAATGTGGAAGTTGACAGTAAGTGAGGATTTCATTCAGCATTGGGAAATACAAAGACGAAGTTTTGTGCGATGTAGTTCCAATGCAAGTCGGACATAAACTATTGGGGCGTCCATGGCAATTTGATCGTAAAGTTAGTCACAATGTTTTTACGAAAAAGTATTCTTTTGTCCACAATGAGAGGAGAATTACCCTTGTTCCTTTAACACCAAATGGAATTTTTGAAGATCGGTTGAGATTTCAAAAGAGAGAAGATGAGCAAAAAAAAGAGTGTGTTCAAAGAAAAATAGAAAATTGCAAAGAAAAAAGATTTTGAGGCTTTGGCAAATGAGAAAAAAAAAGAGATTGCTCAAAAAGATGTGAGTGAAAAACAGAGAGTTGCCAACAAAAAAGAAGTTGAGGTTTTAGCTAATGAGAGAAAACAAGAGAGTGTCTTTTCAAAAGATAGTAAGTTGGAAAGTGGAGTATTTTTAAAACTAAGAAAGAAATTTCTTCATTGCCAAGTTCAAAGGCATTTCTTTTGCAGGGATATGATGATCTCTTTCCGAAGGACATACCGCCCGATTTTCCTTATTTTCATAGGATGTGCATCAATTGGAAAGCAATCAGAATTATGGTAAAATATCACCAACCCATACTTACTTTGGATTATATTTTAACTAAATGGCATGAATCTTGAGTGGTTATGAAAGTTGATTTGTGAAGTGATTATCATCAAATTACAATGAAAGAGAGATGAATGGAGAAGCATTATTATAGAAAAATTTTGTTTGTTTAAATAGATAGTGATGCATTTTTATTTTACTAATGCATCTACTACTTTCATGCGATTGATGAACCATGCTTTTAGTAGGAAATTTCTTGTTGTTTGGTACCATGATACTGTCGTGTTTAGTAATAACTTGAATAGTCATGTTAGACATTTGAAACTTGTTTTGGATGTTATAAGAAAACAAGAGTTGTTTGCTAACTTGAAAAGTGTACTTTTTGCACGGATAATCTTGTGTTTCTAGGATTTGTTGTAAGTTCACAGGGTATATGTGTTGATAAGGAGAAAGTCAAGGCAATACAAGAATGGCCTAGTCCTACAACTGTGGGAAATGTTCGAAGTTTTCATGGATTGTCAAGCTTTTACAAACGGTTTGTGAACGATTTTCGTACTATAGCTGCACATATCACCAAAGTGATAAAGAAAAGTGTTGGATTCAAGTGGGGAGAGGAACAAGAGAGGGCTTTTCAATCACTTAAAGAAAAGTTAACCAATGCTCCTTTGCTTACTTTCCCTAACTTTTCTAAAACTTTTGAAATTGAGTGTGATGCTTTAGGAATTGGAATAATTGTTGTTCTTATGCAAGATGGGAAGCCAATAGCTTACTTTAGTGAAAAGCTAAGAGGAGAATCCTTGAATTATCCAACATATGACAAGGAGTTGTACACTTTGGTTCGAGACTTAAACACATGGCACCACTATCTTTGGCCAAAGGAGTTTGTGATTCATACGGGTCATGAATCTTTGAAGCATTTAAAGGGACAACACAAGCTGAATACGAGACATGCATGGTGGGTGGAGTTCATTGAAACATTTCCTTATGTCATTCGATAAAAGCAAGGTAAGGAGAATGTAGTTGTTGATGCACTTTCTCAAAAGTATGTTTTGCTTTCTACTCTTGAATCAAAATTGCTTGGTTTATAGTATATCAAGGAATTGTATAAGGATGATTCTGATTTTCAAGTTGAATATCATGACTGTGAAAAGCATGCTAGAGGTAAGTTCTTTAGGCAAGATGCACTTTTGTTTAGAGAAAATAAACTGTGTGTGCCTAATTGTTCTTTGAGGGATTTACTTGTGCAGGAAGCTCATTGAGGAGGACTAATGGGACACTTTGGCATTGCAAAGACCTTATCCATTCTACAAGAACTTTTCTTTTGGCCACACATGAAAAGGGATGTTTGAAATAACATGTGACCGATGCCTCACTTGTAGACAATCTAAGTACAAAGTGCAAAATCACGGTTTGTATATTCCTTTGCCAATTCTTACTACACCTTGGATTGATATTTCTATGGATTTTGTATTGGAATTTCCAAGAATGAAACATGGTAGATATTTTTCAAAATGGCAGATTTCATTCCATGTCACAAAACTGATGATGTTGATCATACTGTTGATATGTTCTTTAAAGAAATTGTTAGATTCCATGGTATGCCAAGAACCATTGTTTCTGATAGAGATACAAAGTTTCTGACTTACTTTTGGAAGACCATGTGGTGTAAATTAGGTACTAAGTTGTCGTTTTCTACTACTTGTCACCCACAAACTGATTGTCAAACCAAAGTAGTAAATAGGACTTTGTCTATGTTATTGAGGGCAATCATAAAGAATAATATTAAGACTTGGGAAGATTGTCTACCACATGTTGAATTTGTTTACAGTAGAATTGTCCATTCTGATTTTAAATTTTTACCATTTAAGATTGTTTATGGTTTTAATCCTTTGACACCATTGGACTTAACTCCATTACCTACTTCTGAGTAAGTGAATTTAGATGTCAAGAAAAAGGCTGATTTTGTCAAGTAGATACATGAGAAGACAAGGCTCAATATTGAAAAGAGAATTCAACAATATGCAAAGCAAGCAAACAAGGGACGTCGTAAGATGATATTTGAACTAGGAAATTGGGTTTGGTTGCATATGAGAAAGAAAAGGCTTCCCGAAAAGAGACATTCCAAATTATTGCCAAGAGGGACAGTCATTTTCAAGTGATTGAGCGTATCAATGACAACGCTTACAAGCTGGATCTTCCTAGTGAGCATAGTGTTAGTGCTACTTTCAATGTGTCTGACTTGAGTCCTTTTAACGTAGGTGATACAGATTTGAGGATAAATCATTTTCAAGAGGAGAGGAATGATGCAAATATGGACACGTTGGCAAAGGAAGAAGATTGCAATTTTTCAAATGAAGAAGATGTCACAATAATGGACCAAGTTCGCACTTTAAATGGGCCAATCACAAGAGGGCGTGTTAAGAAGATGAGAGCAACTCTTTATGGGCTAATTAACCAAGCTTGGGTCCATAATGATAAAGGAGGCCCAAATGAACAAAAAAGATGGTCAAATCTGATCCAAGTAACCTTTTAAATAATGGTCAAAAGTCAAATACGAGTTTTGACCATTCTTTCATCATTTCCTAGTCTAGTTAATGTATTTTCTTTTCCTAGAAGTTTTTGGAAGGTCATAGTAGCTTTCTTAGTGACCAAGTTTGATTTGCCTATAAATAGTGGAGGCCATTTTCATTGTAAGACATCACTTATCAATTTTATAAACTTTGTGAGATTTATTCTCTTTGGTTCTTTGAAGTTTTCGAACTTATCAAAAGGGTTCATCACCCTCGTTTGTGGCGTTCAAATTCGACTTATCAAACGGCACCCTCCATAACCGTTTGTGGCATCTTCACTATACCAAGGTTTGTGTTTTGTATTAAATAGTGGGTCGCGGCCATCATACCAAGGTTCATATTTGTACTAAAGCAACGGGTCGAGGTTCCATCCAAACATTCTGAAGATAAACGATTCTGTACTTAGCATACGAATACCACTGATCGTTGGTGGATATCGTATCATCCAGCCGTCATTGTAATTCAGCCCGGATTACCTTGTTATGCTCCGGCCCCATGTTACACTTCCTCTGTTGGACAGGCTTGGCCGTGGGATACACGTTTAGCTTGTGTATGCATATTTCCTAGTTGATTCGTCTAGGGGGACCGTCCTTCCAAGTGAAAAGATGTTGATATTGCTTGAGCGTGCTTGTGATGGCCTTTTCCACGTCTCCTCCAATGTTGGTGCCGATCTTGACCATTTTTCCCTCGGCTCCTTCCACAAGTTCTATCATTTTGAGTTCCTCCGCTAGTTGAACCCAAACCTCCTCAGTTCGAGCCTTTTTGGCCGGAGGTTCCTGGACCAGAGGCCGAGGGTCGGGTGGTAGAGCGTTCATACGACATTCTCGGGCTTGAGTTTCATCTCCCTTAACCCCCCTTATCCATGAGGGGGTGGGGATATTATTTTTTAGGTGAACTGGATAGGGGACCGCGTCGAAGGCTCGGAGGGCTAATCTTCTGTATATTGTAGGTTCGCGAGGGGGTCTTCACCAACCAAAACTTGGTAGGTTTGGTATGATGGGTTGCTCCTTCGCCCCAGGACATTGGCAAAGTTATAAGCCCGACGGTCTAGCATTGTTCCCGGAGAACCCTACAAGGGAGACCTCCATGGGCTCCATCTGGTCTCGAGAAATATCTAGGGCGAGATATGTGGGCGTAAAAAGAACGTTGACCAAACTTCATGTGTCCACGAGGATTCTTTTGACTTCTGTCCCGAGTATGGTGGTCGTGATCACCAGGGGATCTTTGTGGGGGTATACTATACCCAGCACGTCGTCAGGTCCAAAGGAGATGGTGGGCTGGTCCATGACTCGGGCTATGAATACCTTCAATTTGTTGTCAGCATTCTGAGCTTTTCTTATGTAGTTTCATTTTTCTTGCTTATGAGATACAACATTACCCATCCTTCAATCATGTTTACTATGCAGTCGGTGGGGGCGTTGTCACGATAGGTTCACGAAGGAGGAGGTAATCGCGCCTCCGTCGGAGGTGGGGAATCACTGTACTCGGAGGTGTCGGAACATCGCTTCTTATTTTTGGGTTCCTCCTCCCAACCTTGTTTTCCCGTGAACGTACCCCTATCTGGCATTATGTACTTCTCCAGATAGCCCAAGCCCAGTAATCGACTGATTTCTTCGTGGAGGTGGTAGCAATCGTTGGTCAGGTGCCTGGAGGCTCGGTAATAGGTGCAAAACTTTCCTAAGTTTTTATACCTGTAGGGATCCTTTGGGGGTCGGGGCCACTTGAAGACACGTTCCTCTCCCATGATGGCCATGACTTACATGGGGGTTACCGTCATAGGAGGTAAGGGCGTTGGTTCCAATTTTTTTTTAACTTTTTCTTTCCTATCTCCATCTTTTTCGTCCTTTTTCTCCTTCCCCTTTCCCATGGAGGGGGTCTGAGTTTTAGGGACCTCAGTTGCTTCTAGGACCTTTCGGGTTTCTTCCAGTTCCATGAAGGATTCCACCTTTTGCATTAAGTCCTCTAGGTCATTAGCCCGATTTCTCATGAAATAGGTAGCAAACTCTCCTGGCAGAAGTCCCCGTATCAGAATGTCAGATAGCATGCAAGGGTCAACATGTGAGACATTGATAACCCCGTGGGAGAACCGTCTCATGTAATCCCTGAGGGGTTCATCGAGCTTCTACCCTATGTTGAACAGTTGCATGCACATTTTAGCAAAAACCCGGTTACCGGCGAATTGCCTTATGAACATCTGGGTTAGCTGTTCGACGGTGTGCACCATTCCTTGGGAGAGCTTGGAGAACTGGGGTTGCGCTCAACTAGTGAGTATTGTCCGAAATATCCCGGCAGAGAGCATAATCGGGTAGGGACACGAGATCCATGCGTGCGAGATATTGGTTGATATGTTCATGAGGGTCTCGGTCGTTCCCCTCCACGTCGTAAGTCGGGAGTCATGCCGGATTCATCCTTGGAGGGATAGGGGCGTTGGCTATGTGGGGTGCAAAGGGTGATCCTCTGTAGGCCATCTCCTCTCCAGGGTTAAGATTGTGTCGTAGCTCACGCAACTTTCTTTACATTTTTTCCATCCTATGCCGTCGGGGGCCCTCAGGGGTCTGGTAGCGTTGGTGCCGAGGTTCGGCAAAGTAGCCCTCTTCCAAGACTAGGTGGTTCCAAGCTGTGCCCAAGTCTCCGGGAGAGCATCCACCGAGCTTGCAGAATGTAATGATGGTGGTCCCCACCTTCGGTGGAGGGGGGGGGGGAGGGGAGAGAGGGTTCTATTGTGAGGTGAGTCGTTGGATTTGGCCCGGGTTGGCGGGGCAGATCGGTGTCTGGGAGGGTTTCTGGGCTTTTCGAGGTGGTTCTGCTCGCGGCCGCGACCTTCTTTTGAGGTAGGCCATCTATTTCCATTAAACCTGGCGAACATGTCCCAGGGTACTTGCACGTAGCCCATTCCAGGTCTAACCTCCTACTGTGCTTGAGCTCCCGTCGCTTGAGGCCAAGAGGCATTTGGTGCTGGGCCGGTTCGAGTCCGAGCCACTTCCGTGTGAGGCGGGGGGACTCTACTACGTCTCGGTTTCAGTTTTATGATTGTCCATTGTTTCACGATCGGGAACGGGTCGGGACGATGAGCCTCTTTGTTTATTTTCTTTTCTTGTCCTTCTTCTTGCCATGCGTTTTCCTCAAACTTTCTCGGGGAATTTAATGCGTTTCCACAGACGGCGCCATTTGGTGATGCAATATTGTCCGAGGCCCATGAGAGCGGGAAATTCAGGGATATTATCACTGATATTGTTCGAATTACCTATCCCGAGTTTGAGAAAATAAAGCAATATGATTTTATTAAGGGGCTAAAGTGAATTACAAAGGAGGGTCGAGTATGGGGTTAACTTTCTCCGCAGTAGGGAATACTTTTTTCGATATTTTTCTATGTACAAAGATGCGTATAGTGAATTTAGCTAGAATGCACTTGTTCATTTAATGCTGAATGAGGTGCTAGTCTTGAGGTCTTTAGTCCAATGAGAGTCGACCTTCCCTCATAATTTCGGGTGGCGGCGATGGCCAATGCTATAGAGGGTCTTCTGTGCCAATGTGGGTCGTTTGGTACGAGGCGCCCAATAGCGCGAGTTTAAATGAATTCTTCTGATCGAATAATGATTGTATCTGCTCCAATCGTCTTATGGGATTTTTTGAGCCAATGAGGGCGAGCCAGCCCTGCTCCAATCGTTGTTTTGTGCAGGAACGGACCGGTAAGATTCGCCGCCTTCTGCCCAAATGGCAGTCTTGGACCAATGAGGTGGGTTCTTTCGTTATAATGGTCGGTAGTTGGGAGTTGCCTTTAATCGTGGGTAGTTGACACTTCCATTGGGTTGGGTCGGGTCGTTGTCGTGCTTGCCTCCGGTCTGAGGGAAATAAGACCCTCCGAGTTGCATTTATCCCCACGTGTTCTGAGAGGGGTCTTCGAGTCATATTTCATCTGAGTAGCTATGAGATCTTCCGAGTTGCGTTTGTCTCCGATCTGTTATATTGAGACCGTGGATGTGAGGTCTTCTTCCTTCGACCCTTGTATTCACTCGTTCCCTTATTGTTTTGTACTGCTTCGCTTTCTAAAAAGATATTTCGGCTAAGTGTTATATGTTATCACCCGTGGGTCCCTTATCGCAGGTCCCCTAAGATCCGGGTGGTGGAGTTAGCTCTTTGGTGGGTCGCCTTATTGGCCCGAGGAAGGGGGGCTCTCGTGGCTTTTCATGGGGTACCCGGGAACGTGAGTGACTCTGGGTGGTTAGGTGAGACGTAGGTCTTTTTTCCAGACCGTGTACCCTCATTGGGGTGTTAGTTCATCGTGACTCGGGGTGTGACTTTTTCCTAGCCCTTGGTCGTTTTTGTGGGGTACCCGATTTGCCTAATTCAGAGGGCGCAACGGATTATGCATCATCATAGTTAATATATTAAGTTACTTAGTAGTATTTCATTAGGATTATAGATATATTATTATTTTTTAACTTAATTTAGTATACTAAAATATATTTATTTATTTTTAAAAAATAAGATGAATATTCGATTCGATATGATCTCTAACCTCTGAAATCGAGGATCAAATAAAATGGGGTTTCAATCCTAAGACGGAGACCAAAAGTCGGATCAAATATTCGATTCTATTTTTACAATGGATCATTGAAAGGATATTAATCTGATTCGATTTTATACTATTTTTTTGCAGAGTCGTTGAAATGACTATAGGGCTGTGCAAAAAGAATCGGATCGATCGAATCGGGTGAAAATCGATCGAATAATCCGATCCGAGGATCGGATCGAATATTTGATCCGACTTTTAATTTTTGCCTTAGGATCGAACCCCCATTTGATTCGATCCTCGATTTTAGAGGCTGAGAATCGGAATACTCATCTTATTTTTTAAAAATAAATAAATATATAATATTATATTTTTATCTATAAAGCTAAGCCTATTAATGCTACTAAGATATTTCTATATATAATGTTAATATTATATTTTTATATATACACATACCTAACATCTTTTTCTTGTTCCATTTGAAGGCCACGTTTCTGTCTTTGAGAAACATATACAATTGTAAATTTGTAACACATTTCTCTCACTATATGAAAGTGAATTTTGTAATTCAGTAACTCTGTTTGAATGTTGTGGTTGGTCCCATTGAAATTAAATTAAATAATAAAAAAAGGATCAAAATCGAATCGAATCGGATCAAAATCGAATGATTTTGGATCGAATCGGATCGTTTTAAATTGATTCGATTTCGATCCTCATTTCTCCATGATCGAAATTAATTTCTAGCCTCGATTCGATTCAAATGCACACCCCTAAATGACTATGTAGGACGCCATTGTAACAACGCAGTTTGACTTAGTGGGTGTTTGCAAGAGCTTATAAAAACTCCTTCTTCTAAGCTTTTACTTAAAGTCACTAAAAGCTCCTTTTGACTTAAAGCAATGAGTGTTTGCAATCCTTCTTAAAAAAGTAACTTAAAGCCTTTTAAATTAATTTTGTAGTGTTTGCAATAATAAGTAAGAAGCAACTTTTATAATGCAATAAGACTTAATTACCCTTATTTATCGAGTATATAAATAATTAACATACACTTACATTAGACAAGTATACATTTTGTTAAATAAAATAAAAAATCTGATTTGGGAATGACGTTGAATATGGAAGAGAAAAGATTAAAAATATTTTTTATTGTTGAAAATGGATGAGAATGATTATAAAATATATTTGTTTCCTTAATTGTAGGGGTATATACGGCACTTTGAGGGAAATTAGGAGATAGAAATATTTTTATAATGCTGATAATTAAAAGGAGCTTTTAAAAGCACCATTTACCTAGCTTGTGGGCTTGTGCTTTTTTTCGGCTTATTTTAAGACAAGGAGAAGCAAAAGCCCTATAATCAAACACTAATTTATGACTTCTCTATAGACAAAAGCCCACAAGCTCTTTTTAAAAGCATTTGCAAACACTCTCTTATTAAGCACTTAATAGCTACATGCGGGTGGGACCATGGCAGGTTCATTAAATAAATAAAAAGGTAAAATAAAACCGTAGCCCAAGGCCAGGAGTAGGTGGGCCGTCGGACGATGATTATCGATTTTTGGTGTGGGGCCAACTAATAGTAAGATCTCCGCGACATGATTGGTTAACGTAGAATCCATCCAGTTGTTGGGAGCCACGTCCTAACTGAACGGCGTTCCCTGACCACCCAATCCGTTAGCACGGGGTAATCATCCTTCATCATGTATAATATATCTTGTTTGGTACGCCGAGTTCAGGGTGGGTTTGATGCTGTTGTAGTTGTACCACCACCAGCCTAAAATTTGACACCCGGCAGCAAAGCATTTTTTATTTAAACTTTTTAGCTGTTATATAATTTAATTTTAACCTTTTATTTTAGACAGAATTTCTATTCCTATTAAGATAAAACTTTTCTTTAACCATGGTTCATCTACTGTAGTAGATCAACACATATCATTAAAAATAAGGTGACCAGTTAGAAATTTGTACAAAAATCTTAAAATTCGTTGAATGATTGTGTCTTTTTTTTTTCTTTCTAAATTTAGGTTAACATTTAAATCTTAGATTTATGTGATTTCAAAATCAAAAGCTACGTAACTCTTCCTAAGAGAAAGATACGGTAACCTTGCATATTAAATTTCCTAAAAAATTATGGACTTTTCCATATAGCATAGGTCCTACAATTTTGGACTCAATCTATCCCAAGCTGAAACGATTTAAAAATTCGTCTTTATTTTTTCGTTGATATGGAGTCAATCTCTACCTATTTTTTCTTTATATTGCTTATTTATGGTCTTGGACGTGATAAACGTATAAATGCAACATTTGATTTTTAGGCATCGAAAATTATGCCTCTAATTCTTCCAAAAAAATGCTTCTAATTTTGCCAGAACAAAAAGCCTTCTAATTAGATACAAAAAGGGTTTCAAAAAAATTATGAGGATGAAACAATCCAGAAACTTACAAAAAGGAAAATAAAGAGACAATCCAGAAAATAAACATATACTATAAGAAATCTCGTAAAGATGTATTTAGATTAAGCTCTTCGTATGTTTTATACACTAATTTTTTTTCTTGATCAAAAGGCCAAAAGGCAAACGTACTGCATGTAAAAAACATGCAACATGACAGAGAAACATGGAAAAGCACAAAACAAATTGATAAGAAATCAGTTTGGTGCCACCTCGACATCATTTGTCCAGATAGAGTGATACCCTATAATATACTTACAATACGTGTCATGTCACGTGGATGATACAATGGCAATGATCACTTATATTTGTGTATAACGAACTAGGCACCCTATAATATATCATTGGAAATTCACGGATGTCTAGGTTGTATTGCAACAAGCACATTGCCATTCCAAGGTCCGGCGTAGAAGTTATGCCTGAAATGGTAGAACTGCGCAGATCCTGACAACATATCGTGAGATTTACGTACATTGAGATATGGCCGATATCGTGAGACCTCGCTGAAATATCTGACATGCAGGATACCAGACATGATATTCAATATAGAGGACGTTCGACATATCTTCCCGACTGTACCTTATATTCTAGGAAAGCTAATGGAGTCTACTTCTCATATCAAGAAGCGGATCAAGGTTTGGACCTTCATAAAAGGAGATATGGTCAAAACCGTGCAACTATGTAATGCAGAAACAAGTGAATCTCATAACCCGATTAGTGATCGGTCATTAGAATAGATAAATGAACTACGTTTGACTTGATTCCCTCAAGAGAATACGTAGGCAGCTTGGCACAACCCGAGTCCAGTCCAAAATTATTAAAGACCCATTCGTCCCCTCACCACGCGCTTGGAGTACATGTGTGCAAATGACAAAGCTGGTTCTAGCGTAGCCTAGAACCAGCATGATGTGGAGTGTTTCGTTAGTCTACCTAGCCAGCAGACGACAACGTACCAAATCATTGGCGCGGTCTGTGGGAACACAGTGGAATATATTTGAAAATAAGCACGCAATCTTAAATTCAATCGAGTTCTTCAAGAACAATGGCGGTGCCAATCAATGTAAGTCATATTAATTACATTATAATGTTCACCAACATATCAAGCCTATTTTCGATATTGAAATCGCTTCTCGATGTCGAGCCTATCTTCGATGTTCATTATAATGTTCACCAACATATCAAGCCTACTTGGTCTTATTAATTTATGCTTTTAATTATGTTGGAACAATTTATATTTACCTAAATCGCCTTTCCTACATATTAGGCGAACTGGGATTTACCTGGTTTTTGGCTGATATCTATTATTGATCTTTATTTTGCTAGTGCTATATGTCTCTCTCTTTCATATTAACAGACTGAATGCAGGAGCAAACATATCCTACTGGATAAGACAGAAATATACCTTAAAGGGTAAGATTATCTCATATCCTAACGCTAAGGTAGATAGGATGCTATCCGTTTCTTGGCTGTTATGTATCTTAAAGTTTTATATTGATATATCTTTGCATATATTGTTATGCGTTTAAATGACAGGAACGCAGACATCCTCCGTCAACAAAACAAGGAGAATAAGAGATCCCCTATCCATCGAGATAAAGAGGACAAAAAAAAAAAAGATCTCCTATCCATTGAGATAAGGAGGATAAAGAGAAACATGCTGGTACAACAGAGAAGAGGTTTCGCCATCAGAACATATCGCTTGGAAAGCCGACTATCCATATACCCTCCTGGTAAATATGCTGACACAACCGCAAAGAGGTCTCGCCCTCAGGACATATCGCTTGAAAATGCGACTGTGCATGTACGCTCGCGGTAGATACATTGATATACCAACGAAGAAGTCTTGCCCTCAGGACATATCGCTTACAAATGCGGCTGTCCATATACCTTCGCGGTAGATATGCTGACATAACAGCAAAGAGGTCTTGCTTTGAGGACATATCGCTTGAAAAGGCGATTGCCCATTACCCTCGTGGTAAATACGATGATACAGCAATAGAGGTCTCGCCCTCAGGACATATCGCTTACAACAAAGAATATCCGCATACCCTAGTGGTGGATACGGTGATACAAAAACAGAGGTTGAACCATCTTGACTACTTATACGGTGGACGTATCTCCTAGTCTACGGGATACGATAGAGGAATACCTTAACATGTAATTTGTTTATTTACTATTCTACATGATATGACATAAAATATTTAAATAAACTCTGAAACCCTCTTTTATTTATGAATTCAAACAAGGAAACGAACAATTTCGACAACACAAATGAGACATGCAAGAAAGGGCAGAGCCATATCTAACTTTGAGATAAAATTCCAGAAATAGTAGAGGAACATTTACCTATACGGTAAAATGCCAGAAATGGCAGAGTAACAACTACCTATACGGTAATATGCCCGAAATGACAAGAGTAACATGTACCTTTACGCAAACAGTCACAAGAGTAACATTTATGCTAGAAATGGCAAAAGTCACATATACCTACATAGTAACATGCCAGAAATGGCAGAGCAACGTCTACCTACACAATTTCATGCCTATACCGGCAAAGATATACGCACCTATGCACTACCCTACCTAAAACGACAACGAACATGTACCTACGCGGCACCGAACCTTAAATGACAATAAAACATACACTTACGAGGTACCCTAACTGAAATGACAACAAATCAAATACATGATCCCTTACATAATATTCTTTTAAATATTACAAATAAATAAGTTACTTTGAGACACCAGGTGAATCGCAAAAGTTCGCGCACAAATATGAGATGGCACGCTTGCATTAATCCAGACAAAGATGAACAAATATGAAACAGGTTACAACATCAAGTACCCACGCGGTAACTTGCCACTCAACGACTAGTACCTACGTGGTATCCCCGTCTAATACGACACAAAAACAAGTACCTATGTGGTACCCCCGCCTCTTAAGGTGCAATAAATCACCTAAATGAGACCCTAACTCTCAAGGGCACATAATCGTCGCCAAATACGTCATCTAAATCTGGCCAAGGACGCAAAGGTCAAGCAATTAGCTAGACACCTACTCTACATAATTAGAATAAACTAAATTTAACACCTATATAATGGCAGAATACTGCCCTTAGATGCTAAAAAATAACGCAATAACGATTAAATTAATAAATCATTCACACAATAATTTTATGGCAGCAGCGTTACAACTGTCACCGTACTGCGACTAATTTTACAACGTGAAACACATTCATTATCGCATGCGAGATGCAAGTCAAGAAAAAGACCAAGTTCTAAAACATGTTGTAGATGATTACAACATGTATATCCACTATGAGGGTTAACATCTTACCCATATTGGTCAATCGATTCAAAAGCAATCTACTCGAGGTGGTATGATATGACTTTACCCTTTAAGTTATTGTTAATTTCTAAATAAAGCCGACACCGATAGTACATTCTCATCGCTAAGGAGATCTCCAATAATACCACTACGACTATACGATATATAATGCAAGTTTCAAAATGAACAACTACTATTCAAATAAATAAGGATACATTGATTAAATAAAATCGCTCCAAAGCACAAGAAGTGTTAGCTAAAGATCATTCCAAGCAGCATAATACGCTATGCTATACATCAGCGTAAACTATACAACTCTTTCAAAGGGTGACCAACCTACACCCCATAGTAACACAAGCAAGGGATCTAATACGCACTTGGTGCATACCTAAGAATATCAAGAGACTTCTCTGCGTCCATCACCGCATTCATCATTTTTCAATTACTATAGCCAAAAGCCTTCCTTACAATGACTTGTCGCTCATTACCTATCTTATCCTCTTTAGGATTGACAAAGCGCATGTTTAACTTACATGTGAGAGAATGTTGACATCTCTCCTTGGACCTATAAGTGATATGAGCGTAAAACGTCTTTTATAAACATTGGCCTTGGGAGCCTCCAGTTCTTCATGACGGGCTTTAACTTTTTCATATGATGTTTCATATGATTTTCACTCTCGCTGCAACCTTCCTTGACTTCAAGCATTTTACTATCAGTCGATTCACCTACGAGAAAAGGTATAAAATACCTCAAACGGTAAATGATATCTCCTATCATCCGGGAAATGATAGAGAATACCCTATCAGCCACTTATACTATCAGTTTGAACACTGTGGCACACACTTCACACCAATCGACACGAGATTCTTTTTCTTTAGAATCTCGACAACGGCATCAGGATCAGCATTATCATACCTACACTTTGTGCGGGTGTTAGCTCAAAACCACACGTGAGGTGTAACAATACGTGACGTTATACTCTACAATAGCTTCAGCTAGAAACTGCCCAATTATGGTATAGTGAAACATACCTTGCGCAGTATCCATATTTACCTCTCGTGATACAATCCAATATACTCGGCATGGTATTTATGCAGTAGGGCATACTAAGCATATCATAGATCAGACCTCTCAAGGTATAACAAGAATCGTTTGTGATACGATGTCGACTACATTTACCTATAAATGTAATGGAAGCGCAGTCGCATACTAGATCTGATAAAGTACTCGAATAACTCAAGAGGTACCCACAAAGTTTGAGCTGGTTATGTACCCACCTCACCCAACGCGAAACCCAGCCACTCTAACGCTATGGCTGGGCTAGAGCATTCAAATATTTTTACATATCCCAAATTATTATGAAGCAAAAATCATAATAAGCAATAAAAAATGCAAGGTTGGTAAAAACAACATTTTCATAAACGATCATATATACACAACCATATGTTATATCACATACAACCCAAGCAGTCCAATTCATCCCTAGCATTAATGCTTTGGGGGCCATGACGGCCTAGTGCAGAGAACAACCTCCTCGTGTTCTACACTGCACCTACGAAGACATATTGTCACTATATTATTATGGGAAGAAACCCAACATACTTTGTTGTTTCGATAATGGGATTTTGATATCCGGGGTCACAATGACAAAAGGTCCCCAGTAAAATAATAGCATCCAGACAAGCGGTGGGGACCAGCTTATATAATAAATACATGTGGGTCCCGACGATAATAAATGGTTTTTTATATCAGGGTGACATCAAAAACGTATATTCGATATCCACCCAATATTGCAGAATTTTTGACTTCCATCTTACCAAATTGTCCAGGAAAATGGGGAGTATCCGAGCTCTAATTTCACTATCCCAATTCGTTGTTCATGCAACTAAAAAACTGGGGGGAGTGAAGGGTATCCCTCAATAAAAATTATCATCTACAATTATAACTCCTAAATTGAGGGACTACTGGTATGCATAAATATATCATCCAATTAGAGTTTGAAGTATAGTCATTTTCCAAAATCACACTCCAAATTGGGAGATTATCGATACTACATAATATACTAGTAATACGTGTCATGTCACGTGGATGCCACAATTGCAAGGATCACCAATATTTGTGTATAATTAACCAGTCACCCTGTGATATATCATTGGAAAGCAACAAATGTGTAGGTCGTCATGCAACAAGCGGATTGCAATTCTGAGGTCTGTAGCGGAAGTTATGCCCGAAACGGTGGAACTACGCAGATCCTAATAGCATATCAAATATGATGTCGATTATCATTCCCGATATGCCACTTTCGATATACAAGGCCTCTTTTGCCTATAAATACCCCTATATTTGGCCATAATATATCGAATATATTCAACATCGCACCCGACATATGATGTCAAATGCCATTTTTGACATCACATTCGACATCATATTCAACATGCAGCAGACCCGACAATGTATTCAACGTAGAGAATGTTTTACATGTCCATTCGATATGTACCTTATCTTCTTGGAAAGTTACGGGAGTCTAGTTTCCATATCAATAAGTGGATCGAGGTTTTGATATACGTATATTGATATATGGCCAATATCATGAGACCTCTCGGAAATATCCGACATGCAGGATACCTGGCATGATATTAAATATAGTGGACGTTTCACATGTCTCCCCGACATGTACCTTACTTGCTTGCAAACCTAAGGGAGTCTACTTTTTATATCGAGAAACGGATCAAGGTTTGAACCTTACTACGAGGATATATGGTCAAAATCGTGAAGTCGTGCAATGTATAAACAAGTGAATAACATAGCCCGATTAGTGCTCGATCATCATAATAGATAAATGAACTACGTTTGGCTTGACTACCTCAAGGCGATACGTAGACAGCTTGGGATAATAGGAGTCCAGTCTGAAATCATTAAAAATACATTCGTCCTCTCACCGCGTCGCTTGGAGTACATGTGTGCAAAAGACCAACACGATGTGGAGTGTTTCGTCAGCATCCCAAGTCAGTTGACTACAAAGTACCAAATCATAGAGTTACCACTGGTCATGTGTGCAGGAGTATGAGCATCGCCATTTGCTTCTCTGTTGATCCAACAGAAGAAGAACGTCGAGTTCTCATGCCAAAAATTCCAGATATCATGATTAGATTTCCATCCTCTACCCCTTCAAAACGGCAAACTGGACCGCAACAAAGATAGGCATAATTTCCGAATTAAGAGGTCCAATATTGCCCAAAAATCACTTTTGAATCCTCGCAATATATTGAGTCGTGCTATCTCAGAAAATAACACCAATTCTAGAATTTCCTTTCGCAAAAAGAATGGTCGTACCAACATTGTATTTAATCTACTTTGAAAATAGATCGTATATTGAGTACGAAGTGGGATGTTACAACTGTTGTGCTACGATTCCATTACAAACTATGTCTAGTATCACAAAGACTAGTTCTAGGTAGACTTGGTCTAGAACACCTCAAACTGGCGGTTGGATGCATTGCCTAATGTTAAAGGCAATGTCAAATGTGACGTCAAAGATGATATTGAGGATGACGTTGAATCTCTTCAATGTCGGAGATGAATCCATGTCGATGATGATGTCTAAATGGATATCGGGTATGATGTCAAAAATGAGGTCGAAAGGGGTATCGGTGATATATATCGAAGATATATATCGAGTCTTATATTGTCGGGTGCTATGTGAGGAGCAATATCGGGGATGCTCGATATCGGATGTACAATGTATGAGAAATTGAGAATAATTAAAGTTTACCTTGATTAACGGAGCTCGGATATTTATAAACCTCGGGATGTGGGGACTGCACACCTGACTTCCACGTGATATGTACTATATCGAATATTAAATTCGATGTACCATATAATTCGTAAACTAAAATTAAGTTTGAATTATCAGTACCTCTTGTCCCGCCAGTTCAAAAAATAGAGCTCGGGTATGTGTATTCATTCAAAGATATTGGTGGACCCCCAATATAATTTACGTAGCATTGAGGTCCGCGTTTGAATTTTTAGAGAAAGGTGTTTCTTGTTAGGTAATTACAGCGTTATTTTTCTTAAGAGATATCGAAATTATGCTGCAATGTCGAATTTCTTCGATATTCGATACCAAATTTGAGATTCGATATGTTCGGTTATAAATGCGTAATCAACGGGCCTGCTGTTTATATATAGTATTCTTGAGGAGACAAAAAAATTTACCTTGTGAACTCAGATTTCTTTTGGCAAAGGTATGTCGGGGTTACTTGATATAATTTTTGATATTCTTCCTTCGATATCCTTTTCGATATGCCTTTCGATGTAGAATTTTGATGTTGATTTTGGTATGGCACTCGACGTAGCCTTTTGATGTTGATTTTGATATGGCTTTCAATATCACTTTTGATATCTCGTTCGATATCATTTTTGATATTTGCTATACTCTAGGATTTTTGTTTGGCAGGTTGCAATTTATTAGCATAATCCTTAAGTCTTGACTACTTGGTGTGATGGTTGGTATTCGCACACGCATGCAGCAGGTTGCTGCCGAGCGGCAAGCAGCTGCTCGCGCAATGGAGGCTCCTACCCCGACAGGGTTGGCTGCAGCGGTAGGAACATTTGCAGCGGCGGGAGCTGGTGTAGCTGTGAAATCGGCTGTAGTGACGGAATCCACAATTATGGCCTAAACCGTTACAAAAGATGTTGTCGTGGGATCCGATTTAGGGCGGTCGCAAGAGTTGTAACAAAACATCTCCTTGGGGCTGCGGTATCATCCCTTGGTGGTGGGCGCCCTTGATAAATGTTGGGGCCGGTGCATCTGACGCAAGAGGCCTGTCTTTATCTACAAGTTAATAGGTGGGATCTGACGCTCCTTATAGAGTAGCGGCTGCTTCTAGAAATGTTGGTGACGCACCGTCGAATATGGAGGTTGGGACTGGGGGTTTTCCTACAAGTTCATCTGGTGAAAAGGAAAGGGGTAATCCTTGGAGGTCCCAATAAGCTTTGATGAGGAGAGTTCTGATCCTATCCTTGTTGGTTCACTGGATAAGGCGGTTTCAATTGACAGTGGTTCAAAGTTTCCTCGGGATAAAGTGGCTAGCGGTAGGCGTACCCAAAAGTCTACTACGCCGTTGGTCGAGGTTCCTTGTTTAAGTGGATATAAAAATAGCTCGGGGTGAGAGTTCAACTATTCCTTGGCCGCCTCCTCCACAAAGGCATGTTGTCCCTCGTCCTAGTATTAACGTGAAGTATGAAGAGTTTAGTGAGACTGAAGTCGTCCGTTCCACGAAGCGGGCGTTTACTCTTCCTAGTAAGGCTCCTGGTTTAGGGGAGCATGGTCGTGCTTGTAACGTGCATAAGGTATGCATCTTTTCAAGACTGTAAGTGGTTAAGACTCTTTGTTTCTTTGTATGTAGTATTAAAAGTTTTCTTCATAACTTTCATGTTTGTGGCATGCACAGTTTGGCAAATTCTTGGTTACTAGTATAAGGACGGTTAATCAAGCCGATGGGGATAAGGATGCTATAGAAGATGGGTGATTTGAATCCAATTGTTGGGGAAAGCTTATTGCTGAGAAGGAAGAAGCAAAAGGTCGATAGCAGGTGATCAAAAATGATTTCGATGAAAGTTGTGTTGATAACGAGAGGCTCTCTAACAGGTTTATTAGCGCGATAGAGCATGCTCTCAAGGAACAAAGTGGCAGACGCTTGGTTGAGCGCGAGCGTAACAAGGTGAAAATGGATGATGAGCGTTTGCTAGCCGATCTCACGAAGGATCGACTTCATCTAAAAAATGCGGTATGTATATCTTTTCTGTCGTGTAGTTTTCTTCATTGTAACTTGTTCTTAAGAAAGGTTCCTGGGCTGATGGTACATGTTGCCAAAAAATTCCTTGCAAGTGATACCTATAAAGATATCCTTGCGGAGCATGCCTTCATTGAGAGGGAGGATACCAAGAACGCGATTGTTGGGAAAATCATTGCCAAAAGTGGTTTTAAGGAGGGCTTCGATGTCACGCAGTTGGATGCCATGTGTGGAGCAGATGGTTTGCCTCTCAAAGACACTGCATTCATGGATGCCGCCGTCGGAACCCCTGATCCGTTCATAGGTCTCCTGAAGAAGAAGGACCTGGATTGAATATGGGAGATTCGTGCTCCTTCCCCGCTTATTGGAGTTGCATCGCCTTTTTTCTTGACATTGTGTAATAATCTAGAACTATTATGATTTTCTGAATTCTTCATTATATCCCTGTTTCGAGTTGTTTGGTTCTCGTGTGTCCTGGAGCCTTACATCTAAAGGTTTATTAGTTATCTGTTTTGTTTTATCCATATTGCTTGTATTGTTTTTATACATTTTTTGCTCTCACGGGACTCTTTTGGTAATTTGGGATTTCCCTCCTCTCGGCGTGAACGCACAATGGGGCTTATCGGTGCATAGTTGTCGTTTTTGTAATAAGAGGTCTATGCCTCGCTGTGGGGTCCATACATTTGTATTTCATAATAGATCGTATATTAAGTACCAAGTGGGATATTACAAGTGTTGTGCTAGGATTCTATTACAAACTAGGTCTACTATAACTATGACTAGTTCTAGGTGGACTTGGTCCGGAATACCTCAGACTGACGGTTGGATGTACTGCCTGATGTCGAAGTCAATGTCGAATGTGACGTCAAAAATGATATCGAGGATGACGTCGAATCTCTTCTATGTCGGGGATGAATCCTTGTCGAAGATGATGTTTGAATGGATATCAGGTATGATGTGGATCATGATGTCGAAAGGGGTATCGATGTTATATATCGAATATATCTATCGAGTGTTATGTCGGGTGCGATATCGAGGATACTGAAGATCGGATGTACATTGTATGAGAATAATTTAAGCTTACCATGATTAGCAGAGCCCAGATATTTATATACATCGGGATACAGGGACCGCACACGTGACTTCCACGTGATCTGTACTATATCGAATATTACATTCGATATACATATAAGGACCTATCCCCGATATAGCTGAACATAGGCCTGGCCTATCGGCCAGTCCAGTACGGGAATTACCCATATCAAAATCCACGGAGTACAAGGCAGAGACTACCCATCTCTATCATCATTCTGATCTACCACTATACGACTGAGATCTGAATGCCTTAAAGTCTAAAAATGAGTGCAGAAAACAACAACATCGAATGGTGAAGTGCTCTTCTCGCCCGCTAAAACTTTGTTATGATTCATTCATAAGGCCTAAAACAAAGCGACAACGCGTATGATGAGATCCTTCCCAAAAATCACTAAGATCCAAAAAAACTACGCCAACAGGCCTTCCACACCTTTAAGTGCTAAATCTCTCGGTAAGTGCGAGAGCGCTCATGTTTGTCTCGACACGTAACAAGCTAAGAGAGAATGTCTCGTGGCGCAGGGTGTTGTCGCTAATGCGGAGCAACTTTCCTCACCAGACTCTCTCGCACCTTATAGGAAATACAAGGAGAGCATTTTGTTCGATGGAAACTGCACTAACCGGAACAATGTTAGAAATAAACTGTTAGTAAGAAAGTAAACCTATTATAGGCGTGGATGCTTTTGTATCATGCTTGTGACTGAACTCAACACATGGTTAATTTGCCTATGAGTCTCTCTAAGAAGTAATTATAAAGCCGGACGTTGTTCATTATTCACATGTGCCCTCGTAGGGTCTTAGGAGATATAACATTTAGCTTATAAGTTGTATACACTTATCTATCCCTTTAGGCTCGGTTGGACGACCCCGTATTGTGTGCATCTCGTAGACGCGTCCATGTAGGCTGTAGAATTAACCTCGTAAGGGCATTAGTCTCATTTTAGAGATAATTTGGTTGTCCTAACGGGGCTTATATTCATCGAGCTCACTTTGGAGCTCGGTATTCTGACGTCGAGTGATTTGCACTACGGAGTGGTCAAACCACGAGTCAAAGTTCATGTCATTGATTTATGAGTGAAATTCATGTCGTACTTAGTCCAATTGTTGACATAGCCATATCTATTGAAAGTTAGAGCTAAAATGGTTGAAGTACTTTGTTTGTCGTGCCACAAGTTGACGTGCTATAAGGTGTCGTGCCACAAGTAGACGTGCTATAAGTTGACGTTCCACAAGTTGACATGCCAGAAGTTGACGTGCCACAAGTTGACATGCCACACGTGCAACATATAGACGTGCTTTAAGAGGAAAATTCGTCAACCTTAGGAGGTTTGACGTGCAAACTTATGAGTTGACGTGGATGTTTGACGTGCTTTTCTAGAGAGATAAAGCACACATCCTTGGGCTCTCAAAAATTCAAATCCCTCAAATGAAGAAATAAGGGGTTATTTATATATGAGGAGAAGGCTTTGGGGTGTGAGGACCACTTCAAGGTAGCTGGGGTTGACTGTTGACTAATTCGGTCAAATGTCGACTCGCCCAGTCAACATTTGTCTGATTTGCCACGTCGATTCAACGATTGACATGGCGATTGATCTTTCAATGTGTCGCATCTTAATAGATGTGCCTCCTTATGGGGACGCGTGTCTAATCAATGTGGCATATCAGACGGGGTCCAATGTGGAACATCAATCTTTGAATTAACATGGCATGGCACGTCACCTTTTGATCCAACATATCCCATTGCAGGCCACGTGGCCCGACATGCAACGTCGATTAGGACTAACGTGACACGTCATTTTGGGTCGACTCCGCCTTCGTCGGGCCACATCATCCCATAAGACGTGGGCCCAACGATGGTCTTTATTTGCAACATATCGAGCAAAAGAACACAATTTTATGAATTTTTGAGGATCGAGTCCTTCGAACATCGTCTCGACTTATTTTTGGGCTTGACATATCAGGTGAGAATTACTTTTTCGTCTCCTTAGTTCGGTGTAATACCAGATGTAACTTCATATGCTCGAGGTGTCGTAATTATGGCACACTATAAGTCCCAGTTTGAGATGGGCTCGACTCAATGAACGTATTTCAAACTAAATAGAGGTTAGGCATAATTATCGTCCTCACACACAAGTATGGTTGCTCAAAAGTCGTTCTTAGTCCTACTTGATAATTAGCAACCATTTTTAGACCAATTCTTAAGTTTCTCGCAATATTTTGGATAATTGTGGTGCCAAAGTGTAAATATTATTTCAAAAATATTTTGGTCAACACTTTTTAGTCAATCCAATAAGCTTGGATGATTTAATAGACCATTAGCACATGGGCTAGATGGCATTTAATAGCTAGTGGACCTTGAATGAGATCTTAAGCCCATTAGGGCTACACTATATAAGGCTAGTTTCTCCACTCCCCACTTCATTTGCCCCCTTTTTAGAGAGAGAGAGTCTTAGATCTCGAGAAAGTGAGTTTAAGGGAAAGTTTTTCCACCAATTTGAAGAAGTAAGAAAACCCTATTTCACGCTTCTCCTTTTTAGCATTTTTTGGGCACATTGATTAGTGCCACTTGGCACATCATTTGTGAACGACTTGGCCATGTCATCACAATGGTCGTTTGTGCTACGTCGATTCATATGAATCGACATGGATTTGAACCCACATCGCATCACGTTGGTTCATTTCTCATGGTGCCACGTCACACCAAGTCTGACTTGGCTTGTTCGGTGTGCCATGTCGGAACTTCGTCCTACATGGTACTTTGGTAATCTGCATCACAACCAATAAATTAAATCCTATCTGCTAGCTTAATTTAGTCTTCTAGCTTTAGTATCTTCGTTTAATCATTCTCTCAATCCAACAAGCCACTTGATAAGAATAAGTAGTAATTCCCTTTTGTAACTTCATTTTGCATTGCTAAACAAATATACACTCTCTAGGGATTCGATACTTGGGACGTAATTTACTTTCAATTTGACTATTACTTGACCATGGTGTTGCGCGGCGAAAAATACAAATACGGAATAACAGTAACAACCATGAAGGGTAAATTCACAACACACCAAAAGCAATAATCAATGAAAGAACATAAGACACAATTCGTTTCGATGTTCGTCTACAACTGCCTTTGGGGGCGATCCAAACTAGGATTTTTGCTATGATTATATGAGCAATTACAAAATAATATACAATAATTGTCTCTTTCAGATCTAGAAAAATATCTCACAATGTCTTTCAGATCTCACACGTGTATTCTGTCTTATTTTTAATCTCTTTCAGATCTAGGGGCCGTGCAGCTCGCACTGCCCCTTTTGTCTTCTCTTTCTTTAACCATAGTCAACACTTCTTCTTCACTATTCAGGCCCCACAATCCTAACACGTGCACTTGCTTACACTTAGGTAAAACTTATTCGGGCATTCATCTTATAAACTACACTATCGTCACGCGTCAAGTACCTTTTTCTTTTTCTTGCATGGCTCTTCTGATTGTAGAGGTAGAACGACTAAAGGAAAAGTAAAATGGTTCTCCCTTAGCTAATCCATTGCACTCGTGTTTACTCCACTGGCATCGCTGATGCCTCTAAACTGGCACAGCTGGGTTCCCATCTCTTCCTATCTCCTAAATATCTTATATTGAGCACGCATTAGGTCATGCTGGCCTCTGGTGAACTTGTGCATCATTCGTCACAGTTTTGCAATCTCTTGCCACGTATTGTCTGCGGCATGTCGTACTACTCCATGTACATCGACATCCTGAAAGTCTAGTGATGCATATTTTCACATGTTATTAGTAGAATAATATACACTTATCGTAAGTATACGAGTCAAGTAATAATAAAGTGGTTAGTAAGTATTACTAACCAAATATCGAATCCCCCGAGAGTATGTATTTGAACTTAAGGGAACGCTAAATGATTTTTTTCTTTGATTAATTAAAAGGGAAATAGAAAAACTGACTAGCTACTTATTTACTATGGGTTGCAGATGAAGAGATTAAATAACTAAAACACAACTAAGACATAATTTAATTGATTGATTGGTTGCTATCTAAGGTTGTAAAACATATTAAGTAAAATGTATCTAAGAGATGGATTTCATTAATCTCGGATGCGTGTATTTCATAGCCAAAATACCAATGACCCCTACACAAGCCTCTTTCTATTGATCATTATTTTGTTTATACATTGACGTGATAAATTAGCCACCTCTCCTATGTACTAAAGAACCCGTAATCCCTAATGATGTCAGGCCGTAAAGCACTTTCCCTTCACCAGAAGTTCACAATGTCATAGGACCCATACAATGTTTTAGAAGTGAATTAGAGTTATCAACTATGATCTAGATTCCACAAAACACGTTAATGTCGAAAGCCTGGAGATTCATCTGCCTAGTCTGCTATGCTAGTGTTGTGTCAACAATATCATATGCATAATTCAATGTAATATAAGGTTATTCAACATCACTACTCTGATTCATAGAAACGCGTGTGCTAAACATACCAAGTAGCATAAGCAACATATAATATCCAACAATACAAATTCATTAATAGACTTAATCAAAACATGGGTTAAAGGTGCATCCATTATGAGATTAACTACATCTTCCCTTAGATACTGAGAGGATTAGCTACACATAGTCACATAATTCTCACAACAATTCATCATAGATTTATGCAATGAAGAAAAGAAAAGATTAAACTCTTGATCTCAGCGAGATTTTGACGTGTCTTCTACATTAACTCTTTCATGTCTTCCTCTACTTTGATTGATGGCTCCTCTTGTTCACTTGTCTCCGCACACAGTGATTGTAGTGCCTCGAACGATATAATTTATGCTCATCAACTCTAGAATGCTTTTGTAAGTGCTTGTAGGCTCTTGTTAGCTCTCCTCAATTGTTCAACCGTCCTCTTTTATTTCTAGGAGAGTCCTGCTTCCCTAATTACTTGAACAATCGTAACCTAGTTCGTGAAAAAAGGACTTGTATGCCCCTGCTGCGCCTGACAAGCGTGATTTGCGTGAATAGTCTGATCGCCGTGCCTCACAGATGTGATCATCATTCTATCGTGTGTGCCGTCGCACCACCTCATGTTTCTCCAGCTTTGTCCTGAGGTTTTGCTTCTGCTCGCGCTTCATTTCATTTTCTTGTGATAGAGGTGTAATTGGTAACATCATAGCTCTACTGCCTTATTATCAATAGTGTTGAAATCCTCCAGATAAGCTTCCTTCTGCTCCGACTCAACTCAAATTACAAAAATAATGAAACAATCTTAAAACAAGTAAAATTGTCACGAAAATTATGCAAAAAGTATAAGAAATCAGGTACTCACCACGATGATACTGCGAACATTTTGCATTGCCAATATTTTCCAGAGAGCGGCGCCACCACCAAGTGGAACTACACCATGTCGCGCCTATCTCATACAGTTCCAAACTTTTTCATGTGCTCCTTCATAATTTCTCCCTATAAAACAATCAAAATTGAAAAATTAAATAAAAAAAATGGTAAAAATGAGAAATGGGTCAAAAACTATATAATTTTGGGTTGCCTCCAAGCAACGCTTAGTTTTTATGTCGTCTAGCCCGACGTTACTGATTCTAACGTGTATCATTCGCTCTAGCATGGTTAAATGGATTTGCCATGTTTTCTTCCGTTGATATTTTCTTGATTGGTAGTTCTTTTGGGTTAAACCATTTTCTCTACTTTGAAACTAACATGCTCATTGTTAACTTTCAAAGTAATAGTTCCATCTCCTACATCAATCAAAGTATTAGCTGTTGCTAAGAATGGTCTCCCCAAAATCAATGAAAATTTATATTTTTCACTCATATCAATTACCACAAAATTAGTTGGAAAAGTAAATTTACCAATCTTAACCATAACTCAATTTTTCCATTAGGATAATTGATACTCCTATCAGCAAGTTGAATAATTAAATTAGTTGCTCATAAATAGGCAACTTCAAACATTCATAGATAGTATATAGCATGAGATGAATGCTTGCTCTTAAATCACACAAATAATGCTCAAGTGAAACATTATTCATAGTGCAAGGTATAGTAAAACTCCTTGGATCATTTAGCTTTGTCGGTAGTCATTCAATTGCTTGAAGTGTAAAGATTTTGTGAATCCTGGTCTCATCCATCTTTCTTTTAAGTATCCTCGTGTCTCCCAAGTATTTAGCAATACTCTGGTACTTGTTGCACTGTCTCCTCAAGTGCCATAGGTCCTGGTAGATTTTTGAAAACTTTTGAAAAATGTTTCACATGATGAATTCTCAAAGGATATTGAATTGGTGGATAATACTCATTCGCCAGTGGTTCTGAAACTTTGCTCAAACCTTCTTCCTTATTGAGATCGCATTCACTTGTTCTCTTGGACTATTCTCTGTGTTGCTTAGCAATGTTCCAATAGGCTGTGTACTTAACTGATTTGCAATTAGGCCCAGTTGTTTCTCAATACTCCTCAATAAAGTATCTGTATTTTGACATCTTGCTTCAATTTGCCTCATTCTCGCATTAGTTCTCATCATATAATTATATAAATTTTCTTCAAGATCTGACTTCCTATTGTTTGTTTGAAATTCTATTGGTTTCTGAAGGTCTCTTTGTAGTTGTTGAGTTTGTTTCCTTATTCCTGGATCGTAAGTGCTTGAGTATAGATTGTTTTACCTCGAGCATAACCAGTATACTGGATTTCTTCTTGCATGGTTGCATTTACTCCTTGGCATTCACTGGTCGGGTGATTTCCTCCACGACTGTTGCATACCATGTCTGGTCAACTTCCATTCTTATCCTTCAATTTAGTCTTGATGGCTTCCACTTGTGCAAATAATTGAGTAGTAGTGTCTATCTCATGAACCCCCATTGTTTCATTTGCTGGAGCTCGATCAATACTCCACTTGGGTACAGTTCATGCAATTGTTTCCAATAATGTGAATGCATCATCATTGGTTCTTTGCATGAACCCCTCTCCAGAACTAACATCGAGCGTATTCCTGCACCCTGTGTGCATCATGATAAAATTGTTGGAGTAATACCTCGTTAGTGACGTTGTGTTGTGGACACCTATTTGTCATGCTTTTGAATCCCTCCCATGCTCTTGACAATGATTCTCCATTCATCTGTCAAAAATTAACTATTTCACTTCTGATCTTTGCTGTTTTGCTGGTGGGCAAAATTGTTTTAGGAATAATTATGCCATTTGTTCCACGTTGTGATACTGTTATTCTGCAATTCATTGGGCCATATTTCAGCCCCTCTATTCAAAGAAAATGGAAATAACTACAAGATTGCTGAATCAGAATTGAGTTGAAATGTTATACACGTCCCAATAATGTCTTTGAGATGTGCCATTGCGAATTGATTTTGGCCGATCATAGAGAATATTACTGATTTGATTGGTTCATGATCTTCAGTTGTTAAAATACATGATCCAGCACCTTCAAGTGTTGGTAAGACTTCTTATCTCGCAGGTCGAAGAAAATATCCTCCTCCAAGATTCTGACCCTTTGTTCCTTCTGTTGTCGGCAGTCCTTGTTGTGTTCCTCTTGGTGGAGTTACTCCGTCTTTGGTGTTTGACATGTTGATTTCTTTCAACCTATGTCTATAGGTTCTTTCTATCTTTAGGTCAAATAGTAAAGTGTCACGGTGTCTCTGTGTGTCATGCGCTACTGGTACCTGAAATACGAAAAAAGTAGTTAGTGTTTCTCATAGATCAACAATAGTATAAATTGCTAACAAATATTCTGTCACTCCTCGGCAACGGGGACAAACCCTTGATGCGTAAATTTATCCCAAGTTCTTATTTTATCATTTTCTACCCGAAAATACCCCAAAACTTTTATTGCGCATAATTTATCCATTCGGCCCTACACTTTAGAAAAATCATAACTAATTGTAGAAAAATCCTTTTTGAGCAAGGACAATGGCTGAATACTCCACATGGTATCCTCTAACTTTCATAAGAAGAAATTTGTTTCAAATAATGTGATTTAGAAGGTCGAAATTCCTAAACCATAGACTGCTGTCTGAAAAATCCGAAAATAGGTTCTATATTGCAAGAATTATTTACCATAGCAAACCTTTATGTTTTCACAAAATCTTGGATTCCTACATCTCTCATGATGCTAGAAAACCATAAAGCATAAAAAGACTTGAAAACCAAGTTCATTTGGTTGTCCGATCAAAGGTAAAACCACAATTACGGTGATTTTTCAGTTTATTTGGTACAATCTTTGTTTTCTTAATTTATAAGTTTAATCGCCATCATAATTCAATGTATCTATCACATACATAAATTTAACATGACATAGTATTAGTTATAATTAGATTATTATGATTTATAATCATGAATTGATATTTTGTGATTTTTTTATATCATTTAAATGGTATATTTATCATGTTAATTTAACATACTACTTTCATAAGTCTTAAAATTATTCTTGCCACTTCATGACTTAAACATCAAATAAGATTATGTATCATAAAATACATTTCTTACATGTTTTGTTAAATTTTCCATGTTTATATCTTTATGTTTAAGTTATGATAAATTATATTCTTGATTCACAATGTTTTTGTAAATAAGTCTGTGTTCTCTTCACTTTTACCCACCCAGCTAAGAACGGATATGTATAGTTACATAGAGGTAATTAGAGCTAAGTATTTTATCACCTATTAAGAGGTAAAAATAAGTGCTGCTACGGTTTGGTCTTTTTCCCACTTGAAACTGAATTGGTCAATGGTCAAGATTAGCATTAAGTTCTCAGTGAAAAATCAATTAGCACATTTGATAAAGAAAAGACCATCGGCTTCTATGTTAGACAAATAGTTATCACATCATTAAATAAATAACATACATGTAGCATATTTTATATTATTAAAATAGTCCAACATGATTTGTAAACTAATAATATAAAAAAAAGTGTTAATCAACTAAGCTATACATTTTTAGGTGCTACTTCATATTAAATCTTATTTGATGTGTTGGTTATTAAAAGTTTCGAATTGATTAAAGGCTGAAAAGACGAGTTTCCTTAGAGTTTGTTAAGTAATATATTTTAAGGATTGATTATGCCTCAAATTGAATAGTTAATCAAATTTTACTTATTACCGCAACTTGTCATTGAAATGACTTTAACATGAAAATATGAATACTTACAATTATAAGTTCTAACACATGGTTGTTTAAGATAATTTTGAGATATCAATAAGGTTGTTCATATAGTTTATATTGGATATTTTACTTAACCTTACGTTGGTCAATTCATCATCTAAGATTTTCATGTTTAGAGTAATGACATAAATAAAGCTTATGTGTTATTTACTAAAATTTACATTGTAACTAGCATTCTTAACCAGAACGTTCTCAATTTCACTAACATCCAAAATGAAGAAAAAATACTAATATTCAGCTGATTACTATTATTTAAATTTGTTAAAAGTTTGACGAACTAATCAACGCCATCAAGGTTCCCCGTACAAGTAAAGGTGAGGTTCAATTTCTGATTTGTTCTAGCCCCGTTTGGCATCCGGCCCTGAGGAACTTGGACAGAAAAGCCACTACTCCGTTACCAAACCTTGAACAACCTATATTTCATCATAATCCTATTTGGCATCTCATCTCATAACATGATTTTCTTACTCATCGTTAAATCATATCCAATCATTTATTATTTATCATATCTATTCATAATCATGATAATACTCCAATATTATAATCTCATCTCCTGGTTGTTGAATTGTGCAAAGAGCAACGAACTATGTTTGGGACATGTAGCTCAAGGAGCAACGGATATTATCCGGTTTACTAACTTGGTTGTTTATTTGTTATACCCATCGGGACGCCTTTGGGAAGTTGGGCCCAGGGATTGAGTCGAGTTACTACCGGGCAGTAAGGACTGTAGATTTAAGTAATTTCGCTTGATACCCATCTATTTAGGCGCTGCTTGTAGTTCGGAGTTGGCTGTAGCCCGCGTGCTGGATCGACACGTACTCGAGCATGTCTCTTGATTGTTTGCGAGGTCGCTCCTTGTCGGGAGGTATAAGGTAGAATAGTAGAAGTTATAAGGCTTGATTTGTTTATTGTTAAGCACAAGTTCATTAACTATTCTATGAAAACTCTAGTACCATTGCTACATCAAATTGTCTAGTTGAACTGTTTCTACCGGTAAGATCACTCCCGAAATGTACCCATTAGGTCACAGTTAATTCTTGCATTACCAGTTCTTTCATATGAATCTCACTAAGTCATTAAAGACTTATTCCTCGTTTCTTCTGTCTATTCCTCAGGATAAAATCGATATGGCAGCATGGACCAAGTGAATAATTGTTCAAGTGTGCATTTTGGAATACCAAGACTTCCGCTGCATATATCAAAATATAATTTATAAAACGTGTATGGTTTTGATCCTGAACAAGTGAGACCCCTTCCTATGAGTTGCACTTTAATCTGGATTGGGCAAAGTGGCTGGCCACCACTGCACTAACTCAGATCGGAGCATGGCTTGTGGGGCCCGGTCGTTACAACGTCTACTTACGTCACGTCAACTTGTGGCACGTCTTATAAAGCACGTCTTATAATACATGTTAAAAAAGAGCACATCAAACAAAGTGTTTCAACCAGTTTCATCTACCTTTCCGTAGACATCTACATGCCAACAATTAAACTAAGTGAGAGAAGAATTTGACTCCCACGTCAACCACATGCAGTGAGTCGTGATTTGACCACTTCGTAGTGCAACTTACTCGACGTTCAGTTATAGAGCCTTCTAGTGAGCTTGATGGATAATAAGCGCCATTAGGCTGTCCAAATGATCTATAAATGAGACTTACACCCTCTCGGGTTGATTCTACACCCAACAGGGCCTCGTCCACTAAACGTACACCCTACGGGGTCGTCCAACTAATGCTAGAAGGCTAGATAAATGCACACATCTTCTCAGCTAAGCATGACATATCTTAAGACCCTACACGGACACAAGTGAATAATGAACTGCGTATGGTATTATTCTTTCTTCTCAGAGAGATATGTAGGAAGTTTGACCCCTCGTTGAGTTCAGTCACATGCATAATTAACCCGTATCCACCCCTAGATTAGGTTTACTTTCTTATTAACTGATTATTCCTAATATTGTCCTCTTAAGTGCAGGTTTCCATCAAACCAAAAGCCCTACTTTTATTGCTTATCAGGTGCGAGAGATTCTGGTGAGGAGTAATCTCGAGACTAGCAAAAACACCTTGTACCAACGTGTGTCACTGTAATTAAGTAGTGATGGAAAAGTCACAATCCCATGAAAAAAGGAAGAATTAGACAAAGGACGAATAATTGTTACCTTGATCAAACCGCATTCGTTGGAATCCACATATAAGTCCACGCCTCTTTGTTCTTAGCAACCAAAGAACAAAGTTGAACACTATCTTGTCTCATTTACTTTCGGTCATTGAGTTGAATTTTTACTATCCTTATTCCCAAGTTGATCTTCCATCATATTAAGCTCTAATTAATTATTAAAAAGATTCCCATTTAAAAATCGTAGCCATTCTCAATTGTTTTTCTATGAAAGAGATAATTTTTTACAAGCCCTATTGAGGATTTTGGATAATTTGAAGAGCTAATTAGGTGTTCGTTTCAACAATCACTTGATGAATATCATGATCTCTGCAATGAGATGGGTCGTGATAAATAGCAAATATTTCCACCCCCACATCTATCATCTACTAGAAAGCCTTGTGAAAAGTCCAAAGACCGTGCAAAACATGATCCATAAGATTACCCCTCTTGCTATTCTGGGGTTTTTTTCTGAGCTTCCATCCATGTTGAGTTTGAACCATCTCTCACGAGGTTTGATCCATGTAACAACAACTGGTGGATTGGGGCTCGCTTCATTTATCTTGATTTTCCAAATGGATGAGACATTACGATGATTCTTCCATAGCTTAGCATTATTAGGTATTTGTTAAAATAAATCACAAATATACCTATCGACTTTTTCTTTGATTTTTCTAGCTTTCATAGGTATGCGCCTATGTCGATGACCATTGTGTGCGCTCCAAGTAAGCCAAAGAATAAGAATTAGCACGAGAACGCTTATGTGACCCGAAAAGGTATTTCTGTGAGCTTTCACCCAATACGTGATCAAGTGATAACAATCCACAAAATTTGGGATCTTGACATTGAAAAGCTTGAGAAAGTACAACCAAACCTCTTGAGCAATATTACTAGACCAAAGTAAATGGCTAGTAGTTTCTTGAAAATAACCACAACAATCACACTTGGAGGCGATTTTCAGGCGCCTTATAATTATCAATATAACGGAGTTTAAATATATAGCGCCATGTATCCTGAACTTTTATTGTCAATTCTGGTATTTTGAACCTATGTTTCCTCTGTCCTTGGCAATAATACCCTTGGTGTGCTCTGATTTATAGATAATCACAAATCCATTTTTACGTGTCCCAAAAATTAGCACAAAACCACAAATTAAAATCAAACCAAGATTACAAGAATAATAAAATAAATACAAGTATTATTGTCGTCGTTTGTAATGGCGCAAAAACTTGATGCAAGGCGAGCATGAGTAGTTTTTCTTATATATTAATTTAAAGGGATAAAAGCATCAAGCCCCCTGAACTATGCACATTTTTGCGATTTGCCCCTTTAACATATTTAATAAGCACTTTGCCCCCTAAACTATGCACATTTGTGCGATTTGCCCCCTCAATGCATTTTCGGTCAAATAATATTAACGGTCAAATAATATTAAAATGGTGAGCAAATTGCACCCCAAGCATCGAGTTCCACTAGGACTATTATTGTTACTTGATATTCTACTACTATCTTATTAATCTAGGTACTAAGAACTAAGGTTGCTCAGAAAAATTATAGACGAACTATTAACGATTTATTACTACTTACTAAATATAATTAATTTGGGTTGAGTTGAGCTCAAGAGATGTGATGGCTTATAGATTCGGGTTCATTGTCTCATCCAATATGTTATTACAAATGCTATGATACAATTTATCGATGTATATGTTTATGGCTCTTTTCAAAGCAAGAAAGAAGCATAGTCCAAATTAATTTATCTATACACTCCAAGGTTCAACTATCCCACACTGTCTTGTGGCCATGTTAGTCGTCCTCAAAAACTCTAATCGATCTTACGCCAGCTTAGCAAAGCATTGAGAACAAGATAATTGATGCAAATATGGACACTTTGACAAAACAAGAAAATTACAAGAAGTCAAATAAAGAAGATATCACAAGAATGGAATAAATTCACACATTAAATGGGTCAATCACAAGATGGCTTGCTAAGAAGATAGGAGCATCTCTTTATGGGCTAATTAACCAAGTTTGAGTCCATAATGATAAAAGAGGTCCAAATGAACAACAAAGATGGTCAAATTTGATTCAAGTGACCTTTTAAATAATGGTCAAAAGTCAAAGACGATTTTTGACCATTCTTTCATCATTTTCTAGTCTAGTTAATGTATTTTCTTTTTTATAGAAGTGGTTTGAAGGTCATAGTTGCTTTCTTAGTGACCAAGTTTGTCTTTTTGGCTTCAAGTTTGATTTTCCTATAAATATTGGAGGCCATTTTCTGTGTAAGACAACACTTATCATATGTATAAACTTTGTGAGATTTTATTCTCTTTGGTTTATTGAAGAACTATTTTTGAACTTATCAAACGGGATCATCACCCTCGTTTGTGGTGTTCAAATTCGATTTATGAAATGGCACCCTTCATAACCGTTTGTGGCAGCTTCATTATTTCGTGTTTTGTATCAAGTAGCGGGTCGCGGTCTTCATACCAAGGTTCCTATTTGTACTAAGGCAACGGGTCGAGGTTCCATCCATACAACTTGAAGATAACGATCCTACGCTTAGCATACGAATACCATTCATCATTGGTGGATATCGTATCATTTGGTATCTAGAGCAAAGGTTTATCTTTCAAGTCCTACTGGTTCTTGGTTTATTCTTCGGATTACCAAAAACATCTATCTTTAGTTTGTGGTTTTACGTTTCTTAGCAAAAAATAAAAAATAAAAAGAGAAGAAGAAAAAAAATGCCCAAATAAAAAGGAAAGAAAAAGAAAGAGTAAAAGAAAAAAAAGAACCCAAAAAAAAAAATTAGAGGAACAAAAAAAAACAGAAAAAAAGGTATCAACTTTCTTTATTTGTTACTATTATTTTGTTGCTGGATTCTTGTTGGGAAATACATTTGGTGCACTTGTGAGAAAAAATATATTTGGGTTTGATTTGTTGTTCGGGGTTGATACACTTTGTTTTGATTTTGCTTGAATTAGTTCAAAAAGAACCTATAGAGAATATCTGAGTGGAAAAAAGCAGAGTGTGAAATTATTAGAGGGAAAAAACCCAATATATTTTGAGTGATACACGAGTGTTACATTTTGAGTGAAAAAAAAACATGAGAGTAATCACGTAAGGGAGTGTTGTGAGGTTCTTTTTTCTTTCTAACATTTCTTTGTAGGTTATCATGTCTAAATATCAAGAAGAAAGTTTCATTTATGCCGATTACACTTCGGTTACACGAAGAGTTTTAAATGCGGAGTTGAAAGATGAGGACAACGATCAACGAGAGAACATCTTTCGAACTAGATGTCATGTTAGTGAGAAGGTGTGTAGTGTATTAATTGATGGCAGAAGTTGCACCATATTGCTAGCACCATGCTCATTGAAAAACTTGGGTTGTCTACGGTGAAACATCCACGACCATACAAACTTTATTGGTTCAACGATTGTGCTAATGTGGAGGTTGACAAGCAAGTGATGATCTCATTCAGCAATGGGAAATACAAAAATGAAGTTTTGTGTGATGTAGTTCCAATACGAGTTGGCCATATACTATTGGGGCGTCCATGGCAGTTTGACCGTAAAGTTAGCCACAATGACTTTACGAATAAGGATTTTGATTGTCCATAATGAAAGAAAAATCACCCTTATTCCTTTAACACCAAAGGAAGTGTTTGAAGATCAAGTGAGATTTCAAAAGAAAGAAAATGAACAAAAAAATGAGAGTGTTCAATAATAACAAGAGAGTGAAAAAAAGAAAGTTGCCAACAAAAAGGAATTGGAAGCTTTGGCAAATGAGAGGAAAAATGAGAGTGCTCAAAAAGATGTAGGTGAAAAACAGAGAGTTGCCAACAAAAAAGAAGTTGCAGTTTTGGAAAATGAGAGAAAAATAGAGAGAACACAAGAGAGTGTCTTTTCAAAAGAAAGTGAGTTGGAAAGTAGGGTATTTTTGAGAACTGAAAAAAAGCTTTTCTTCATTTCCATGTTCAAAGGCATTTCTCTTGCAAGGTTATGATGATCTCTTTCCCAAGGATATACTACCTGACTTGCCTTGTTTTCATTGTATGTGCATCAATTGGAAAGCAATTCGAATTATGGTAAAGTATCACCAACCCATACTTACTTTGGATTATATTCTAACTAAAAGGCATGAATCTTGTGCGGTTATGAAAGTTGATTTGGGAAGTGGTTATCATCAAATCACAATGAAAAAGAGAGATGAATGGAGAAGCATTATTATAGAAACAATTTGTTTGTTTAAATGGATAGTGATGTTTTTTAATTTTACTAATGCATTTAGTACTTTCATGCGATTGATGAAGCATGCTTTTATTAGGAAATCCCTAGTTATTTGGTTTGATGATACTCTCGTGTTTTGTAAGAACTTGGATAGTCATGTTAGATATTTGAAACTTGATTTGGATGTACTAAGAAAATAATAGGTGTTTGCTAACTTGAAAGAGTGTACATTTTGCACGGATAATCTTGTATTTGTAGGATTTGTTGTAAGTTCACAGGGAATACGTGTTGATGAGGAGAAAGTCAATGGAATACAAGAATGACCTAGTCCTACAAGTGTGGGAAATGTTCGGACTTTTCATGGATTGACAAGCTTTTACCTACGGTCTGTGAAGGATTTTAGTACTATAGCTGCACCAATCACCGAAAGGAACAAGAAAAACGTTGGATTCAAGTGCGGAGAGGAATATTCTTCTTGATATTTAGACATGATAACCTACAAAGAATGTGTATATTCAAAGATAACCTATAGGGTTAGATATAAAGATCTAAGAACCCAATGTATAAATAAGCAGCGATCTCCCCAGATCGAGAATCCGGTTTGATCTTACTTAGAGCTTGAAAAACCTCGACCCATTGGCTATAGAATCAGCCAAGAACCTCGATATGATTGAACGCCACAAGTTCGTGCTCAAGAATCTTGATAAGTTCTTCAAAATTTTAATTCCTCTCAAAGAGAGAGTCCAAATATGTTAAAGAAATATTCATTTTCGAAATATTGTCAAAGCTTTTTTTTACAACTCTTTTAAGACTTATTTATAGGCTAGAAAGTTACTCTAAAGTGTCCCACATTTATATCTAAGACATAGGAGTACTAAACAAGCATTTGACCACTCTTAATGACTCTTGAAACACTAAACAAGAAGACTTGACTTCTTGGACATACAAAAGGTTTATTTGACCAAAACTTAATCCTCTTTACTTAATCTTGAAGCTAGCCACGAAATTGATGGATAATGGGCTTTAAAAAATGTCTTCCAAATTAATTTAGCACTAGCCCATCACTTGAATTGAGTCTCAACCCAATAACATTAATTCTTGGGCCTTCTAAGTACTTTTCTTGCACATTCTCTTGTGATCCAACAATAAGGTTCAACATGGCCTCTCTAATTTGTTTTGTTCGGGCTCTAGTTATTGGACCATCATTAATTTTGAGTAGATCCATCTTTCCTTGATTTGGCTGCGTTAGCCCATCTCCATCATTCCCTCCTTCTTTGAAAAGATTCGTCCTCGAATCTGAATCTATGACAGAACCTCGACCCGATGCCTTAGTACAAATAGGAACCTTGGTATGATGACCGCGACCCGCTACTTGATACAAAACATGAACCTTGGTATATTGAAGAATGAACGGAACCTAAATTTGGCGTATGCTCGTTTTCATCACTACATGACTTGCATTGTTTTCATTGTATGTGCATCAATTGGAAAGCAATTCGAATTATGGTAAAGTATCACCAACCCATACGTACTTACTTTGGATTATATTCTAACTAAAAGGCATGAATCTTGTGTGGTTATGAAAGTTGATTTGGGAAGTGGTGATCATCAAATCACAATGAGAAAGAGAGATGAATGGAGAAGCATTATTATAGAAACAATTTGTTTGTTTAAATGGATAGTGATGTTTTTTAATTTTACTAATGCATTTAGTACTTTCATGCGATTGATGAAGCATGCTTTTATTAGGAAATTCCTAGTTGTTTGGTTTGATGATACTCTCATGTTTTGTAAGAACTTGGATAGTCATGTTAGATATTTGAAACTTGTTTTGGATGTACTAAGAAAACAATGTTGTTTGCTAACTTGAAAAGGTGTACTTTTTTGCACGGATTATCTTGTGTTTGTAGGATTTGTTGTAAGTTCACAGGGAATACGTGTTGATGAGGAGAAAGTCAAGGGAATACAAGAATGGCCTAGTCCTACAAGTGTGGGAAATGTTCGAAGTTTTCATGGATTGGCAAGCTTTTACCTACGGTCCGTGAAGGATTTTAGTACTATAGCTGCACCAATCACCGAAGTGATAAAGAAAAACGTTGGATTCAAGTGCGGAGAGGAACAAGAAAAGACTTTTCAATTACTTAAAGAAAAGTTAACCAATACTCCTTTACTTACTCTGCCTAATTTTTCTAAAACTTTTGAAATTGAGTGTGATACTTCAGGAATTGGAACATGTGTTGTTCTTATGCAAGATGGAAGCCAGTAGCCTACTTTAGTGAAAAGCTAAGAGGACCAGCCTTGAATTATCCAACTTATGACAAGGAGTTGTACTCTTTAGTCCGGGCCTTAAACACATGGCATCACTACCTTTGGCCTAAGGAGCATGTGATTCACACGGATCATGAATCTTGGAAGCCTTTGAAAGGCCAACACAAGCTGAATAAAAGACATGCATAAAGGGTAGCACTCATTGAAACATTTCCTTATGTCATTCGATACAAGCAAGGTAAGGAGAATGTGGTTGTCGATGCCCTTTCTCGAAGGTATGCTTTACTTTCTACTCTTGATTCAAAGTGATTCTGATTCTGATTCAAACTTGGTTTTTAGTACATCAAGCATTTGTATAAGGATGATTCTGATTTTCAAGTAGAGTATCAAGATTGTGAAAAGCATGCTAGTAGTAAGCTCTTTAGGTAAGATGGATTTTTGTTTAGAGAAAACAAACTTCGTGTGTCTAATGTTTCTTTGAGGGAATTACTTGTGCATGAAGCTCATGGAGGAGGACAAATGGAACACTTTGGCATTGCAAAGACCTTAGCAATTCAGCAAGAACATTTCTTTTGGCCACACATGAAAAGTGATATTGAAAGAACATGCGGCAGATACATCACTTGTAAACAAGCTAAGTCCAAAGTGCAACATCATAGTTTGTATACTCCTTTACCAATTCCTACTACACCTTGGATTGATATTTCTATGGATTTTGTGTTGTAATTGCGAAGAACAAAACATGGTAGGGATTCTGTTTTTGTGGTTGTGGATAGATTTTCTTAAATGGCACATTTTATTCCATGTCACAAAACTGACGATGCTTCTCATATTGCTGATTTGTTCTTTAAGGAAATTGTAAGATTGCATGGTATGCCAAGAACCATTGTTTCGGATAAAGATACAAAGTTTTTGAGTTACTTTTGGAAGACCTTGTGGTGTAAATTAGGTAAAAAGTTGTTTTTTTCTACTGCTTGTCACCCACAAACTGATGGTCAAACTAAAGTAGTAAATAGAACTTTGTTTATGCTTTTGAGGGCAATCCTAAAGAAGAATATTAAGACGTGGGAAGATTGTCTACCATATGTTGAATTTGCTTACAATAGAACTGTGCATTCTACTTCTAAATTTTCACCATTTGAGATTGTTTATGGTTTTAATCCTTTGACACCATCGGACTTAACTCCATTGCCTACTTCTGAGTATGTGAATTTAGATGAAAAGAAAAATGCTGATTTTGTTAAGCAAATACATGAGCAAAGAAGGCTCACTATTGAAAACAAAACTCAGCAATATGCAAAGAAAGCAAACAAGGGCGTCGAAAGTTCATATTTAAATCAGGAGATTGGGTTTGGTTGCACATGAGAAAAGAAAGGTTTCCCGAAAAGAGACATTCCAAAAAAATGCCAAGAGGATATGGACCTTTTCAAGTGATTGAGCGCATCAATGACAATGCTTGCAAGGTGGATCTTCCAAGTGAGTATAATGTTAGTGCTTCTTTTAATGTGTTTGATTTGAGTCCTTTTGATGCAGGTGATACAAATTTGAGGACAAATCCTTTTCAAGAGGGGGGAATGATGCAAATATGGACACGTTGATAAAAGAAGAAGATTACAAGAATTCAAATGAAGAAGATATCACAAAAATGGACCAAATTCGCACTTTAAATGGGCCAATCACAAGAGGGTTTGCTAAGAAATTGGGAGCATCTCTTTATGGGCTAATTAACCAAGTTTGGGTCCATAATCATGAAGGAGGCCCAAATGAACAACAAAGATGGTCAAATCTGATCCAAGTGACCTTTTAAATAATGGTCAAAAGTCAATGACGGGTTTTGACCATTCTTTCATCATTTTCTTGTCTAGTTAATG
Source organism: Linaria vulgaris (assembly GCA_948329865.1). Taxonomy (NCBI): domain Eukaryota; kingdom Viridiplantae; phylum Streptophyta; class Magnoliopsida; order Lamiales; family Plantaginaceae; genus Linaria; species Linaria vulgaris. The sequence continues at coordinate 66,371,155 of OX415250.1, forward strand.
TATTTTCTTTTTTCTAGAAGTGGTTGGAAGGTCATAGTTGCTTTCTTAGTGACCAAGTTCGTCGTTTTGGCTCCAAGTTTGATTTGCCTATAAATATTGGAGGCCATTTTCTTTATAAGACAACACTTATTATATTTATAAACTTTGTGAGATTTTATACTCTTTGGTTCTTTGATGAAGTATTTCTGAACTTATCAAACGGGTTCATCACCCTCGTTTGTGGCGTTCAGATTCGACTTATCAAACGGCACCATCTATAACCGTTTGTGGCGTCTTCATTATAAAGGTTCATGTTTTGTATCAAGTAGCGGGTCGCGGTCTCCATACCAAGGTTCCATCGAAACAACCTAAAGATAACGATCCTATGTTTAGCATACGAATACCATTCATCATTGGTGGGTATCGTATCAATAATCAAATAATATAAAGATTCAATCAATCAAAATAAAATAATAAGTCCTCATATAGTTCCAAGTCCTCATACCTAACTTTAGGCATATAATAACTATTCAAACATCGTTTCAAAGCACAAAATCTTGTCAATTTGGAACCATTTTAATTTAACTCACTAAGATGGCACCATTTCAATTTACTCCCACTATGTTGGTAGACTTCCGAACTAAACCCACTATGTTGGCTCCATCATCGAAATTCATCGACCGTTGACACATGGTGTGTGCCAACATAGTATGTGAATACGACGCATGTGTCAACATGATTGTTGAATATTGACGTTGATGCCAACATGGTGGGTATAAAATAAAAAGATGCCAACTTAGTGGACTTAGTTTGGAGTGTGCCAACATAGTAGGTGTAAAATGAAAAGATGCCAACTTAGTGGGATGAGTTTGATAGAAAAAACCCCAAAATCACAAACATCATGAACATTGAATTCACACAAAAAATAACCGATTAGATTTATTCTGTTGAACATATCTAAGTATAATTGTGTATTCTTATGCTGCAAATCTCGTTAATTGATTCCTTTGATGATGATCAATGCTTCTTCCAAACTTTGATCAATGTTTTATTCTTTTATGATGATTTTCTTAAGCTCTTGTGTCTAGTGTAATCAACTTGCCTCTCCATGTTTTCATGTTATGTAATCCTTTTAGCTCTTTTTAACCTCATTTTCACGTCTCATATAGGGTTTCAGTTTATAAGTTGTCAGACAAAACTACCTTTAGTTGGTGAGAATTGAAGGTGGTTGACTTGACATGTCTCGTTGCTCGTCACTCTACTTACAAACTACTACGTCTTGCATCGTGCCCTTATCATGCACTGATTGCGCTACTAACGATCCGCAAAATGCTGCTTATGTTGTGTTCTTGGCGCGAATTGCGCTACTCACTATTTCCCTGGCTTGATCTGTACTCTTCTCCTATCAGGTTTCCTACTTTGTTTTATCTTCATTTCCTTGATTCTAGTTCATTGCCGATGCTATTTATAGCTTTGACTTCCATAAACAAACCTTTTACGGTAACCTTATTTTTTCATATATTTTTACATCAAACGGACTCAACACACTCTAAAACTCGAAATCAAACGAACCCAACTGAAATAAACTGAGATCTCAAAGAATTGACTCTATAGCTTCAATTAATAAGGACTATAGATGGGTGCTTTTGGCAATCTTCATGTCCCCAACGCCCAGAGTAAAGTGCTTGTTCCATGGAGCTAAGATATAAGGAAGAATTCATGTTTCCGCCACTCTACCACCCACTCAATTATGTTCTACTTAATCCTTCTGTCATAGCCACATATATTTCTGGTAAAGGAATGGGAAATCTTTTTCCTTACATTAATCCAACTTTCATTTCATCCGATAAAAGCCATCTTGTATCATCAACCCATCACCCATTAATACAACACCAACATTATTTGATTCTAAAGTTAGAGCAATACCTATTGAACCTTCTTCAAATTCGACTAATTCACCCGCCATTACTTCATCCAAGGGAATAGAGCATCTGGAAAAGCCCCAACAATACACGCTCATAATCATTCACCATTCACCGTGATTGTTAGTTTTAGAATCACAAGTCAAGATCTATAAACAAATTGCGAAGCAAAGGAGATCTAACGAGATAGAATATTAAGTTTCTACGAGAATCGAGGTTGTCTTAACTTTTTTCTTTAAATATGTTATTTTTTCTTTCGTTGTTGTTTAATTTGAGATTATGGAGTAGCTAAACCTCTATGTGTCTAAGTAGGGAGCAACTGAGTTTTATAAATATATTTATTTAGTGTGTGTAAGTATTGTTACGGCCTTAACATGTTTAGACTATATTCGTTTTATATGCCAAATGAATATAATTAACTCTCGCTGAAATCTACTAGTTTCTAGATTTTAGATCATGCATGTATAAGTTGATTTATGTATTGGGACTTGCTAACGCAAGTCGTGTATAAGATTTTGTCACATGAATATATATTTATGTATATGTTTGGTTAAGACCATTATAAGGTAAATTGGATTCCAACTTAGTTTTTTCTTCAAAACTAATTGACATTGGGATTGTTCGACCTAATGGTCTGCATAATTAGAGAGGTTATTAACTAGAAACGCAACTAAGCCTGGCACTAGATAATAAAAAATCATTGAACACGTAATTATTCAAGAAGACTAAATAAATTAGAGAAACATATGTAGTTTTTCTATGAAATACTATGTAATACTAAGGTCAAACTAAGCTTTTGAACTGGATTCAATCATCTAATTCACAACCCATATCGAAATTTGTCTTTTATGATTCATGTCTCTGCAAGATTGTTAAGATTTTTAAACTTAATCAATACTAGTTTGGTGAAAATTTGTGTATTACAGACGAAAGATAAGATTACAATAATAATTGAGAACCTATAACAAACTAATGTTAATCTGCAACCTATACAAGCTTCTCGGCTAACTTTGACTGGAACGCCGATTGACGAGGCCTAGGTACGCAATCCCAATGTTTCGAGAAACTGAAACATCGAATCTCACAAATGTCGAATATGATGGTTATCGAATCTGGGAAATTTCGGGTAGATAGAATATCGGGTAAATCTGATGTCGGATAGTAAGGATGTCGAGTAGTAAGGATATCGGGATTATGCAATATCGAATATCATCTCTATATCGAGTGTTTAAGTATATTGGGTGTCGGTATATATGGCAAGATAATTAATATGTTGGCTATCTGATATTCGATATCAATGTGTGAACAATGCGGTTAATTAACGAGCGTGCTTTAGAATGCGTAGCGGGGGTTTATATAGACATCAGGGTCTGGAGATCACTTTCGTAATTTCTAGAAACGACTGTACTACATTGAATGTGGGCATTCGATATAGAGGGAGATATCAAATGTGGACTTTCGATATATAAGGCTAATGTCCGATATGCACCTATTTATCCAGATCTTCGAGCTTGGCCCAACTGTTCATTGGGCCAGCTTATTGGGTCTACTAAAAAGGCCAATTTCATGTAGTCCCCTAGTTTAGGGGTTATGATTTTTGGTGATAACGTATAAACTATAATGCTAGTACCTTGTGTCCCCCTATATTACATTCGAGACTCGAAGTGAGATGTGGATTTTCAAATTTAAAATCTTGTGTCGAAGTGTTCCTCCATTATGTAAGCTGTCTGGAGTCGAGTGCGGGATGTAAACTGTCTCGAGGCCATGTCCCAGACAGCCCTTGCTTTTGCATTTAAATGACTTAAGATAAGGCCAATGAGATCGAGAATAATGAATTTAAAATTTCCTATGATATTGATATTTTTAGATCTATCGTGGCTCTTGGGATACCGGGTATATAGTGTATCAAATTTCTAGTGATACCAAATTTAAGATAACGGGTGGGTAGATATCGAATATGGATGTCGATATCGAGAGGAACAATATTCGATACGGAAGTCGAAAGGTTGTTAATTAATGCGTTTATTACACGTGGTAATTCTATTAATAAGGGTAGGAAGGAGAGAGAAAACATTTGTCTTCTAGCCAGAGTATTCTGTTTTTTGCAAAGGTATGTCAAATTTGAGCTCTATGTCAAATTTATTATTTTTGATAAGTGATTTGACAATAGATCGTTTACATAAGTACATGTGAGTCGGTTACAAGTGAGTAATCTAATAGCACAACAAATCTATCTCAAATCAGGCCTACACTAACTATCTCGTGTAAACTTGTTCTGGAACCTGTTGCTCGAGGTCGGGACTTCACCAAACTGCCTGCTGGTGCTACGTCGGTGATGAGTATCGATCGTACGTCGGTGTTGAGTCTCGATATGATGTCGGGGATGTGTCTCGCTATGATGTCGGGGATGAGTCTCGATATGATGACGTGGACAAAACCATATTGAATATCTATGTCGGGTATGATATCGAATATTACTATTCGATGTGACGCGAGCAAATCGAGTTGAGGAATTCCTGCCCTTCTCGGTGTGGGGGGCGGGGTATTTATAGGCGCGACTGGTCTATATCGAATCCTATATTCGATGTCATATCGGAGGTGATCCCCGATATGGTCGTTCATGCGCCGTGTCCCAGAATGGCCCAAATGCTAGAAACCTTCATATCATGCAGTCTCCCAATTTGGGGATTATTATCTTAGGGACAAGAATTCGCAAATTTAGTTTTGAATTTTTGGGTTACCTGTACCCCACGTCCCCCAGTTCGAAGGACGGAAATCAAAAATGCGGGAAGTGCACTTGGAACTAGTTTTGTGCGCTCCCCCAGTGCAGTTACCGCATTGTATGAGGTCCTTGTTTGAACTCTAGGTTGTTTAAAACACACGATCTTGTCAATACGGATACAAACAATTAAAACGTATGATAGTCCCCCATTTTTTGTAGTGCTAAGTTTGGGTCGAGCCCTCTGTCTTGTGTAGCGCCATTTCTTGTTTGTACGATGAACTCATGTCGAAAGTCGTATCGAATATGAGTTTCGATGTAATCATCGATGTGGTGCATTTAATGTTGCGGGCCCCAGGTTTTGTTTGTTTATGAAAGTCGGTCCCCGCTGTGTCATCCTTCATTATTTTATTGCCCCGTGTTGTCACTGTCAGAATTATGTCAAATTTGATGTCGGTAAATTTCCCCGATATCTTATTCGATCTCAATTTCGATCTATCTTTCGATATTGCTTCGATATTTAGCGCATTTTTGTAATAAATCGCCTTACTTGTTTTGCCAAAGGATGGTTCGTGCTAAAAAATCTCCGAAGAAAAAATTTGTTGTATCTCCGCAGTATTGTGAAGCTAGCCCTACTAGGCGAAATGCTTTCATCGTGTCAGACAACGAGTCTTCTGATTCTAAAGTCCCTGCGAGGGATGCATCATTGAATGATGGTTTAATGCAAGTTTCCGAAAGTTCCAAAAAGCTGAGGTTACCCCGAATTCGTCTTCATGAACGGAACTCTCGGTTCCCTGCTCAATATCTCGTAATGCAATCAAATATTTATGGCGGCAGCGTTATTGTTGGAGATTGCGCTGTCATAGCGAGAGGTATTCGGTTAGAAGAGGATAGGATTAACGCTATGACCGTGGATCATGATTCCCATCAACTTATGACTGCTAACCCTCCACGGGTTAGAGTGACTCTGCCGCCAGAAGGTGCACCAGCTAATTATTGGCACCCTCGGGCTCGGGCTCGCTTTGAAGCATCGCAAAGAGGGGTTGGGGAAAGTTCTCATTCTGGCGCGCATCTTTTCGCGGGGTCGTTTAGTGCTGGGAGTGAGGAGCTCGATCCTGATGGGTTTGCACCCTCTTCTGGTGTTGGCAAATAAAGTATTGATGAGGCCCTCCCTGTGTCGGCCGCTCCGAGCTCGTCTACTTTGGCTCCAAGGCGTACTGCGGTGCCCCCTGGTAATAATGATACTGAGAAGTCATTTGAAAATAGAGCGCCATCGAAGGAAGATTATTCTTTTTTAAGTGATCCCTTTTCAGAATGGTTAATTATGCGGATTGGGAATAATGATATCTGTTAGGAGGATGCTATCCGCGGCTTGGAAAATATTTATAGAAATTTTGATCCTTCTGAGTTGTGCCGAGATCTGGGGGTGGAATTAGCACCGCGCATATGTATGATGCTACTATATACAGTAAGGAGTCTGCCTTGTTGCTTCTTGGTCGTTACTAATGTTCATCCCTCCTATTCTTTACTAAGGATTATTCATTTCCTTGGCAGTTTGGGCATACGTTCCATGAACTGTGCAGAGATTACATGCTGCTTGGGGAGGTGCAAACTCGTCATGATGCTTTGGTGAAGGAGCTGCGCACGTTGATTGTGCGTAGCGAGGTTAGTCGTGATCGTGCTAACAATCGAGCTCGTGCTCCTGAGACTTAGAAATGCATTGCACGTGACGAAGCATGGAAAGCATTAGTCGCTGAAGAAGAGATGAAGAAGGAACTGGCTAGAAGCCAGGCTGAGACCCGACGTTTGCGGGCTGAGAATCTTAAGTTAGAGCGTGAACGCAATGCGTATGGAGAGTCCCTCAAAAACTTGGAAATTCAAAATGCGAAATTAGTCGAAACTTTAGCTCGCAATGGGGTAATTGTATCTTCCCCTCGTACTGAGGCAGGTGCTGGTGGCTCTATAAGGGATAGTGATTTTAATGTCGAGGTCACTGCTCCAGCGCATAGTTCTCCCCAACCATATGGTGGTACCCCCATTGGTGCTGATATGAATGTGAATATCGAGCCTTGTGCCGGAAGGGTGCCTGTCTGGGCTATCGCAGGGCCGTACGTTAGGGAACGTTATAGGGTCCCCCGTGCGATGCAGTATTCCAGGTTGTCACCTAATCCAGAAAGTAGTAGTCCAAACTGGAATAAGTATCCCGAGGTTTTGTCTCCCCGGGGAATGGATGAACTTGCTGACGATATTTGTGCGGAGCCCTAGAAGTTTCCAGAATTTGAAATAAATGTATCCGGGCTTGGGCCCTTTTATCGGGAAGATATTCGGGCCGAGTTATTCACTGATCTTGAGAAGAATGAGTTTCTTTATGATATGTAGGTTATGTCGTCGGCTAGTGACATTTTTTGATACTGTAGGGAAAATGTTCTATGTAAAGTGTACCCCATGCCATTGGCTGAAAGCCATTTTTACGATGTTTAATGAAGGGTGTTTAATTGCAGAACTCTTACCTTGTGCAATTCTTTCTGTGATCATGAATATTCTATCCTTGTCGTATAGTAGTTGTGGTAGCCTGGTGATTGTCTGGCATTATTGGCATGGGATTGCCTTATCCTTGGTAGGTGACTTGTTACCACTCATGGGTGGGAGCTTGTCTTTTTTTTTTTGTAGGTGATCCATTACCGCTCATGGGTAGGAGCCTGCCTTTTCTTTGTAGGTGACCCATTACCGCTCATAGGTAGGAGCCCTCCCGTTATCACATGGGGACCCGTTACCGCTCATGGGTAGGAGCCTGCCTTTTCTTTGTAGGTGACCCGTTACAGCTCATGGGTAGGAGCCCTCCCGTTATCATAGGAGGACCCATTACCGCTCATGGGTAGGAGCCTGCTTTTTCTTTGTAGGTGACCCGTTACCGCTCATGGGTAGGAGCCCTCCCGTTATCACAGGGGGACCCGTTACCGCTCATGGGTAGGAGCCTGCCTTTTCTTTGTAGGTGACACGTTACCGCTCCTGGGTAGGAGCCTGCCTTTTCTTTGTAGGTGACCCGTTACCGCTCATGGGTAGGAGCCCTCCCGTTATCATAGGAGGACCCATTACCGCTCATGGGTAGGAGCCTGCTTTTTCTTTGTAGGTGACCCGTTACCGCTCATGGGTAGGAGCCCTCCCGTTATCACAGGGGGACCCGTTACCGCTCATGGGTAGGAGCCTGTCTTTTCGTTGTAGGTGACCCGTTACCGCTCATGGGTAGGAGCTCTCCCGTTATCACAGGGGGACCCGTTACCGCTCATGGGTAGGAGCCTGCCTTTTCTTTGTAGGTGACCCGTTACCGCTCATAGGTAGGAGCCCTCCCGTTATCATAGGGGGACCCGTTACCACTCATGGGTAGGAGCCTGCCTTTTCTTTGTAGGTGACCCGTTACCGCTCATGGGTAGGAGCCCTCCCGTTATCATAGGAGGACCCATTACCGCTCATGGGTATGAGCCTGCCTTTTCTTTGTAGGTGACCCGTTACCGCTCATGGGTAGGAGCCCTCCCGTTATCACAGGGGGACCCGTTACCGCTCATAGGTTGGAGCCTGCCTTTTCTTTGTAGGTGACCCGTTACCGCTCATGGGTAGGAGCCTGTCTTTTCTTTGTAGGTGACCCGTTACCGCTCATGGGTAGGAGCTCTCCCGTTATCACAGGGGGACCCGTTACCGCTAATGGGTAGGAGCCTGCCTTTTGTCTGGTTACCTTTGATGCATCTTTTTTCCTGGGCTACGTCTGGTGAACTTCGTGTACCTGCATGTGACATGCTATTTTTAATGATATATTGGTGTTGAACCGTATTCGGTTGCCTACGTATCCCGTGTAGGGAATCAAGCCTCGTGTAGTTTTTTACATTGTTAATAGTAATTGGAATACTGAATTTTTTAAGAATAAAAACGCCTAAGGTGTTGCACGTTCCATTGCCTAGGTAGGGGCTCGCCATACAAGTCCTCCAGATAATAATAACCTTTTGCGCTGGCGTGGGTAACCTTGTAGGGTCCATCCCAATTGGCTTGTAGTTTCCCAACATACTTACTTGCTTTCACACTCTTCAACACCAAGTCACCCACTTGAAATCTTCAAAGGTGCACTCATTTATCAAAACTCCTGGCCATTGCCGCTTTGAAGGCCACTGTCCGTTGGTACGCTTGCTCCCTTGTGGAACCAATCATCTCAAGGTCCATTTTCCGCAGTCGTGCAGCGTGTTGCGGGTCATATTCCGCTATTCTGTATGTTGGCATGCCAATCTCAACTGGGACTACTACCTTGGACCCGTATACTAGAGTGAACGGTGCCTCTCTTGTAGATGTTTTGGGTGTAGTCCTATATGCCCATAGAATCCCTGGGAGTTCGTCAATCCAACTTCTTCCGGTGGCGTGCAGTCGCTGCTCCAGAATATGTTTAAGAGTCTTGTTGGTGGACTCCACTTGTCCATTTGCCTATGGGTGAGATACCGCATCAAAATGCTGGGATATTTTCAATTCTTTGCACCATGCAACCATTGTCTTTCCTCTTAATTGGGTACCATTGTCTGAGGCCAACACTCGGGGTAGTCCAAAGCGACATACAATATTTTTCCAGACAAAGTCTATCATATTTTTCTCCGTGATGTGCATTAAAGCCTCAGCCTCCACCCATTTCGTAAAGTTTTCTATCGCTACTGAAAGAAATTTCTTCTGACCTCTGGCCATTGGTAGGGGACCAACTATATCGATCCCCCACTGATCGAATGGGCAAGTGATCTCTAGGGGCTGCATCAGTACAGCTGGCCTGTGTATAAGTTTGGCGTGGTACTGGCAATTCTCACAATTGCGGCAGTATCGGGTTGCGCCTTGTCGTAATGTTGGCCAAAAATATCCTTGTCTTAATATTTTCTGGGCTAAAGCTCTCCCTCCTTGAATGCTTTCCGCAACTACCTGCGTGTATCTCCCTCAGTATGTATTGGGCGTCAACTGGTGATATGCATCTCAGCAATTGGCCTTCAAAAGATCTCTTATAGAGTTCCCCCTTGTAAATGGTAAAACTGTACGCCTTGTACTTCAGTCGTCTTTGTGCATTGAGATCGGCCGGGAGGGTTCCATCTGTAAGATAATTATATATCTCATCCTTCCAACACGGTGTACCTGCGATAGGAAAGATAAACTCCATGTCAACCCATTTCCACAAAAACATCTGAGGAACTAGAGAATTTGGATAAAGCATCGGCCTTAGCATTTTCTGATCGAGGTATTTGCGTCAGACTGAATGTAGTGAACTCGGCCGCCAATTTCTTCAACTTTGCCAAATATAAAACCATGGTTTCCTGCTTTGCTTTGAAGAATCCCGAGAAATGATTAGCCAATAACTGCGAATCCGTGAAGACTTTCAGATGATCCGAACAGAGGGTCTTAGCCATTCTGACTCCTGCCAGGACTGCCTCATATTCCGCCTCGTTATTCGTTATAGGAAAATTCAGACTGATAGCGAAATCAAATTTCCTACGATCTGGGGACACCAGGTGAATGCCTGCTCCGCCGCCATTTGTTGTGGAGGAGCCATCCACATGAAGTTACCATGCCGCGGTTCTCGAACTGGGACCGGGGTCCTGACTTATAGGAAATATATGGTGGAACGAATGGTCCAAACTGTTACCTAGTGTCTCCGCCATAAAGTCGGCTAGGACCTGTGATTTAATAGCCGTGCAGGGACGATACTCGATTCCAAATTCGCCCAATTCTATAGCCCATTTTACCAATCTCCCCGAGGTATCCGGATTGGCCATGATTTGGCGGAGTGGTCTGTCCGTCACGACCACTATTAGGTGAGCCTGGAAATAGGGCTTCAACTTACGAGCCGTAATGACAATGGCCAAGGCAAATAGTTCGATTTGCAAATAATTCTTCTCCGCTCCGTGGAGAACTCGGCTGACATAATGGATCGAAGATTGCTTTCCGTTTGCTTCTTTTACTAATATTGTGCTAATGGCATTGGCGGAGACCGCGAGATATAGATAAAGCGTCTCCCCTCGATCTGGTTTCGCCAAGAGTGGTGGTGCCATCAAATACTTCTTGAACTGTTGAAACGCTCTTTCACATTCTTCGGTCCACTAGAAATCATTGGCCTTCTTCAGGATTTTGAAGAAAGGAAGACTATGTTCTGCTGAGATCGCAATAAAACGCCCCAAGGCTGTTATACGCCCCACAAGGCAATGCACATCTCGTACCGAGCGTGGGGAAGCAAGATTCATCACGGCCTCTATCTTGTCTGGGTTGGCTTCAATTTCGCGCTCGTTAACCATATATCCCAAAAATTTCCCCGCTGCCACTCCGAAGGTACACTTCTTGGGATTGAGCTTCATCCCATAGTTTCTCATAATAGCAAACGATTTCTCCAAATGCTCCACGTGATCTTGCGCCTTCAAACTCTTGATCAACATATCGTCTACGTATACCTCCATTGATTTTCCTATTAGGTTATAAAATATCTTCGCCACCAATCTCTGGAACGTCACTCCGGCGTTCCTCAAACCAAAAGGCATTACATGATAACAGTACACACCAGTGTCCGTAACAAAGCCTGTCTTCGATTGATCCTCTGTTGCCATAAAAATATGGTGGAAGTCGCTCTTGGCATCCATGAAACTGAATAGGGCGCACCTGGTTGTCGAAGCCACTAGAAGGTCAATCTTTGGCATTGGGAAAGGATCCCGCACGCAATGCTTTTTCAAATCTTTATAATCCACACACATTCTCTATTCTGCTGCTTTCTTCAGAACTAGGACAATATTGCTGAGACACTCCGAATAACGTAATTCATAAATATGCCCTGATTTAAGCTTTTCCACAATCTCTTTCTCTGCTGCCTCACTCTTCTCCTTGCTAAAATTCCTTTTTTTCTGTCATATAGGTTTGGCCCGCGGATCAACATTCAGCTTATGCTCTATAATCTTTCGGTCGATTCCAATCAAGTCAGAATCGCTCCAGGCAAATATATCGACATTCCTTATTAAGCATTCAATCAACGCCTTCCGAATATTAGGCGACATTTTAGCTCCTATCCTCAACGTGTGCTCTGTTGTTTCGGGTCGATCTCTATTGTGATAAAATCTCCCACCGGCTCCATTCTCGGTTCATTCTGATAAGGAATAGCCGCCCTTTCTATCTCGGCGCATTGCCCCTAATGATCAAACCTCGACCTCTTGCTACTCTTCGTCATATTGGTATTTGTCTTGTTCAGTTCTTGCCCCTCGATACTTCGCTGCCTCTTCCCTTACATCTTGTCTGATGAGCTCCCGATCTAGAGAACCTTGGTTCCCACAGACGGCGCCAATGATTTGACAATAGATCGTTTACATAAGTATATGCGAGTCGGTTACAAGTGAGTATAATAGCACAACAAATCTATCTCAAATCACGCCTACACTAAGTATCTCGCGTAGACTTGGTCCGAAACCTGTTGCTCGAGGTCGGGACTTCACCAAACTGCCTGCTGGTGCTACGTCGGTGATGAGTCTCGATATGATATCAGAGATGTGTCTCGCTATGATGTCGGGGATGAGTCTCGATATGATATCGCTGAGTAATCTCGAGATGATATATCAGGTCATTATAGGAGGCTGAGTGATGACGTGGACAAAACCATATCGAATATCTATGTCGGGTATGATATCGAATATTGCTATTCGATATGACGTGGGTAAATCGAGGTGAGGAATTCCTGCCCTTCTCGGTGTGCGGGGCGGGGCATTTATAGGCGCGGCTGGTCTATATCGAATCCTATATTTGATGTCATATCGGAGGTGATCCCCGATATGGTCGTTCATGGGCCGTGGCCCAGAATGGTCCAAATGCTAGAAACCTCCATATCAATAAGTGATACCCGATGTGTCAGCATATTGGTTTCAACATTCATGTCGAATTGTAGTTTTATTTCTCGATGTGTTAGCATATTCGTTTAGACATTCATGTTGAATTTTTGTTTTATTTCTCGATGTGTCTATTATATCGAAATTCCATATGTCCGAGTAAAATTCAACATCAACACTTAGAAAAAAATTGCAATTTAGACCAGTTTTAGGTCACTTTAAGTTTGTGTATTTTTCATAATTTGTAGTGCAAGCGTGCACGCACGACTTACACAAAAATGACTTACACAAAAAATGTGAGGTTTTCAGATTTTCAGTCGAAATTTGTTGAATTCCTCGGTTTTTGTATTTTAAGTGCGTAGGTTTTAGAGGAGTTTTTATTGTATTTTCTAGAACAACGACTCATCAAGGGAGTTCTAATGCGGGTTCCTAAAACACGATTGTGGTTTACCGAGGTGAACCAGACGAATCTTATGGGAGCCCACAACATGATTTGGGTTTTGTACCATTAGATAAGTAGGGTACTAAAATGTGGGACCCGACACTCGATTTGATAGGGGATATGTACGGGCAAGAGGGGGAGATGAGGATATTGACTCTGATGATGCTTCCGAGGAGAACTAGTTTCGCCTCACCAGGAATGGTGAGCCCAAACGATATAAGACACGAGAAAAGTACAAGGATGTTTTATCGAGTGTTCTTCACACTCCCGAGTATTATTACGATAATAATGATCTTGGGGAATACGAGATTAGATTCCCCAATAAAGAGAAAGGGTTCGAAGACTTCTATAGAGATGCTGGGATTAAGAGGCTGTTTACTACGGCGTACACTCTGCAGCAGAATGAAGTGGCAGAGTGGATGAACAGGACATTGTTGGATAAAACAAAAGCCATGATGCAGGTTGCAGGCTTAGAAAAGTCTTTCTGGGCAGAAGCAGTCAATATCGCCTGTTATGTGGTGAACCGGTCTCCGTCAACAGCACTGAAGCCAAAAACACCGATGGAGGTGTAGACAGGTAAACCATTTCATTATTCTAATCTCCATGTATTTGAGAGTCCCGCTTTTGGTATGTTCAATACTCAAGAGAAAACAAAGCTGGACCTAAAATCCAAGAAGTGTTTGTTCTTTGGGTACACGAAAGGAGTAAGGGGTATCGCTTGTAGGACCCCACTGCCCACAAGATCGTTGTAAGTAGGGATGTTATATTCACAGAAGATAAGGAAGGAAATAATAGCAGTGCAAGTGAAGATCGAGAAACTACGACAGTGGTAGTCGAGAAGGATGTTGAGCAGAACGGTCCTGCTGAACCAGAGCATGAACATGAAAAGATAACGGAGTCTGGAGTCCTGGGGATACATCGGTCGACATGTGTCTAGAGACAACCAGGCTGGCACTCGGACTTTTCTATGGAGAACAATTTTGCATATTATCTTTTCACTGAGGACGGGGAGCCATCAACTCTCCAAGAAGCAATGAGTAGTTCAGATGCAGCTCAGTGGATTGCAGCAATGTATGAGGAGATTGAAGCACTCCATAATAATAAGACATGGGAACTTATGTCTCTACCACAAGGGAGGAAACCCATTCGCAACAAATGGGTGTACAAAATCAAACGTAACAGTGATGAGCAAATGGAGAGGTATTGTGCACGATTGGTAGTGAAAGGATATGCTCAGAATGAGGGAATTGATTGCAACGAAATATTTTCCCCGATGGTTCGAATGACAACTATATGGGTGGTTCTGGCAATGTGCGCTACAATTGATTTACATCTTGAACAATTAGATGTAAAGACAGCTTTTCTTCATGGTGATCTTGAAGAAGAGATTTACATGCTCCAACTGGAAGGATTTATAGAATAAGGAAAAAATAACTTGGTTTGCAGGTTGACCTAATCTTTGTACGGTCTGAAAATGGTCCCGAGGTCTTGGTACAAAAGATTTGATTCATTCATCATGAGCCTTGGATACAACAGACTGAATGTAGATCCTTGTGCATATTTCAAGAGATATGGTGATGACTTTGTTATTTTGCTGTTGTATATTGACGACATGTTGGTTTCAGGCCACAACAAAGCTCGTACTGAAGAATTGAAGGTTGAACCGGCTAGGGAATTTAAAATGAAGGAATTAGGACCAGCAAACAAGATTCTAGGGATGCAAATCCACCGAGATAGAAATAGTGGGGAGATTTGGCTTTCTCAGAGGAACTATTTGTTGAAGATTTTGTGGCGGTTCAGTATGCACTATTGTAAGCCAATCTCTACCCCTATTCTTGTTAATTTCAAGTTATCCTCAAGTATGTATCCTAGAAGTGAAGAAGTAAGGAGAGAGATGTCTCGAGTACCAAATGCATCAGTAGTGGGTAGTCTAATGTTTCTATGATCTGCACTATACCAGACATTGCACATGCAGCGGGATTGGTTAGTCGATACATGGAGGATCCTGGTAGAGATCATTGGAGTATAGTAAAGAGAGTTATGAGATCGAGTTTTAGAGTCAGGGGCTATGTTGATTTTGATTATGCAGGCGATCTTCACAAAAGCAAGTCCACGAGAGGATATGTGTTTACTCTTGTTGGAGGGGTAGTAAGCAGAGTTTCCAAGCTACAGTCAGTTGTTGTGATGTCAACAATGGAAGTTGAGTACGTGGCAGCTACGCAGGATAGTAAAGAGGCGATTTGATTGAAAATGGTTTTGGAGCAACTCGAGCACAAACTAGAGAGTATTTTCTCTATTTTGTGACAATCAGAGTGCGTTGCATCTAGCAAGGAATCCATCGTTTCATTCTATGTGCGAGTGCAGTATCACTTTGTTCGTGAGAAAGTCGAGGAGGGTAATGTGGATTTGCAGAAGATTCACACGAAGGAAAACATAGTTGACTCTATGACGAAGAGTGTTAATGCTAGCAAGTTCATTTAGTGTCGGTCCTCGTGTGGTCTGCTGGAGACATTAGCAACATGGAAGGGCCAGGCAGAAAGAGCTGTGTGAAGATCCGATTAGTCTCTAATCAAATCTTCAAGTGGGAGATTGTTGACCACCGAATGCCTTTAAGGCATTGTCTATGATTGGAGAATGGTGCATGCATGTGAAATTTAATTGGCATGGGCAAGATTAATCAGCTAATGGAGGAAGCACATAGAATGAGTTGTGCCAACTAATTTGTGAAAAAAGAAATTATCCTACGCGGTTTCTTGTCTGCTCATTGTTCCTATAAATAGCCGACCTCAATATTCATTTCAATTCATCCCAAAACATATTTCTTTCTCTTACATAATTAAAACAACAATTAATATATAAAGAGTGGGTTAGAGTGTTGTTATTGTGAGGTAAAATACAAAATTTGTGTGACTTTACTACAGTAAAAGTTGGAGAATTGTAATTCTTATTTTACACTCATAGTGAAATTCTTCTACCTTGCCCGTGGTTTTTCACCCAAAAAGTAAATTGGGATTTTATACGTAAAATTTGTGAGTCGTTTATTTTTCTGTCTTTCAATTATTGCCGTGTTTTACGATCTATCTGAAGGGTCCACTTTGCAACAAGTTGCATACACCCCTAAAGGGTTAGATTACCGTCAATACGAAGCATTTCGTTAATGGTCTAAGGTTCCCCCTTCATCCACTGCCTCAAGCGCTGTCAGGTAGCATGGATGTTTGCTTAGCACAACTGCCACCGAACTCGTTCGGGGTGTTTGTGGCGTTCATCATGGTAATGAAAGCCTTCGCTGCCCCTTGAGGTGTCAACGAATTATGGAGGTTATTCCAGGTGATTATGAATAAGAAGGCGGGAGAGAAGGGATTTTACTTTTTGAGGGAGAATGCGGGCTATAGGTTCTTAGGGGGTAGCCAGAACAGTTATACGGCACGCGGGAAGAAATGGTATTTCTATGTAATGAAAAAGTCATCAGCTGCCTTCGGCACTGACTTTGACCCGTTTGCTGCGAGGACGGCAATGAAAGAGAAGAATCATGTTCTGGAGCACTTGAAAGGACCTTAGGAGCATGTTAACACAACTCGTGAGGAGGCGAGGAAGGCTGAGGAGAAGTTGGCACAGATCAAGGAGGTCGTCGATCGGGACAGAAGGACAAGGAGTCTGCGGAGCACGAGGTGCAAAATCTCAAAAAGGATAAAGAGGACCATGAGCAAGTGATGGAGGACGACCATCGAGCGTTGCGATTCAAGGCAAATGTCTTTTATTCATCTCCAGTGGAGCATATGTTATAAAATGTAGTGTGTCCGAGATTCTGCTAGAATTGGATTTGTTCTTGCATATGACCATTTTCTTGCTTTTAAGGATCCGCCACCTAAGATTAAGCTACGAATTGCCACGCAGATCAATGCTAGTGGGACGTACAATGACATCAATGTTATCCGCAGCTTGAAAGACCCATAGAGGGCTCAAGACATCATCATTGGGCACATCGAAACTCTCAAGGGGCTCGTAGAGGGTTTCAATACCAGCCAGCTGGATGTGACGTTAGGGCCCGACCTATAGTCTCCAGCAGATTCGGAATGTGATAATGAGACGGAGCCAGATGTTTTAGCTCGCCTACTCGAAAATGAGAGTCTTGTTAATATTTGGATGACTGGTGCCCATCCTTATACCGAGATGTGAGGTATTGTCTAGGGTGCTGCATCACCTTCTTCATTCTATTTTTGTGGTTTGAACAATGGTACTCTCGACTGATTGATGGCCACTTTGATTGGCTTCTTATTACTTTTTGTTTGGTTGTTTCGCTACATTCTCTTCCCTATATTATTATTTTTATTGACAAGTTGTGGTAGTTTTGCCATTCTAGGCCTTTTTTGTCATATCGATTTGTGAAGTCTTTCTCTTTATTGTTGTCTTTTTTCACCTTTAATGTGCTTTTCCATTTTATTTGATATGGGGTTCTGTTTTACGTATTAAGTTATTTTTTCCACACATTTGGTGGATAAAACTTTACCATATACCATTTACAACATTCTGTGCCATATTTTGGTGCTTTGGAGACAATCATCTACCATTTGAGGTGTTCTCCGCTGTATCATGGTGGATAGGAGATATTCTTATATTGTTTAAGGCATTCACTGTCCTATCACGATGGATAGTAGATGATCATCTACCATTTAAGGTATTCGCTGCCATATCATGGTGGATAGGAGATATGATGTTGTCGTTTAAGGCATTTTATGCCATATCACGATGGATAGGAAATAATCATCTATCATTTAAGGTAATCACTGCCATATCACGGTGGGTAGAAGATATTCTTCTGCCATTTAAGGCATTTTTTGCCATATCACGATGGATTTGAGATAATCATCTACCGTTTAAGGTATCTCCTGCCATATCACGATGGATAGGAGATAATCATCTACCGTTTAAGGTATTCTATGCCATATCATGGTGGATAAGAGATATTCTCATGTCGTTTAAGGCACTTTCTACCATATCATGATGGATAAGAGATAATCATCTACAGTTTAAGGTATTCTCTGTCATATTACAGTAAATAGGAGATAGTTTCTACCGTGTGAGGTATCTCTGCCCTATCCCGTTAGATAGGAGATAGGATTTTCCATGTAATCAAATGGAAAATATAGGAGACATATAAACGTACCCAAGATAAATATTGACGATAGCTAACGACTGAGAATTGGGTAGCTTCCAATTCGCCTATGTATCTTGTGGTATGGGAATTAAGTCTGCGTATTCCCACTATTTTAGTTACATGCCAAGCCATAAAGGGTAATTTATTGATATTAATATTGTTCAAACATAAACGTAAATAGTTCCAGTATAATGAGAAAATATAGATAATAAAGGGAGTCGTATGAGCTATCCATCTATAGGTTGATCTTCCGACGCAAGAGCTTGTAGGGCCTCTGTCACATCAACCGTGTGCAGCCGAAGGGATGCTATGTAGCACAACTATGCCTCATTTTGGTTACCAATGATCTCGCCCATTCCTACAAGAGTTGGGAATTTCAGCTTTTAGTCGTATGTAGATACCACTACCTTAATGGCGTTAAGGGTCAGGCGGCCAATTATCATATTATAAATGAATGGTTGATCAAATATGAGATATTGGACGCTTAAAGTTCTCTTGGAAGGCTCATCCCCAAACGACGTTAGCAAAGTAACCTACCCAGCGAAATCAATTATGTCGCCCCAAAACCATTAAGTGGCGTGGCGATCTATTCAATCAAATATTTTCCCAGTGCCATCGTATCCAAAGCACAAGAGAATACCTCATTTGCCGAGCTCCCATTGTCTATGAGAACCTTCCATACTCCATATTTAGCGATATCAGGCTTAACTACGAGAAATCATGTTAACTTACCTGCCTAGATAGCCTGGGGGTGAGCTGCGTGAGGTCCCTTTAGGTGAAAGTGATTTCCTCATCGGCATTTCCTCATTTCAATCAATGTGGTGAATCCCACGTATCTATCCACCCCTATCTGTCGAGTAATCTTTCTTCTGCCATTGTTGGAGTCGGCACCCACGAGTCTTCCATTTATTATAGTGATCATTCCTCTGGTGGGTGTGTTAACGACATTGCAATGATGGGATCTAGACGCCTCAACACTTATATGCTTGTCATTTTGCGGTAAGCGAGACTGTCCCTGTCATCTTGCTCCTCCAAACATCTGTGGTGGAGGACATGCTCAACCGATTTACCATCACAGATAAGCATGTCCATATCATCCTTGAGGTCTTTGTAATCCTCCGTTATATGGCCTCCATGGTAATGGTAATTACAGTACTTCCTTCAGAACTTGTTCCTGGCATGTCTTTTAACTTCCTTGGCTCACTGAGCAATCTTTTTTTTTTTCAACAGCAAACCATGTAAAGATATCATTGTTAAGAGTGTGAACTTCCTAGGGGATTTGTCGTCGTGGCGGTTAGTTCTGTCTCGGTTCCATCCATCCCTTCCTATAGGGCAATTATGTATTTGACTAGGAGTGTTATTGGTTGCCATCATCTCGTCACAATAGATTATCTTATAAGGTAGTTCATTAATCTGGTTGATGGTTTTCGGCTCTTCTTGCATAATAGCTGTAGCGAACCTCTTGTTCTTGGTGGCATTGAAGAGTATGATGGCTACCTGCTTGCCCTTTGGCTCACCCACCATGAGCAATTCCTCATTGAACCTCTGCATGAAATCCTTCAGACTTTTCTGGTCCTCTTGCTTAATCGAATTCAGGTGACTCAGATTAGTTTGCATTCTTTTCTGGCTCGAGAATTGACTCACAAACTTTTTCCTCAACTATTCAAAGTTGGTTAGTAAACCCACGGTATCCTCGTGAACCAATCTAGTGCCGCTCTTGACAGGGTTGTAGCGAATATGCGTGGAGAGATAGTATTCCATCAACATAGAAGAGGTGTTTACGGGAATCACTCTTTCCATCACAAGTCTTGAATTGTGGGATTTTCTCCCCCTATCCAGAGCTTTAGCTTCAATCTCATCACGAAAGGTGTGAGCTTTTGGTGACTTGAGGCTTGCATGAGTTTGTGGTGCACCTTCTTCCTATCTCGGTTCATTTGTTTCATCCTTTTTGCTATGTCAATCAATTCTGCTGTAGGATTAGAGGACCCTCTCTCCCGAAGTTCCGAAAACCTGGTGGTCCCTCCTCGATTAAGCCTCTTCCTCTCGGTTTTGACCCCTAGACCTCTCAGTCGGACCCCTTGCTATAGACTCTTGATGGTGGGGTGACAAGGTTCCAACATTGGGGGCCTGAAAACGGGGAATAGCTATAGCAATGGTTGCAGTCACGGTTGCGTGAATGGTTGCGTCGATCTAAACAATCATTTCTAGAGACAGAGCCATTGCCAGGGCTGCTGGTGCGGAAGCCGGGGCTTGTTGAGGTGTGGGTGATTCAGTGGTAGCTCAATAGTAGAGTCGAGCATTGGTCGGTCAACATGAATGTTTCCAGCAGTTGAATTCTCTATAAGCGGTGTGTGAGATGGTGATCGGGTGCGTGCCGTCCTAAAATCCTTATCTAGGAATTGTGATATTCACACAGACGACGCCAATAGTTTGGTACATATTTGTGTATTGCTGACGAAAGATAAGATTACAAGAATAATTGAGAACCCATTACAAACTACAGTTAATTTGTAACTTATACAAGCGTCTAGACTAATTTTGTCCAGAACACCGATTGACGAGGCCTAGGTACGCAATCCCAACGTACTTGAGAAACTGGAATGTCGAAACTCTCATATGTCAAATATGATGTATATCGAATCTGGGAGATATCGCCCTGATAGAATATCGGGCAAAATTGTTGTCGGGCAGTGAAGACGTGGGGCTTAGGCAATGCCGAATTTCATCTCCATATCGAGTGTGTAAGTATATCGAGTGTCGATATATATTGAGATAATGAAAACGTTGGATGTCTGATATTCGATATCGAGGTGCGAACAATGTGGGTAATTAATGAACGTGTCTTGGAATGCGGAGCAGTGGGATTATATAGACCTCAGGGCACAAGGGACCACTTCCCGAATTTTTGGATACGGTTGTACTATATCGAATGTGGACTTTTGATATATAGGGCCCATGCCCGATGTGCTTATCGGGATCTTTGAGCTTGGCCCAACAGGTCATTCGGTAGGCTTATTGGATCTCACTACAAGAACGTTGTTAATTAGCTGGAAATTTAGCTAGCGAACAATCTGAAAAACACTTTATTACCGAAAGAGCATTGGCTAAACAAAAAATCCCTTGCAAATAGCTAGCTACAATTTCAGCTAGCGAAACCGACATGGCAAATATTTGATAATGTGTTTCGCTAGCTGAAAAATGAATATTCTTTTTTGGGCCACATCAGCAGCTACGCATCCACTTAAACGCTAGCCAGATTAAAGAATTAAAAAAATAAATTAAAACATAATAATCCTAATTAAAATATTAAAACAAATTAAAAATTTAATCCTTAACAAAAGTTTTCCTAGTAAATTGTGTAATAAAAGTTACCAAATTAGCAAAGAATAATAAAAAATGCCTATTTAAATTATCTAACAAAAATTGGTTAATCATAGCCTAATTAAAATTACCTAATAAAAGTTGGTTAATGAAAATTGGCTATTTATAATTGAGTAGTATAAATTGGCTATTAATTGTCT
This sequence comes from Linaria vulgaris, assembly GCA_948329865.1. NCBI lineage: Eukaryota > Viridiplantae > Streptophyta > Magnoliopsida > Lamiales > Plantaginaceae > Linaria > Linaria vulgaris. The sequence continues at coordinate 66,392,761 of OX415250.1, forward strand.
AATTAAAGTTATTTTAATCCTCAAAACAAACTTAAAATTGTCTAATTAATTATTTAACAAGTGTTAATGGTATACATTACATTAAAACAATAAGAACCAAAAACTCATACATTGTAGCTGGAAGGGGAATATCACTAGTTGACTGTGCTGACTGCTGACTAGGATTAGCTAGCGAAATTTTGTTTGAAATTTGTCCACATAGGACAATGCCTAGCGAATTTTCGCTAGCTGACTACTTAATAAAAAACAGTTTAGCTAAATTCATAAATTGTTATACAACAACAATCCGATTTCAAAACCTTTCAAAAAAGTAGTTTGTCTAATACAATATTATTACATAATTAGATACAACTAATATTACAGTTTATACATCATAGTCAGAATCACTGGCTTGTTCTTGTGCTGCGGCACCTGGTTCACTGTCACAACATGAAACGTGATGATCCTCTAGAAATTCTTGCTCCGCGTCGTTAGTTGGGTTGTTTTCGGTAGTTAACACCTAATTGTCAACCAAGTTTTAAATAGTGAATGAGCTAGGATCGACAACAACTCTGAAATCTGGCGGGGTGCTATCTTGGAAGATCTCTATGCTTTCAATAATCCCATCGTCGTTTGAATTTAAAGACATCGTCTCTATAATATGAGTCATTGGCGATATAAAAACTAACCACCAACTCTTTCTAGCTCGGAGTCGTTGGCATGCATAAGGAAAATAACAAGCTTGTTGAAGAATGTATAAATGGCTCTGATTCACTGATGGAGAGTCATTTAGTGGAATCAATGTCAACCAACTTTAAAATCGGGTGCACTTTAATCCACCTTGCCAAATCGAACCAATCACACTTCAAAAGAACCACAGTTAGTACACACCCGCTCCCAAAATAATCAACCTCAACGACCTCACGTAGCATTCCACGGTTGTTTGTTTCTTTCGAATTCAATCCATCAGCAGTTTAGAATCTACAAGCTTTGAATTTATAACCACAAAATAACCTTGCAGCGGTACATGGCCCTTGTACTGAATGTACAACACGCATATCTATATCACAGTATCTCGACCCAACAAGTTATTTCAGCCATTGAACATAAAACATGTTACGACACCCTTGAACCTGGCCTTGCGGAACACCGTTACGCATATGGTCATCAAACATCCTACATTTGGTAAAATAACGTAACTCATACATGCCTAATACATTTATGTGAAATGGATCAAATGAATATAATGAAACAATTATATCCCAACTGCTGCTCCATCTCTGCGCAGTTTAGTTGTACGTACAAATTAATGGAATTGTACCCTATATTTGATAAGTGTTTTCTTTTCACTGCTCCCATGACTTTTCCATTCCTCTTAGAAGATTGAAAACTTGGTCTTGTGGTCAGTATTCACAGAAACTTCATTCATGTTCAACCGGTTGGACCTCATTTCAAATGTGGGCTAAACATAGTGTTCCAGGAATTGTGTGACTTCAGAATGAAGAAATCTCTCACTTATTGAACCTTCCACAAAATTATTATTTTTTACCAATTTTTTGAGATCAAGCATTCGCCTGAAATCACTAGTTACAAACCTAAGTTAAAGCATGCATAGGGATTTCAACTGTGTGTAGATACAAAAAAAATACACAACATTGAATACCTTTCTAATGAATACATCCATGTGTAATGGACAAGACCTCCAAACTTTGCTTCCCATGGAAGGTGAATTGCCAGATGCTCCATTAAATCAAAAAAATGAAGGTGGAAATATTTCCTCCAATTTCCTCCAATTTCCTTCATTTTTTGTCGGCTTATGCCACGAATACATAACGCTCTAAAGAAAAGGATAACCTAACCAATGGCTCCCAAACAAAACCATGGCAAAAAGTCATAAAATGCAACAGGGATCAACCTTTGCATGACCACATGACAATAATGGCTTTTCATCCCTGCCAATCGAAGTTGGGGCATCATAACTCAGTGGGCTGAATTGGACACAAAACCATCTGGAAACTTAAACTCTTGAATCCATTTGCAAATCATTATCTTTTGATCCGTGCTCAAGTAGTACCTTTCCTTTGTTTTAGTCGTATGACCATCCCTGGTAAACAATGTCTAATGGTTTGTTTACAAGGCAAGGTCCTTACTAGCTTTCAGGTTGACCTTTGTTTTTTCTGATCATCCATCACGGTGTTTTTGATGTTATCAGAGAAGTTATTCTCGCAATGCATTATGCCGAGGTCCTGACGAATCATATTTGACTCCCAATAGAGAAGTTCCCAAAATATACTGAGTCGCACCCAATTGTGATAGCCACCAAATCCCTGGGAAATTATTAGTTTTAGCCCGTTAGTTTGGCCTCATTTCAAAATTAGTCCGTTAGGTTGGCACTGTCCAATTTTAGTCTGTTATGTTTATTTTTGTCCAATTGTAGTACTCTAAAGCATTATTTTGCATGGTCTATCTTTTTTTACTCTATTTTGCCCCTATATTTTTTTCTCTTGTATTTAGTTAAGCATTAGGGACCACAATATAAAGAACAGCTAGAAAAGCAAAAAAAAAAAAAAACATCTTACCTATCCCTTTCGTCCCTTTGGGTTATGAATTATGAGAAAATGACAATATAACATTTGAGTGGAATATAAAAATCTGCAAAATAAATTTTTGATTACTTACAAAAACAATTCATTCCTTTTTTTTTGCGGTGATGGCAGAATGCTCTGGAATTGGGAAGACGATGAAGGGTTTCAAACTATTTCCTTCTTCTTTTTTTCTTTTTTTGGTTCTCAATTAGCTTTCTGTACAAATATTTTAAAAGTCTCTCTTTTTATAAAAAAAGGAAAAAAAAATTCTAATATATTACTATATTGCTTAACGTTTAGATCATTGTGATCCAACTGGATGAGGAATAAATCGTCAGTGGCTACAAAATGCAAATGACAAATGGAAGGAAGCAACGCTCCTTTTTTCTACATCTTTATATTGGTAAAACTTAATTGTGAAATCTGAAAAATATACATGCGCGAAATAGAATTTTCAAAATAATATGATGAATATTCAATTGTTACTTCTTCATAAGAATGAATCAGAGAGCAATGCATATTAAAAAAATAATAAAAAAAAAACAGGAGGAAATACGGTAGAGAAAACCGGATTAATATTCTATATTCAAAGTTTTAGCGGTTATTTATACATTGGCCCCTAAAGTTCAATTCAATGTAAGGGAAAAAGTATAGGGGCAAAAATACAATAAAAAAATATACATTATCCAAAAATTGCTTTATAGGACTAAAATTGGACCAAAATAAACATAAGGGACTAAATTGGACAGTGCCAACTTAACGGGCTACTTTTGAATGGCATATCGGTTTCAACTCGGTCTTTGATGTAATATGTAGTATTCCATCTCATGCAATCGAACCAAAAGTATTTCTTCTATTTGTGAGCCAAAAAGACTTTGTCTTCTTCATGCAATATGGACAAGCATGAGAACGCACAACAAAAATGTCTTTGCGATAGTTGTCGTATATCGGAACACCATGCTCCTACAATGAGCGGATTTCGTCGATTAGCGGCTGTTGCAGCACGTCAATGTTCTGGCCATGACTCAATAGAACCGAAATCAATAAACTTAGAAATATAAACTCTTGTTTCATGCACACACTCGGAGGAGATTGTAGGGGGTCACAAAAACTGGCCAACACGAATAAGCTTTACAAGAGTTTTCCCACAGACAGAAACCATCGGTGCAAAGTCCGAGCCTGACGTTTCTTACCTCATCTACATAATCGGGATTCGTTGCATCAAAAGTCTTCCATGCTTCACAAGCACTCATGTACAACCTATGTAATTGGGGGGGGGGGGGGGGGGTGAGTGGTAAGTACCACAATTTCTTTCGTGGGATATGTTAGGCACGATAACTTGTACTAGCCCAGTATTTCCATCTTGGTGTTTCACACGTAGGACTAGTAGTGCTAGCATCACTTTCGTATTCACAGTAATAGAGGAAACACTCTTTGGCATACATCCAATTTTATGCATTCCATCCCAAAAACTTGTAGTAGTCGCTTAGAACGATAATAAGTATCGGGGATGTTGTGTGCATCCTCAGGACCAAACAAGCTTCTCGAAATGTCTAGCATGGTGTCACAACCACTTACAGTCCAATCGTGCCTTATCTTGCTAGTCATGAATTTTATGAACCATTCTAATATCCTCATCTCAATATCGTCGTGAATCTTTTCCTCCACTTTATGTAACAATCAAAAAATGATCTTGCCTGATCGGCTGGCTCATCAATTGCTGCTATACCATTATGAACATTTTCAAAACGCCCTCCAAATGTACTGTCAACCATTTTTATCAAATGACTTGCGGTTGTTGGACCAGTATCATACGTATTCTGAAACCACCCTTGATCAACATAACCAAATGACTTCCCAATGTCGTACGTATCTGACTCCGTATTTTTGCCATACGTAGTCTCACCATGATAAAAATCATACATAGTAATGTGGTCCAAACCCCTTATTGTATATGTGACATCTAATCTCGTCAAGTTCCATAAACTTACTGTTACGACACTTTGCATATGGACACCAAACCTTTCCCCGATCAACAAGACTATGTTCATTGAATACATACTGAACAATACTCTCCACACCCCATATAAAATTATTGTTAATACTTCAACCACTTATATTATTATGCATCCAACTCCGATCTGCGTTGTTGGACATTTTCAATCTACACATATAACAACAAACACCTCTTAGTTTAACTGTAAATTTCTAAACAATGATGAATTGAAGCATGTAAATTAAATCATTTACTCATAAATTACCAAATAAAGCCGCTAAAAGAGAAAATGAACACAAAAACATACCTTTTGGACTCGAGCTTGCTGAGAAAGAACAACACTAATGGTTTTTTATATATATATATATTTTTTTTTTGATGAATCTCGTATGTAGGGAGGTTTTTTGTGATAAGAGAGAAATAAAATTCTAGATCTGAAATATGAGGCAAATAAACGAAGAAGAATGTTATTTTGTGCCAGTGAAGATAACAAACATCTTGCAAAGGAGAATTTGCTAGCCATTTGCTCACTGGACAAGGTTGCAAACTAAATTTTGCTAACTAAATCCACAAAGTTGCGAACAAAATTTCAGTAGTAATTTGCGGACAGGACAAAATTCCGATCTAAACTTCTCTACCGATCCACACTTTAGTCAGGTTTGTGTTCTTTCTCAACCAAGTCAGCGATCCCCGTGACGTGGGAAGCGTAAAATTGCTAACTAAACTGGTCAGTATGCACGAATTTATTCATTTACTCCTATAAATACTACACTCCCACCATATTCTTACACATAAAAAACACCCATAATACCATTTCATTCTTCACATTTAAATTTGTTACCTTATAATTTTGTCAAATCACACCTTAGTATTCTTTGTTTTTTTAAGTTTTCATTCATCTTTGTTACACTTTATTTACTTAAACTTTGATTCATCTTTTACTATAATTTATATTTTTTCCACTTCGATTCATCTTATGCTACAATTTGTTTTTTAAACTTTGATTCATCTCATCTTTCTATATTTTTTTTTTAATTCATCGTTTACTATGTATACTTTATAGTTTTAGTCAGTTTGTACATAATAGTTTTGTTATGTTTAATGTATAATTGTTGCTTTTGCTAATATATATGATTTATACATATATAATGTAAATGGGAATATAGTTTATATATAATATAAGCATGATTTACTAACTATAAACTTATTTTAATTAATTAATGTTATTGGCGCATTATTGAGCGACAATTTTTGATTTTTTAGTTATTCTAGAACAAAATTAGCTAGCGACATTTCACTAGCTGGTTTTATTCAATATATATTTGCCGCGTTATATTTCGTATACAATTTCATATTTTTGGTATCTCTACACAATATTATACGTTACTTGTAAGCCACAATTCGCTAGCTGAATTCCACGTAAGATAGATTTTGTAAGCGCCTATTCGTTAGCTGAACTCCACGTAGGACAACTGGGTTTGTGAATATTTGATAGCTGATTTCCACGTAGGATAAATTTTCAAGCGTTTATTCGCTCGCTGAAGTAGGCGTAGGACAATTGTGTTCTAGATATTTACTAGTTGATATCCATGTAGGACAATATTGTTTGGAGATGTTCGCGAGCTAAAATCCACATAGGACAATTTTGCTTGCGGATATTCGCCAGTCGAATTCCACGTAGGATCAATTGTTGAAAATTAAATATGTTTTCACGTGGTCTTTGTAAGTGATACTTCGCTAGCCAAAACCCTTATTCGCTAGCGGGTGTTACACGTAGCTTGTAGCACTATTTTTGCTCGCTAGTTAGCCAGCTAGATTAGTAGCAAACATATCACTCACTATATATGCTAGCCTCGACACCAACAGCTGTGAAACCTGGCAACCAAATTTTCGCTAGCTAATGTTGAGATCAGATAGCGAATTTATTGTTCTACGAATTTGGAACAAGCCAAAACGTTACATTCTTGTAGTGTCTACTACTACTAGAAAGGCAGGCCCGTATCAGAAACACTCTTTACACTACAAGACTTGAGGGCCATCTGCAACCGCCCGGGCGGTTGCAGAAGGCCCATGGGCGGTCGCCCGAAGGGTATCCGCGACCGCCGGGGCAGTCGCCGCGTCGGTCGCGGATACCCCTCGTCGTGGGCCCCTTGCGACCGCCGAGCGGTCGCCCTTACACCATGGCGACCGCCTAGCGGTCGCTAAAATAAGGAGCGACCGCTATACGGTCGCATTGTAAAGGGGCGACCGCTAGGCGGTCGCCAAGACATGGGGCGACCGCTAGGCGGTCGCCATGTTACCAGGCTACCGCTAGGCGGTCGCCATATAATGGGGCGACCGCTAGCCGGTTGCCCATTCTAGGGCGACCGCATAGTGGTCGCTACACGTAATGGGCAACCGCTAAGCGGTCGCCAACTGAAGGGCGACCGCACAGCGGTTGCAACCCAGAAGGGGCGACCGCCACACGGTTGCTATTTTATTCAAGGTCCGCAACCACCAAACGGTTGCTATGTTATTCACGGACATGGCAACCGCTAAGCGGTTGCGAAGTCCTTCATAAAATGGCAACCGCTAGGCGGTTGCAAGGTTTTTGGAAGTTCACAAATTCAAAAGTTCGCAACTGCCTAGCGGTTGCAAGTTAAAGCTTGCAACCGCCTAGCGGTTGCGAGTTATAGCTCGCAACTGCCAGGCGGTTGCAAATAATATTCTTCAAAATAAAAAAAAAAACAGTAATATTTCGTGAAATTTCCGAAATATTTTTTTTTTTGTCGAAATAAAAAAACAATACTGAAAAAGATACAAACAAAAAGAAGTGAAACAAAAGTAAGTGAAACAAAAAGATAAGAATTGAAAAAAGTGTTTGGTGTTTTCTTTTGGGGATGAAAGAGAGGTAATTTGGGTTTTGGTGGATTGGAAAAAAATGGTGTTTGGTATTTTGTTATGAAGATAAAAGAAAGTGCTTGGATTTTTGTTTGAGATATAAAATAAAAGAAAGTAGTTGGATGTTTTGTTGAAAATATAAATTCAAGAAGTTCTTGAGTTTTTGTGGATTGAAAAAAAAAAGTGTTTGGTATTTTGTTGGAGATAAAAAAGAAGAGAGTGTTTAGGTGTTTTGTTGAAGATATAAAGGAAAAAAAGTGTTTGATTATTTTGTTTTGTAGATATGAAGAAGTTTTTGGATTTTTTTGTGGATTGGAATAGAAGAGAGTGTTTGTGTTTTGATTTGGAGATAAAATGAAGTCTTGAGTTTTTTTGAGAGTGTATGAGTTGTGAATGAAAAATTAGGGGAAGAATGGTGGGTATATATAAGATTTGGGTGAAAATTTTGAATTTTCGTGAAAATTTGAAATTCCCCCCCATTTCAGCAGCATTTGCAACCGCTCGGCGGTTGCAACGTATTGAAAATTTTGAATTTTCTCGAAATTTTGAATTTCCCCCCAAATCCCGCCCAATTTCAGCAAAATTGGCAACCGCCGAGCGGTTGCAAATATATATGGCGACCGCCTGGCGGTTGCCATGATACGATGTAGCAACCGCTCGGCGGTTGCTATTGTTAGACATAGCAACCGCTCAGCGGTTGCAATTAATATTCATGTTTAAAATTAGTGATTTTTGTTAAGTATCTTGATGAGTTTGTGTTTATAGATAAGAAATATCATTATTAATTCCACGGATCAGTAATAAATGACTACAAAACTATTGCTCGAGTTAGTAAAATAGTAGATTATGATTGATTTGACGAGTTATCAATGATACACCTATATATTATGTTAAACTAATCATCATAATTAGTCAATGATGTTGTCCCCAAGATTAATTTTGCAATGAAATCTTATCATTTGATTTGTTTTTAACTATTTTAATGTAATTATCAAATGATCAAACAACGCGTGACAACGAATCAACCAAAATAGTAAAAATTCATTTATGAATATTATTTGCAACCGCCAAGCGGTTGCAAATGACCAGCATCCGCAACCGCATAGACGGTCGCTATGACACTAAGCGACCGCTCAGCGGTTGCAATGTGTAGTAGCGACCGCCAGGCGGTCGCTAGAGCTTGTTATCTGCAACCGCTCAGCGGTTGCAGATAATGTTCATATTTGAAATTATCAATTTTTGGTAAGTATCTTGATGTGTTGATGTTTAGTAAACTCCAATATTGTTATTACATGTAAATACTAGTAGTAAAAGATTACAAGACTATGATTGAGTTAGTAAAATAGTAGATTACACGTAATAAGGCGAGTTATATATATATATCAACGACTAATCATCATATGTAGTCATTTATGTTGTCCCAAGCTTGATTTTGCTGACAAACATTATAAGTGTAGTTATTGTAACTATGATTAGGTTAATTAGCAATTTGTGAAAAATAGCGGTTGTGAAAATGTAAGATTTATGGTATGAACATTATCAGCAACCGCTAAGCGGTTGCTGATACCCAGAATAAGCGACCGCCTAGCGGTCGCTCCACGCCCTTGCAACCGCTAGGCGGTCGCTCCATACCATTGCAACCGCCAGGCGGTCGCTATGGGTCTTGGCCACCGCTTGGCGGTTGCGGACTTACTAGCCGTTGTTATCCGCAACCGCCTGGCGGTTGCAAGAACTACTAGCCGTTGTTATCTGCAACCGCCAGGCGGTTGCGAAGTTGCAGATTTTTTGTTATAAATACCTCCCCACTTCACTTGCATAATTCATTCTCCCCACCACTTACTCTTAAGGTACATACGTTTTCTCCCTTAATAATATTAGAAATGTCTTATTTTATTTAAATGTTATAAAATTTCTATTTAATTAATTAATGCTTTGTTATTTATTTCATTTGTTTATAGGTATTGTCGAAACGTTATCGTGGAACTTGTTGTTGTGGATACAACATTCTTGAATTTTTTTATACCATTCGTTTGTTTACGCTACAAGAGGTACGTTGTTATTTTATTTGTTTATAATTAATTATGTGTGTGTTAGTTTTAATTAAATTGAAAATTGTTAGTAGTATAAATTTTAAATATTTATTTTAACGTAGATAAACAATGGAATATCAAGCCGATAAATCTTGGATGTACAATATGTTCGATAGCGATGGTTATTTACAAGAAAGTTTTGTGTTTGGTGTTCGTTCGTTCATAGAATACGCTTCGCAAGCATCCGAATTCTTAGATCTAGAAAACCGTATAAGGTGCCCGTGCAAGAAATGCAAAAATAGAGTGTTTTTTCCGAAATACTCGGTCCGTGATCATCTTCATAAGTCAGGATTTACGCCCGGATATCACGTTTGGGTTTTTCACGGGGAAGAGTACTCAAGGCCTGCCATGCCGTATATGCCCGACCTCCCAAGCACATCACACGTCAATATTCCCGACCTCTCTGTTAAAAGTTTATAATGTAAATCTTCTCCATATTTAAAGTTAATGTCTGAGTATTTTTCTAATGACAATTGTCCAAATACAGCAAAATAGCAAAATACACAACATACTAAAAAGTCCAACATATAACAGTCCAACATAGAACAGTCCAACATATAACAGTCCAACATATAACAGTCCAAATACAACGAAATAGCAAAATACACAACATACTAAAAAGTCCAACATAACAAAAAGTTCGAAATAGAAAATCCCAAGTACTCGACCTAATCATCATTGGAATCCGACTGAGTATCCTCATCATCAGTATCCTCGTCATCATCCTCGTCATCATCCTCGTCATCATCTTCGTCACCAGAGCTCTCCGCCAAGTCCACAACACCACCAACCCGATGTGCATCTACCCCATCTCTGCCCAAATCCACAACATCATCAAGGTCGTCGTAGACGTGGTCGTCCTCACTATCGGAACTGTCTGAGTACACAACGACGTAGTTGGGCGCAACAGAAGAACTGGGAGCAAATGGGTCCTTCTTCTGACGTGGCGGCCTAGCAGTCCTAGAAGCAGATCCGGTCTTTGCTGCATCGTGCTGTAACATCGAAGCGGGAATCTCCGGTGGTGGAACATATCCATGCTCAATCTGATGATTCCTCCAGCCCTGCAAAATTGTAAAAATGTCGTCCACTCGCGGATCTCGCATGCTAGCCTCCAACTCCTTATTTGTCTGCTCCAACTCCTTATTCGTCTCCTCCAACTCCTTGGCGTATGCCCTCATGTAGTCTGGCTTCTTCCTAAACTCAATATCATATGCCTCTAGAGCTGAGCCGCCAGGTATACCTCTCGCCTTTCCCTTCTTGATTTTTCCTTGGGCCTTTTTCCATAGTGGCCCGTCAATATCGGGCCACACCGACATGTCCTTGCCATATTGAGTCCTCATCAGCTTCATGTACTTCTTCTGTTAATTGTGAAAGAATTCGTATTTAAAATAAGAAAATAAATGAATAAGGAGATTAAACGAATTAGTAGTCTAAAATGAATTTGTATTTTAATTCACTCACGTAAATCATTTTATCGCCCTGATCTATCCACTCGCGCTTCGCCGGCACATTGGTTTTCCCGCCCGTACCCTCAACCTGCTTCGTAAATCCATATTTGAATGCCTCATCATGTCGAATACGCGTCGTGCGGTTTGGATCCACCTTAGCCTACAAATTTGAAAAAAAAAGTAAGTATACTCAATTACACATATTCTTAAGTGAAATTAAGATTAAATGCTTTAATTATAATATAACTTACCAAACGACGCTTAATCTCTTCCAAGTCTATGGCTCCACCGTAAAAAGTAGCAGGTGCCTTCTTCATTTTCTCGGGGTCCTCGCCTCCCCTCCGATTTTTCCGAGCCTGCAATGTTTGTTTCTTGGTTGCCTCCTTCGTCCAATGCTTTATTGCAATCTTCTCCACCTTTGAGTTCATCCACGTCTTCTGTTTATCAGCCAACTCCGGTTTATCCTTATTATCAAAATATTGTTTCTTCGTGCGATGCATCAAGTACTTGTAACAATTCGGGGCCTTTTTTTCGTACAACTCATGTACTTTGAGCCAATCATTTTTGTGGATCGCAAATTTTTCCTGAAAAAAAATTTAGTTAGTGTTTAAGATAGTTTATATTGTCATTTGATTTATTAATACAATAAGTTCAATAATATATTCATTTAATAGTTTCTCACCGTGAACGAAATCCACATTGCCTCTCGTTTCTCCTTCGGCACCTTATAATATGACTTGTAAAACTTGGACATGAAGGTCCGAATCAACTCAGTGATCGTCGTCACCACCTCATGAGACTTTGGATGCTGAAATAGGCCCCTCTGATCCAATCGAATAACTGGCCTCTTACTCGGACTAGTGGGGTTTTGAACACCAAGCGATGGTCCCCTACCGGGACGTTTTTGCGTGTCTGTGCATACCCCCGATGCTGGAATCTCGGTCACCCTCTGGCTCGGGCCAGCTACGTCGGTCCTCCCACTCGGGCTAGCGCCATCGGACCCTGCAAATGGTGGTAGATGGGCTCGGCTAGACTCGGCAGATGATGGTCTATGTGCTCCAGTGGACTCTGTCGATGGTGGTCTAGCCCTTGAACCAGATGAAGTACGTAGAGGCGCTGCTGCAGCTGGGGCATCAGAGTCGTCAAAAAGCCGTCGCTGTGGCAAAGGAGTCACCCCGGTAGATCCCTCGCGCGATGTCTGAGTCTCTGCCTGGGTGGGAAGCTCGACCGGAACAACATCGTCACTAGCTAGCCGAGGCCTGAGACTACCCCGAATCTCACTACTAGAACCAACAACTTGAGAACGAACACTGCCTGACGAACGTGGCCGCTTACGTGAACTATTGCCTGACATGATCCCTAAACATGTCGACAAATAGACTCATAATCATTCCTCAATAACATACAAAGCCAAAATAATAATTCGAAAATAAAATCTCATCATCATATGCAAAAGTTCATATATATAAACGATTAATCCAACGAGAAAAACTAACTTCCAAAAATAATTAACTTATCATCATATCATCATATCCAAATTCATATCATCATATCAAAGTTTATATACAAATTCATATAAATTACAGCAATATAAACGACAATATAATCAAAGTTCATATCATCATATCAAAGTCCATATCCAAATTCATCTCAAAGTTCATATCCAAATTCATATCATCATATCAAGTTCATATCCAAATTCATATCATCATATCAACGTTCATATCCAAATTCATATAAACGATCCAACTTACAACAATATAAACTACAATATAATCAAAGTTAATATCATCATATCAAAGTTCATATCAAAATTCATATCAAAGTTCATATCATCATATCAACATTCATATCCTAATTCATATCATCATATCAAAGCTAATATCCAAATTTATATAAACGATCCAACTTACAACAATTCGCACCACACAAATACGACGAAATATACATATAATCACATATATAAATCTTACCTATAAATTCGGCAAATACGATAAACAAGAATATAAATTCAACAAATACGTACATATAATCATAAATAAAAAAAAAATTAAAATTGGGACAACTTACAAAAATCCGAAGATAGCTAATTGGCCGCGGTGATGGCGTGGTGGCGAGGGTGGGCGCGCGACGGTGTGATGGTGACGGAGGAACGGTCGGAGTGGCGGCGTTGTGACCGCGCGGGCGGTCGTGATGGTCGCGTGGTGACGGATGTGCGGTCGCGGTGTGGTGGTGGTGACACGCGGTGGTGGCGTCGTGACGTGGTGACGGAGGTAGGTTGGTGGGGTGGCACGGTGGCGTGACGACGCGGAGGAGGAGGTGGTGGCGACGCGACGGAGGTGAGGCGTGGTGGCGACGCGACGGAGGTGAGGCGTGGTGGCGTGGCGACCGAATGGAGGTCGCGTGGTGGCGTGTGGCGACGGAGGTGAGGTCGCGTGGTGGCGGGGCGACGGAGATGAGGTCGCGTGGTGGTGGTGGATAGATCGGGTCGGGTAGGGGTATGTGTTGGTGGGTGGGTATTGAGGAGAGAAGAGAAGAAGAAGAAAAATGGAAGAAAAAATGAAGAGGAAGAGGAGAAGAAGAGAGAGGGGGCGGGCGGGGCGGGGCGGGTCGGGTCGGGGCGGGGCGACGGCTGGGCGGTCGCCCCACTAGGGTTTTAACCCTAGTGGGCCGACGCGACAGCTGGGCCGTCGCTCCGGCCCACTTGGCGACAGCTGGGCCGTCGCCATATTATAGGTGGCGACGGCCCAGCCGTCGCCAAGACCTTTTTTGTTGGTGGCGACCGCCTAGCGGTCGCCACCCCTTATGGGCGACCGCCTGGCGGTCGCTGGGCGGTCGCCGATAATAGCGACCGCCGTGGCGGTTGGGGGGGGCGGTTGCGGATGCCCCCCAAATCTTGTAGTGTTATAAGATCTGAGACATCATTTTCTTTTCTATTGTACACTTCCGAAAGTAGGAACAATATTATAGCTACATTACAATAGTACTACTGCGCACGCATCAGACTCGTGAAAGTGGGCTAGCATATAAGAATCGCCGCATTCAATTATAGAACGGGATGACTTTGAAACCTAGGGCAAGTGTAACGGGCTAGCATATATTAATCCCTTTCGTGTCAACTTAAATCTAATTTAAATTGATACATTCAAGGTGAAGAAAATAAAAGTAAAATATAGGATGATGAACGAAATACACATAACAGTGTACCATGATGACAGTCGGTGGTGGTGTGAGAAGCGTATTATTGACGAGCAAAGGAAGTTGGTATATTCAATGATGTCGTTGAACATATTTTATACTATTCCCATAATTCTTTCTAGTAAAAAGACTAAAATTTGGTACCAACTTGCTTTATATGTGTCTTTGGACCATTTCAAATTGCTACCAGTAGTTATTTTATCTGCTGAACCTCGTCCACTCCCACACTACACACTAAAGTGTACTTCACTGGTATGGGGAAGCAGTGTTTTTTTTTTTTTTTCATTTGATGAGAATTTAGTTCTTAAAACTGTTAATTTTCGCGCTGTAAATGAAGTTTGTCTACCATTGGAGTAAATTTTGTTTTAATTGCTAGCTATTATTGGGCCAACGTAGCCTTATTTCATGATAACAAAAATAAAAAAATAGTTGACACACGTCTATCTAATAGTATAAAGCATGGGGGCAAAGATTAAAGGTAAAAATTGGACATGGATTTAAAAGCTTTCTATTAATGGGGGAAATCATGAGATTAGTGAGAGAAATTATAAGATTAAAGGTAATTAGTGAGAAAGTTACTATCTGATCACCAGTTCAAATTCATGAGATAGAACAAGAATTAATTATATACAATCATTAGTATAACAAACACCCAGGTTTCTTTTTCTCCATAAAAGAAGTCTTCCTTGGCACATTATTAGCAGAAAATAAATAATAGAAATATCGAAAGTTTATTAATGAAATGTGCACCGTGTGCATTAAGGTCCCATTAGATCATCAATGACGAAGAAAAATGGTGGGGACAAGAGACATAACTGGGGCTGGTAGGGACAATTTTGCTCTAAATGGACAGATGGGTTTTTGCTTTTGGATCTCAGGCTGTTCCATCAAGTCATCACCCGCAATGAAAGATAAATTAGAGGGTCCCATACAAATAAATTTTATTGGCCCCTTTTTGGTGTTTTGTGTGAGTCTTGGGGGATACTTTTTGTACGTGGCTGATTTACTTTCTGAGTTTAGCTGCAACGTTTTGAGTAATAATTAATTAGAGTACTGCATCTAATTTTATTTTTTAAAGAATAACATTTTCTATTACTCTTTGTTCAAGCTTAACAATTATAGTCACGTTATCTAAATATATTCACAAACATCTACGAAAACACCTTTGATGGAAGACTTATCCAGTGTTTGGACAAAGCTCTCATGAAAGAGTTTATGTAATTATTCTAGCTTTAGAAAACTTTTAATTTGTAATGAGAAGAACTCGAGAATTGTATTGTCCCTATATTTAATATGATTTAATTAACACTATACAACAAGAAAAATATGTTTTTATGCCTTCATCATTACCAATCTTCTTCTAGAGAGTCAACTTAAAAAAGTGATATTACATTATTACATAACGCAGGAAATAAATAATGAAATTTCTGTAAGTGGCCGGATGTTCGAGATATTACACTACAGCAATTTCATAAAACATACGTTCAAACTTATCATAACGATCTTTGATAAAGGAACAATCTTATTAATTTTTAATTTCCATGAAAATCCATTTATTCAGCTTATTTTTTATTGTTCTTTCTAATCCTTTCTGATCGTTGAGGGTAATAATTGCACACGAACCAAGTGGTAACTGGTAACTAATCGAGTGATGCTTGAAAGGACATTTCAATTACATACTCAGAAGGTAACGAACGTATAATAAGCCTGTATAAGACTTCAATAAACTTTAAAGTTATACATGTGTTGAGTCAACAATTCGTCCATCTCATATATATATATTGAGTCATTCTATACATAATTCATCGGTAATTTGTAAATTATCGCCGATGTTGAACCAAAAGTCCTCGGTTTTAAAGAAAAACTCCATAGGGTTTTTGGCTTCACTGCAAAAATATACATTTTCTGTTGAAACATTTGTGAGGAAACTAACTTTTATTACATTGATGTGGGTAAATATGGGGCCTAGTCCAAAATGGGTAGGCTCAATGGCCTACAAGTATCTATGGTCGACATTATTAGACCTATATTTCGAATACAAAGGCACATCGTGTCCCCCAAATGCGACATATCCAGAATATGCGAGACGTAGTCCCGCATCTCGAGTCTTTTAAATACCCTCGTCTAGATAATCACAGCAAGTCATTTATTACCATTCAGGGTTAACCACGCGCACATTGAGTATTCTTGCTCGACATACAATATTCACTCGTCGTGCCTGGATATTCACCGTATTGTGATATTCGAAGTCAGCCAGTTTTATGTGTTCTAAAGAATTCAAAATACTCACAAATATTCGTTGTGTGTAAGGATTCAATGTGTCTAATCAGTTAAGCCACGCATCCAGTGTTGGAGTCTGGAGGTGTTCCGAGCAAAGCTAATCGAAGATCAAACAAAAGCATAGTTAGAGTACTTAGTCTATTTTGTAATTTTTTATGTGTAATCCAGACGAAATGGTACCAAACTATTGGCGTTTTGCGTACACCATTTCTCTAAGGTTGGCAAGACAGCTGGTCAGGTAAGATGAAGAGGTCACACCCTGCTAAGGTTTGTAACCACCAGAGAAGCAGAAGTCAAATGTTGCCCTAGTCAATCAGCATCGGTGAAGGTAGAGGGTGAGTCTTCAGAGGAAAGAGAAAGAATGTTACTCCAGCAGTAAGGAGAGTCGAAAATGAAGTCACTTTGAGAGTTCAAGACAATTTTGCACAATCCTGATTTTTTAGAATGGTGTGCACAACATTGATCGGTCATGCCTCCCGATATTGAGTCCAAGCTGGTTGATTGCCTCAAGCTCAATGCCGACAATTTTGCCAAGTGTAACGCGGATATTAAAGGTATTGACCCCAAGATAACTGTTCATATGCTGAACACCGACCCCGTAGCCAAGACGGTTAAGTAGAAGACAAAGAATTTTTGCAATGAGAAGAATGAGCAAGCCAAGAATAAGGTAATAGAGAAGCTTTAGGCACGACACATTTATTAGATTCGCTATTCTGAATGGCTAAGTAACATCATTCTGGTTCCAAAGAAAGAAGCGACCTGGAGAATGTGTGTGGGCTACACCGATTTGAACAAGCATTGCTCACAAGACCCTTTTCTTTGCCTAGAATCGATCTGTTGGTCACTACATGTTGTACCCTGCTTCGCATGATGGACACAAAGAGTGGGCCTCACCAAATATTCATGGAACACCATGACATAGCAAAATCGCCTTCTCAATAGAACATGGGTATACTACTATAAGGTGATGCCCTTTGGCTTAAGGAACGCAAGAGCAATCTTTTAGAGGTTAGTGGCCAAACTGTTCTATGCCCTAATCGGGAAGTCTATGGAAGTTTACATTGATGATATGTAAGTAAAACTTAGGAAGATGGAGGGCCTTATACGACAATCGGAAGAGGCCTTTTCCACTATGAGGAATTAGTCTATGAAGTTAATCCGAAGAAATCCATGTTTGGCGTGACGACGGAAAAGTTTCTAGGATACGTGATGCATGAGTAGTGATGGATTCTCCTTCCCATAGATCAGTAAGGGATGTCTATTTCTTTTTGGGTCTTCTTACTGCATTGGGTCGCTTCATTGTAACCTCAGCGGACGAGATATCTGATGTCATCACCGTTGTTGGCGAAACCGAATAAGGGGGAGAAGATCCACCTTTATGTGGCGGTCTCCCCAAATTCTATCATTAATGTTATGATCAAAGAGAACGGTGCACGGCAGTTACCTATTCATTATGTGACTAGAGTGTTATAGGGCGCTGAGAGGAATTATCAAGAGATCGAGTTATTTTCCTTGGCCATTGTGTTGATGGCTAGGAAACTGAGGTCCTATTTCCAATCTCACCCTATCACCGTGGTGACAGAAAAGCCACTTAGACAGGTAATGGTCCGTCCAGAAACCTCAAGACTGTTAGTCAAATGGGTTGTTGAGCTCATCGAGTTTGGCCTCTAGTTTTCATGGTAGAAATATTGTGGGTGTTTCGTGACTTTATTTAGACCATCGTGCGAGACCTTGGTCCTACCAAACATTTTTTTTCTTGGTTACTACATATAGAAGGATCATCCACAATGTCCGGAGGAAGCGTTGACATTCATCTAGTGTAACTAGATTGTAAGAACTTTAGTTTTTCCATCTATCTCAATTTTGACATTACCAACAATGGGGCTGAATATGAAGCAATCCTAGTAGAAGTACGATTGGCAAAGACCCTGAATGCGGATCAACTTGAAGTTTTCACCAAATCGTAGCTCGTGGTCAACCACGTTTGTGCAATCTATGAGGCCAAGGAGGAGACCATGATCCTTTATCTGGCAAAGCTCAAATAACTTGTAGATGAGTTCCCCATTTTCCCGGGGTTGAGAATGCAAAAGCTGACGCTCTCTCTACATTCGCGAGCTCATCGGAGATTTTCGCTAAGAAGCGAGTAACACTTCAAGCGCCAGACAAACTAGGAATAGGGATTTTAAAGTGCAACAAGATATAAGGCACCGTAGAATTCATCCTACCAATTATGGAGCCGTCAAACTGGAAAGATGAGAATGTCTTCTTACGCATGGATTGGAGAGGTTGATTTGATTG
This sequence comes from Linaria vulgaris, assembly GCA_948329865.1. NCBI lineage: Eukaryota > Viridiplantae > Streptophyta > Magnoliopsida > Lamiales > Plantaginaceae > Linaria > Linaria vulgaris. Next base: position 66,411,515 of record OX415250.1, read on the forward strand.
TCTTAGTCCACTTTGTGATTGGAGACATTAATGTTAACAAGGACCTAATGCATGGCTTGTGTGTGTATGGTGATGAATGTAATGCAAATAGGATTGTATGCACATGTTTGTAAGTGCACGGCCAAGTAATATAAAATAGAAAATAAGGATTACGTCCTAAGTATCGAATCTTACAAAAAATGTGCTATGATAAAACATTAAAATCTAACTATTATGCAACGACTTGAATAAAATAGATTTGTTTTGTATGCACCACTGAGTTAAATTGATTATGGTTGTGAATCAAATAGATGGCAATGTGTTCAAAGCTTTCTTCCCTATCAATTTACTTAGTAGTTCATTAACAAATTACTTATGCTTCTTCAACTTATCAAGTATTGTGGAATCGTTACGTGTTTAATGCATATATTATGTAACACTTGGTTAGGCGCGCCTTAAATCCTCCACTTCTCTAATTACCTATACTGCTAGGTCGAACAGTCCCGGTTGTCCATTAGTTTTTGAAGAGAACCTAAATTGAAATTCAATTTATTATCCGATATTGTTATTAACTGGACGTACATATAAAAAGAAATTTGTGTGCTCTAATCTTATATTTGCGTGGTCTCAAATGGGGTCATTCAAAAAGCTAAGTCGAAAGATTATAGTCTTACAAGTTTCGGAAGAAGAATAAGTTTAAAGCTTATGTGGTTGATCTTTTTTCTAGAGTTATGAGTATCTCGAAGAGGTTCACCACGTGAATATGCATGAATTCCATGATGATATACCTTATATCTTGACATAAACTTGAGGTCGAGTGCTTCAAAGAGGGAGGGACTAAAGTCGATCAAGAGGACCTAGATTATGAGGAAAAGGTCGATAGGTGAAGACTACACGAAAATAAATGTTATCTTCTAACCTGATAATTTATTTTGAACCCATGATTTATCAATCTCAAGCCTCTCTATATGCTACATTGTTTTCGAGCTTGTCTCTTGCCCAAAACACATAGTTCAAGGCAGTTAGGAGTACAATTAGTTATGCTAAGATTCTTTTGATGTATATTATTAGTTAGTTTGTAGTTAGCGCTTTGTTTTTTTTTTTAGATATTTCGCAGTCAACCCATAATTAGTTATGTTAAGTTTCTTCTAATAACGTAGTCCCCGGATGATTAATTTATTTTATGTATAATCTTATTAATTTGTATGGTAAAAATTATAAATTAAATATGGCTAGAAAATCTGTATATCTTAACATTCTTTTTATGTAAGAGACGATAAAGTAATAATTATTTCTATTAAGGAGAATGCTTAAATAATGATAAATTTAATAAATTACAGTTATATCCCGACTAATAACAAAATTTAATAGTGTATCGAGGGGTGAATAAGAAAATCAAAAGATTGGTGTCAACGTGGCTTCTTTTATATAATAGTATAGACGTTGGTAGAACTATATAAATCTGATGGTAATTATTTTTCGTCAGGTATCAAATTCTTTACTAACAAACTCTAAACTTTATTTCATATTCTAGTAGACTCTATGTTTTTAATTTTGTGAATACGTTTGTGTTTTTTGTTTTATGCTTTATTTTGGGTCAATCACAAGTGATCAATACAATTGTTCTTAGCCCAAAACTAACTCTTACACTTGTATGAAATATGCATTTGTCAAAATGACACACTACAAAGTAAGTTTCAACCTATAAAGAATTTCAATAGTTTAAAAATGTTTAGATGGGGCGACCCTCTGATCCCTTTCCATATGAAGTAAAAATTATTTTGAAAATAAATCTGAAACTTATTTTTGGCAACCCTTCTTTTCGATAATAGTGAAAAACTACATGTACTAATGCCCAGTGCTGAAGTAGCAATTCACAGGAAATTAGCCAATTTTTCTGATAGTACAATTATATCATTAAACCAAAATTACGTTAAAGTATATGATCTTCGTAAGAAAAAAAGAGCTCTTGAATAGGTTAAAGAAATATTATTCCTTGATATATGTGAGACTCTTAACATAACTTGCATTATGCATTATGATATGGGTCTTTCTAGTAGACCCAATAAGCCGGCGCAATGAACAGTTTGGCCAAGCTAAAAGATCTTGATAAACAGGTGCATATCGGGCATCTGCCTTATATATCAAAAGTCCACAGCTGATATGCCCATCTATACAAACCCCCGCTCCACATTCCAAGGCACGTTCATTAATTTCCCACACTGTTCACACCTCGATATCGAATATCAGACATCTAACGTGTTGATTCTCTCGACATATACATCGACATTGACACCCGATATATTTACACACTTGATATGGAGATGATATGGGACCAAGCACAAGAGGTTCGCTGCAACCATTCTTGAGGAAGAGTCGAAAACGATCGACCAGATTAAAGAACTAGCTTACAAGACAATCTATTGTGACGCGATGATGGCAACCAAGAACATTCCTAGTCAAATGCATAATTACCCCAAAGGAAGGGATGGATGGAACCGAGACAGAACTGATTGTCATGGCGACAAATCCCCTAGGAGGTACTCTCCCCTCAACAATAATATCTTGATAGTGTTTGTCGTCGCACATAAAAAGTGAAGGCTCAATGAGCCAAGGAAGTTAAAAGGCACGCGTGGAACAAGGTTCTCAAAGAAGTAATGCAAGTACCATTGCCATGGAGGCTAAAACATGGAGGATTGCAAAGACCTCAAGGATGAGACATAAAGGCTTATTCGTGAAGGTAAATTGGTAGAGTATGTTTGCCACCACATAAGTTTGGAGGAGCAAGATGATAAGGACCGGTCTCACTCATCGCGAAAGGATAAGCAAAAAACTATCGAGGCGCATAGCTCCCACCATCGAAATGTTGTCAATGCACCCACCAGACGAATGATCACTATGATAAATGGAGGACATGTAGGTGCCGACTCCAACAACGAGAGAAGAAAGATAACTCGACAGATAGGGAGGATAGATATGTGGGATTCATCGCACTGCTTGAAATTGAGGAAATGCCTGATGCAGAAATCACTTTTAGCACTATTACCAAAAGGGACCTCACGCAGTTCACACCGCATGTTATCCATGCATGTAAGTTAAGTTTCCCTCTCGTAGTTAAGCTTGATATCACTAATTACGGAGTATGGAAGCCTCTCATAGACAACAATAGCTTGGGAAACGTGATATTCTCTCATGCTTTGAATAAGATGGTACTCGGCCAAAATTTGATTCAATAGATCGCTACGCAAATCAAGGGTTTCGGGTGCGCAGAAGTGATTCCGCTTGGACATGCTACTTTTTTGACGTCATTTGGGGAGGAGCCTTGCAGAGGAACCTTAAACGTCCATTATCTCATAATTGATCAACTGTTCGCCTACAATGTGATAATTGGCTGCCCAGCCATCAATGCCATTAGGTTATTGGCATCTACATACCACCAATAGCTAAAATTTGCAACTCATAGAGGAACGATCGAGATCATTGGTAACCACAGGAAGGCATGGTTGTGCTACATAGCATCTCTCAGGCTGTGCAGGAATGATGAGTGTTAACCCTAAAAAATAAAATAAAGGAGATCACTCCTACTCGGAAAAAACAATATGTGGACAATACTATTGTCACGAGTACTTCCGATGAGATGTACATATAAAGAAAACCCCTCGGAAGACTGCCCTACCTCTCGGTTACTGACCCGAAAAGGTTTATAAGAGCACCCGAGGAGAAACATAAGCGTCCCTTGGAAAGTCAAACGGTGAATGAAAAACAGATATCAACACGGTATCGGAAAAAGAGCAAACCCCGATGGACCCGTATGACTCCGATATCCACCTAATGCGCCAAGAGGGACCAAGAGGGACCCCGAGTCCTATGAACTTACAAGAAAACTTCCTTGCTGAACGCTCCTCGGAAAAGGCAACACTCGGACTTATCCGAGAACCCAATTTTGGAAAAGGTCAATACAAGAACACCCAGTGAATACAGTCCGAGCACTCTGATGAAGAAATCTCACTTTCAGTAAAGCAAAAATGGCCCTCGGACACAAAATCACAGTTCTCGGAAGTCACACCAAGTCCTCGGAGATCACATTTCCACCCTCAGAGATCACTCCTGACTGTTGAAGAAAATACCCGAATCAAGAAGGAGAAACAAAAGCCCTCGGAAGAATAGCTCTATCAGAAACAGTCTACATCAGAAGCCCTCGGAGATATCAGAAGACACAAAAGCTAATCCAGTCAGCACTTAGTAGATAAACGATAAACATTATCCTAATTTTTACACATGTATCAAGGTAACAACAACACCTGTCCTTATCAAAACACATGCACAATGACACCTACCCCTACCAAAGTCTATATAAAGGGAGGTGATCGGAAGAAGCTGAAGTAACTAAGCCTATTTACTACAATCTATCACTCAAATACGTAAGATAAAAAGAGGAGGAAATGTTCAGTGAATAAAGGAAGGGAATATTCTTGCAATTAATCTCATTATGTCCATCTCGCATTGCCTCTGAATCACGGACAGGGCGTTTCGACCCAAATAAATATCTTCCGTTAAATAGGGAATAATTCCAAACCCGTTAACAAAGTGGCGCCGTCTGTGGGAACGTCACAACATCTGTCCTCGAGAGAATTCAGGCACACGTCAGCTAGGATGGATGGTCTTTTCGAAAATGACAACCTTCATGTCCCGAACAACGACTCAGAAGAAACTTTGTCCAATTATGAACCAGGTATAAGAGATTTTATTAGTATTCCCCGATCTGTTTATGAAAGACTTATATATGCTGAAAGAACACCCTGGAGGGATGATCCCCCCGGACGCACGTCCCCTGTGCTCTCCGAGAACGAAGATTTCCCCTCGGAAGAAGATGCACCTCCGAGGACGTGGAACCCAAATTGGAATCCTTGGCGACAGACACCCCGACAAAGTCCTCGAAGACATGTATGTCGTGAAAGGACTCCCGTGAGGGGTCAGGTAGAAATTTCTCGCCCCTCAGAGTATCGAGGAGAGGTTGAACATTCCTTATGGGGAATGATGGATGATTTACGAAAAGAATTAGGTGATCTCAAGAAAACCATGGCTCCCGAGGAAGATCCTACATTCAAGACCTCTCCTTTCATTCCCGAAATTGCTTCAGCTTCTATCCCCTCGGGGATGCGACCTGTTAATATCTCGCTATATACCGGAGAAGCTGATGGAAGGGACCCACAAGATCACGTCCATCAATACCTGGCAGGAATGGACCTCTCTTCCGCTCCTGATCAGGTGTTATGTCGCGTATTCCCTGTTACCCTTGGAGGGCGGGCCCAAGCCTGGTTTACTCATCTTCCACCTTGTTCCATCACGAGCTTTGACCGACTAGCTCATTTGTTCGTACGACAATTCGCCTGCAACCGAAGGTACCCTAAATCTGCTACGCATCTTTTTACTATTAAACAGAAGAAGGATGAACCCTTGCGAGAATATATAAAGCGCTTCACGGATGAAGCACTCGATGTTCCAAATGTTAGCCCGACCATTATGGCGGACATATTAACTCAGGGACTCCGAGCGGGGGATTTCTTTAGATACCTTATGGGAAATCGTATCACGGATATGAATGAGTTAATGCAAAAGGCGGAAGTACATATTTTGATGGAAGAAGCCGAGGGAACAAAGAAGCAGATGGAGCAGGAGGATAGTGAACACTTAGAGCGTGCTGAGAAAGAAGCAAAGGTCAAAGAAAAAAGTAAGGAAGGAAAACCTCCTCAACGCAAAGATGAAGGAGGAGTGGTTAAGAAATTCCTCCGACCCGTGCACTTACCTCCGATGACTGTTACTCCACCAGAAGTGCTCAACATAATGAGGGGTAGCAACGAGTTGCACTGGCCCAGACCGACCAAATTTCTTAACCGAGACAAGGATACTGGGAAGTATTGTAAGTACCATAAAACTTACGGGCACACTACGGAAGAATGTACTACCCTTCGTTTAGAGGTGCTTTGCCTATTGGAGATAGGGTACTTGAAGAACTACCTTAAGGAAAATAACCCTGAAGAGCCCAAGGCAAATGTTTGGAAGAGATCACGAAGGGAAGAGGAAGAGCAAGAAAGGGAAGAAAGGACGCCTAGCCGGAAGTCACGAGAGAGGACCACTAGACGTCTCCGACCCCGAGAGAGAAGTAAAGACCGCCGGCGAAATTCGCGAGAGAAAACGACAGGGTATCAGAGTTTGCCTCCTCCACCTAACTCTTACAAAGACAACCCCCCAACAGGAAGAACCATCAATATGATAGAAGGGGGTGAAATTTCCATGGCACCTCAGGGCAAAAAGAAGAAATATTTGAAAGAAGCCCGACGAGCAGAGCAAGGATTAGCTGTCTGCTCCATTCAAGGGTCACAGCTGCCTAGTATCACTTTCGGACCCGAGGACCTTACAGATGTAATATACCCTCACGAAGATCCCTTGGTTATATCTGCCGTCATCTACGAGTATGAAATCCAACGTATCCTCATAGATACGGGCAGCTCTGTGGATGTACTCTTCCTACCGACCTATCTCGCTATGAGATTGAAACAAGAAACGTTGGAAACCGCTGAGGTCCCGTTAGTAGGATTCTCCGGGGAAGCATGCCAAACCCTCGGAACTATTACTCTCCCAATGTCATGGGGGAAAGGAGCCCTTCGAAGAACGGAATCTATTAAGTTTTGGGTAGTGGAGGCTTCTTCGCGAGCGTATAATGTGATCTGCGGAAGACCATCTATTCGGGCCTTTGAGGCAATTCCTTCTACTTTGCATCTTAAAGTGAAATTCCCCACCTCCTCGGGAATCGGAGAAGTCCGAGGAAGTCAGTCAAAAGCTAGAGAATGCTGCATGAATGCCATTCCCTCAGAAGAGGACGGACCTTCACTCGGAAATAACAAAAAGTGTAGAACCAAGGAAACACGAGTCCAACCTGTGGAAGAATTAAAAATGGTGGAATTAGTAGAAGGAAGCTCCGAGAAAGTAATCAAAATGGGCACCCATATGACTCCAATCATAGAAGGCCAATTGATTTCTCTTCTCAAACAATTTCATCACCTCTTTGCGTGGGAAGGGGGGCCGCCTGGACGAATCAGCAACAAGGTATGTCAACATTTCCTTAATGTAAAGCCTGGAGCTAAACCTGTCCAACAGAAAAAGAGGAAAATGGGCCCCGAGCGCAACAAGATCATCCGCTCGGAAATACAACGCCTTCTCCAATTAAAGCAAATACGAGAAGTTATTTACCCCGAGTGGTTGGCTAATGTCGTTCTAGTTCCCAAGCACGGAGGAAGATGGCGAATGTGTGTTGACTTTACTAACCTCAATGAAGCATGCCCCAAGGATTGTTATCCTTTTACCGAGCATAGATCAGCTAGTTGATTCTACCGCAGGATGTGCACTACTATCAACTTTAGATGGAGATCAAGGGTACAACCAAATCCCGATGGCGGCTAGTGATCAAGATAAGACCAGCTTTATCACGGATGCAGGCACCTTTTGTTATCTAGTCATGCCCTTTGGATTAAAGAATGCTGGAGCTACCTATCAACGGTTAGTAAGCCTTATGTTTTCAGGACTTATTGGGAAATCAGTAGAGGTTTATGTAGATGATACTGTAGTTAAAAGTAACACTGCTGAAGAACATCCCGAGGACCTACGGAAAGCGTTGGTCATTATGAACAACTTTGGCATGAAGGTTAACCCTCGGAAGTGTTCTTTTGGTATCCGAGGAGGAAAATTTTTGGGATTTATGGTTACGGAGAAGGGAATTGAAGTAAACCCCGAAAAAGCAGAAGCTATCATGGGGCTACCTACCCCGAGGACGGTAAAAGATGTCCAAAAGCTGACTGGAAGAATGGCCTCGTTGAGTCGGTTTGTCTCCAAGTCCGCAGAAAAAGGGCTTCCCTTCTTCAAGGTACTTCGGAATATCAAGGAATTTCAGTGGACCCCCCAATGTGAGGAAGCTCTCGAAGACTTAAAAAGGTACATGTTGAAACCACCTTTGCTGGTAAAACCTGTACCCCAAGAAGAGTTGTTTCTGTATTTATCGGTCGGAGAAGAGGCTATTAGCGTTGTCCTAGTCAAAGAACAAGATGGAGAACATCACCCGGTATATTACGTTAGCAAAACTCTCCTCGGAGCCGAAACCCGATATACCCTAACTGAGAAACTCGTTCTAGCATTGGTTACCACGGCTCGTAAGCTACGCCCCTACTTTTTATCCCACCCAATTACCGTGCTTACTAAGCATCCCCTGAGAGCAATTCTTAATAAGCCGGAATCATCAGGGAGAATGATAAAATGGGCTGTAGAGCTTACTGAGTACGATATTTCCTACGCTCCGAGACCGTCAATCAAAGCGCAAGTTCTGGCGGACTTTGTAACAGAACTCACGGGCGTTGGATCCGAGGAAAAGGAGCCACGATGGCACGTATATGTAGATGGATCCTCGGTGAGTACCCATGGGGGGGCCGGAATAGTTTTGGTAAATCAAGAAGAAGAGGAGGAAAGACTCCATTTTGCAGTTAGAATAGATTATCCCCTCTCTAACAATGAGGCCGAGTATGAAGCTCTCCTTATTGGTATGAGACTAGCAAGAGAAGGGGGAATGAAAAGAGTACTCCTTCATAGTGATTCCCAATTGATTGTTCAGCAAGTTAAGGGGTCATATGAGGCCAAAGAAGAAAGAATGCAAGGGTACCTCCGAGTTGTTCGCCAAAGGTCCGAATGGTTTGAAGAATACGACATAGTTCAAATTTCTCGAAAAGAAAATCAAGAGGCGGACGCTTTGTCCAAGATGGCTACACAAACAGCTGCAATACATACTCGGAAGATTACTCTACTGCATGTCAATGAATCTGAAAAGGGTGAAGGCCGAGAAGTGAACACAGTTTCAGATCCTTCATCTAGCTGGGTGACTCCTATCAAAGCCTATTTGCAGAATCCCGAGGGATACTCCTCGGACAAGAATATTCAGCGAATGATGTTCAGAAAAACCCTCCGATACTTCCTCAAAGACGGGATACTCTTCCGAAGGACATATTCATGTCCCCACGCTCGATGCCTTAATGAAGAAGAGGCCCAGCTAGCCTTAGCAGAAACTCACGAGGGGGTATGTGGGAGCCATACTAGTGGCGAAAGCATGGTGGGACGCTTGATCCGACAGGGCTACTATTGGCCCACGATGGCCAAAGATAGCAAAAGCCATGCCGAAAGATGCAAACCATGCCAGGCTTACGCCCCTCGGACCCATCTACCCGCAGCCCCTTGGGAACCCTCTCTGAACCCCTGCCCATTCTCTAAGTGGGGTATTGACATACTTGGACCCCTCGTCCCTGATGCCGGCCAAAAGAAATTTCTGCTAGTAGCTGTTGATTACTTCACCAAATGGGTGGAAGCGGAACCCCTGGCTAGGGTAACCGCGGGGGCCGTCATCAATTTTCTCTGGAGAAATATTATTTGTCGCTTTGGTGTCCCTAGGAGCCTAGTAAGTGACAACGGTTTGCAGTTTACTGATCAAGGATTGCAAAAGTGGTGTGATCATTGGGAGATAAAACATCGCTTTGCCTCCGTGGGATACCCTCAAGCAAATGGCCAAGTAGAAAGAACCAACAGAACCCTCCTGAAGAACATGAAGGCCCGGCTTGATTGGCATAAAGCTAAGTGGGTTGAGGAGATACCCGGGATATTGTGGGCCTATCGGACCACGCAGAGTGTTGCTACGGGCGAAACCCCTTTTAGTCTATCCTACGGATGTGAGGCTGTGTTGCCCTCGGAGGTCTCCCTAGAAAGCTGGCGAGTCAAAGAATATGAAGAAGTGGCCAATGGCTCAAATCTAGCCCTTGCCCTTGACCTCCTCGAGGAAAAAAGGACCCGAGTAGCCCTCCGAATGGAAGAGTACAAGGCTCGGATGTCACGATATTATAATACCAAGGTAAGACTCCGAACCTTTCAAGTTGGAGATTTAGTGATGAAACGAGTAGGGGCCTCCAAGAATGTGGGTAAACTAGATCCACGATGGGAAGGACCCTACAAGATAGTGGAAATCGTGGGACCGGCGACTTATCGGCTTGCTAACTCCGAGGAGGCAATACTTCGCAACACGTGGAACGCAAGTAACCTTAGAAAGTATTATGCTTAATGTAATAGTTATACATGAATAAAAAGAGCGTTCATATATGAGGGGGTACAGTACAAAAGAAACTAGAGTTGTCTGGCAAAATGATGGCTATACATATGAGACATCAAGACAACCCAATAACGTTAAATACCCTCCGTATTATGAACTAAGTTGTATACTGTTTTTCAACAAGCTAAGACCCTCCCATAGGACGTTTCCCCTCTCGGATAAGTCTTCGGCGCTGCTCCTCGGAAAGAGAGAATGGATCATCCAAGAACACAGTTCCGACTGCAAAATCTCTAATAGGTGAAGGAGAAAGTTCCTCGGAGACTTGACGAATGTTGAGTTCAGGAAGGAGCAAGCCCGAGGGGAACTCTGGCAAAGCTTGTACGGCATCTTGGCACAATTTATAGCCTATATGCACTAAGTCACGCATTTCTCCCCGAAGAGATTCACGAAGACTGGATGGATCCACCACCTCCAACACAGCTTGGACTCGGGCCATGATCACCTCTACCGCATGAGAGCGGGTTATTCCTAGCAACTGATGACTCAAAGCATCTCTTTCCAGTACAGCCTGTGTTAGTTGCTCCTCCGAGGACCGCATTTGGCCACGTAACTCCTCCATTCTCCGCCCTAAGTTCAAGACACGTGCTTTTTCAAGTGATAATTGGCGTTCCAATTCCCACGCCTTATCCTTCTCGGATTGTAACATATGAATATGAGTATCCTGAGAAGACTCATGAACTTCCTTCAAATGGGCTATCTCCACTTGAGCTTCTAAGAGACCTCGCTCTAACTCATCCCGACGACGGTATACTAAACCCGGATCTGAGGAAGAACTCCCGTAAGACCCGAGGGCGTCCAACACCATATAAATCTGCTCAAAACACAAAGCGAATGGCATCAGACCAGAAGACAGGTTAGTATTAAATAAAATGAATAGATACCTCACACAGGTCTTTGCAGGCTAAATCTTGGAGAACGGGTACCGAAAGGGTTTTTATCAGTTCACAATCTGTTACGTTCAATAACCCACTAAGAAAGTTTCGGCAAAATCCCACTGCTGATCCGAGAGGAGAAACATCCTGATTACCCTCGGGGGGAAGAGTTCTCCCGAGGGAAGGGTGATCCTCGGGCGGTGGTGCAGGAATACGACTAGGGATATCTTGCTGGGGCTGCATATCCTCTGTACTAGAAGAGTGAAGATACTCCTCTAATACATTTACTACGGTAGAATTATGAGGAATGGGCTGTGATACTATGGGACTCATGTGATAATCCGTTTGAGAAAGAGTTGCTATCGGATCCGACGATCCAGAAGGAGTTATATAACTGACTGGGGGGGCTGCAACGGGTTCCTCCTCCTCCGAGGAAATTTCAACCATTGCCTCACTTATGAGGGGAGGAGAATCGCCAACCTTCGTCACCCCGGGAATACCATGCAATGCCCTCCCCAAGAAAACGTCATTAGAAGACCCGAGAGAAAAAGCTCCCATCTCCGCTCCTGCAAAAGATGTCAGTAGGAAAATGATCCGAGGACACCAATAAAGTTTATAAACTAGAGAATGATTAGCAGAACTTACGAAAGTGAAAATTACTGTGAAGAGGACGAGAAGCAGGAGTGCATCCTTCCACCCCCTCTTGTAAACCTGCCAAAATCAGAGCCTCGGGGAAATCCAACAGCCCAGATATATCATAAGAACCAGAGAAAAGTCCCGAGTGAAGCAATATCTCCCTCACTTGTCCTCGTGTTTCGGTGTTGGGTGCGATATACCCCAGACCCCATCGGATGGGTACACCCCACGATCTGGCTGACTGGCCTCTCGGATGGACAAAGAAAAATCTCCGCCTCCAATCCCCTCTACTAGAGTGGGAACTGGATACACGAGTGAAGATATTTTCCTTGTCCCGATAGGTCAAGCTAAAAAAGGGAGTCCCCTCTGAGCAAGGTTGAAGGGTAAATATTGTCCCCACCCGATAAGGGGACATCGGAAGGTTTAAAAGCTCACTACGAAGGACATATCCCACCAAATGACTATAGGAACTTGGTGTTAACTGACTCGGACACACCTGCCAATACCGAAAGAGTATTTGGAAAAAGGGATGGAAAAAGGTTCGTAAACCACAACGCATCTGTTCGGTATAAACGGTCATGTAACCTGAGGGGGGTGCGTAAGCCCTTTGGCCCGAGGAAGGCACTATTATATCATAATCTTCGAACTCTAAATTATAACCAGTAAAAAGGGATCTTACCGAGTTCTCACATTCTGCACTCATTGTGGATCCTACACGTCCTCTGCCTATCAATCTTGATGGATTAAGAGGAATCAAATCGAACTCCGAAGACTCATCCGCCAAAGGATATGGCTCCCTACTCATGAATATCTCCCTGATATGATTGACTCTACGTGAATTTGTAGATAGAGTCCTACGAGCCACTCCAAGAGAGGAACTAGCACTAAGTGTCGTTTGATTCTCGGATGGATTGTCCCTCGGAGGAACCCTTGATGATCTAGAAGGACCCCGAGCGGTATCCTGAGAAGAACCGCCAGATGAAGTCGAACAAAATCTTCTATAATAAGGAGGCATCATCGTATCAAGTAAGTATTATTTTTGTACTTGCAATTATAAAAGAAAATCAAAGACTAATAAGGATTAGGAGATAAGTGCATAATTGATAAAGACCCTACGTGCCTATATACTCTTTGAATCAGAGTTAAAAGAAGAAGTTTAGACTTTTATTATGTTAACTAAGGGACACGTGTTGAAAAACTTATTGATTAAGAATGACACGTACCCTATTTAAACATGCAAAGCAACACCTCCTACTTAGGAAGTTTACTTAGTCAGCAACTTTTTGAGAATTATCATTATCCATTTTAATTAAACAGTGGAGATAAGATATAGAATAGGAAGATTGAACAAAAATATTTATTTAAGACGGATAGCCCTCGGAAGGGATAATAAGTACAAAGAACGTTTATTTTCAAAGTAAAAAATTACAAAGAACAAGACTAAGCCCCCGTGGAGGGAGGAAGGGAAGAAGTTGTCTCCTCGGCGGAAGTACCCAATGGAGCAAGACGAGAAATTGGAGAAAATACTCCCCCGGAACCGCTAGCCCTCGGACTCGGACTCGTAGCGGAGCGCATTGGAGATGGTGTCGGAGAATCCCGAGAGGATAGCAAACCCCCAAACCTCCCCACAAAATAATGGCAGTCGTCGGGAGTTGGCTTCTTTAACTTGCGAAGATCGAAAGACTTGGAGAAGTTAACATCCGACCTTATCAAAGATTTCGCCACCTTCGCACACTCCAAATAACCCCACAGAAGATGACCCATCAAGAGCTCGTGAGAAGGCGTCTCGGATGCTCCTGATTGCTGCCGTGAAATCTCTCGCTGGGCAAACTGAACAGCTGCATCCACCTTAGCCTGCACGTCCTCGGGAGAAAGAAAATTTGCTAATTTCCCCTCGGCTGACTCTGCCCTATCAGTAACTTGGCCCAGTGTCTCCTGGAGAACTCTCTCTCTCTCATTCCCGTCCGCCACCGCCTTCTCGAGAGCTGCAATACGAGCAGTAAAGACCTCCTCGGAGTCTTTTCTTTCCTTCTCCATCTTCTTATAAGCGGATTCGGCAGCACTTAAACTACCTTGTAAATTTGCCCTCGCCTTCTCTGATTCATTGAGAGCAAATTCGTAGTCGGAAATTTTTGTTTGAAGAAGGTCCTCCCTAGTTTGACTCTCTTTATCCCGGAATAAGAGAGGTGCCAATTGCGCCCGGAGTGCTTCTAAATCCTCTATATCTTTCCGACCGTGCTCTTCAACAGCAGTAACTGCCTCCCGAGTCTTTCCAATCTACAGAAAAGTCAACAATAAAAGATTCAACAGAGATGTATTGTGTAATTTCAGAAGACTAATGTAGAGAAGCTTACCATGAGCCCCAACCAGTTAAGACTGGTGTACAAAAATTGATACCCCTCGGCGGGTGCTGAACTGGAGGAGGCGAAAAATCGGAGGATATCTTGATAAGCCTCCCCCACTGAACGAGATGAAAATTCCCCCCCGGATCCGCTGGGAAGAATAGGCTCTTGAAATGTATGACCCCTCGGAGACAAAGTCACCGGGACATGTCCCCTCGGAGGAGTCGTATCCTTTACGGGAGTCGTCACTTCTGAATTTGTAAATATGGCCCGTGAACCACCTACTGTTGTGGAGGGGCTGGTCTTTCCCAATAGTGATTGCAGAATCCCTTCCTTCAAATCTCGGTCCTCTGAAGAAGGATCAAACTCCCCTTGGGTGTCTTCGGAGTCCCCTCGTAAACCTTCTTGCTCGGGAATACTGAATTGGGCCAGAAAGTCCTCCTCTACAAAAGATACAAACTGACAGTAAGAGGAAGAATGAAACTAGAAAAAATTATAGAAAGAAGGCAAATAATGGATACTCACCATATAATGAAGACTCTTCTACCATCGGAGCTTTCCCTTTATCCATAGCCACTGCATCAAAAGAAAAGGTGTCAACACATCAGCAAATATTGCAGATAAAGATACGCACATCTCATTAAAAACTCGTGAAACTTACCCCGAGGAGCGGATTCAGGAACTGTCGGAAGCTTAGGAGAGTGATCCTCGGAAGACAGGTCTATTACTTCAGTATCCTTCCGAGCAGATTCATCCTCCGCACCACTCGGAAAGATACCCTCCTCGGAACCTCTCGGAGAAATTCCTATATTAGATTCGGAAGCAGGTAAATTCCCTGACTCCGATTTGGAAACGGGCACTAAAGCCAAATCCCAAGAAACAGGAGCTACTTGGCGCAAGGGAACAGCGCTCCTGACGACCCCCATCGCATCCATGCATAGAAGAGAATGATCCTCGTGAAATCCACCCTTCTCTGAATCCATATACATACTCTCGGGAGCATTAACCTCCTCCTCCTCGTGATCGCCCTCCTCTGGTATCTCCGAGACACCACTAGGAGTAGGCTCCCTCGGACTCGACTGCAGATAGTAGTTCGCCATGACATCCCCTGCATCATCCCATCAATAACGTGTATAAGCACAATTTACCACTGTGCTCGGAAAGAGAATAAAAGGATAAAAGAGCGAATAAATAGACTTACGAAAGAGACTCCTCGCAACGGGAGACAGGGACAAGGGCCTCTCCACGGCGTCATCAGTGAAAACTACGTGGTGAAGCCCAGAGGTCTCGTATAACATCGTGAAATCCTCCGACTCCATCAATTTGTGCTGAGAAATTATAGGAGATAACACCGCCTCCTGATCCAGAGCATGCACGGGAGTAGTACCCTCTCGCCAATCAAAGGGCACATCCCACTTACCATTGACAGGTCCCACGAAGAAGTATCTGTTCTTCCAGACACTATGTGAGGTAATAGCAGCCCCCAAGATCCTCTTCGTGGAATCCCCCGAGTTGTCCCGATGACGAACGTTATAGAAAGGATACCCCCCGGGTGATACCGCCACGTCAAAGATCGAAAGAAAGTGATCCACCGAACACTCTAGCCCATTCACGTGGCACCAAAATACGTAAATACAGATAGCAGCAAATCCATTCGGTACCATCTGACTTGGGCTGATATTACAAGCTTTAAAGAGCTCACGGAAAAAAGGGGACATAAACGAGCGCCACCCATACTTCACCTGAGCAAAAAATACTGTCAACATACCCGGAGGAGGATAGCACGCCCTCTCATCCTTCGTCGGGATTCGGAAGACCATATTCTTCTGAAGGACTCCGGTTGAGGTCAACAGATCTGCTACCTGCTTACGAGTAGCAATATTCTTCGTTTTTTCCACCGTAGCGAAAGTTCGAAGAGGCGGTTCCTTTGATTTGGGAACCCTAGCTTTCTTCGAAGAAGTGGCACCACCTTCAGCAGCCGCAGCAATTTCTCCCTTCCGTTTGCGAGTAATAACTCCCACCGGAATACCCCTCACACTCGTAGAAGAGTCAATCGGAGCAGTGACTGCCGAGGAGGTCGCGGCGGCGATGGGATCAGTGTTGGTGGAAGAAGCCATTAGTGTAATAATAAAGGGATGTTTCTGAAAAGGAGAGGAAGAGCGAGTAAATCTGCTGGGAATTTGAAGAACAAAAGACGAAGAGGAGAATTTTGTGCTCTGAGAGAAAGTTATTGCAAAGATGAATTGGAAGAATGAAGAAAAAAGGGTAACAGTGTCCATATTTATAGCCGGAGACAACAAACGGTCAAAAAATCTTTAAGACGTGGAACTTGTTTAAGGCTCCACGTAACCGCCACCTGATCACGCCACACCATCACTATTCTGACCGTTACCAACGGTCAGATATTTCAATTTTTAAAGCTGGTCAAACACCACTCCGTCACCTGCGCCCCGAGATCTCCGCGTGCTTAATAACGATACCCTAAGGGTATTCAGGTAAAATCCTTATAAATTCTAGATATATATACATATTGAATAAATATCAAAAAAGGAAAAAATAAATATAGGGACACTAAGCAAAAAATAACCCCTCACCTCACTGAGGACGATGATTTAAAATTCCGCTTGTCTCTACGAGGACAATCGAAATTTGGGGGGGCTAGTGTTAACCCTAAAAAATAAAATAAAGGAGATCGCTCCTACTCGGAAAAAACAATATGTGGACAATACTATTGTCACGAGTACTTCCGATGAGATGTACATATAAAGAAAACCCCTCGGAAGACTGCCCTACCTCTCGGTTACTGACCCGAAAAGGTTTATAAGAGCACCCGAGGAGAAACATAAGCGTCCCTTGGAAAGTCAAACGGTGAATGAAAAACAGATATCAACACGGCATCGGAAAAAGAGCAAACCCCGATGGACCCGTATGACTCCGATATCCACCAAATGCGCCAAGAGGGACCAAGAGGGACCCCGAGTCCTATGAACTTACAAGAAAACTTCCTTGCTGAACGCTCCTCGGAAAAGGCAACACTCGGACTTATCCGAGAACCCAATTTTGGAAAAGGTCAATACAAGAACACCCAGTGAATACAGTCCGAGCACTCTGATGAAGAAATCTCACTTTCAGTAAAGCAAAAATGGCCCTCGGACACAAAATCACAGTTCTCGGAAGTCACACCAAGTCCTCGGAGATCACATTTCCACCCTCAGAGATCACTCCTGACTGTTGAAGAAAATACCCGAATCAAGAAGGAGAAACAAAAGCCCTCGGAAGAATAGCTCTATCAGAAACAGTCTACATCAGAAGCCCTCGGAGATATCAGAAGACACAAAAGCTAATCCAGTCAGCACTTAGTAGATAAACGATAAAAATTATCCTAATTTTTACACCTGTATCAAGGTAACAACAACACCTGTCCTTATCAAAACACATGCACAATGACACCTACCCCTACCAAAGTCTATATAAAGGGAGGTGATCGGAAGAAGCTGAAGTAACTAAGCCTATTTACTACAATCTATCACTCAAATACGTAAGATAAAAAGAGGAGGAAATGTTCAGTGAATAAAGGAAGGGAATATTCTTGCAATTAATCTCATTATGTCCATCTCGCGTTGCCTCTGAATCACGGACAGGGCGTTTCGACCCAAATAAATATCTTCCGTTAAATAGGGAATAATTCCAAACCCGTTAACAATGAGGTAGAGGCGCTGCAAGCCCTTATGCTGGAAAATCAAGCTACGGATGGATAGCCTAGACCGCTCCATTTATTCTCTTTCCTTTGTGATTATGCTGAAACTACTTAAGTTTACATTTGAAATTTTTAAATTTCCCAAAACTTCCCTTCATGGGTTGGAATGTAACTAAAACAGAGGGAACTACGCCGACTTGATTCACAGTCGTTATTTATCATCAATCTTTATCTTGGAAATCTTATATCTCTCCCATATTGTCCATTAGATTATAGGGACGACTCTATCTCCTATTGAACGGGATATGGCAGAGAATACCTTAAACGGTTTATGGTTATCTCCTATCCCTCGTGATATGGCAGAGAATGCCTTAAACGGTAGAAGAATATCTTCTATACATTGTGATACAATAGAGAATACCTTAGACGGTAGATAATTTTCTCCAACCCACCGAAATATGGCAGAGAATGTCGTAAATGGTAGATTGTAATGTTATTCACCAAAAGTGTGAATAACTTAATTCGTGAAACAGAACCCCATATCAAAAAGAAATGGAAAAACACATCGAAGATGAAAAAACACAACAATAAAGGGATGAGATTTCAAAAACCGATATGACAAAATAGCCCAACATGGCAGAAATACTGCAACTTGTCAATAAAAATAATAATACATGAAAGAAAATGCAGAGAATCAACCAAACAAAAAGTATTAACAGGACAATCAAAGTGGCCATCAATTAGTAGAGAGAACCATTGTTCAAACCACAAAAAATAAAATGAAGAAGGTGGCGCAGCACCCTAGACACGACTTCACACCCTGGTATAAGGAGGGGCACTAGTCATCGCAATCTTGGCTCCGTCTCCACATCAGATTCAGAATCTCCTAGAGGCTGTATGTCGGGCCTCAACGTCACATCTAGCTAGCTGGTATCGAAACCCTCTAAGAACCTCTTGAGAGTTTCGATCTAGTCAATGATAATCTCTTTAGCCTTCTCCTTGTCCTGCATGGCACAGATAGCATTGATGTTCTTGTACGTCCCGCTAAGCATGAACTGCGTGGTAATTTGCAACTTAATCTCAGGCGACGGATCCTAAAAAACAAGAAATGAGTCATACAGACGAGCAAGTCCAATTCCAGCCGAATCTGGCACACCGTACTTTTTATATATGTATGCTCCAATGGAGATGAATAAAAGGCATTTACCTCAAATCACAGTGTTCGAGCTCCACATCTCGAGCTCCGCAGACTTCTTGTCTTTCTTGTCCAGATCAGCGGTCTCCTTGATCTGTGCCAACTCATTCATAGCATTCCTCACCTCCCTACGGGCCGTGTGGACATGCTTTTGGGCCCCCTTCAACTTCTCTAAACCATGATTCTTCTCCTCCATAGGTGCCCTCGCAAGGAACGGGTCGAAGTCAACCATTTTCTCAATTTTATCCTGGAGTTTAGCAACCGTCACAGCTTTGTCCGACTCAGCATTATTCACAACTTTCAGACTACTGGACAAGAATTTACCAACCTACGCGCACTCACACATTTATTATCCCATCCTAAGAGAAAATGAACGCCCAAATTAAACACTATTGTCTTTCTAAGCAAATAGAAGATAAGAACATCACACTTACAACTTGAAATATGTGAATTCCTTGTCGCATAAATTGCGGTCGCTCTTGTTCACCAACAATGGGGTCCTTTGCCAGGGGCAGGGAGTTTTTCCCTCATACCACATGACTTCCCTTTTGCAGAATTAGCGGGCCCCAATGTTTATGTTAGGGCATGCGACATGATGGTTAGCCGGCCTAGGAGTCGAACTACCTACGATAAAAAGCCTCTTACGCCTGATCAGGCCTAGCCCACTGCTAGTATAAGCCGACGTGGCTTGGGGATTACAAGAGCTAGCCTGAACAAAGTCGGTATGGGTAACAGGCACTTCAGTGAACTCCACATCATGGCTTTGAGAACTTTTTCCTTCAGCGTTCAGGGAACCAACGGCCTCCTGTGCCTAAGCATGTTGGGCTTCTAGCTTGGGTTTTTGCCTCTTCGACATCTTCATCATCCTCGCCTTGCCTCACGACACCAGATTTCTACCTTCGGTATTGACAACCAATGACAAACTTTGCTGCAAATCAAAATATAGGGTGCAATCATTAGTCGAATAATATAAGGGATATAAGAAGAAGCACACAAACTCTACAAATACTAGATCCTCTATCAAGAGCTATACTTAGACTATGCAGACCATCATACAACTTGGGCGATAGGCTACCAGCACCTATAACCCGCATTCGCCCTCAAAAAGTAAAATCTCTTTTCGTCCGCCTTCTTGTTTATAATCACTTGGAATAACCTCCAAAACTCGTTGATACCGCAAGATGCATCAAAGGCTTTCATCTCCAAGATGAACGTGACTAACACCACAAGCAAGTTTGGTGTGACACTTGTGCTGTGCTAATCAAACACCCATACTACCTAACAACGCCTCAAGTAGTGGATGAAGGGGGAACCGCAGACTAATAATGAAGTACTTCGCATTGACGGTAATCCAACCCTCTGGGCGCGTATGCATCCTTTCCTCCTTATTGAAAAATCCAATCTCGTATTCCCTGAGAGTGTAATTACCGTAATAATACTTAGCCGTGTGAGGAACACTTGACACCATATCCTTGTACTTTTCTCGTGTTTTATATCGTTTGGGCTCACCCTCCCGGGTGAGTTCAAATTCATTCTCTTCAAAGGTGTCATCAGAGTCACTATCCTCCTCTCCCCCATCTTGCCCGCACATATCCCATATCAGATCAAGTGTGGGGTCCCACATTTTAGTATCATGCTCATCTAATAGCACATAACCTAAATCGTGTAGCAAGCACACATGAGACTTCCCTGGTTCACCTCGGTGAACCACAACCGCATTTTTGGAACCCGCATTAGAAGTATTGTTCTAGCAAATACAACAAAAATTCCTCTAAACCATACACACTTAAAATAAAAAACCTATGAGTTCAATAAATTTTGACTGAAATTCTAAAATTGTCACCATTTTGGTGAAAGTTGTGCGTGTAGGCTTGCACTACAAATCCTGAAAAATACACAAACTTAAAGTGAGCAAAAAACTGGCATAAATTTAAAAAAAAAAATTGTTGATGTTGAATTTCACTCGAACATATCGAATCTCGATATATATTAGAGACGGCGAGAAATAAAGCTAAAATTTGACATGAATGCCGAAACCAATATGCTCACGAATTGTGTATCAAATATCAAAAATGATAAATTCGACTTGGAGGTCAAATTCGACATACCGTTACAGAAAACAGAATAGTATGGTTAGTAGACAAGTGTTTTCTCTCTCCTCCCTACCCCTATTTATAGAAGTACTACGCGTAATAAATGCATTAATTAACAACCTTTCGACTTCCATATTAAATAGCGTTCCCCTCGATGTCGATGTCCATATTCGATATCTACCCTCCCGTTATCAAAAATTTGATATAACCAGATATTCGATACACTATTTACCCAATATCAAAGAGCCTGATATATCTTAGAAATTTGATATCACCAGGAATTTGATATTCATTATTCCCGGTCTCATTGGTCTTATTTTGAGTCAACTTTCATACTGGGGGAACTATTTGACGCAAGATTTCAAATATGAAAAATTCACATCTCGCTTCTAGCCCCAAATGTAAACTAGGGGGACACAATGTACCAACATTATAATTTATAGGTTATCATCTACAATGATAACTCCTAAATTGGAGAACTACATGATATGAGACTTTTTAGTAGACTCAATAAGCTGGCCTAACAAACAGTTGGGTCGAGCTAGAAGACCTCGATAAATAAGTGCATATCAGGCATGTGCCATATATATGAAAGTCCATATTCGATATGCCCATGTGTATCGAATGTCCGCATTCGATATAGTACAACCGTCTCCGAAAATTGGGGAAGTAGTCCCCCGCGCTCCGAGGTCTATATAAACCCCCCGCTCCGCATTCAAATGCACGTTCATTAATTACCCGCACTATTCACACCTCGATATCGAATATCAGACATCCGACGTGTTGATTCTCTTCACATATACATCGACATCGACACCTGATATAATCTCACACTCGATATGTAGATGATATTCGACATTGCTTAAGCCCAACATCCTTGCTGCCCGACATCCGACATCAGATTTGCACGATATATCCCAGATTTGATATCCATCATATTCGACATTTGTGAGATTCGACATTCAAGTTTCGCGATACGTTGGGATTGCGTACCTAGACCTCGTCAATTGGCGTTTAGAACAAAACTAGTTTAGAAGCTTGTATAAATTATAGATTAACATTAGTTTGTAATAAGTTCTCAATTATTCTTGTAATTTTATCTTTCGTCTCTAATACACGGATCTGTACCAGACTACATTATTTATTGTAAATGTCATTCTTGCTAAAATTTATGTGGTAGTAGCTATATAGCTCAATGGCAACAAAAAGAAAATCAGTAAAAGATTATTTCAAAGCAAAGCCACAAATTAAACAAAGAGAAGCAAATACGAAAAAGAATATTTATACAGTGCAAACTCCTCTCCTTTCATTTTTTGAGTCACTGATTTGTAATATATATTAACAAAAGGGAGCACTGACCACAGCTCGGGCTAAACAAAAAGAACATTCTCTCTTGTGTGCAACAAACAATTAGCTGATAGTCACTTTCAGTTGCGGGTGGCGGAGGTGCTGATTCTCCTTAAATAGTTCGATTGTGTGTGTCACTTTGAGCCACCTTTTTTCGCGCCCTATAAGACTTTTCCCGCAATTCATGTCAGTGTTGATAGCGAGACACAAATTTAATTATTATTAATCATCACCTTTCATCATTAGGGTTTTCTTCTCGCTTTCTTTATGTATAAATATACATACTAGCCATTCTGATTTCGTCTTCTAGTCTTCCCCTTCCTCCGCCGTACTAATTAACCAGTTTGGGGGTTTGTTCTTCAATATTTCAGCTTTAGATCATCTTCTACAACAATGGCAACCTAGCTCTAGCTACTAGCCACTTTTAGATTCTCGGGATCATAGTTATATACATATATATTATATATATATATTAAAGATATATAGGCACACATATATATATCCGACAGCAGCAAACCAAGATATAGAGCGTGCAGATTCTAAATACAGAAAACTGTTGACGGTTCAAGTCCCGAGGATAATTCGACACTTTTGCAGTTTCTTTTTTTTGTCGTCCCTTGTCTTTTTCCTGTCTTGTCTTCTAGCTGTCGGTTAAGGAATCATCTCTTCTGGATCTTGGGAATCTAGCCCTAGAGAGTTAGTTCTCTTTCTCTAATTTTGAGGATCAGATCAAATACTAGCAGAGAGTTTTATTCTCAAGGTATGCTTTTCTCTCTAATTCAATCTGGGATCTTCTATCTACATTTATTTATTTGCTTTTTCAAGTAGGTTTCTCGGTTTATTTTGAAGAGAAATATATATATATATAATGTGAGAAGCTATATTTAAATTCATTTTCATGTTCATTTTATTTGACCAGCTTTCTTTGCAGCCGATTATAAGATAAAAGCTTAACACCTATTTAACATATTATTTCTATAATTTGCATATTTTTTGTTCTACATTATAAGATCAATAACGGTATCTACTAATGATCATACTCGTGCTTCTAGCTAGGCTATTGGCAATACTATATAAAATTTCTTAAGCTACATTTCTTTACAAAATCTCAACTGTAATTCAATCAACAAAAGTTATATGTTGAAACATGTGATGGTTATTTTTTCAAGTATATATATATATATATAATATATATAAATATATTATCACGATTTCCCAAATAATATAACAATATATTATTGTCACAGTTTTTCACATGTGATTCTATCGAAAAAAAAGCTATTCACATTCTTTTGAACGAATACAATAATGAGCAAGCATGCTTGATGAAGTATAATTAGCTATTTCGAAAGACACTCTAGAAGAATGGTGCTCATTTCATGGAGCTTTATATATATACTTATTCATATACACACACATATATATATACACACACATACACACATAGACTTATAAACTTATGAGCAATCTTTCACATACAAATTCATGATGGTTAGCAATTAGTATCAGATGATATAGCATTTTACTAATATTTATATAAGAATTCCTTTTATTTGAAGACCGAAAAAAAAATAGCTTAACTAAAATATTAAGCCTTGTTTGTTTCCTTTTATATATTTCTCATGATAGAAAGCTTGGCGGCTTCTATTATTATGTTTGGGATCTGTTTATCTTATGAGTATTCAGAGAAGTCTTCGGGGACCAATAATTATTATGTTTAAAGTGATGTGTGATTTATAACTAGAATTAGTTTTCACCACTTAATTATATATCTAACTGCACCAAAGATAAATACACAAAGGAATTAAACTTACTTATTAATCCAAGATTTACTTTTATCATGCTGATTCATCAACTTTTAATATTTATTGTGAAATTATGCTAATTTAATGTTCTATTCTAGTCTAAGTAGTGGATGCATTCCAATAATCTTTCAACCAGTATCAAACTTGAAACAGCTCTGCCTATTTCTCGATGTTGTGTTTTGTATTTATGCCACACTAACAATTCCTTCTAGTTAAGTTCAATATATCATTTATTATTGCCGATTTTAAAATCTTATTTCAATTATTTACTCTGCATTTGCTCCATCCTTTATATTACGTTTTTCTGATCTAGAATTGGTAAGTGGATTTCATGATAATATCATCGCTCAAATATATCTATCAAATATATATTATGTTAAAAACGTTTGACGAAAAATTTCTGGAAACAAGAAATTCAACATAGTGAACTGTAAAAAGGACGACACATTTAGTGATACTCAAACCCTGACCCTTTGAATGAACTCCGCATTTCTGCAGAACAAGGCCTCCTCACACACACATACACACGCACGCATATACATACATATATATATATAGCCTTATTATGTACGACTTTTATTTAGCAGTTCAATCTCATATTTGCAAATATATTAGAATAATGTAATGTGAATTAATAGTAGATGTTATATCTTACAGTATAAATCCTGACCACTGAAGAACAAAAGTTTGTGCCTTAGAAAGTTAACCCTCAGCAAATATATTCAGCTAATTGCTACAAATAACCAATGAATTGCAGGCCCCGTATATAATCTCAGGTGGTTATGAATACTTTTTCTCATGTTCCTCCTGGTTTCCGGTTCCATCCGACGGATGAAGAACTTGTCGACTATTATCTGAGGAGGAAGGTTACATCCAGAAGGATTGACTTAGACGTAATTAAGGACGTTGATCTTTACAAAATCGAGCCTTGGGATCTACAAGGTATGACATTGTAATTTGACAAAAACAATCAAAATATTAGTTATCCTTCTTCATTATGAATTGATCACACTAATTATCAATATATAGCATTTAATAATTAATCTGTTCATTTTATTAGATTTATGCAGCTTAGGAACAGAAGAGCAAAATGAATGGTTCTTTTTTAGCCACAAAGATAAGAAATATCCAACGGGGACACGAACGAATAGAGCAACTGCCGCAGGATTTTGGAAAGCAACTGGACGGGACAAGGCTATATACTCCAAGAACGATTTAATTGGGATGAGGAAAACTTTGGTTTTTTATAAAGGAAGAGCCCCAAATGGCCAAAAATCAGACTACATTATGCATGAATATAGGCTGGAGACTGATGAAAATGGAACTCCTCAGGCATGTCTTCCTTTTATCCATCCAAATTTCAATACATTAAATAAAATAATAAGTTATATGATTGTTTTCATGAAAAAGAGTCGATCAAAGTATGTTAATCCTATTTTTAATCAACTATCAATGTAACAAGATTTTGAATATGCTGATAATTTTTACCGATCAATAAAAAGAATACTCTGATTATTTCCATTGGCCACAAATTATGTGTAAACTTACGACCGAAATATTGAAATTTGTAATTATAGTTATATTTCTTGTTTATGTTATGGTGAAATTATATAATCATAAACTGTAAACATCAGGGTAAGAAACAGCGCAATAGTGTTACATTGGTAGCACTCAGTGGATTAAAATTTTCATGATATATGTTAGCTGGGAATTATTTCCATTATTATCAAGTATAGTGAGGTGATAAGGAAATTCTTGATATACAATTTAAATGATTTATCCTACATTTCAAATGAACTGTACATGTATATATATATATATATATATTTACACATATATGTTATATGTATTATGTATGTTGAATTCAAATGTAATTTTCCAAATAAACACAGGAGGAAGGCTGGGCTGTTTGTAAAGTGTTCAAGAAAAAGATTGCCACAATTCGTAAGCTCGGTGAACTGGATTCACCCGTTTGGTACGACGACCAAGTCTCGTTCATGCCAGATATGGACTCACCAAAGCAGCAGCCTAATTATAACCACCCTAATAATATGGCATACCATTATCCCTACAGTACTACTTCTTGCAAAAAAGAAATGGATCATCGTCAGCAGTATGGAATAATCCCAATACCTGATCACTTTCATCAACTTCCCCTTCTAGAAAGTCCTAATAAAATGACGCAAAATCCGACATCCACTATGAACTGCAGCCCAGTGAACTCATTCACGGTGCCAGGTTTGAACATGAATCCATCATCAGAACAGGTCCATCAAACAGTACTACTTGATCATCAGAATTTCTGTTCAGTGATGTTTAGGAACAATAATGGAGAAATTAAGTCTGGTGGAGAGAGTACTCAGGTGACAGATTGGAGGGTACTTGACAAGTTTGTTGCATCACAACTCAGCCATGCTGAGGATGATCATCAAATCTCCAAAGAAAACGAAACGTTTCCTGCTTCTGATTCAATTAATCTGATTGGGAGAGATGATGATACTGAAATCGAACCGGAGAATAATGGATCCGTTTCGTCTTCGATTGATCTGTGGAAATGAATACGACATTAAAGAGACTAATATGCAAGTCTGTATACCGATTGTGCATGCTAAAGTGTTCAGTTTCTTGTAAATAATTAAACTATTATTGTCATAACCTAATCATTGATCTTGGATTATTTGGACGTAATGAACTAAATCCCCGATTGGATTAAAATGAGAGGGAATAAAACATATTAAGTAGCGTTATATACTTATATGATGATGTTATTCTTGTAAGATAAAGATATGCGAAATATATATATATATATATATATATATATATATGAAGATTAATTGGCACATTATAGCCAATATTATTTTAATGATCTGATGATCATCATAACCACTGTACTCCGTTGATGATATTAAATTTGGTTAATATAGAGCAGATTTTTTTACTGCATGTGTGATATTGATAATAGATTAAAATTTAGAATATCAAGAAGTTATTTTTCTTTTAAAATACTTATTTCTGCATTTTTATCATTTTTTTTCTTGATACACGTTGAATGAATTGAAAATCATAATTATACTACAGCATGGAACACAGTAATGACTGGATTTGATCAGTTGCTAGAAAAAAGGTTGATGATGTTCTAAACTTGGAGCGACAATCGTTTCAAAAATTTAATTTAAGAAACTGTTGTATGACTGACATTGTGCAATCAAAGGATCTAGCTAGAGCGAATTGTTTTGCTAAATTATAGGCAATAACCATTTCATAATCTCATCACAAACGTGTGTAAATTATACACCATGTTGATTATAAGCACCACACTACAAGATTTGGGGGTCAATAGTGACCCCCGGGTTGTGACTCAAGTTGAGTCACTTGTCTTCAGTGACTCGTGAAGACAATTGCGACTCACTCTGAGTCGCAGATCTGTACGAGGCAAACAGCGACGCAAATTGAGTCGCTGTTGACCTCAGGAAATTCAGCGACTCAATATGAGTCGCTGAATTCAAAAATATGACTTGGGCCATACATTTTGGCCCGATTGGGCCAAAATGTGTGGCCCAAGTCTGGGCTCGTCCAATATCTGAAGCAATCAGCGACTCACGTTGAGTCGCTGATTCCTTCTATAAATAAAAAAAAAAAAAAATTCTTACCAAATCGCAAAACCCATTTCAGCTTCCTTCTCCGCCCGTTTCAGTCGTTTGTGACCCGACCCGCCACCATTAGCGACCTATTGCCCGGATTTGCGACCCAAAGTGAGTCCCAACCCATTGTCAATAGTGACCGCTATGCAGTCACTACAAAACATTAGTGACCGCAAAGCGGTCACTAGTGACATTTGCGGTCACTATTGACAACGGCTATTGTCAATAGTGACCGCAAAGCTCAATAGTGACCGCCTTGCAGTCACTACAAAAGATTAGTGACTGCAAGGCGGTCACTATTGACCTTTGCGGTCACTATTGACAATGGCTATTGTCAATAGTGACCGCAAAGGTCAATAGTGACCGCCTTGCAGTCACTACAAAAGATTAGTGACTGCAAGGCGGTCACTATTGACATTTGCGGTCACTATTGACAATGGCTATGTCAATAGTGACCGCAAAGGTCAATAGTGACCGCCTTGCAGTCACTACAAAAGATTAGTGACTGCAAGGCGGTCACTAGTGACATTTGCGGTCACTATTGACAATGGCTATTGTCAATAGTGACCGCAAAGGTCAATAGTGACCGCCTTGCAGTCACTACAAAAGATTAGTGACTGTTTTGCAGTCACTATTGACATTGGGCGTTATCAATAGTGACCGCTTTGCGGTCACTACTGACATTGGGGAGTCAATAGTGACCGCTAAGCGGTCCCTAATGTCATAATAGTGACTGCATTGCGGTCCCTATTGAATCAACAGGGACCGAATTGCAGTCCCTATTAATATTCATACTTTAAACCCTAAACACTAAACCCTAAACCCTAAACCCTAAACCCTAAACCCTAAACCCTAAACCCTAAACCCTAAACTTTAAAATCGATATTTTAAGATGGTTCGAGGTGCCGCGTTGTTTTTTTAGTTCATAATAACCATTATAAGAGTTAAAACAACAATAATTTCAATGACGCATTGTAAATCCAAACATTAAGTAAAGAGAACGGATCACTTTGACGATGCTCTTATTATTTTGTATGACGAATGTCATAATGACAAATTAATTGTATATACATATAAGTATAATGATTACTTGATGTGATGATATATACCTCATAATCATATATATGCTAACATTAGTGAAGTAAAGCATAAAAACGAATAACAACTACAACTAACTAGTGATGATTAGTTGTAGAACATGAAATAGATCTCCAACGTTAATAACTCGTTCAATCTCAATCAATCTATTAATCCACAACTAAACTACTATGAGGTTGGTTTTGTAATCATTTATTACTTCTATTTACATGTTATAATGAGTTTGGTTACTAAGAATCATAAATACACCAAATCAATAAAAAAAAAATCGATTGTAAAGTATGGGAGACAATAGTGACTGCGACGCAGTCACTATTGGGTCAATTGGGACCGCAAAGCAGTCACTATTGACTCAACAGAGACTGCATTGCGGTCCCTATTGACTCAACAGTGACCAAATTGCGGTCCCTACTAATATTCATACTTTAAAATGGATGAATATTATTAGGGACCTAATTGCGGTCACTGATGTGGCAACAGTGACCGCATTGCAGTCACTAAAAAATATTAGTGACCTAATAGCGGTCGAAAATATGTATTAGTGACCTAAATGCGGTCCCTATTTACTAAATAGTGACCAAATTGCGGTCCCTACTTATATTCATACTTTAAAATGGATGAATATTAGTAGGGACCTAATTGCGGTCACTGATATGGAAACAGTGACCGCATTGCAGTCACTGAAATCCAAAAAATTTGAAATTGGGCGAAAATTTTAGGCGGGATTGAGAGGGAAATTTGAATTTGACGAAAATTTGAAATTTTCAACCTCCCCTCTATATATACTCACCACTATTACACATCTAAATTTCATTATCTCCAAAAATCACCAACATAATTAACAACACTCTCTTCTTTTTTTTCCAACACACCAACACAACAACACTCTCTTCTTTTCTCCAACACACCAACACAACAACACTCTCTTCTTTTCTCCAACACACCAACACAACAACATAAATCAAAAAATCACTTTCTTTTCTTTCACTTTTTTTATTTTAGTTTTGATCTACACTTTATTATCTTTCTTTCTTTATTTTGGATCTACACTTTATTATCTTTCTATATTTATTTTGGATCTACACTTTATTTTCTTTCTTTCTTTCACTTTTTTTTTGTTTTGGATCTACACTTTATTTTCTTACTTTTCTTTCACTTGTTGTTTTATTCATTAATCTTTTTGCTTTCATTGATCTTTTTAATCATTCATTTTTTTGTTTTCATTCATATTATAGTTTCTATTATTAGTCATTTTTTTTAATCTTTTTACATTCATGTCATTATATTAACATTTTCTTCATTATTTTATGGTTTTGATCTTGTTAAAATCATAATTTTACAAAAAAAACAATAATATTCCGGATTAAATCCGGAATATTAGTGTTTTTTTTTATTTTTCGTACAGGTAATTAGTGACCGCAATTCGGTCCCTACTAATATTCATAGATATCTATGAATATTAGTAGGGACCGAATTGCGGTCACTGTTTTTAAACTTAGTGACCGCAATTTGGTCCCTACTAATATTCATAGATATCTATGAATATTAGTAGGGACCGAATTGCGGTCACTGTTCTTAAAATTAGATACTCTTTGAATATTAAATAGGGACCGAATTACGGTCCCTATTTTTTTTAGTGACTGCGTTTAGGTCCCTAATTCTCAATCAATAGGGACCTGAAAGCAGTCACTACTGACATTTCCGATAAACAGGGACCGGAAGGCGGTCACTAAATTTTCGGTCACTATTGACCCTCATCAGCGACCTAATTGCGGTCACTGATGGAAAGTGACCGAGGTCAATAGTAACCGGTCATCTGCGACCCAAATGCGGTCACTATTGACCATCAGGGACCCCAAGGGGGGTCAATAGTGACTGCATTTCGGTCACTATTGACCCCCAAATCTTGTAGTGCCATGACATATAACATACAACGTTTGTTTGAAATTATTTCTTCCAATTCTCTAGAGATGCTCTATATATATAGTATTATATACGACGTATGTAAAGCTTAATTAGCGGATTTCTTATTTTAATTTAAGCCCTACTATTCTATAAATGTCCCTTTAAAAAATGTAATATCAGTCTAGGCTCTAACGATGCAATAACCCATGTTTAGGTGATCGTACCTGACTTGATGAATATATATGCTTTGCGGATCATGAAAATAACGTTGCTTGGAAGGTCTTCCTTGTTAGTGCTAGGCATTAGTTTCTCTTTGTTGCCTGTCGATTCTAGTTGCTAGCTACGTAAAGATTCCATGTATGATTTACCTTTATGCAAAAAGTTTACTTAACCTTTACACACAAGTAACATAAACTTTATCATCTGCCAGAAATGAGCGGATATATTTCTCCAACCAAAATTAATTAGTGCACAGTATGCATTGTTCTGGGTTTGTTTTTTTTTTTTTTTTTTTTTTGTTGTTGTGTTGTCCGCAAAAAAAGAAATTTATTAAAAAGAATGAGTGAACAAGGTGTTGTGTATTTTAGTTATGAACAATGTAGTATCCCACATTGGTAGGAGATAATTGAACACCTTATTTAATTATAATTGGACTCTTAGAGAGTTAATTCTAGTATTGGTCATTTTGTGGGATTTTCAACAGTTTGGTCCTTTAAGTTGGCTTTAGCGCGATTTTGGTCCCATAAGTTGGCAGACCTCGATTTTGGTCCCATAAGTTGGCGTAAGGACTCGATTTTGGTCCCATGGTCAACATTTTCGAAAATATATCCGTTAAAAGCCTACGTGGCACCAATTGACTGCCCCGTGGCAATTTTGACTTGAATAAATTAACCCACATACACACATGGCAATTACGTGGCAAAAAAAAAACAATTAATATATTATTAAGGAATTAATTTCAATTAATTATCCTAATCACCACCCACCCTCCCCCCCCCCCCCACCTCCCCAATCAACACCCACCCTACCTTACAACCCCCCCACCACCCTTCCCCCCCCCCCCCACGCACACACCACCCCCACCCCCACCCCCACCACCACCACCTCACGCACAACCCACCCCCACCCCCACCACCACCACCTCACGCACAGCCCAACCCCACCCCCACCACCACCACCCCATGCACACACCAGCCCCACCCCACCACCACCACCACCACCCCACGCACACACCAGCCCGATCCGCGCCACCCGCCGAAGCCCTCCACCACCACCACCACCACCGCACCCCATCAAACATCCGCGACCCCCCAGCACCACCCCACCCCACATTCTCCCTCCCATCCGCGCCATCGCCGAAGCCCTCCACCACCACCACCACCGCACCCCATCAAACATCCGCGACCCCCCACCACCACCCCACTCCACCCCACATTCTCCCTCCCATCGCGCCATCGCCGAACCCCTCCACCACCACCACCACCGCACCCCATCAAACATCCGCGACGAAGCTCGCCGCCACGTGTCCTCCCACAATTTATCCACCAAATACGTCCCCTTCAACTCCGACCCCACCACCGAATCCTACTTCCTCGACGAGATCATCTACTGCAGCCGCTTCGGCGGCCTCCTCGACGTCCACCGCGGATGGGGCTGGTGTGTGCGTGGGGTGGTGGAGGTGGGGGTGGGGTGGGGCTGGTGTGTGCGTGGGGTGGTGGTGGTGGGGGTGGGGGTGGGCTGTGCGTGAGGTGGTGGTGGGGGTGGGGGTGGGGGTGGTGTGTGCGTGGGGATGGGGGGGAGGTGGTGGGGGGTTGTAAGGTAGGGTGGGTGTCAATTTATTCAAGTCAAAATTGCCACGGGGCAGTCAATTGGTGCCACGTAGGCTTTTAAAGGATATATTTTCGAAAATGTTGACCATGGGACCAAAATCGAGTCCTTACGCCAACTTATGGGACCAAAATCGAGGTCTGCCAACTTATGGGACCAAAATCGCGCTAAAGCCAACTTAAAGGACCAAACTGTTGAAAATCCCTCATTTTGTTGGGCTAAGTATGATAGGCACCTTGGGGCCGTGGGGCAACAATAAAGTTCAAGACTTATACTTATACTAATTTATTTTTCAAATTTTATTTTGTTTTAATTCGAAATAAATTATTGAAGAGTTGCAACCCGTAGTATTTTATTTTTCATATTCTCTTATATTTATAATCTGAAATAATTAGTGAAAGGGCGCAAATCTATCCTACGGGACGTCTATTCATATAATACTTTTCGTGTTTTATAATTATGAATGTGACAGATTCGTTTCTGTTCAGTTAGCCATTTTTTCTTCATCTCATAAATATTCCAAAATTCCTTGTTGTATCCTAGGAAGCGTATTTTCTTATTATATAGTGAAAATATTGCTTTTAGGAAAGTGTTCTTCGTTCACGCCCTCAAGGAAACTCACAAATATTTTGTTTACTATTCTTTTCTGTATTCCAAATTTTTCCTAAAAATCTAAAAGCAATATCTTCAATGGAAACATAAAAGAAAGAATTCCGGTTTCATGAAAATGAATCCGTTAAACTAGACATGTTTAATGGAACGAACTATCCCCGATGGCAGGATCGCATGATTTGGTTCCTAGCGTCGCTGAATGTGTTCTACATCTTGGACCCGAATTTGTAGGATGTTGGAGAACCCAGTGTCGACGCCACCGATACAAAAAAAGCTAAATTAATCACTGATCAAGCGAAGCGTGATACGGATCAGATGCTATGTAGGGACTACATTTTGAATTCTCTTACAAGTAAGTTGTATCATGATATTTACAGAAACTATAAGACACCAAAAGAAGTTTGGCGTGCACTTGAAGCAAAAAATGACAAAAGTATTTGGATCATTTTCTAAGTTTAACACTATAGGTGTTCTGTTTAGAACTTTGGTTAAGTGATTTTTTCCCTAATATATATTATGGGTGATAGTGCAATTTCAAAATATTATAAGGGTAATTTAATTTTTAAAAATATTTTTAGTTGTGTAATAAGAGTGTTAGTGTTAAAAATGTCTTTTAGGCGAACAAAACTTAGGGTGCTTTGTTGACTAGGCCAACGTTTTATTGACTGGACTGCCACATATATACATAATTTACCCCGAATAAGACGTTTTGGGCATTTTTGATTAAAATTTGGAAAGTTACGGGGGAGAAAAAGTCGGCCCGAAATAAAAAGAGCTTTTAAAATTTTAGAAAAAAGTTACAAGGCAAACAAAATAATTCGTCCGAAAGTAACTAGATGAAATAATAGAGACAAAATAGGAAGGCAAAAAGTGCACGGAGAATATTTTTTTATATTCTTATAATACATTATATATTAGATAAAACTATAGCATATATAAAGTAACAAGATTTTCTGTCTTTTTCTTATGAATCAGATTTTCTGTTTACAATGATCTGCTTACATATAACTCCAAACTAACAACAAATCTTTTTATCCTACTCTCCTACCCTGGTCTCTTATCCTATAAAATGCATGCTTAATCAAAGCATGTTGGAGATTACTTACAGAGACCTACAGTCGTACTTGTGACAAAACTTAAAGACACTGTCTAGCACCATAGTCCATAGTCAGTAAGGGGAAGAAACTTTTTTATTCAATTTTGTTGACCGCATGGTTTTGAATTCTACTACTCCCAACATAAATGCATAACCTACAGCAGCATACTGAAGAAACAAGAATTATTGACTGCAATTGGAGAAAAAGAGAACATATCTCTCCCCAAGACCTAAACAGCTCTTCAGACTAGCAAAAGGCTATCGAAGGATATAAATAACTAGCGATGATAAATTAGGATCTTCCCCACACGAATGTGGAATTGTCAAAAAGAAAAAGGTTTTAACGTGTACGACAGAAAGTTACAAGCAAGCTTCAAGAGATTCAGATGTGGAAGGCTCTTGATCAAGCATTTGAACAACCTGCGCAACACCTGCCGCAAGTTCCTTGTTGGTCATTCCATCAGGCATATCAAATGTTCTCCTCCTCATGGACAATGATTTCCCCGAATGGTGAGGATCAACTACATCAAGCATTGACTCCAGCTCGTTCGTCATTGATTTCTTTGCAGCTCGAGTCACCAGATCGCTGCCCTGATATTGAGAAACAACTGTAAAAATCAATTTAAGAAAAGAGAAAAAAAAAAAAGGGGACACGACTTAATTAACCGCCTTCATTTATATATAGAGGAACATCATCTGGGAAGACTATTTTCCAATATGTAATTAATCCCAGTATCTATTCAATGAAAAAAACAAAGTTCTTCAGAAATCTATGAATCTATTGCACAACAGAAACATTTCTATGCAGAGGAAGTGAGAAAACTCATGATCCTATTTAGCAACAAGTAGTAAAATACAGTGACGTATCATCCTTCCTCGATCAATTAGTATTCTTGTAAATATGTCCTTAGTAGTTCCACGATAAATTGTTAATTATCACTAGATCGAAAAGTGTGTCGATAGACGACATTTAGGCTTGTGCATTATTACAGGCATAACTAACTAATATGAAGGATATCATCAATTATTTTGCAGGATGATGCTTATAAAATTTTAAAAAAACGAGAAAGAGAAAGCATAGAGAGAGATGTGAAACATGATTTCCTGTTACCTCAATGGCATCAATGGTGAGAAGTAGCACAATGATCTTCTCAGAGAACCTCTGGCGTTCTTCTCCATCACGTGCAAGACGATGGCGGTACGAGAAGTTGTTGAACAATGCTCTAATTTCCCTCAACTTTGTCTTGGCAACAGTCAGCTCCCGAATTACTCGTAATGTCTGAGACCTTCGATTAAGATGAGATCGGAAACTGTTCTGAATCAGAGCTGCTGCATTTTGTGCAGAAAATTCCTTCTTCTTTCCCTTTTTCCTTTCCAATCTCTTTATAGAAGAAATGTGAAAATGGCAAGTAAATAAAATAATTAACGAAATCAGTTTTAAAGTAAATATTACTAATGATCCAATGATGCAGTAAGTAACCCCATACCGATCGAGTTGACCCTTGTAGCTCCCTCAAATCATAACTCATCTTGTAACCTTATAGTAAATTGATTATTTCAAAATATATTTTCCTGTAAAACCAATTATGGTATCGGGAAGCTCCACGAG
This sequence comes from Linaria vulgaris, assembly GCA_948329865.1. Lineage (NCBI taxonomy): Eukaryota > Viridiplantae > Streptophyta > Magnoliopsida > Lamiales > Plantaginaceae > Linaria > Linaria vulgaris. The sequence continues at coordinate 66,447,464 of OX415250.1, forward strand.
TGTTTACATTAATCCAATCCATTTGCGAAACCACGTACAAATAAATTGAAGGGGCGTTCAACATCAATCCGAAAGATAGCAGCTAGATTATAAATAAGATATCATATAGACAATTAAACGTAACATGAATTTCAAGTATCGCTATTATTAAATCCCGTTCTGCATAACTTTCTATGAAAAACAATACTCACATTTCCAATCTCTGCATATATAATATCATGAAATAAGCATTTTGAAATCAGATTGATTATTACTATTCTTACTGTTGTTATTTATACGAACTAACCTGCCTTAAGAGACCTGCCCGATGATGAGACGGCTCTTCGATCTCAATAATCCGATCACTCAACTTCTTACCCTTTCCTTTCTTCTTCTTCTTCCTCTCGTCCTCCGAATCGCTACTGCTGCTGTCACTAGAAGACACATTTATCTTGTATGTCCGCTTAATAGGGTAGTAGTACTCTCCGGCTACGCCTTTCCCCTTAATCTCCGCCGTCCATTTGTACCTCCTCTTCGCACCGTCCTTAACCTCCGCCGTCCATTTGTATTTCTCTGGACTCTTCCTCTCCACGGTCCATGCGTACTTTCTCTCTCCGATCATCATCTTGTTCCGCTCCCTCAACATCTCCAATGCCGACACGCGATCGCAGAGCGCATGGAGGTGGTCATCGAATCCAAATCCAATCCTGCGGGTGACATGGCGCGATGAGGTCAGGAATGGCGGTTCATGGATCTGGATCAGATCTGTTATAGTGTCGAATTCGTCGTAAGACATGCAGCCGGTTGGGTGGGGAAAGTTCAGGAGGTCCATTTCGTCGTGGTGATCGAGAACGGGGAATGAAGAATAAGGATGATTATTCAGCATTAATGCGTTTTGGGTGAAAATGGAGGATCTTTCGAATGAGTGGAATGGAGAGTGATCGACAATGTCGTATCTCCTGTACCGATTCATTTTTTTCAGCTTTGCTTCGATCAACGAAACTCGTCCCTGCAATTCTGCAAATATAATTAACTGCCCACACACACGCACACTATATACAGTGGACGTATGAATTTGTAGAAACAGGCCCTAGGGTTGCTTAATCTAATTCTACGTGTCAAATAACTAGAAAGTATGCTAACAAATTAAATGAGATCGTTTAACAAAAAGACACGTGGCGTGAGTATTTTCATCAGCTTATTAAGCACACCACATCAGACTAATCCAACCTCTTTTTAAGCTAGAGAAATTTTGCACTAATGTGGTGTTTGCAAACTCTAAAATAAAGCTATAATGAGTTTTTTATTTTATGTAAGCAGTTTTTGAGTGTTTGGTTCACAAGCTATTATCGTAAAAGTACTTTTTTTAAGCCAATAATGCCTACAATCCAGAAGTTGGTACTTCCTTACTTTTAGCTTGTGGTAAATTATTAAAAATAAACAAAAAATAAAAATTACTGTTTTGTCCTCAAAAAGCCTTAAGATCCGGAACATTCCTCCCCACATCTCCATTACCACCAGCTCTGTGAGGAGGTGGGAAAAAAATGGCGGGACTCCACAACTCAGTGCTACCTTAGACAACATGAGTAGCGAGGAGAACAAGAAATATCATCTTCTACCATCAATAACGAAGAGAATTTGGCTCTTAGTGCCATAGCATTTGGAGCGATGGTATATTACGTGAATTATTTACATAAAGTTCCATGTCGTACTAGGCCATGGTGCGGTTGGGCTGGATTGGTGAATATTTTAAATGGACATCCTATTCGATGTTATGAAAATTTTAGGATGAATACTTGGGTATTTTACGAGTTATGCAGACTTCTAGTGGATAATTATGGTCTTAAACCCATGAGATATGTAACTGTATAGGAGCAAGTGGCTACTTTTATGATGATTGTTGGAGTTAGAGAAGGAAATAGGCAAATGCAGGAAACCTTCCAACGATCAGGTTACACCATTAGTCGTTCGTTTCACAGAGTTTTGAAAGCTTGCACGAGAATGGCTATTGATTGGGTGAGACCATTCAGTGACAATGCAGTTACACATGATTACATTCGAAATAATTCAAAGTATTTTCCATACTTTAAGGTAATTGAATTATATATATATATATATATATATATATATATATATTGAATGGTGAGTGTACATATTTTCCGCCAATGGTCATATTATCACATTATGTTACTGTTGTGCAGGATTGCATTGGAGCAATAGATGGAACTCATATAAAAGCTAAGTTGCCAAAGGAAGATCAAGCACCATATATTGGTAGAAAGGGAGAACGAACGCAAAATATCATGGTTGCATGTGATTTTGACATGTGTTTTACCTTTATTTTAGCTGGTTGGGAATGTAGTGCACACGACACACGCATTTTCTATGATACAATTAGGGACCCTCAAAAAAAGTTTCTCAAACCTCCCCCAGGTATGAATATATATATATATAGATATATATATATATATATATATAGTCATTTTTAAAAATAATGTTTTTGAGCTAATTACTAATATCTATATCTTTTAATAGGTAAATACTATTTAGTGGATGCCGGTTACCCTAATATAAATAGATTTTTGGCTCCATATAAAGGCCAACAATATCATCTACCCGACTTTCAACGCGCTTCTCAGTATACTAATTACTTTGAATTGTTCAATCATGTCCACTCTTCATTGCGTACAACAATAGAGAGATCATTTGGGTGCTGGAAATCTATATTTGAAATTATCCCGGACATTCCAGTTAACTACCCTTGGAACGATCAGGTTGCTCTCGTATCTGCTACGATGGCCATCCATTATTTTATTCGTAAACTGACATGGAAGATGAGACTTTCTTGTATTATGATCGCAATCCAGATTTCATTCCAAATCATGATGATAATAGTAATGAATCTCATGGTGCTCCAATAGATTCAAACGACAATGAGATGAATCGAGTCAGAGATGATATATGCACTTCGTTGGCATTTGGAAGACTTGGAATACTCACTATGTTTTCTTAATGTATCAGTTTTTTTTTTCTTAATGTAATTTTGTGTTGACCTATCTAAAAGTCCTAATGATTTATTGAATTGAGTTGCATGAATCCATTACTTACAAATACCCCAATAATATTTCTAGTTATTTAACAAAGTTCAAAATGATTTAAGTCCCAATAGTTAAAATATCAACGTATACAAACTAAAGCATCTACCAAACAATGACCTTGCCTAATATATAAATATGTAATCATTTATGAAATAAAATAACATGTAAAGTCCTAGCCTTTAGACATAAAAAATTTGTCACAATGTATTAGTTTAATTTTATTAAGTTGTAATCTTCTACAACATTAAATAAGTAAAAGATTTAAATTGAGGGTATTATAGTCAATTTGTAGAAAAATCTAAAAATCACTTTTTGCTTCCAAACACTCTCCTACAACTTTTTAATGAGCTTTTAGCTATTTTTCCAAACACCCCCAACTTGTGACTTAAAAAATTTTCTGCAACTTCTGCTTAGATTATGAACTTCTGCTTATGAAAAACAGTTTGCAAACACCACCTAAAAACACTACATGTGAAACAGACACTACAACAAAACTAGTCAAATACAAGGGAATTGATTGCAACGAAATGAGCTTTCCCATGCAATAAGCTATGCATCGAAAAATTCCATTGCACAGACGAAAGTGGGCCCCAAAACAAGTCTCTCCAACGAAAAATTCCCTTGCATTGAATAAAATATAGGGAAAATTTTTGGTGTAACATCGACCGTGGTTCACCCTCAACTTGCATTTGACTGCCAGTTTTCGGCCAAAATCGACCGTGGTTCACCCCCAAAATTTACGGGTAATTGATCTACACCTTATTAGCTACCTTTTGATGTAATTTATTTCAAATTTCGTCCATAATTTTGCTTCGTGATTTTCTAAAGTTTAATATTTTGTTTTTGTTTAATTACTTCAATTGTTTTTGTGATTATGATTGTTTATTATAGTTGTTATATGTTTTAAAGGTATGATTATTTTTGTTTAATGTTGATTTTTAGAAAATATTGAACTTTAGTGTGAATTTGCATTTTTTAAGAAGTTTGGGGGTGAAAAGTGTAGTTTGAAAGAAAAAAGTACTCAATTGTTAAGTTTTAATCTTTTGTGGTGTTGAAATAGAATTTATTGAGACTTTGTTGTAAGAATTAGATAATTATAAATTTTGGGCTATTATGGCAAATATTTAGTGATTTGGGAAAACTATAGTGTAGAAATTGTAATTAGGATTTTTAGTTGATAAAATTATTGGTTAAAAATCCAAATTAAATATACTTCTTATTAGGGTTCACTTGGAAAGATTAAATATAATATGTTGGGCTGAAATATATATTAGTAAAATTTAGGGACTATTAAATTGATATTTTTATTGATTAATTATCTTGTGATTATGCTTGTTGATTATTGTTGTTATATGTTTTAATTAGTTGTAAGATTATTGTTGTTTTGTGTTGATAAGATTGAACTTGAGGGGTGAATTTGCATTGTAAATGAAGTTTAGTTTTAAAAAAGGACTCAATTGTCAAGTTATTAAATATTTTGTGGTGTTGAAATGTAGTTTATTGGGACTTTTTTTGTACAAATAAGATAGTTAAAAATTTTAAACTATTTTGGCAAATATTTAGTGAGTTAGAAAAACTATAGGGTATAACTTGTAATTAGAATTTTTAGTTAGTGAAGAAAATTATAGGTTAAAAATTCGCATTAAATATATTTCTTATTAGGATTCACTTAGGAAGATTAAATTTAATTAGTTGGGTTGAAATATATTGGAATATGATTATTAATTAGCTAGTTAAGAAAACTATAGGGTAAAAGATATAATTAGAATTGTTAAGGAGTGACGAAAGCTATAGGTTAGAAATTTCAATTAAATATATTTCTTATTAGGATTCACTTGTGAAGCTTTATTTATTGGTGAGGTTGAAATATAAATTAGTGAAACTTAGGGACGATTAAATTGATATTTTGATGTTAATCTAGACGGTGGGGGGAACTCAAGGAGGTAGGGGGAGGCGTTCGAGGAAGGAACCCGCTTCTAGTAGTCAGCAACCACAACGTAATAGAGCCCCAGTGCATGAGTTCGAGCCCGAGCATGAGGATATGCCGGTTATCCCATCGGTAAATGACCCGTATGCTTTTATACATGGCATGGTGATAGAGCCGTTGCCATAGCCCCGCACTAGGACAGCCGCGTCGCCTAGTGGCACGTCTCATGCTTCAGCTTCAGTTTCCGATAGTCACAGAGCTTCGCCCCCACTGTTTGCTAGTTACCAGGTATGGCCGATAGTCACGGAGCCTCCCGTTGTTAGCGATTTCGATGGGACAAGTAGGCGACTGGGTCAGGGTAAGGGAGATCCTATTCCAGATAACCCCGATAATAAACGTTGGATCACATTTTGTCCATATAACGGATCATTGAGGGACCAAGAGGGCATAAGTGCGTCTATTTCATCTACTTTGAAGAACCTATGTCGAGGCCCGTGGTTTTTCTTGAAGAATTTTCCTAAAGATCATGTGGATGCAGCTTGGAGCCATTTTAAGGTAAATTATTAATTAATGTTCAATAGCATTGCCTATTAAACATATTTAATTAAGTTTATTTGTTATCTGTTTTTTTTTTTACTCGTTTCAAGAATTTAAAATGTACAGAAGCAATATCAGTGGGAAACAGATCACAAAAAGATAATCAAGAGCCTATGGTTGCAGATCGGCGCCATGCGTTATAACGAATGCTAGAACAACTTGAAGAGAATATTCGACGAGATAGCCGAGAAGCCTGAATTGCGTAGTAAGCACGATATTTGGATTCCAGAAAAATATGAGCAAGATTTTATAAATTATTGGAATGGCCATGAACACCAACATAGGTGCACTAAAGCAAAGGCTAACAGGGCATAAGGGAAAACGACGAATTGGTTAGCTGGGAGGCGTTCGGGCCACACTTTGGCGGAGGCACATGTAAGTTTTAATTGTCCGTTCAAATTTATTATTTATAGTTATATTTTCTTCGTCGTATTAATTCCTTTTGTTCGTATTGTTAAACAGGCGAAAGAGAAGGGCATTACGATTAAAGATGTGCCTTTGACCGAGATATATAGGCTAGGCCGATACGCAAAAACAAGAAAACTGTAAAACATGAGTGGGTAAATGATAAGACGGAGGCAGACTGGGTAAGCAATTTTTTTATATGGTGAATATATTTTACAAGTTAGACATTTATTTAATCTCGATTTATTTAGTGACTTTTGTTTGTTTAATTTGTTTCCAGCATAAATTTTTGAGAGAGCTCCGGACTACACATGGGCCGAACCCAGATGACTAGCCTAAATGGGACTTCGATAGCTGGCTAGCGGCGAGACCTCTAAAGGACAATAAGGTAATTATTCACTCCAAAATCGACTTCGGGGAGGCTAGAAACTATACGTTTCATTTCTACCTCTGTCTTTCTACATAGAGGAGGGTCTTTCTCCTCCCCCCGATCCTTGTGGAAATCAGAATCATTTTTCCTCAAATTGTGCTCCAACAGAAGAAATCGGCAATGACAGTCGAGGAAGCTAGTCTTCCTACCATTTGAAAGCTGGAATGATTCCGTGTACTCCATACAGTATGGACACGATAGCTTCCCATGCCTACTCCATCCAGACAACATCCCATACGCTGGAAAATCACTAATAGTCCAAAGAACACAAGCACGCAACTGAAAATTCTGGCGTCTAAAGCTATCGTACGTCGGAATGCCAACTTCCCACAAAAAGACTAGCTCGTCAATCAGGGGCTGTAGAAAAACATCCAAGTTCTTTCCCGGGCTGCTTGGACCAGGAATGATCAAACTTAGAAATATGTACTCTTGCCTCATGCAGAGATCACGCGGGAGATTACACGATGTAACAAACACAGGCCAACAAGAATAACTACCCGAAGAGCTGTTGAAATGGGTGAATCCATCAGTGCACAACCCTAGCCTTACATTTCTATCCTCAGCAGCAAAACTGGGATGATGATTATCAAAGTATTTCCAAGCATGGCCATATGCCAGGTGTATCATGTGATCCCTATCCTCTCGACAATTGGCATGCCGTCATGTGTTGTGTAATTGAACGAGACATGTACAGCTGTTGGAGTCTAGGAGTCAAAGGAAAGTACCACAACTTCTTACGCGGTATGGGTTTGTTTCTATTGTTTGGATTTCGAAAGGGTTCGAACCGAGGTTGATGACATTCAAGACAAGAATTGGGTTGTATTGACTCGGACACCCCGTAGAACAAGAAACGGTTAATTATGCATGCGTCATAAGTTTTTACACCCAACCCCAAACTCTTCATGAGTCTTTTCATACCGTAAACATTCTCGAGTATTTTAGCACTTAGCAGCCTGAGCAATTGGTGAACTAGTTTTAATGTTTTGTCACAATTAACTGTACTTTGCTTCCCCATTACTTTGTTCGACATAAACTGAGAAACCCATCTAAGTACAGTGGTATGCTCACTCTCTATGGTTATCGGTTCTTCTGCAGCCCTAAGCATCTCAAAGAAAGACATTGCGTTTCTATTGGGACCATCATTTGCACTAGCCATATTAGAAGTAATATTCAAAAATTGACCCACAAATGCATCATCGACCATGTCCCTCATTTGGTCATCTCTAAAACCCCTATGACTATATGTAGAGAACTATGCTTCACCGTGTGAGTATATATTACCCCCCGAGGTGTTACCTAACTCACCGTGGTAATCTCATACCCTATAGTGAGGTAGAAACCCCCTTCTATACAAGTGCAATCGAATCGAATCCGTTTTAAAATATTTTGAATTCATACATTTTGTACAGGGGCAACGAACTCTCCCACGATTCAAATTACTAACTTGCGAGAATGCATAATCGAGAAAGTTGGACACACCAACCTCAAAATGATAGTTCAAGTTCTCGGTTTCCTCTAGCCGATCGTACATCCAGCTCCGATCATCGTTGATATTCTTCATCTGTACTATTTACTAACAAAATAACGTAACGATAATTTAATAACCAATTTATTAAATTAATAATATATAACTATTTATTAATAAAAATCATAAATTGAAAAGGGTGGATATGAATACCATACCTTTGTATGTAGGACTAAAATTGAGCTCCAAAGAATGAAATAAAGAAAGCGATTCACTATTTATGTGGAATTGAAACGAAATGTGAGAGTTTGAGAAGAGATTTGAGTGATGATTCAAATGAATGAAAGTGAGTGCTTAAATAGAGGGAGAGTTATGGTAGTCTTGTAAATAAATACATTAGTTGCATGGAAAATCTTAATTTCAAAATAGCATGCAAGAGAAAATTTCAATGCAAAGAGAACATGGTGGGTAAAATTTCCATGCAATGAGCAATTGAAAGGAAAATATAGCAATTGGAAGGAAATATTTCGTAGGAAAGAAGTAAATGAATCAAAAAAAATCAATGCAAAGAGAATTTGGTGGGAAAATATTCCATGCAATGATCAATTGAAAGGAAAATATGGTAATTGCAAGGAAAACTTTTGTTGGATAAAGGAAATGAATAAAAAAATTTCAATGCAAATATTATATGCAAGGGAAAATTTCTAGGCAATGAGTAAATAAAAGGAAAATATAGCAATTGCAAGGAAATATTTCATTGGAAAAAGGGAAATGAATCTAAAGCATGCAATTCAATACAAACCATTAGGGGTGAAAAATATAATTGTTCAATAGTTATAAAACAACCTCGAATTTAATTTTTCTTTCACCAATATTTTAAACATAATAAGTAGGTGTGCTAGCTTTATCAAAACTCGTCATAAATGGAGTAACGAAAGATGTTAAACAAACATTTGGGGTGAAAAACATAATTATTTAAAAGTTACAAAACAACCTCGAATTCAATTTTTCTTTCACCAATATTTTACATAATAATTAGGTTAGCTTTATGGAATTTCATCATAAATGAACGTTAAACAAACATTTGGGATGAAAAATTTAATTATTCAAAAGTTACAAAACAATCTCGAATTCAATCTTTCTTTCACCATTACTTTTTACACGCTAAGTATGTGTGTTCTTTCAAATTTCATCTTAAATGGAGTAACAAAAGACTATAAATAAACATTTTGGGTAAAAATATAATTAAGCAAAAGTTACAAAACAACCTCGAATTCAATCTTTCTTTCACCAATATTCTAAACATAATAAGTAGGTGTGATTTATCAAAACTCGTCATAAATGGACAAACGAAGGACGTTAAACAACCATTTGGGAGGAAAACATAATTAAACAAAAAAAAATCTTTCACCATTACTTTATACACTTTGAGTATGTGAGTCCTTTCAAATATCGTACAAATCGGAGTAAGAAAAGTCATTAAACAAGTGTTATAAGCATAAAACACTATATCTTCACTATGTCAAACTTGTATTTTCATATGTACAAGTCGTAAAACACCTTCAATCCGTATTGTTTTTCAACCATACACTATGTTATTAAAAATAAGTGTTTCACTTCAAATATCGTAAAAAACGGAGTAACGAAGGACGTATTAAAAAATATTTGTGGAAGAAGGTCTAATTATGCCATAATTGCAAAACAACTCCAAAATAACTCTAATCTCCGTTTTTCTTTAACCACTATTTATAATAACTATTAATGAGACATACATTCAAATCTTGTAAAAAAAAGGAAAAAAAAGACGTTTAAATACATTTGGGGTAAAAAAAAGTAATTATAAAATTTAGTAAATAGGTGGATTTTTAAAAATAGTTATTTTAATGAAAGGAAATATTTCCATGCATTAACAATGCAAGAAAATATTTCGTAGCAATTAAAGCTTGCTACCAAAAATTTCCATGCAAAATAATGTTGAAAGGAAAAATTTGGTTGAAAAAGTTCTGCATGGAAATTATTCCTAGCAGGTATCAATTGCAAGGGAAATTTACCTTGCACGGCTTTCTAGGCAAGGAAAAATTTCCTTGTAAAATTTCTTACTTGTCCTATAAATACTCCACACTCCCCATTCATTTCTCATTCACACCACAATCCTCTTCCTCTCCTTTCTCCCTCTCACTCTTCCCTTCTCTAAATTATAAAATTTAAATTTTCAAATTTTGTTTTTTATATAAGAGTTTAAGGAGTTTTTATAATACGTATTTAGAGGAATATAATAAAAACAAAAAGTATAAATACGTATTTATACATATATACGAAAATTATAAATATGTATTTATACATATGTACGAAAATAATTTAATAGTTTTATTACGTATTTATGTATATATATACGAAAAAGCTAAAAAATTAGTATTTATAATTACAAAAACAATAATAAATTGAATAAATTACAAATTTTGAATGTGGCAGAATTCCGCCACATTTGTTTTTTAAAAATTCAGAAATATATTGCAAGGAAATATTTCCTTGCAAAATATTTTGTGCAAGGGTATTTTTCCTTGCAATTATTCTGCAAGGAAAAATTCCCTTGCATAGAGTTGCACCAGTCATAAGCTGCCACGTGGTTGTTTGTGGTGTGGTGGTGAGCAAAGCCTACAAAGAAAATATCCCTTGTAGGTGTACTTTTATGCAATTTTCTGCAAGAAAAAATTCTCTTGCAAAAAATTGTACCACTCAGAAGCTGCCACGCGGCTGCTTCTAGTGTGGTGGTGACCAAAGCCTGCAAGGAAAATTTCCCTTGCAGGCGTCCTTTTATGCAAGGAAGTTTTTCTTTGCAACTTTTTTTGCAAGGAAAAATTCCCTTGCATAGAATTAATTGTTGAAAGGGAAAATTTTCTTGCAAAATTACTTTCCAACGAAATTTTTCCTTTCTTTCTTATTGCAAGGAGGCCTAATGCAAGGAAATATTGCATTGAATTATTTCCTTGCATTAGGCCTAATGCATCAAAAATTGGCTCTAATGCAAGGAAATGTTTCCTTGTATTAGCCATGTTTTGTTGTAGTGAGACCACAGTTGATTCAACATGTACACTTTAACGCTTAAGTCAGAACCCGTGAATGATGGAGCTCATATGGGGACAATAGGTCAAAATAAGAAAATACGCCAAAAAATATAATTAGGCCGAACAAAATATTTAGGCAAAACAATACAAATTGGGCGAACGAAATACTTAGCAAGCAATATAAATTGATCGAATAGAGTAAATAGAATGAAGTGTTTGCAGAGTAATTAATATATTTATGTAGTAATTAATATAAAATGTACGTCACTAATGATTTTTAGTTGGGTAGTCATAATTTTTATTTCTTAATTGTTGAAGTAAGTTGAAAAATGAGTAGCACGTGATAAATAGGTCAAACATATGTTAGGTGTTCGACCTATTTATGTTGTTCGACTAATTGCAAATGAAAAGTTTGTTTTATCCTCGTTTTCATTTTCCTTGTTTTGTGCCACGTGATCAACTGGTATAGTGACAAGTGTCATGCGTGAATTATGGCACAACAAGTTGATTACTCAAGAAAAAAAGAGTTTACCCTCTCCTTTCCCACCATTGGAACGCAAATATTTTGTTGAGTCTCGCATGTTTCATGCACGTGCCCACTCTTTTAAATGTAGTTTGTCCATTTGTATCCTAAGGAACTGATGGATTGCATTTAGGAGGGGAAATAGATCAATTTTGTCCCAATTCAGAAATCATAACTTTCCAAGCGCTGCGAAGATTGCCATAATTCACTCCCTACCCCTAAATCCACTTAAATTGAACAATCCGTTGTCGAATCTCAATCGTTGTACACGCAATGGGCTAGAAAGTGCACGACAAAATTGATATTATACTTCTTAACAGCCTCCATCATGATTATAGTATGTAAAGTTCACTATTTAAAAGTAGAACCCTTTCTTTTCTATAGTTTATGGTCCCCATTGTCAAACATGGTAGTATAAGCTATGTGTGGTCTATAGTTTCACTCTTGGTGGTCCCTCTTTGCTAAACATTGAAGTTTGTGGGTTTTGCTGAATGCATGTTGCCAAACCATGTGCTTTACGAGCTGTTTAATGTTATTTTATACTTATATATATATATATATATATATATATATATATATATAGGTCATGTCTCCCACTGTGTAGTATTTTGTATGCGTTTCCTGTTTTTGTTGTCCCGTGTTAAAAACAGTTTGTATATTGTTGTTCATGTTCAGGGAATAAAAGAGATCTCTTCACCATAATGATGCATCATGCAGGAAGGTTTATAAACTTGGGGGACTGTGGTACTTGGCTGGAAAGATAGATTATTTAGACTTTTGTACAAAATATTAGATGTCTACCTAGGAACTTACTCAAATGGCTAAGGATGTTAGATGTCTACAATGTTGGTGGGTGGGGCAAATGTGGAAACTTGGTATGTATTTATGATCATGTTGGTTCACTAGAAATCGCAAGGAACTCTTCTAAAGACAGAGTTGTATAAGTATTTGTGGCGCCTAGGTGATGCGTGGCGAGCGTGTAGTGTTTTAATGATGAATTCAAGGAATGAGCTCTGCCTACATGTTCCCAAGTGCACGGTCAAATAATAATAAAATAAAAAATATATTATGTTCCAAGTATGAAATCCCACAAAGACTATGATTAAACTGTTGTATTTTGCTACCGTATTATCACTCTTTGTAATTGATTAAATTATTTGTGGAGAAGATTAATTACTAACTAAACTGATACCAAAAAACTAGATTGAATTGATTGAGTTGTATTGTAATCAATATTGGTGAATGATTTAGAGGTTCATGTTCATTGGTTCGCCTACTATTTTCATATTTATGTTATGATTCAATTTATTGATTCATTTGTTCATGGATCTTTTCAAAGCCGCAATGGTACATGGTCCAATTTATTTTATCCACACATTCATAGATTTCACTATCCCACGGAACGTGTTATGTGACGACGCTAGAGATCAACAATAAATTATAATCAATCTCATGTTGATCAGGCATGAAAAGGCATTGGGCATAAGGTAATCAAATAAACATAAACATGTAATCAATTCAGATCAAATCATAAGTCTAGTTTTAGATCCAACTAATACCTAATTCTAAGCATAAAGTAACTAGCCACTCATTGTTTCAAAGAACAAATTCAACAATTTCATGAACAATTGAAATAAATCTAAAAGATTGAAAAGAATTATCTTGTGGATTGAATCTCTAGGATAGTTGCGTATTCTTTAACTCCAAGTCTTCTGGATTGCTTCTTCCTTGTTAATGATTTATGCTTCTTTCAAACTCTGATTGCTCATTTCTTCTTTCTCTGATAATCTCTCAAACTATGTGTAAAAGTGAATGGTGTATAGCATGGTATATTAATATTGCGTTATATCATCTTATCTTTTCCTCTTCATTTGACTTCCTTATAACCTTCTTAAATTGATGGCTCACACTTCCGATAATTGGGGTTTTGGCTCCATAGGTTATGAGATGAAAATCACCTTTAGTGGCCAGTGTTTTCAGAACCAGATTGGGCACTTAACCAACAACCTTACTGGTTACGAATTTCATTGGTACAAACTGGTTTAACAACTAGTTTAATTGGTCACCGCAGTCAAGTAGTCAAACCTCCATCACAGCTACATACGCCATGCAATACAACGTATTCACTATCGTAATATGAAATATTACCATCAAGATTCAACTTTACACTACTAATTCATAATAAATAAGGGAGACTTTCAGTTACCTATCCAAAAATCTGGCCCGTTTAACAGTTACCTATCCAAACTTTTATTTTTGACACTTTACGGTCCAAATTTTCAATTTCTTGACACTCGACGGTCTGAACTTTCATTCCGACCTATCTCGACCAAACAATATCACCGTTTGACTAAATGACACATCGATGACGTCAGTCTTGAGGGGTAAACTTGGTACTTTACATATTATTTACTAAAAAATAAAAAATAAAAAAACATAAAACGGCCGAGCCCGCCAATTTGGTCACATTATCCCCCAAAATCAGAAACCCTTATTTTTAAAAACAAACACAAATACCCCAAATCGAACCTCAATTTCTTGATACATTACTTGATCGACTAAATCTAACTATGGTCTAGATAGTTAGAACCCAACTGACGCTATTCTTGAAGGACAAGTTACACCCGATTATGGTAAGAAGCCCCAATTCAATACTTTACTTTATTTCCTTGTTTGGAGCTAATTTTCGTTGTGTGGTCCCTCTTTTGGCTGTATTTCGGGGATAAGTTGAGAACATGTGCAAATTTTTTTTTCCTTTGTTATTCACACTTTGTCTGACACTAAGTGTATTTGTGAGATTAGTTTAAATTTGTGCACATGATAATTGTGTTTCTATATGTATATGTAGCCCAACATAGTTATATCATAATAACGTTTCCCTTATCTTTATTCAGTTGGAAACAACGATGACCCTTTCACCATAATATTGCACCATTCGGGCAAGTTTATGTTCCTGGGCAAATTGGTTTATCTGGGGGGCCATGTTAGCTACATAGATTGGTGTACTGAGGATGAAATGTCTAGGCTAGAACTACTGCAAATCGTACAAGAAGTTCGTGTTAAAGTTGAGGATTATTTAGTAAGAATATGTTACGTTTCTAATTCTTCAACAGGGGGATATATTGAAGTAAATAATGATAAGGAATCATTGGAGATGGAATTGGTGGGTTCTATGAGGAAAATAGTAGATGTTTATATTCTTATAGATGATGTACAGGGAAATGATAGTCAAGCACGGACTGAATTGCCAAATATTCCTCCATTGGTGAAAACAATGGAGGCAGTGCCAATGTTGGTGAAAATAAGACAGAAAAGTTGTTATAGAGAGTGAGAATGAAGAGTCTGATAAGGATGTAGTGAATTTATTACAAGACATGCGGACAAAAAAACCAAGAGCAAGTGACCTACCTAGCTCTTAAATGGCAAATGATGAGAGCCAAACAGAACCAACAACTGAGCCAAGAAGCTAGAGATATGTACCCCCAATGCTTAAGAGACAATACAAATCCACTCTTGGAGTCTATAGTTGATATAGACGACAGTGGTGATAGTGAAGGTGAAGTCTGAGTTGGTGATGATTCAGGATTTTCAAACACTCTCAATGATAGTGACAATGATGCAACTGAAGATGACTATCTTAAGAGAGCTTATGAGGTAGTGGGGTTAGAGGAGGAAGAGGGCACTGCCCCTAATGAAGCTGTTACACCTATTGTTGAACCAGCTACTGATGATGGAGTTAGAAGCTTGAGCAGAAATGCTCATGTACAAGCTGAAAAAGGAAAGAGTTCTAAGAAAGCAACCAAAGCTGCAGGAAAAAGGTGAGAGTTCAAAGTCAAAGAAAGCACCAAATGAAATACCCAAAAGACCTACACACCAATGACATGTTATCTTCAATCTAGCACTTAACATGCATAATGTTGAATTTGAGCTTGGAATGCAGTTTGAGACCACTGAACTCTCGCGGGATGTTGTAAACAATTTTGCAATAGCTTAGGGGAGGTATGTTAAGTATCCAATCAACTGTCAGAAGAAGCTTCAAGCAAAGTGTACACATGCTGGATGTATCTGGAAGTTATAGGCCTCAAGGCCAAATTATGAGGACACAATGCAGATAAAGACTCTTAAGGGACCACATGATTGTCCTAGGCAGGACAAAGTAATTCAAGCAACTACCAGAAACTTGGCCAATAAATATCATGCAAAGATTAGTAGTGATCCCAACTGGCCTGCCAACTCCATGCTGACTATCACTAACATGGATTGTGGTGTAGACTTCCATCTACAACAAATATACATTTCTAAGAAGAATGTTTTTGCTGAAGTTCATGGATTTGATGCAAACCAATATGCCTTGCTATAGAGTTATGTAGAGGAGATTATGAGGACTAATCCAGGGACTACTGTGAAGTTGAGGTGTAAGGTGGTTGGAGAGGTGTGCAAGTTCAAAAGAATGTATATATATGTTGTGATGCTTTAAAGAAAGGTTTTCTTAGTGGTTGCAAGCCCATCATATGCTTGGATGGGACTCATTTGAAGACCAAAAATGGAGGTATACTTTTGACAGTTGTAGGTGTGGATGCCAATAACTGTAGATATCCCATTGCACATGCAGTAGTAGAGAATGAGAGGAAAAAATCATGGCATTAGTTTTTAAGGATTTTGGTGGATGATTTGAATATCACTAACAGTTATCACTGGACATTTATGAGTGATGAGCAGAAGGGGTTGGTGGATGTTGTTCATGAACTGTTGCCTGTATGTGAGCATAGTACTCCATGCAGAAGGAGGAGGAAGCTACCCCAATGGAGATTTTGGACCGGCTACGGATTATGCAGACGAGGTGAAGACCAATAGCAATTATGCTCGCCTTGTGAAATTTGTAAGTCTGACATCCACTTTGTTTATTCTGATAATATTGTACGTAGGTCATGTTTTAAAACTGTTTTATACACAATGCAGATATGGAGAAGAGTTTCACAAGAGAAGGCTTCAAAAACTACCGCATGATGTCCTATTGTCTTCAAATCACAAAGCTTCTCATCCCACCCATTAGGGTGTTGTCACATATTGAGGTTGAATATGGCAACCCCTAAATTGGTGAGAGTTATCTTCTTTATTGAACTCCCCCACACCCCCCATTATGTTTAAACAACATTTTGTTTTTTTGTTATGTTTTGAACAGTATTTTTAATTTCTTTTTATTTCATGGATGTATTTTCTTTCTTTTTTTCTGTTATTAATATATGTTTGCTTTAGCAGAAGGGATGATGTTACTATGCATGCTGTATTATCTCTTTATATCTGATTGTAATTATATGTTTGAGATGATGCCATGCTACGATCTATTTTTAGAAGTTGGATTTATGATTGGATTGTTAAAGTATATCATGCGACAATATCAATGTAGATTATCATGTTTAAGGTAGAAAATTCATGCATCAACTTATAAAACAGAAATCAAACACTTAAAACTGAAATTGTGGATCGGGTTGATACGTTGTTGATGTTAACTTAACACTGAAGTTCTAACAGCAGTTTGTGTTCGCTGTTAGTTCGACGATGTTACTTTAACAGCAGACCAGAGTAACAGTTTGCAGCGGAATAAACAAACACGAATTTAAGAAGTGAATATAGGATTATATTAACTTCCGAGCCGTAGGCAAAATACCACAAGGGTTTAACAAAGGCGTTCTCACAACTCTCAAGCTCCTCACTCTCGAATTGTTCAAACTAAGCAAAGCACACAAGAGTTGCTTCGACTATCTCTAAAAGCTCCTCACTCTTAGATCTATTCTAACAACTTAAAAACTTTGCTAAAGCAAGACAACACTCAACAACTGTAAATTAATCTCTCGGATTGATTAGCTCTTGTCTCGTTGTTTGTCTTGATGTACTTCACACCTATATATAGGTTCTTGATCTTCGACTTCAAGGTGTGTTGTACACGGTTGGTAATTCTCTTTGTTTCCTTCTCGAACTCCTCTTCCTTGTTCTCGCAGTCCTTCTTGAATAAAAGTTCATTCGCCAGTGATCTAGCTAAGGAAAGACTCCTTCTTCAATTCAGGACTTTCCCTTGGAAGCTTTCCTAGTCGCACTAGACTTCTTCTTTCCTTTTATAAGCCGTTTGCTTTAATTAAGGAAACTTCTCATCTTGGAAACTTTGAGCGTCCAACCTAATGCAAGTTTGTTTCCTGAATAATAATCAAAGACAACTACAACTGTGGAACTCAGTTAGTTAAGTGAATAAGGCAAAACAATAATAATAATAATAACTAGATTGTAAAACAGTTTCTGGACGTGCAATGTTACTCTAACATTGAAAATCTCAATGTTATCCTAACATCCAGAAAACTTGCACTTTCAATCTCCCCCTTTTTGCCTTAATCACAAAACCTAAGAAACAGTTCTTATCAGATCAAATTATTCAGAAAAACTTCATTATATCATAACAGTGAAAAACTAAGTACTCTCCCCCTGAATATCAGAAGGGACTAATCCAATGTTATTCTAACACTGATACCCTCGATGTTATAACATCCAGCTTTATCAATGTTGGTTTAACATCAGAAAGTTAACACCTGCAAAACAGAGTTAGTACCATTAATCATAGTTCAATAATAGCATAAGCAGAAACACTAAGTACCCAAAATTAAAAAGTACTTAATTACAGTCCATACTAACAGCAAGGAACAGACTCCTTGATCAGAATAAAAAGAAAACAATTGTTCAAAAGGCATTAGAAACAGAAACTAAAAAACTTGCAGGAAATTTTGAAATTTGATCTACTCTCCCCCTTTTTGTGAGGAAGGCAGATCCTTCAAGTGTTTCCTCAAGCTGTCCAGTTCCTGCAGTCTGACTTGCTTGTCAGCTATTTCCCTCTGGGTGTCCTTGTACTCCCTATCCAGCCAGACCAAGGTTTCCTCCACAAAAGCATCTGCAATCACTGAGCAGCTGTCACCACTGCTCACTGGAACTGAAGAAGCAGCAAACTTGTGTGTCTTCTTCTTCTTCTTCCTGCTGGGACCAGCTTCTCCTTGAGGGTTCCAAGGCAAATCCTGGATCCTCACATTAGTGAAGTAGCTCCTGGTGATTGACATTACAGCCTTGTTGCTGATCCATCCTTCAGTCTTCTTGGTTTTGAAGCCTTGCTTCACCAATAGGCATGAGATCAGAGAGGGATAGGGAAGGATTCCTTTGGGCTTTGTAGTGACTTCCTTCATGTGTCTCAGCACTTTTTCACCAATGTTTACACTCAGTCCATTCTTCAGCTTGTACACCAACTTTGCTGATTCTTTTGTCATCACAGTAGTGTTGGAAGAAGGAAGCCAATTGTAAGTGCTGATCTTGTGAAGGATGGCACTAAGAGAAGTCAGCCTGGTTGTGGGAAAGCTCTCTCTCCATTGCCTAGTGAGACCACCTGTAAGATCAGTGATGATCTCCTCCATAGTAGGATCCTCAGACTCTTCAGAATCAGGAAGCCCCCAAGCCTCATTGATCATGGCAGGAGTGATGTCATAGATCTTCTTCCTAACCCAAGCCTTCCCATACTTAGGAGAATCCAGGTTGATCACCCACTCAGAGAGATTCATGTAGAACTCTCTCACTACATCAGGAACATATGCAGACAGATTCTGCACAGAGCCCAAGACTCCTCTAGCCTCAAGCAACTCAAACACCCTGTTTTCTTTGAAAATACCCTCCTCAATAGCCCTTTCCTTGTGGATTACCCTGGCTTGGTATGCCTCCCATTGCTCCTCAGCATCAGGAGACACATAGAAGTCAGAGTAAGCTTCATGTGGATACTCTTTCATCATCATATCAGTAAACTGATCATCATCTGATGTTAGAGTAACATCAGCTTCCTCTGGCTCATCAGCCACAAGCTCTTCTTCCTCAACTTCCTCTTCCTCTTCCTCCTCAACCTCTTCTTCTTCTTTTTCTTCTTCTGACTCATCCTCAGAAGACTCAGCCATCACCTCCTTACCCTTCTTCTTCCTGGCAGCATTTGCAAGAGCAGCCAAGGAAAGGTTTTCATCCTCATCCTCTTCTTCTCCTTCAACCTCAGCTGGTTGATCACTCACAACAGCTTGGTTACCTTCAGTAGTAACCCCATTATTTACACCAAGATTGCCATCAGCAGCAATCTCCTCAGACAAATCCTCATCATGCTTACCAGTAGCATGTCCACTCTCCTCATCAGCAGCAAGCTCATCATCATTAGCCTCATTAGGCTCAACAGAACTAGCCACAGTTGGCTCCACCACTTCCTCAACCACATTAGCCTCAGCTGGCTCAATCACAGCACTACCCAACCCAATCACAGGGGCCTCATTCTCCCCCTCAATACCAACATCAACATCAGCAGGTATACTCGGAGTAGGGTTAGCCATTGTTACCTCGATTTCAGGATTGGTGGGAGCAGGGGCTTGCTCGACAGCATCTGATGTTGAACCAACATCTTTCTTTGAAATCTTTTTGCCCTTGCGCCGTTGAGTGGTAGCTTTCTTCTTTGGAGAGGCGGCGACTGTGGTTTCAGCGGCGGTGCGTCTGGTACTGCGTCGTGGCGCTCGCTCGATTTGCGCAGCTGCTTCTGCAAGAGCATCAATATTGGACTTGCGTGCCATTGTTAGAGTAACTTTGAGATAAAAGATTGAAGATTTTGAAAATTTAGAGAGTAATCTGCTTTGCACAGTTGTTAGCGTTAGAATGAAGAAGAAATTAGGGCAAATTATATATATGATTCAGATGAAGAGCATGGAATAGTGGTGTTGTAACATGTTACCATAATAATCTGACCACTATCACACGTCCCCTACATGTTGTTCTTACCACGTGTCAGTGTTAGGTTAACACGTAACCAGAGCAGTCTTCGTTCCTGAAAACTTATAAGTTACAATGTTACAATGTTGGACTAACATTGGCAAGTTACCATCAGGGAGGGAAGTTGGAGGTGCAGGGCTTCATCCAAAGTAGCATCATCTTGTGAGAGCGTGAGATATTCCTGTACTAATCTGAAGCTTCAACCACGTACACAGGTACAATGACAAAGCTTAAGATCATCAGTATAAGCAAGTGACAAATCAAACAGGGAAAAACACAGAGGAGATATACTTATCCAGGGAAAGGATTTTCCCACAGCAAGAAGATCACAAAACATAGTGCTTTTACCTGTAGCTGGTCACCCAAGAAGTATGCCTCAACACAAGATACTTAACTACTCCCCCTAAGCCCAAACCGACAAAAGGAAATATGCAGAACTAGAATGAATGCAACCATGTTAGATTAACATTTGAGAGATGGTAACCACATACAAACCGCCTTGGTAACTGGGATCAGGACATATCAATTTATCTTTAACTTTCACTATTTTTAGAAACTCTTTTGAATAAAAAACTGATGAATGTTAAAGGACATTCTCATCACTGAATGTGGGCAGCACAGGACTCCACACACCCCAGCAACTTAACCATCAGCTACAGATCAGGCAAGTACAAAGAAATTGAATGAAGACAACACTTTTATCAAATATTTCTCCACCCCAACTCCTCATGCATACTTGTTTACTAACCTGTTTATCAAGGAAATACTAAGTAATCAATGCTACTGAATGCACACAGTCTAAACTTTATACACCCCAGTAGGAAAGATCACTATCATGTAAAAACCTTGGCCATAGACAAAAATATGAAAATAGGCACAACTGAATGACAATGAGGCCTTCAACATCATGTACCCCAGCTTCTCTTCATACCTTGTCAAACCTAACATGGATAAGTCACAACTGAATAGCATCAGAGTAGTGAGCTCTGTGTATCCCAGCTTCTCCCATGATGTTAGGTTAACATTCACAGACTAACATCAGAGTTATTTCTTTCCAAACCTCTTGATATGTACCTGTTCACCAATCACCTTAGCTATTCATACAGGTCAACCACACAACCAACAGTTTCTCTAACAAAGATGTAATATGCAAGAAAGAAGAATGCAAAAAAGGAACATAAAAGAATTACAGCTACACCACAACCAATAACCAATGTTAGACAGTGGTGTTATGTCAACACTGGTGAACTAACATCTCTAAACAATGCACATGCAAGAGAGTTCCTCAGACTGAAGAACCTCTCAGTATCTAATGGTTTAGTGAACATATCAGCAAGCTGATTGTTAGTTTCTATATGTTCAATGTCAATAAGCTTGTCTTCTACCATGTTTCTCAGAAAGTGATGCCTAATGTCTATATGTTTTGTCCTAGAATGCTGAACAGGATTCTTAGAGATGCTTATAGCACTAAGGTTATCACAAAACATAAGTAAGGTATCACTGTCCATCCCATAGTCCAGTAGCATATGTTTGAGCCATATCAACTGGGTGACACAACTACCTGCTGCAATGTATTCAGCCTCAGGAGTGGATAGTGACACACAGTTTTGCTTTCTACTGTACCATGAGACCAAGTTGTTCCCCAGATAAAAACATCCTCCACTTGTAGACTTCCTGTCATCAGTATCACCTGCCCAATCTGAGTCACTGAAACCTACAAGATTTGTGTTAGTATCATAAGAGTACCATATGCCAAGGGCCAAAGTGCCAGATATGTATCTAAGTATTCTCTTCACAGCAATTAGATGTGACTGCTTTGGACATGCCTGGTACCTTGCACATACACACACAGAGAACATAATATCAGGTCTTGAAGCAGACAAGTATAACAAGCTTCCTATCATTGAGCGGTACAATGTTGGATCAACATTGACACCAGTATCATCCCTGGCCATCTTCACTGCAGAAGCCATGGGAGTCTTATAAGGCTTTGAATCTGCTAATTCAAACCTTTTTACCAAATTCTTTGCATACTTTTCCTGACAAAGGAATATGCCAGTACCTGTTTGTTTCACTTGAAGACCAAGGAAGAAATTCAATTCTCCCATCATACTCATTTCAAACTGCCCTGTCATTGATTCAACAAACTTTTCTAACATAGAATTGTTAGTTGAGCCAAACACAATATCATCAACATAGATTTGAGCAATACAGATATGAGAATCTTTCTTTAAAACAAACAGAGTTCTATCTCCTCCACCTCTAACAAAACCAAGACTTAATAGAAATTCTGTAAGCCTTTCATACCATGCTCTAGGTGCTTGTTTAAGACCATAAAGGGCTTTTTCAAGCTTGTACACATGGTTTGGATACTTAGGATCTGTGAATCCCTTAGGCTGTTCAACATATACTTCCTTATCAATCAGCCCATTAAGAAAAGCACCCTTAACATCCATTTGGTATAGTTTTATCTTAAGACAGCATGCAATGGCTAAGAGTAATCTAATAGATTCTATCCTAGCAACTGGAGCAAAAGTCTCATCAAAATCTACACCTTCAACCTGAGTGTATCCCTGAGCAACCAGTCTAGCTTTGTTCCTAACTATGACTCCTTCCTCATTACTTTTGTTTTTAAAGATCCATTTAGTTTCTATTACATTTACACTAGGTGGTCTAGGTACCAACTTCCAAACACAGTTCTTAGTAAACTGTAACAGTTCATCCTGCATGGCATTAATCCAAAAGTTATCAAGAAGGGCTTCAGTCACATTCTTAGGTTCAATAGAGGAAACAAAACATGAGGCATTGTCAACAGTACAAGTGAAATTCATGCAGACACACATCTTGACCATATCACTATAGTCAATTCTTTCTTTGTTGCGTGTCCTTACCCGTTCAGTGATCTCGCCTATTACCTGTGATGCTGGATGGTCTTTCTGAATCCTAGTTGGAGGGTCCCTTCTAGATCCAGTGACAGCTTCAACTTCAGAGTCAGAATCTTCTGCTGTTAGTCTAACATCAGATCTAGCTGGTGTTAGTCTAACATTGGGTTCTGTCTCCTGTTCTGCATTTCCAGCTTCATGGTCCAATGTTGGAGTACCATTGGAAGGAGTAACATCATCAATCTCCACTGTTGGTTCAACATTGGAGACATTAATATTACCAGTACCTGTATCAAGTATGAAATCATCAAACACAACATTCACTGATTCCTGAATTGTCTTCAATCTAGGATTGTAGACTCTAAAGGAAGTACTATTGGCAGAGTATCCTACAAAGATGCATTTTTCACTTTTTGGATCAAATTTATTAAGATAATCCCTGTCATTTAGCAGATAACAGTCACATCCAAATTCATGAAAATGTGCAATATTTGGTTTCACACCCTTCAAGAGTTCATATGGAGTCATGTTAGTTCCAGGTCTGAGGTACACCCGGTTACTAATATGACAAGCAGTGTTTAAAGCTTCAGCCCAGAGTCTCTTGGATATATTTTTGGCATTCAGCATGACTCTGGCCATCTCTTGAAGTGTCCTGTTCTTCCTTTCAGCAATCCCATTCTGCTGGGGTGTCTTAGGTGCTGAGTATTCATGGAAAATTCCTTTAACATTGCAATAGTTATCAAAACTAGCATTCTCAAATTCTTTACCATGGTCAGGCCTAATTTTAGTCACAGAAGAGCCATATAAGTTTTTAATACTAGCACAAAGAATTTTGAACTGATCAAAAGCTTCTGACTTTTCTTTAAGAAACTTTACCCAAGTATATCTAGAGAAGTCATCTACAATAACAAAGGCATATTTCTTACCATTCAGACTACTCACCTCAATGGGACCCATCAAGTCCATATGTAACAGTTCAAAGCACCTACTAGATCTAGGATTAGCATTCTGTACCTGTAGGGGGCATGAATTGCTCTAGTTTGTTTACCCTTGAGACAATCACCACAGACAAGCTTACCTGGGCAAGATAGCTTAGGTAAGCCTCTTACAGCATCAACTTTTTGCAATTTCTCAAGGTTCCTGTAGTGAACATGTCCAAGTTTCCTATGCCATATAGATGCTTCATCTATTTTAGCATGGAAACACTCTGCTTCCTCTTGAGCTAGGTAGCAGTTGTCCTTGGACCGAGTACCTGTCATAACAAGTACATTATCACTATCATAAACATCACAAGATGAACTGTCAAATGTAACCAGCAAGTCATCATCACATAGTTGACTGATGCTGATTAAATTTGCCTGTAGCCCATCAACCAACAACACATCCTTCAGGGGTGGAAATCCATCAACATTCAGTGTCCCCTTTCCAATGATTTTCCCTTTTGTACCACCACCATAGGTCACAGTGCCAGTACTCAAGGAAACCATATTCACAAGATTGTCAATGTTGCCTGTCATGTGTCTTGAGCATCCATTGTCGAAGTACCACTTACCTGAAAGGTTAGAATACACAGCAGAGAAAACAACATTGCAAACAACTTTAATCTTAGGGGTCTTAACTTTTTCTACCCAAGTTCTACCTTTCTGTCCTGAACCTAATGTTGGTCTAACATTAGAAACTGTTGTTGTTCTAACATTGGGTTCAGTAACTGTTTTCTTACCACATTCTCTTATAAATTTTCTACAGAATGGTTTTATGTGGCCTGGTTGATAACAGTATTGACAGATAAAAGTAGGTTTACTTCTCACAGTGTTGATGGTAACTAAACTCTTAGAATCAGATTCTTTAACAAAGCTAGAAGATAGATAGGCAGAATTTACAATAGAAGAGGAAGGTTTCTCAACAAATCCCAGACCACATGAACCTGAATTTCCCATGCTTAGTACCTCATCAAGTTTGGAAGTACCTGCATTCCATTTAGCTATGATCTGTGTGTCTTTCTTGAGTTTATCCTTTACCTCTTTCAACTCAGCTTCAGCTTTGTCAAGATCTCTTTCATAGAGTTTCAACATGTTTTTCAGACACTCGATGTCATGAGTCAGTGCTTTGTTCTTCTTTATGAGTTTCACATTCTCTCTCTCAAGCCTGAGGAATGTTGTGTGCAGATCATCAAGAATCTCCTCCTGGGATAATTCTTCTTCTTGGGAGTACTCTTCTTCTAGATCAACTGTACCATGAAAACAGTCAAAGTTAGTATCATCACAATCAGAGAGTTCATCAGAGATAACCTGGGAATCATTGCTGTTCCAGTCTCCAAAAAAGATTTCCTGCTTTGATGTTGGTTCACCAATGTTAGAGTAACATTGTGATCCTAGGCAATTTCTGGAGTCTTCATTGGTCCAGGTGATCCTTGTGCATAGCGCAGCAGTTTTGATTTCCTCTGAGTGTTCTTCGGTACTTGTTCCAGATTCAAAATCATCTTCATTGAAGTCATCTACACAAACCCAATGAGAATTCCCTCTTGTTCTGAGGGTGTTAGCACATTCATGTTTATAGTGACCATACCCCTTACATTCATAGCACTGAACATTCTTTAGTTTTTCTACATCTTGAGGTGTGCTCTTAGATGCCATGTACTTAACAAATTTAGGGGGCAATTTCTTGTAACCGGGGCCATCATTACCAGTTAGTTTTTCTTTCTGTTTACCTTTGAAACCTAATTTACTAAACTTTTTGGTAATATTTCCATAGTTAGAAGAGATCAACTCATATTCATCCTCATCACTACCTGCAGAATCTGAACTAGTTCCAAGAAGGGCTAAAGCTAATTGCTTGCTAGACTTTCCTAGGAATTCTAATTCAAATTCTTTCATAGTGTTCATCAAGGTCTGGAAACTCATGTTGGCAAGATCTTTAGACTCATTCATAGCAATTCTTTTGACTGTAAACTTAGAAGATAGTGTTCTAAAGGCTTTATACACCATGGTCTGATTAGGAATCACAAAACCTAAGTTCTGACATTGATTGAATATATCAAGAAGTTTCTCAAAATAACTATCAATAGTTTCCTCTTCTCCCATCTCAATCTTCTCAAAGTCTCTCAAAAGTTTCCTATACTTAGAATCCCTCACAGCCACATCACCCTCACAATGTAACTCAAGTGTTTCCCATGCAGCTTTAGCAGTATCACAAGTTTGAACAAGTTTAAACATATGATTACCTATCCAGCTAAAAATAGCATTGAGAGCCTTCTCATTGTAGTTGTAGAGAGCAATTTCAGCGGCTGTCCATTGTCCCCTTGGCTTTGGCACCAGGTCAGCATCTCCATCTCTTGGCAGATAAGGGATGGTATAGCCTTCTAGTACAGCTTCCCAAGATTTGAGGTCGATGGATTTGATGTGGACTCTGAGTCTGATCTTCCAGTAGGCATAGTTGTTGGGACCTTCCAATACTGGCAACCTGCTGGTATTGGGGTTGGAGCTGTCCATCTTGTCGTATCAACGCCAAACACCGGTGAAGTTGGTGCTTGGCTCTGATACCAATTGAAATTGTGGATCGGGTTGATACGTTGTTGATGTTAACTTAACACTGAAGTTCTAACAGCAGTTTGTGTTCGCTGTTAGTTCGACGATGTTACTTTAACAGCAGACCAGAGTAACAGTTTGCAGCGGAATAAACAAACACGAATTTAAGAAGTGAATATAGGATTATATTAACTTCCGAGCCGTAGGCAAAATACCACAAGGGTTTAACAAAGGCGTTCTCACAACTCTCAAGCTCCTCACTCTCGAATTGTTCAAACTAAGCAAAGCACACAAGAGTTGCTTCGACTATCTCTAAAAGCTCCTCACTCTTAGATCTATTCTAACAACTTAAAAACTTTGCTAAAGCAAGACAACACTCAACAACTGTAAATTAATCTCTCGGATTGATTAGCTCGTGTCTCGTTGTTTGTCTTGATGTACTTCACACCTATATATAGGTTCTTGATCTTCGACTTCAAGGTGTGTTGTACACGGTTGGTAATTCTCTTTGTTTCCTTCTCGAACTCCTCTTCCTTGTTCTCGCAGTCCTTCTTGAATAAAAGTTCCTTCGCCAGTGATCTAGCTAAGGAAAGACTCCTTCTTCAATTCAGGACTTTCCCTTGGAAGCTTTCCTAGTCGCACTAGACTTCTTCTTTCCTTTTATAAGCCGTTTGCTTTAATTAAGGAAACTTCTCATCTTGGAAACTTTGAGCGTCCAACCTAATGCAAGTTTGTTTCCTGAATAATAATCAAAGACAACTACAACTGTGGAACTCAGTTAGTTAAGTGAATAAGGCAAAACAATAATAATAATAATAACTAGATTGTAAAACAGTTTCTGGACGTGCAATGTTACTCTAACATTGAAAATCTCAATGTTATCCTAACATCCAGAAAACTTGCACTTTCAAAAACATCTCTTTAATTCAACACCCAATCTTCCAAAGCATCACACTTTATTCTCCAACCTTAACAAACCTCATTAGACCTAAACTATACTACCTGCACAACCATCTATTTCAGTCAACAAAAAGCCTACCTAATCAAATTACAGTATAACACATATAAAAGGAAGAAATAGAATGCAATCCACAAGTTCCTATTTTTGGCCTCTAAATTGGGGGCATGCTTTTCAAGCTTCAAGATCCTCTTCTTCAGCTTACTATTTTCCAAACCCAACACCATGTTCTTCTGATTCATCTCAGGCTCCAATTTTCCCTTTTGGAATTCCTTCAATTTGGCTTCAATCTTTTTAATTCTCCTCCTCAACGTCGGTATCACCTCTCTTGTTCGCTCACAAGGGGGTTCATCGACCCAGAACCACAACCTACATCCCTTGTTTCCCTTGTAACATTGAGTGAATCAACGACGCGGATTCTTATCGGTTAGGAAGAGCTTTATAACCGCTGAACAACCGCACTTGCAATCAAATTCCTCCATTAGAGTAGTTTTTGACATCGATCGATTAGGGTTGTGGCGTTATTTTGTTAAATTTGTTGTTAATTTTTGGAATTAGGTTATTATGGTTCGTGGAATAATTCTATTCGGGGCTAATTTTAGGTTTAAATTGGGTTTGAATGAGTTAGCCGTTGAAAATAGGTGAAGTGTCAATTTTACCCCTCAAGGCTAACGTCAGTGATGCGTCATTTAGTCGAATAGTGACATTTTTTGGCCAAGATAGGTTGGAATGAGAGTTCAGGCCGTCGAGTGTCAAGAAATTGAAAGTTTGGACCGTCAAGTGTCAAAAATAAAAGTTTGGATAGGTAACTATCAAACGAGCCAAAGTTTGATAGGTAACTGAAAAATTTCCAATAAATAAACAAAACTCTACTCCCACACAATCACATCACAAATTTACAATAGCAAACTAATAATCATCAATCACCACAATATATCATTTGTAATATCCAAAACTTGAATACAAAATCACTATATCCAATCAACAATATCCAAAACTGAACAAATGATGGGAACTTTGGTGTAGAAAACAAAGAATGTAAAGTTAACAAATCAATTGTTACACCTAGATTCTTATTCTCGCAAGTGAACTAATTAAATAATAATAATAATTAAATAATAAGTATTGTCATGAACCACGTATCGTATCCCAATGGAGTTGTGGATGTACGCTTAAGTCACTTAAATGCAAAGCACTAATGGTTGTCACGGTTGCTATATCCGGGTTTGCATGGTGAATGCTAAATGAATGGAGAATGCTTTTACTGTAGAAAACATATGAATGCAGATTTTATGAAAACAATTTTGAATGTGGAACATCACTAACCTAGAATGCTTTGAATGTGAAAAAACGGTAATTTGGCATATGCTTGATTATAGTTTGAAGTCCGTATGTCTAATGGTTCCGTGACCTATAAGTGGACGTATCCTAACTAAAGAATCTATGAGTCTCTAATTACCTACCGCGTTAGCGAATTCTACCAAATTTTCAGTTGTTTTAGTAGAGATATCAAATATGCAATCCAATTAACTCATCATAATCTTGTTAACATAAACGGACATAATCAAGATTGATCTAGTGTGTTCTAGGGGTTGTGCATCAATTGTGTTAGCGTACCAAAATCATAAATCACATATATGTAACTAGCTTAACATCTACATTCTGGTCGTCCCAGATAGTGCCTCCGTTCATCCAATGGGAGTAAGACTAGTCACACATCATAAAAAACTATTCAATATAGACATACAAATCCATCAAACACGCATCAAACAATGTAAATAAACATTTTTTAAATCATAGTTACTCCCCTACTCTAAGCAACGAGTAGGTTCGTTTCTCATAGTCATGAGTTCAACAATCCATAATGAGTTAAATAACATAAAGAAAGTTAGAGATAGAGGAAAGCTTTTCAGATTTGGTGGAAAGTTGATGCTTTGGCGATCTTGTTGTTATTTTTTTATCCACAAACTATTCACTCCAAAACAATGACAAAAACTAAACTAGAACTAAACTTTGTTAGTGTTTCTCTCTGAAGACAGTTGTAAGCGCTTGTGAGCCTCTAAGAATTTGTGTCTTCTAAGTGTTGTTCTTTCTCCCCTATTTATAGGAAAGTCTTATTGCCCAACTTTTGTGAATAGGCGCATCTTAAACTGTAGAATGAGGCGATGTTGACCTGGAGAAGCGCAACCTTGCATTTCACCCGGTTACATGTGCAGCTCGCGCAACTTCTCTCCTCTGTCGCGCCACTCTTTGTTTCTCCTTTGCAACGTTTTGCTTCCTCTTGTTTCTCACACTGCATTCCTCTTTTGTGGCTCTTTCGTGCAAATTTTCCCATGTCGTACCGTTCTATCCTCGGCTTGGGCCGAAATTTGGACTTCTTTACGTGATGCGATTAGGGTTTGCCTCCTTTGCGTAGAGCCATGATCCTTGAAGTTGCTTCGTGAGGCTCTTTAAGCTCCGTTTTGTCTTGACTCGATAAAATCCTAAGAAAGCAGGAAACAATACTAAAATCAATAAATATGCACTAAGAATTATGCAAAAGCACAAGAAAATGAGTACTAGAGTCACGCTAAATAAATACTCTTAACCAACAACATTGAAATATCAATATAACAATGTCATGAGATAAGAACATCTCAAAAGTTACACCATCACTTAGCACAGTCCAACAGTATCACTGAAAATTGAAATTACTCAATCATCATCACCATTATCATCGTGAACATATGTCCCCATATCCCTATTTATATCTTTAGTGTTAGGACCAATATTATTTCTACGGAAATAAATTGGATATTTTATTGACTTCATTTTGGAAATTACTTAATTCAAGAATATTTGATTTGATAAAATGATTTAAGTGTGTTTGAGTTTCCATTTAGTCGAATGTATTCTTTCTTAATTTGGAAATTCAACATATTGAAATAATATATTTTTTGCAAGTCAAAAGTTTTCTAGTATTCTATGTGAGAATCTCTAATAAGGAAACCGTCTCTTTGATTGACTTGCCTCATAGAATTTGATAAAGCTATCTTTTCGTCTTATTTTGCAAATACATCCTAAAGTGTGTTGATTAACTATCTTTTGGAAAGTATTCTAAATCTTCTAATGTCGGAAAGGTTAGTTACTTTTGGAAGTAAAATGTTTGTTGCAACACCACCTGGTCTATATTGTTGCAATAATGGAATATCATTTGTTTGGTCAAATAGAATATTCCTTTCTTGATTAACAATATTATTCGTGTTAGAATATTTCTTAAAATATTAACCATGTAATCTTTTGTTTAGAAATTCATCTATTGCCTTATGAAATTATTCTATGAATAGTTACTTAAGGTAATGGATATTGTGTATCACTTTCCATATGATATGTAGCTTATTATCTTTCTATAATGATTAGAAACCGAATTAAATCATTTATGTTTAAAAAAGATCTAACATGTGTGAATGTAAGGAGAAATTAGCTATTTATGGAACGTTGCAATAGTCACGGGAGTGCACTTGCAACTGGTTGTGATCAACCTTATAAAAGAAGAAAACTTGGAGTAGATGGAAATTTATTTCAAAATTATTCTCCAAGTTAAAGTCAACGCTCTTCCAGATAAAATATATCTTGTTATATTATGTTTTGATTCTGGAAAATATTTCTTAAGACTTTCCTAGTTTAAATGATCATGCCCCAATAGGTTATTTTAGAAAAGTATTGTGTTTTGATTCTGAACTTATTTCTCAAGTCATTCCTAGTTTACTTGATCCCGTCAAATCAGGATATACATGGAAAGATGTTGGTGAGATTGTGGTATATATCTTTGTCTTTCCATGTTTAACATGATCCTGTTGAATCAGGATAATTAAGAAAATAGGATATATTTGATTTAATTTTATTATCTTTATCTTTGTATGAACCGATTTATATTCCAATTGATCTGGATGTGATTATAGAATACATATGTGGAATATTTATGTATCTTTTGATTACAGAACGAGTCGGTTAAATTTGGAAAGCTTGCAAGTTGGCCCAAGAATGTGGGATCTAATGCAATAACTACTTAGCAGGGAGGATTTGTACTATGTAAAAGTAGAAGACTCGAAGACAAAGAAGAACACGGAACTGGAGATAATGTCTAAGTTATTTTTATTTGTATAAGAGTAAATTACCTCTTTGTATTAAATTATTAAAAATTTTAAGGCGAAGAAACTTCATGTGAACTTGAAGATTTCTAGATTCAAGTGAAGTACATTAGTAAGGTGTATCATTAGGTATTAAGAAAGTAACTAGAGGGAGTCTAAATTACTAGTACCAAGTAAAGCATGAGCGAGTCAATCATGTACTAAGTGAAAAAATAATTCAGTTGATTATAGGCCAAAGCCAAGTGGATTAGGTCTGTTGAGACGCAAACCACTATAAAAATCAATATGATTCTGTTTTACTTACTTTCTTGTTGAGACACGTAGTTGTTATAACATTGTCTAAAATATAATTAAAACACTTAAGATCTTACATTTAGTACCGGATTCGGCAATAGATCGTATTATATATATGTGAGTCGGTTACAAGTGAGTGATCTAATAATAGAACGAATCTATCTCAAATCAGGCCTACACTATGTATCTCGCGTAGACTTGGTCCGGAACACCTTGAATTAACGCTTCGATGCTTGGATGGCAGTGGTATATCGGTGACTAGATCAGACGTATATCGGTGATTGTCTTCGACATGATATCGAGGACGCCCCTCGATGTGATATCAGTAGTGTGGTTGTATGACGTATCAATGGAGCACCAGGTTATCCCGATATCGAGAGTGAGATCGAGGATTTGTTTCGATGTGATGCGTGGTAGCTGAGGGATAATAATTGCTTACTTTGGGATCCGAGCACCGCGTATTTATAGACCTCGGGATCCGGGGACCACAGTAACATATCGGTGATTATTACCGATATGATATCGAAAGTGGTCCCCGATATGGTCAAATACGGGCCTGGTTTGGGCCAGGCCCAATATGAGGGAAATGCCCATATCATGTAGTCCCCCAATTTGGGGATTCTTATCTTAGAGATAAGAATTCGCAAATTTAATTTTAAATTTTTGGGTTACCTGTACCCCTCGTCCCGCCAGTTCAAATGACGGAGGTCAAATTTGCGGGGAATGCACTTTGTGATAAATTTCGCTGGACTCCCAAGTACTGTGGATGTATAATTTGAGGTCTTCATTTGAATTCTTCGTTCGCCGTACGGGATTTTAAATTCCTCACACATCTCGGGATTGCGCTCTGTGATAAACTTTGGTGAACCCCTCAGTGCGTCCGTGCTTGCCCCTGTCCTTTTATCTATATCGAATATCAATATCGATGTGAGATCGAAACTTTGTTTCGATCTAGCCTCTCCGATATCTATAAATAGGGCTTCCAATGAGGTGAAACTCACTTTGGCTTTTAGCGAAAATTCGTTGTTCTTCTACAAAGTACGTCGAATTTCACTTTCGATATCATTTTCGATATTACTTTTGATATCTCTTTCGATTTTGATTTTTCTCCTTTAGTGCGTCAGTATGTCGTTTGCCGGGGACAGTGTTGGCTCAGGTTTTCCCGATATGAATTTCGAAGAGGTCAGAATGGGATTTTTGGAAAACGAGATGTTTGGGCCTGACCAGTACGGTGCTAAATTCTCTGCTCCGCCAGAAGCTGACGGCCCCAATGTAGATGAATGGAGCTTTGGGGTCAGCCCCCCTGAAATACAAGACCTCGGAGAAATACGAGGATATGACGTCTCATGTTCCTCATCATGCTGGTTATTACTCCGACGAGTATGACATCCCCGAGGGGTATAAGGTCATATTCCCTAGTGTGGATCAACGAATGCATACTCCGCCAAAAGGCCGCATTACTGTTAATGCCAAGTATTTTAAGAACGGACTGCGCTTCCCGATCGATCTTGCGGTTACTGCCATTGTGGCGAGCATCGGGGTCTGCTTGGGACAGCTATCCCCCAATTCTCTGGGGTTGTGTCATGAGAGCGTTGGGTGCCCATTGCGGAGCTAATGAGTTCTGGCAACTCTTTAGTGTCATGGTCAACAGGAAGGGCGGTGACAAAGGGTTTTTTTGTGTGCGGGCCCAGGCGGGACTTAGGTTCGTGCAATATACTCAATCCAGCTGGGGGCCGATGCCGATGCCGCTACAGATGCGGAACGTAGACAGCTGGGGGCCGATGCCGCTACAGATGATGTACCTCCACTCGTCAAGAAGAGGGGTCGTGAGGGCGTACGCAAGAATGCGAAGAAAACTGTTCCCTCATCGAGTGGAAATACTTCTGGGGTGGGTGGTGCCTCGCAGTCTCAACATGACGTTGATGTCGGGATGTCCACGGGGCCAAAAGGAAAGAGTGAGGAGGGTAGTTCAAGCGGGGATCACAGCGGTCTCTTCCGATCTGTAAGTAGTCTTTGTGTCTATTGGATGTGTATTTCCTTTGGGTTTTCATTCGATTGAGCAACCAACTCCTTATTGTGGATGTGCAGGTGGCGGGCTTTTTGAAAGGTTTCTTGGCGATGGCTGTTAAGGGACAATCGGATCATGCCGAGTCGCTCTGGGTTACCAATGGTTTGCTCGAGAAACTGGGTGAATACGATCCCGTTGCTACCGTGCAGCTCCAGCACGAGAGAGACGAGGCCCTGGATATTTTGAAGGCCATCGAGAGTAATGTGAGAGGCCTGTTAAATGATAATAAAAGGTTGATCGCAGAGCTCGATGAGTCTCGACTTATTGCTGGTCGTGAGGCATCTCGTCGGGAGGCAGTTGAAGCCGAGGCCGCAATTCTGAAGGACCAATTAGCCCAGGCTGAAAGGCACATGCAGTGCATGACGCTGAGCAAGAACCAATTGACCAGTGCGGCCAAACAATTCCTTCTGAGTCGGTCCTATAAGATAATGTGTGCTGAGCGGGGCTTGCTCGAGCGGGAGGAGGCCAAAGCCTCCGTTATAGGTCAAATTCAGCTGGAAGGTGGTTTTAAAGACGGTTACGACCCTTCAGCCATAAATCCGTTGAAGGGGCCGGACGGGCAATTTCCTAAAGATTCTGACGATGACGACGAAGATCTGGAGCCGGAAGTGGAGTACCGCGAGATTATCGAGCAGAAGAGTCTGGCGTTAATCCATATTAAAGGGGCTCCTCGTTATCCCGGTTGAGAATTTAGGGATTTGTATTTTTTCTTTTGGCCCAATTGCCTCTATATGTAACCTTATAGTTTTACTCGTTAATTCAATCAATCCTTTCTGTTTGTCCTGATTTATATTTGTTCATACGTATTCAATGGTGTGATTGCTTGTGTTATTATTACGCCTCCTTGTTGTGTCGCCTATCGGTTATACCGGATTATTTTAACTAATCACCCTAATCGCATGGAGGTGCTTATGTTTCTGTTCTCTACAGTCCGACCCCGTTATCACATGGAAACCGTTATTACTCACATGTTTTAAGGTCGAACTCGTTATCACAAGGGATGTTTTCTTGTGGGTAGGGGCCCGTCCCGTTATCACGGGGAATTCTTTCTTATATGTAGGGGCCCGTCCCGTTATCACAAGGGAACCCGCTACCGTTCCAAGTCTTAGGATCAACCCCGTTATCACAGGGGATTTATTCTTGTGGGTAGGGGCGCATCCCGTTATCACATGGAACCCTCTACCGTTCAAATATTTACTGTCGACCCTGTTATCACAGAGGATATTTTTCTTGTGGGTAGGGGCGCATCACGTTATCACAGGGAACCCGCTACTGCTGAAATGTTTACGGTCGACCCCGTTATCACAGGGAATATTTTTCTTGTGGGCAGGGGCGCATCCCGTTATCACAGGGAATCCGCTACCGTTCAAATGTTTACGGTCGACCCCGTTATCACAGGGGACATTTTTCTTGTGGGTAGGGGCGCATCCCGTTATCACAGGGAACCCGCTACCGTTCAAATGTTTACGGTCGACCCCGTTATCACAGGGGATATTTTTCTTGTGGGTAGGGGCGCATCCCATTATCACAGGGAACCCGCTACAGTTCAAATGTTTACGGTCGACCCCGTTATCACAGGGGATATTTTTCTTGTGGGTAGGGGCGCATCCCGTTATCACAGGGAACCCGCTACCGTTCAAATGTTTACGGTCGACCCCGTTATCACAGGGAACCCGTTACCGCTCATGGGTAGGAGCCCGCTCGTTATCACAGGGGAACCCGTTACCGCTCATGGGTAGGAGCCTTTTCTTTGTAGATGACCCATTACCGCTCATGGGTAGGAGCCCGCCCGTTATCACAGGGGAACCCGTTACCGCTCATGGGTAGAAGTCTTTTCTTTGTAGATGACCCGTTACCGCTCATGGGTAGGAGCCCGCCCGTTATCACAGGGGAACTTGTTACCGCTCATGGGTATGAGCCTTTTCATTGTAGATGACCCGTTATCGCTCATGGGTAGGAGCCTGCCCGTTATCACAGAGGAACCCGTTACCGCTCATGGGTATGAGCCTTTTCTTTTGTCTTTTTGTCTATGTCCCTTGGTGACACTGTCATCGTAGAGTCTATGTGTCATTAGGCCCTGTAAAACATCACAGACAAGAAAGGTTTTTCAATGTAAAAGCTTATGTGAAAGCACGAAATGATGCGCTTGTGTTATCTGCGGAGTGTTCCCTCAATCTGGGAGTTTCAGTTTCCGCTGTGTTCTAACATGCCTGTTGTACCTGTTTAGATGGATAACATTGAATAATCTGGGGCGATGCCCCTTGAATCCGTTCTTTTAAGAAGCGAGGGTTTAATATTCCCTCTGTCCTTTTTAGACATAGGAATGTGTGATCCTCCGGGTTATGTACCTGTAAGAGGGTGATGTGTTAAACATATATCTATGGGACTACTCCCTAAATTCTTCATGCAATTCTCTTCACTTCCGTAATATCCGATTAGGACATATCCCTGCATGAAATATGAGATTCCATAAAGCAAAACTAAAAAGTAGTGACGGATAACGGTCGAAGGCTAGGTAAACCCAACCCGCCTACGTATCCCGTTGAATGGGGAATCAGACCGGCATAGTTCCCCCTGTTTTAGTTACATGCCGACCCACGGAGGGGCAAAATAAAAGATAACGGTCGAAGGCTAGGTAAACCTAACCCGCCTACGTATCCTGTTGAGTGGGGAATCAGACCAGCGTAGTTCCCCCTGTTTTAGGTTTACAAACTAACCCGCGATGGGGCAATGTTTCAAATCTTCTAGCGTAATTTAAAAACTACCGAAATCTAAAATATTGTCCTGTTTGTTCCTCATGGTGATCACTCCATAGCTTATTGATCCTGATTTGGCCCGATTGCTTCTTCCTCTGTTTCTCTAATTCTTGGCAACATAAGAGAAGTGATGTAGCAGAACCAAGCCTCCTCCTAGTTAGCGACCACTTCTCTGACCCCTCCTCCTGCTGGGAATTTCACCTTCTGATGGAATGTGGATACCACCGCTCTTATCGCGTTCAGGGCTGGCCTGCCGATTATGACATTGTATGCGAATGGTTGGTCCACGATTGTATATTGAACATTGATAGTTCGCTTGTGCGATTCTTGTCCAAATGATGTGGGAAGGTTCACTTGCCCTAGGGGGATTGTTTCTGCTCCACCGAATCCCACCACTGGCGTACGGACCTGTTCAACTACATGGTGGCCGAGTGCCATCTTCTCTAAAGCATGCGCAAATATAACATTGGTGGAACTACCATTGTCTATCAGTACCTTGTGTACAGCGTAGTTAGCGATATCAAGCTGAACAACCAAGGGGCAGTCAAGCTTGCCTGCCTGGATGGCTTCGGGGCTGAGATCCAAGAGGTCCCTGTCGGAAAACGTGATAACCTCGTCTAGAAGCTCCGCAATTAGCGTCGTGAATCCGACGAATCGGTCCTTATTCAATCCGCGGGTTATCTTCTTCCTCTGGTTGGTGGAATCTGCTCTCGCGGTCCCACCGCTTATCACATTAATCACCCCCTCGAAGGTGCATTATTTATTGTATCGCGTCCTTGTCCACTCTCAATTGCCTTAAGGCCCTCCCTTCTTGGGGATTGGGACCACTCTCTCGATTCAGTATACTGCCCGCTCGCCTTAACGAACTCTATTAACCTCCCGTCCTTAATCAATCTCTCGATCTCATTTTTCAGGTCATAGCAATCCTTCGTGTCATGGCCTTCATGGCGGTGGTACTCACAGTAGCGCCTAGGTTTCTTGGTGAAATCCGTCTCCTTGATTTTCCGAGGCACATTTAACCAATTCCTGCTTTGTGCGACGGCCAAGATAGTGCGGATGTCCTGGTTGAGGGGGGTATATCTCTTCGGCGACCTGTCTGTTCCTCCCCTGCTCCTGTTCCATGCCTCTCTACCCCTTTCCCTGCCGGATTCCTGGGGTCTAAGCTTAGCTACCATCATTGCGTCTTCGTAAATCACAGTATGTGCCAACTCGTTTATCCGATTGATGGTAGGTTCTGTGAGCTTGATCAACTATTTGGCAAATCTATTGTGCGTCGTTGCCCTGAATAGGGTCTGTAACACTTGTCCTCCGTAGGGGTTGTCCACTTTCAGTAGCTCCTCACTGAATCTGTTCATGAATTCACCGAGAGTTTCCCTCTCTCTCTGTTTCAACGCTTCTAGATGGTACATGCTTGTCTTCATTCGCTTCTGACTGGAAAAGTGGTTCTCCAACCTCTCCTTCATCTGCTCGAAGCTAGAAATAGATCCCACTTCGATTATGTTAAACCAGTCTAACGTCGCCCCTGTCAGCGTTGTTGCCATTATTTTTGCCTTAATGCCCTCGGAAAAGTCTTGTAAGTTCAAGAGACTCTCCACGGCGTGGATGTGATCCCTTGGGTCACTCTTCCCATCATATGGTTTTATGGTCGGAATCTTGTCTCCTCTGCACAATACTTCCTTCTCGATTTCACAATAGAAGGGAGTCAACGGCCGTCGGTATCCAACTGATGTGGCTCCACGGTTTTTGTTCCTTCTCCCAGCTTCCATGTCCTTCGTCATTTTAACTGTTTCCCTTATCATGTTACGTCTGTCCTCCTCAAACGTCCTGGCTCTCCGATCATTCTCTGTACCATCACTTACTTCTACCCTCTCTTCACTTCTGGCTCTTGTCCAACACCCTCTTCCCGCGTTGTCCCTTCGACCCCCTTCCGGGATCTCCTCTTCGTCCCGTTCTTGCCTTGTCCTTCGTTCCACTATGCATGGCAGCAAAGTCTCCATTGTAGCGTCAAGCGCTGCTTTCATAGAAGCGTTGATCTGCGCTAACATCTCCGGGGTTATGGCGGCAGGGGCAACGGCGCTCTGTCCTACAGCCCTCACCTCCTCTAAGCGGGGAGGATCCGTGTTTGGCATCTCGGTCAATGGGACATCCGCCGCCGGGTTTTCAGTGGCCAGGCCCTCGGTAGTAGGTTCTGCAGTATTTGGCGCGACAAAGGTTGGACCTGCATTCGTGGCTCGCGGCGGCCTCCCGGGCCCGCGCCTTCGTCGTGGTTCATTCTGTGCTGGAGGAAGCACCATCTCGACTCGGGTCATTGTCTGTTCTTGGTCAATCGGCCGTTGAGGGAGTGGTGTGTCCTCAATCCTCGTGCTTCTAGTCACAACTCCGTTAAACTCGGATCGGGTCCTCCTTCCTTGCATCTTGGTGTCCTCGTCCGTGAACTGGTGTTCCCACAGACGGCGCCACTGATTTGGCAATAGATCGTATTATATATATATATATATATATATATATGTGAGTCGGTTACAAGTGAGTGATCTAATAATACAACGAATCTATCTCAAATCAGGCCTACACTATGTATCTCGCGTAGACTTGGTCCAGAACACCTCGAACCAACGCTTCGATGCTTGGACGGCAGTGGTATATCGATGACTAAATCAGACGTATATCGGTGATTGTCTTCGACATGATATCGAGGACGCCCCTCGATGTGATATCGGTAGTGTGGTTGTATGACGTATCAGTGGAGCACCAGGTTATCCCGATATCGAGTACGATATCAAGAGTGAGATCGGGAATTTGTTTCAATGTGATGCGTGGTAGCTGAGGGATAATAATTGCTTACGTTGGGATCCGGATACCGCGTATTTATAGACCTCGGGATCTGGGGACCACAGTAACATATCGGTGATTATTACCGATATGATATCGAAAGTGGTCCCGATATGGTCAAATACGGGCCTGGTTTGGGCCAGGCCCAATATGCGGGAAATGCCCATATCAGTACCCAGACAAAGTAGCATAAAAATATGTAATTTAATAGTATAAAATATCGAAATTTAAAAGAATAAAATGTATACCATAAAATTACAATTACATATTGATTGTTGAGAACTTGAAGCACCTTCAACAATTTGTTTTTTTTTTTCTCTAAACATTTATTTCAGTTCATTATAATTATGTTTTTGTTCACCACCTTTTCAATAGACTCATATTCAATTGTATCTTAGTAGTTTTTATCACACTTCATCAAAATCACACCAACTTATGTAAGTTAGTAACATTGTCAAATTGAAAATAATAATCAATTAAATTTTGTATAAAAGAATAACACAAATAAAATGACATATCGTTTCTCAGAAAGATATTTATAATGCACAAATACAAAAATTATTTACTCTTGTATGCTCCTACATAGTTCTCTTTTTCGTATGAATTTGCACAAGCACACTCCAATTACGTTTTGTCTTAATAGTTTACTAGCGATTTTTGCAAATATGATCACCACCAAATAGACTCCACCATACATCTTAAGAATTGAATAAATTAGAACGTAATTATTAGGATCAAGGATATATAGTTAACCAATGATCCAAAACATAACAAGCATACATGGATAGGTGTCTTTTAAACTGATCTTTGATATGTTACGTCCAAAGGTCCCTTCACGCTCTCGAAACATGGTCATTTCTTTCACCAAACTCTCTCTTATAGGAATGTTTAAATATTCAGAGGTTGAAAATTGTTTAGCTCTTATCATTGATGGATTAATCATGTGTAATAAATTGATAGCAATTTAAATGATGGAATTTGTGCATTTTATTGATGGGGCTTTGCAGCAATCAACGAAAATATAGTATTTTTATATATATATATATATATATATATATAAATTGGTTTCTCAATATAAAATTTTTTCGTGATCACATTTCAATCTTATATTAGGGCACATGTTAAATACAATAGACCAATACATGACGCGTCATTATTTTTTACAAGGTACCGCACTTGCAACAGACAGATAAGAAATATCATGCTTTAGAAATTTTATGATCTTGTCTCAAGTGTGCCTTGTGAATAATTAAATTAGTTGATGCAGGATCCTCAGCATCATATATGAGATGGTGCACTAAATAATTACTCGATGCAAAAATTTACTTTTTATTTAACTTAATTAATTAATTTGTTGTTATATCATGATTAAACCAGATGAGACTTTCACTAATTTCATTTTTTTTTGTGAATAAGGAAAGGAAATGCCCTTAGTTACATCGTTCTCTAAAATAGAAACATAAGTGGGAGGGGATTGTGCCATAAGCTACATTCGCTCTGTTTAGTACTCGGATATTTTGCCAATGCATCTGCAAGAGTATTCTTTGATCTCGGGATTCAACGGAATTTGTGTGCCCATGGTTTGTGAAGTAAGACACAACACTCCTCAATCTTCTATTGTAGACTATGGTCGCTTATTGAAGCATATGTTATAATGGTATACGCCTCCTTTGAGTCAGACTCCACTTCGATTCTTTGAATGCTTTTTTCCCATGTGAGACTCAAAACCAATCTTATCAGCTCCAATTCCGTTTCTAGACCTGTAGGACACACAATCCTAGCAGCGAACCCCCAAAACCATTTGTCATTTTTATCTCGTAAAACACCCCCCACAGCACCATAATTCAGAGAATCAACAATTCTTCCGTCGACTTTCAACTTCAAACAGATCACATTCAGTTTTTTCACACAAGTCGCAGTCGTATTTTTATGTCTCTTGAAAGTGTTGTTGAGGTCCATAACTAGTTATTCTATACGATGCAATATCACCATTGTACCTTCAGCTTTCCCTCTAAATACTCGATGATTTGTAGCTTTCCATAGTTCGCATATACTATGATCTTCCACAGTGCGCTAGACAAAGGCAACTTGATAATGTTGTTGCAACTAAGATTGTGCTTCAGTCGCGTTCCCTCGTTGTATTCCATGAACTGCTCGAACAGAGGTCCCTCAAGCAATTTGAACCATATCTTCTTTGAGGCAATGTAGACCCTTAGAATATGCATAATAGATTCGGTTTTGTTCCCACAAACCTCGCAGCTTTTCCCATCTGTAAGCTTTCTGGATTTTCTAAGTTTATTCGTCTCAAGCTTTTCTTAAAGTGCCAACCAAACAAAGAATGTGATTTTGTAACTACACAGTAGATTCCACACCCCAGTCAATCCGGTTCCTGGTATGAGGCTTAGCAAAGTATGTACGATGGATAGCCTTGTACGCACTCTGACACAAAAACTCCCCATTCACAGTTTCACTCCGAATCACCCTATTTTCCTCTTTGCTCAAGAGAAATATTTGTATAAGTATTTCCTTCTTCCACTCATCCGGGATAGGTGTCACAATATGATTAAAATCTCAGTTCCCCGCCTCGTCCACCAAATCTGCGATAGCCAAACCAAAACCCGCAGGCATAATATTAGGAATTACCTGGCACAATCTCACACTTCCTAACCAATTATCGAACCAGAATAGTGTATTCTTCTCGTTCCAAATCTTCCACCGAATGAAGGGGGAAATCAGCACCATACATCTAACTATCCCTTTCCATGTTGGGTTGTCGCTCAGTTTAGCAATATAAGTATGAAGCTTTGTGTTTTTGAGATATTTAGCATTAATCAACTCCATCCAAGCGCTCGGCGTTTGCCTCAAAGTTTTCCAACATATCTTAGAAAGGAGGGCTTCATTATTAACATGTTGTGTGCCACAGCTTTAAGCCTTTTTCCTCTTTGCGTTGCGTGACTCGGTTCCAACCAACATGGTGTATTTTCCTTACATCTAGATTGCTTGACCAAAAAACTCATGGTTTAAACAGTCTAATATGTTGCATAGTTTTACGGGAAACCAACTTAAATGCATGACATGTATATGTATAGTCGTCGCCACCGACTGAATTAAAGTCGCCCTACCTGCAAGAGAAAGAGTGTTTACTTTCCAACTTGAATAGCGCGCAAGTAACTTCGCCAGTATATCATTATGATCCTCACAGCTCGCGCATCCTTGAACCAATTGAACCCTGAGATACTTCCCCAGATGCATAATGCGAGTGAATCTCAGTCTTTGTTGAGCTTGAGACCTGAGGAATTACAAATTGCATCTAAAATATCTTTCATTTTCTTTGTAGTCTTAAGCGAGGCTTTCCCCATCAAAAATGGGCATATGCGAAGAATATAGAAGAAATCTTTGGTCCCCCACGGCATGGCACTAACGGTTCCTAATCCCCCTCCTCAACCGACACCTCAATCATATAAGCAAGTCTCTCAACGCACAATACAAAAAGATACCGAGATAATAGATCTCTTTGCCTAAGCCCATAGCCATGATGAATTTCTCAAGGGGTTCGCCATTCCAAAAAAATCTAGTTAACGCATTTCGAACGCAAAACATGATAAGCTTAATAATATGTAAAGAAAAATTGAAAGCGGTCAAAGTTTCCTCTAAATATTGCCAATTGATCTTGTCGTATGTCTTCTCAAGGTCAAGCTTAAGATTCATACACCCCTTCTTGTTCTTCTTTTTGGACTACGTAGAGTGAAGGATTTTCTGCATTAGAAAAATATTGTCCTGCGTGCTACGACATTTAATGATGCTTGACTAGGTCGGAGCAATAATAATAGGCATAATGTCTCTCAGTCTTAACGTAATACACTTTGCAATAAATTTGTAGATCACTTTACAAAGTGATATAGGTCTAAGTTGAGATATGACACTGGGGCCATTTACCTTTAGGATCAAGCAAAGATATGCACTACAAACATTAGGGTCGAACGAAGCATCTCTCAGCACCTCTAGAACAAACTATAGTAAAGAATGTTCATCCAAATCCAGTAGCGTTGATATACCACGACCTGAATGTCGTCGGTTTCCAAGGCCTTGTTAGTATGCGTGGGCCACATGGTTATTTTTAACTCACTCAAAGAAATATCTTGCCCCGCATGCAACTTGTTATCCCCCTTCAATCGTCGTTGAAGTCATGAAACCCGAAGTGCAGGCGTATGAGTAATTTCCCCCATAAAAGCGATTGAAAATATCCTCATGCATGTGCTTGCAGT
This sequence comes from Linaria vulgaris, assembly GCA_948329865.1. Classification (NCBI taxonomy): domain Eukaryota; kingdom Viridiplantae; phylum Streptophyta; class Magnoliopsida; order Lamiales; family Plantaginaceae; genus Linaria; species Linaria vulgaris. The sequence goes on from OX415250.1 coordinate 66,491,479, forward strand.
CCTTCTTGGTTTTTAAACCATTCTCCATCAATTTTAAGAATTAAAGTTTGATTTTGTTTTCTACATGTGATCATCAACCTGTGGAAGAAACCCGTGTTATGATCCCCCAAGTCTAGCCATTTAACTCTATATTTTGATTCCAAAACGTTGCATATTGCCTCAGAACCTCATTATATTCATCCAAGAGTTCTTTCTCTAGATTTATAAGAAACGCATTCGGATTTTGCGCTAAACTCCGCTGCGTACCCTCCAACGTCTTGAGAATATTTTTCTTGTGATTAAAGATGTTACCAAAACAATTATTATTCCATTTATGGAATATTATTCACGGCATGGACCAGGTCTCCATTTGCCTTACATATTTCTCTCATCGTGTCTTCGCAATCAGGATGTGAAAGCCACATGGCTTCAAACCGAAATGGCATCGTCATAGCTCGCATCTATCTCTTTAGTATTCGTGAGGATAGGGTGGTGGTCCTCATGAGTTTGGGGTAGATGAATAACCACGTTCTCTGGAAATTTCTCCAGCCATTGCGTGTTTGCCAATCCTATGTCAATACGTTCCTGAATAATTGTCTTACCCTCACATTTATTCGTTCTCTTAAACTTAGGTCCATTGAAGCCCATGTCTTGCAAGTTCCATGTGTGAATATGGAGCTAGAATTCTCTACACCGAGCGTGAACCTTCCTTCAACCCCCAAGTTTTTCATGCACAAAACAAAATCCGTTGAAGTCCCAGTGGACCAGCCATAGCCTATCGATAATTTGCACCCATTCCTCTAATTTTTCAAAGGTGCGCAGCTTGTCAACTTTGGTATCTTTCACTTAGATCCCCAAAAGTGCCCACATCTTGAGATTTTTAGGTCCTACCAATGCATTAATACATTGATCCTCCACATTCTTGATGTCAACGTCTATCCCCGCTGAATTCCAAAGCATCCATATATCCCCCACTAATACCCTTTGAAGGCGCAATACAGAAGTCAGAAAAATCGAGAAATGGAGCAATCCCATAGGCCCTTTCTTGTGAAACTCTTGTTTCTAGAAAAAAAAAACATTTGGGGTTGTGTGTTCTAACAATATCCCCAAAATTGACTCTAAAGTCCTCGTCTCCGGCTCCCTGACAATTCCAAGAAACAATCTTCAAATAAATATCTATCAATGGTAACAAATAGACCGGGTTCTCAACAATCAGACCCATCCATTGCATCGTCAGTTGCCTCAGTGTTTCCAGCACTAAGTACTCTTGTATGTGATTCTCCCAGGTACCCTTGCTCAACTTCTGCCACCAGATTTGGAGATTTTCTATTCTCTTGATGCATATGATGTTTATATCCAGCTGCCATATCATTGGAGATACCTCGAACACCATGATGTTCCTCGGATCGATTTGTTATATCCATGAGGGACTGGCGAATTTGTGTATTTCTGTTCAGAACTCCCAGAATTAAGGTAGGATCCACACCATTAGATTCCCATTCACCATCTCGACGTTCAGTTCTTCCTCGTGGTTCATTGGTGGTGATGCCTTTCGCAAGGGGAGGTTAAGTTGTTTGTGCAAAAGAGATGATCGTTGCTTCTGCACTAGCAAGTATCGAGAAGGAGTTTCTATTAGCGTTCCAGGCTGAAGCGATGCTCATACCCTTGGACAACCCAACTAATTTGTTTTTTTGTTTCCCTTTAGGTACAGTTCTTTTAAGAATCGAATTAGGGAGAATTCTTTTCCCCGTGGTGTTCTCTTCTACACTCCTTACCTATGTTAAATTCTATAGATTGTATTATAACAAGAATTTGTGTAGGCCGCGTTACTCTCGTAGGAATAGAATTCTCCTTCACCAAGATTTTTCCTTCACCATTTGTCGTGTCTTTGGCTCCCGAGTTCACTCTTGTTGCAAACCGTTTCTCAGGTACTTCCATCCACTCGCTAAATTCACTTTTGTTTACCTTCTTCAGCAGTCATTGTGTCGGGGCAGCCTCTTTGTCTGAAGCATCAATCGTCCCCTTTTTCCAGTGTCACCGTAATGATTTCTTTCTCTTTGTAATCTTTTCCCGTGTGACAACACAACCACACGTGTAACACAACGACGGTAAATTCTCCCTTTAATCCGTACTCCCCTCACAAGAGGTTTATTTATCGGAACTTGGACACAGAACCTCGCGTATTTACCTCGTGAGGCCGTGAACATATACACGTTGATCTTAATAGGGTCCCGATACACTTGATTATCGTTTTGATCACTGACTCTCAAAAAGTCTTTAAGGGAGGATATTCAACACACGCACCCATGTAATCGCATGTTCAATAACATCATTTTCGAACTGAAAATCTTGTGTCCACATCCGGATGGATAAGAAATTCGCTGCCAATTGCCATGGCCCATGTGTGAGTATAAAAGCTCCCTTCGCATTTGGTTGATGCCCTTGTGACAGTAACTCCCATAACCAAGATCAACTAATTCACTTCCCTCTGTTAATTTCCACATGCCCGAAAGTTTATTCACCAGTGTTGGGTAGTACCACAATCTGCCTAAGGTTTTAACGACGAAGGCATACTTCCATTGCTACATCATTATGTTCTCGAGTTCATCAGAAAACTCAATTGATTGGAACGGGCATGCTCGGAAGAAGGCTAAACTCTAATTTTCGTGCATTCTTCCACAACTTTATTATAGTCGATTCTCATATCCTTAGGGCGAACCTTCGTCAACTTATTACATGTGGTAATGTTTGGCAACTGTTGATTTTGATACTGCGAAAATAAATTTCTGGTGCATGTTGATAAATATCGTTGTTGATCGCCATCGCTCGCCAGAGACTATGGTAAACTATTGTTCATTTATTTTTAGACTTTCGTAGCCCTAGTTGTTTTCATTAATTTCATATTCAGATATAGTTATTCAGTAAATTTTATTGGGCAAATACATTTTTCTGCCCGATAATTTATCCGAAACTTCACTTTTGCCCTCTAATTTTTTGGGGCAAAAAATTGCCCGCTAACTTTTACATTTTTGGCAAAAAGGCCCATCACGCTTCACAATGGGCTTGGTCCAAAATCCGGTGACAGGGAGTGACATGGACGACACTGTGACGCCACGTGGTTCCACGTAATTCATTTTCCTTTTTTTTTTTAAACCCCATTTTGATTTTTATATTAAAAAATTTATAATTAACTTTATTATATAAATTTTAAAACTTATAATATGATTCTAATTTAAAAAACTAATTTTTAATATTTAAAACAAAAACCATGAAAACCAAAAATAAAAAATTAAACCCAAAACAATAGTGATAATATCTTTTTAATATAATTAAATTTTATTTTTCGGTTTTTAATTATTAAGAAATTACTATATTTAATTTTTTTAAGAAAATATAACTATAAATCTTTAAATAAATTTAAAATCTTCCTAATATAAATACAACTTTAAATCTTTATAATAAGTTTAAATTATAAATATTATAAATGAAATTTAATATATAATTCTAAAATAAATAACTAATATTTTTTTAAAAATAAAATAAACAAATAAAAGGCCCCCCACCATCGCCGCCGTCACCCCACCCCCCCACCCCAACCAGCACCCGCCACCATCTCCATCGATCACCACCACTCTCACCATAACCACCATCGTCGCCGTCACCCCCCCCCCCCCCAACCAGCACCCGCCACCACGAATCGGAGACCACCTCCACGAATTGGAGACCACCACCACGAATCGAAGACCACCACCACGAATCAAAGACCCCGCGTTACAGCACGAATCGGAGGGGAAGAGCAAACCCTATCTGATAAGGCATCGTGAATGGTAGTGGCGGTGTTGTTCGATGGTGGCGGTGTTGTTCGATGGTGCCATGGTGGTTATAGTGAGAGCGGTGGTGGTCGATGGAGATGGTGGCGGGTGCTGGTTGGGGAGGTGACGGCGGGTGCTGATTGGGAGGGGGTGACGGCGGCGATGGTGGTTATGGCGAGAGTGGTTGTGGTCGATAGAGATGGTGGCGGTGCTGTTTGGGGGTGGAGGTGGGGGACCTTTTCTCTGGATTTTTTTTAAATTATTAGTTATTTATTTTGAAAGTATAAATTTAATTTTATTTATAATATTTATAATTTAAAAAAAATTATACGTGGAGCCAGGTGGCACTACATGGCGTTCGAAGTGGGCTCCGCAGTCGGCACGTAGGTCTGTAATAGGATCGGGCCCATTGTGAAGCTCGCTGGGCATTTTTTGAAAAAAAAAATTAAAAGTTACTGGGTACTTTTTTGGCCCGAAAAATTAGAGGGCAAAAGTGAAGTTTTGGATAAATTATCGGGTAGAAAAATGCATTTGCCCAATTTTATTTTTAGTTATGGAAATACCTTTAGTAGAGAAATTATGTCATGCAATTGTTGTATTGTTAGCGTGGTACAACACCTACTAATTCATAGTTGAGATGAGATTATTCTATTTTGTAGAAAAAAATAATTATAGCGCATAATATTCTTTCCTCTCAACCCCACAATCCTCGCACCCAAGAAAGAAAATAAACCTTAAAAGAAAACGGCAATTGAAATTGAAAATGATTCACATAGTGCATTATGATTTTAGTTTTCCCGGCCCGTAATAATAGAATTATCTTCAAAAACTATTATGTCTTTCATGATCTGATTGATATCTCTCTTCTGGTTCAATTCTTAGATTTTCCAAAGAGAGATATCATTAGACGTGTTGGATCATAAAATTCTGTTCTGTAATAATAATAATAATAATAATGGCATCCAAAGATGCAGCCGCCCAAGCACTTGCCAAGAAATCTCAGAAGCCCATCTGTATGCTTTCTTTTAAAATATCTGCATTATATTCATCGTGCTCAATTTTATTATTCATTTTTTTCTGCATGCATTTCTTTCAATGATGGTGTTCTTTTCATTTGATTTTTAATTGTATTTTTACTTCCTAATAAGCATTGCTCTAAATTGATGGTTGTGATCCCTCCATCGTATAGTGATTTTCTAAACTCGAAGCATCATTGAAAAATTGAATCATGTAGAATTTCTTCCTTCCTTTTATTCTCTCCGATCCATAATTTTGTGTGAGGGCCTTTTAGCTGCCAAATTGTGATTCTATTCAAATGTTACAGATTCTAAGTTTACTCAGCAAGAACTTCCAGCTTGCAAACCTATTTTAACCCCAGCACTGGTAAGTCTTTTATTAAACCTACACCTGTGATTACGCGTAAATTAATCGTATATAAGCGATGGTAATTTCAAATGTGTGAATGCTACTATTTCTTTTCAGGTCATGACAATTTTCCTGTTGCTTGGAATAAGCTTTATACCGATCGGCGTTTCCCACTTATCTGCATCAGACAAGGTAATATTTCTCCATTTTCTTGGACAACAATAAATGGTTGCCATTTTTACTTTGTCACCAGTGCCTCCAATGGCCATCAACGGATCTGCATTATTCGTGCTTGAACAGGATTTAATGGTTTATATAGTGTTTGTTGATTGATTACTTTTGTAGCTTAAAATATGTGTAGGTAGTTGAGATTGTAGATCGTTATGACGAGGCCTGCATTCCCTCAAGTTATAGCAATCCTGGTTATGCACATTATGAGAGGATTCACTTCATCCAGAATGACAGAAAAAATAAAACCTGCACTAGGACCCTTGTTGTAAGTGTACATTTACTAAATCTATCTATCTGATGTTACTTTTGATGTTATCTTAATTTTAATTTATACTAGAACTCAACTTCTTTCATCAGTTTATGATGAAATTATTGAACTTCCCTCCAGGTTCCAAAAAAGATGAAGCCTCCTATTTATGTATACTATCAGCTTGATCATTTCTACCAAAATCATCGACGGTTGGAAAATCTATTCTTACCTATTTAAAAATCTTCTTTTTACATGTTACAGGGCTAGCTGATCATATATTAAATGACTACCAAAAGGGAAACTTTGTTCTTGATTTAAAATCATTATTCTCATGCAGATACGTGAAAAGTCGAAATGATCAGCAGTACAGGAGTCCTAACGATGAGGGCCAAACAAAGAACTGTGAACCAGAGGCGACCGCGGATAATAAACCAATTGTCCCTTGCGGGCTTATTGCTTGGAGTTTGTTTAATGACACATATTTGCTTTCAAGAAACGGAAGTCCCATAACAATTAATAAAAAAGGCATTGCGTGGGAAAGTGACAAAACTCGTAAATTTGGGTCAAATGTTTACCCGAAAAATTTCCAGAACCAAGGCCTGGTTGGGGGTGCACACCTAAATACGAGCATACCTGTTAGTCTACTTTCCCTGGTCTTTTCCCTTAAACTGGTTTTTGGCCTTTTCACCTAACTTATAGTCATTTGCAAGCATGCAGACATTCGTAAGTACATCCATACATAAATACATGTACACATATATGTTTTTACTCTTGATGACAGTTAATGGAGCCAAACAATTTTTTGTCAATATATCTTGATTTTACTCTTGATGTTTTTGCTGGCCAAAGAAAACGTGATTGCTGGTCACATGGAACGATTTGATCCTGAAATGACTAAATGAAGACCCTAGTAGGGAGAGAGGGTTCATGTGTTCAACTCAAAGGAATTCTTGTTTGGTTTATCAATAAGACTTGATTGACTGTCGTTATAACTTATAACTAGCTTGGTACCATAGGAAGGAGTACGTTGAATCTGATAAAGCGCTCAATTGTGGATCATTGATTAAACAAACATGATAACATTTAGTAAAGTTAGCTATAGAAACATAAGGGTGTCTCTCTGAAACTATCATTTTCTTGATTTTGCAACAGTTGAGTGAACAAGAGGATCTTCTTGTTTGGATGCGAACTGCAGCACTTCCAACTTTCAGGAAATTATATGGCAGGATAGAGACTGAACTTGATGCTGATGAGAAGATAACTGTAGTTATAGAGAATAATTATAACACTTACAATTTTGACGGCCAAAAGAAGTTGGTAATTGCCACCACAAGTTGGGTTGGAGGGAAGAATGATTTCTTGGGCAAGGCGTATATCTCCGTTGGTGGAATTTGCGTGTTCATTGCCATCATTTTTATAATTGTCTACCTCCTCAAGCCTAGGTAATCACCAAACTCTGTTCCAAACGTTTTTTGAATCTTCTAAACTCATGTTTTATCATATGATTTCTGCCACACGCTATATAGAACCGCTTGACATAATAATAACGATAAAATTTAGATGTTAACTTATGCTGATTTTCAGGATATCCTTCTGCCATGATGTTTGAATGATATCTTTGGCTTGCATCTTCGTGATTTTCTGAAGCGCGAGTCTTGCTATTTTTATTTTTTCTGATATAATTCCCGTGCAGGCCTTTAGGAGATCCATCGTACCTCTCGTGGAACAGACATCCTTCGTCTCTCTAGTTACTTTTTACCATGTTAATATTTGTATTCTTCTGTATCGAAACGTGTTTGATGATGAGATGACAATATGGTGCTAGACAGATGTAATTGTAGTATATGGAAAGAGGTGCTTTAGTTGAAGAAAAGTACTTCAAATTTTAATCACTTGTTTTTCTCAGAGTTCTTCTATATATGTGCTTTATTTTCTTTACAATTTCCTCTTCATTGTGGTCATAACGCGAAGGAATTATGTCGCGATTAGGCTGCATTGTGCTATATATGTTGCACATTCTGTAATTTTCTAAGATAAAAGCGGAAAACGAACATTTGATTATTTCATAATCCGAAATATCCAAGTTTAGTTATCTAGTCGGTCTTGTTACGATTTTGATTCTTTAACTTCTTGACACTGCACGATTTTAGTAATGTGTATTGTAAAAAAATCCAACATGGAATCTCTGGCTTTAAAAACCACCAACTCTATTGGAAATTATACGTGTGTCACGTGACCTAATTTTGAGGAATTTGACTCTGATTTTCACGCATACTATCTATCTACTTGGAATGTATCCCACCAACTTTTTAATTTAATTTAAATTTTCTCCATTTCCCTTTTTTCTTTTTCTTTTTCTTTTATTCACCTTTTTCAGATTTTGCTAATGATGTCTTGTTTTGTGAAAAGTTACGAACATACCTCTTGGAATCTTGCTGACATTTACCTTTCTTATAATGAAGGCATTAAAGCAATGATTTTAAGAAAAAAAATACATCAGCTGAGTCTTTGGATGGCGTCTTTTACGCATAATGCAAAACTATTTACTTTTGCAAAATCATCTGGATGTGTAAAGGTTAACTATTTAGTTTTCTCTTCTTCTTTTTTACAAATATAAAAGATTTGATTGAAGAGAACAGATTGTTGTCAACTAAACTTCCATGTCTAAACTTTCAATACAATAAATATGTAAATGGATAGCTAATATTCGTCTGGGTTACACATAAGATAATAAAACTGTACAATGAAGCTTAATTACATCAAATTATGCTAATTTACAGCTTCCTTGAGATTCCGAGATTAGCTTTGTCCGGAATACACCAAATGAACTGTTTGATCCAGGTAATAGTTCGAATCCTTAGGTATCTCGAAATTGGGGTTGCTCGAATCTCCAAATAACTTGAATATGTAGTACCTCGAGAACACAGGCACCTCGAATCCTTGGTAGGTCGAAACTCCAAATAACTAGACTAATAACATGAAATATCTGATAGCTCGAGAACTGATAGCCCAAATCACTTAGCTCGAAGATTGTTCTTGAGGTAAGAGCGGGTGGTTGTAAGTGTATTAAATGACGTACTTTGATTATCGAGCTCGCAATGCAGGACCACTTTTTGTAATTTCTACGTAGCTCCAAAGTAAGGGTACCTTAAAACAATATTTCGAGGTACTAAACTACAGATAACTCGAAACGCACTTTTGAGGTACCCGCTAATGGGTCTTTTTGGGCCTATTCAACCCAAGTTCTATATCTTTGGGCCGATTATATAAGCACATACCAAAACCCGTTTCTTGGTAAATCTTAACTATGCATCAACTGTTGGATCCGGTGTATAGCCATAACAAGAATTTCCAGATTTCAATAACACAAATAAAAAACATATGAACATGTATTTCTAACAAACATAAAGATAAACATGTTTTACATATACAACACAAAAAGAATAAACATTCATAAGGATATATATCATGCAAGAACATAAAATAAACTATAAAGAAAGGTGATAGAAAAACCTCAAACGATTAAATAATCGTTTATAGTGGACGAGTTCGAAGCAAGCCTCTTCCCCTTAAGATCACTATGCCGCGGCTACCGCTTCAAGCCCTCATGCGGCACTGACCTCCCAAGGTACAACGTCCTTCCCCGAGATAGCAAGTGAAGCGCAATACTATCCCCTCAATCGAACACTAGCGATACTTGCAGAACTCCAAATGATTATGCTATGATTTTTATGCACAAAAGAGTTTTTGATGTGAAGGATGGGTTTTTTCTTCCCCGGATAAGACATCCTTTTTGTTAAGTGAAAACAATATATTAGCCAAAACACCTACATAGGGATTATATAGAACTTTGGGGTGAATATTTTCAATGTGGAACAAGTTTCACTTATGCCCCTCAAAAGGCAAATTACCATTCACACCCTCTAATACTTAGCTATTAATATAAATAATTATATTATGCCACACTTTATATTGGACTCAATTCCAATATAATTTAATTAATATTTTTGGTCTCAACACCAAATTAATTAAATTCTCCAACAATCTCCCACATGAATGTAATTGGCTAAAATGCACGTGAGTCTAACAATGATATATGCAATTTCAGAGTTCTGCCGGAACTTGTTGCATCAGGATAGGTGGTTTTGGGCCTTGAACCTTCCTTAGTGAAATACCATCGGATATACTTGCCAACCAGTGGACGTGATGCCTTGAACTGTTCGGCGTTTTGTGTATACCAAGACAATGATACTCACACAACTCATTCCAGTACCGTATTGGTTCTCGTTGTTGTCCGTTTCGGCCCTGGACTGCCTTGGAAAATTTCATTGAATGCTTTAGAGATTTAGCCCTTTCGTATCATCTCATAGAAGCGGCCCCTTCACATTCGATATAGGTGATCTCTCATTAAGGGTATCCTGCAATACCCCGCTTGTGTTCACAAGACATAAGGATCATTAGAACCTCAAGTTCTCCTTAACCTGTACAGGTCTATCACTCTTTCATCATAGAAATGGGTTGGGAACTCGATTTCCCGAGTGCTTTGTTCGACTCGCCCCCACAATTCGGTTGTCCCTTTGAACCTGCAAATTGGGGTTTACAATTCAGGTAGGGTTGCCATCATGGGGTGATGTCTTTAGGTGGGCTCAAATTTCCCATTTCCCTCGATGAATTTGCTACTTAGTCTCTCGCTAGACCTTTCGTCAATCGCCTCCTATATTTTCTTTAACCTCTTAAAGTATTCGGAAAATATTATGATTATTATTCAACTTTAAAAGTTTGGAATAATCTTAACCAACACTTTCTTCTTCAAGCCCCCACATTTCTTTTTTTTCCTCAAGAAAAAAATGTCTCTAGCCTTAAAGAAATTACTTATTTCAGAATTTATTTTGTTTGCATACTTCGCGTCTTACATCAAATAAATCTGAATATTTAATCTATTTAGTAAAATAAATAGTATTAAATCTCACTTGCTTCTCACTAAGCAATTTAATTTACATACTTATATTTGGACTCAATTCCAAATATTTCAAACACACGCATATATATATATATATATATATATATATAATAAAATACAAGTCTCGCACTTGTTTTTATTTTCTACAAATATATATAACATGCAAGTCTCACACTTGTGTTATTCTCAACAAATATATATATATATATATGAAATAACATACAAGTCTCGCACTTGTTTTATTTCCTACAAATATAAATATAAATATATATATATATATTATACAAGTCTCACACTTGTATTTCCTACAAATATATATACATATATATACAATATACAAGTCTCGCACTTGTATTATTATTCCATGTCATAAAGACGTCACAAGTAATCGAAATAACTTTAACTTATATGTAATATTTGCCTCACATGCAACTTCGATTACATTTATTCGTAAAATTAGTCTCCTCACACGAGACTTTTTATCACATCAAACTTGAACACTAGCCTCAGTACTAGCCTCATTCTTAGGTGACATAGTTATAACAGACAAAAAAAAATTCTTAAAACTATATCCCTCTCCTACAAAGGTTCCACCCTTAAACAGGATAACCTTGTCTGGCTCAAAGACAAGTGTGAACCATTTCTAGTTCAACATTGTACCACATATTAGATTCGTGTGAATCTTTGGAACATGAAGCACCTCGTTTAGGGTCAACTCTTTCCCCGAGGTCCTCTTTAGCACAACCTTTCCCCTGCCTTCAACTTTTGAGATTGCAGAGTTTCCCATGAAACACTGTTTGTTCTCCACAAGTTGATAGGTCGTGGACATCCACTTGTTCGCGCAGATGTGGTCGAGTAGCCCCAATGTCTACCTACCATTCGTTCGGGTTGTTGTTTTAATTTTCAGCCGCCATAACTAATTAAATAATTCACACAATTATTTATATTAGTATCGCTGAGAATTCTCAACCGAACTATTTATACAGATATTCCCAGGCCAGTGGAGGGACAAAACCTCTTTAAAATCCACCTTTCTGCGACAGAATATTAGGTTCCCAGGCCAGTGGAGGGACAAGTCCGCTTACACTCCACCTTTCTGCGACAGAACCGTCTGTATAAATATTCTTACTTAGAATATCTCCGAATAATTCACAAGTCTCAATACTAATAACTATTCTCACTTTGATTTCTCTTTGAATAATTCACAAGTCTCAATACTTAGAATTAACCTTTTTTTTTCTCTCAAATAATTCACAAGTCTCAATACTTAGAATTATTCTCATTTTGAATTTCTTTCGAATAATTCACAAGTCTCAGTACTTAGAATTATTTTGAAATTCTTTTAGGTTTCTCTAGTTGAGAATATGGCATAGTGGTTCTCAAAACCGGTACTACGGTCTCAATACCGTTAGCACTTTAAGTTAGCGTGACAACCTCAACGTCGCCCGCTATTGGGAAGGTCTCAATGCTCGCGGCATTGTTGTTAGAGCTCTCACCACCCATATCTCTAAATAACATACAAGTCTCGCACTTAGAATTATTTAAAGTCTTCATAGAGCACACTTGCAATTTTATATATTTTTACATATTTCAATTGCAATTATTTTTCACTAATCACATGAACATGTATCCACAAAGTTCTAATAAATATTAGACTATACATGCATAGTTTTCACAAGGTAACTGATATATATCCCAAGTAACTAAAAGTTATAGTATAGTTCATCACGTGCACACACGTCAACTTATATAAAATGTCAATAATAATAAAAGCATGCAATAATAATATCACAAGTAATTAAAATGTCACAGTATAATTCACGTACACCCACATCAACTTATATAACATATGTCAACAATTAATGTATAACTTTAGCATACATCAGAAATATAAAAGCAAGTCTATAATAAACCGTTAATCCCACAATAATGAATAATAACATCTCCTGGAGTGAATGCCTATTATGACCGGATACTGTAACCGCATCCTATTACTTTTACACAATTAAATATGAATTATGCCAATAGTAATGGACTTAAACATGATGCAATGATTGCGGTGCAGTAAGTCACTTAATTAAGCCACCTCACAAATAGGAAACGAATTAACAATTAATAAGAAACGTATAACTAGTAACTTAGTCAAAAGAAAAATAACGTGCACCAATAAGTTTCTCCAAAGTGAACAAAAACCAATCAATTTCTTATGAACAACAAATATAATCACAACAATAATTTATGATAAAGAAACATGTCTCAAACGATCTTTATATATATCTCTTCCAAAACCGTAACATCAACTCACAGAAATACAGTAACATAATTCAAATAACGCACAACTAATTCAAGAGGTCTAAATATACATCTGATATGATCAACAATTATAATTAAACACCTTAAAGAAATCTAAACATATGAAGATACACAGCAAATGCAATAACATGGCCAAATGCTTGATTGAAAATTAGAATCGCACAGCACATGAAAAAATACTTATCAAAACCAATAAATCTTCTTAACACAAACTTAATCATTACACATTTCTGGAAAACGTTTAAACATCCAAAACCAAATCTGGAAATCATCATAAACACCAAAACTAAATTACTACTTAGTGATCTTAAGATTGTTGGATCCGGTGTATAGCCATAACAAGAATTTCCAGATTTTAATAACACAAATAAAAAACATATGAACATGTATTTCTAACAAACATAAAGATAAACATGTTTTACATATACAACACAAAAAGAATAAACATTCATAAGGATATATATCATGCAAGAACATAAAATAAACTATAAAGAAAGGTGATAGAAAAACCTCAAACGATTAAATAATCGTTTATAGTGGACGAGTCCGAAGCAAGCCTCTTCCCCTTAAGATCACTATGTCGCGGCTACCGCTTCAAGCCCTCATGCGGCACTGACCTCCCAAGGTACAACGTCCTTCCCCGAGATAGCAAGTGAAGCGCAATACTATCCCCTCAATCGAACACTAGCGATACTTGCAGAACTCCAAATGATTATGCTATGATTTTTATGCACAAAATAGTTTTTGATGTGAATGATGGGTTTTTTCTTCCCCGGATAAGACATCCTTTTTGTTAAGTGAAAACAATATATTAGCCAAAACACCTACATAGGGATTATATAGAACTTTGGGGTGAATATTTTCAATGTGGAACAAGTTCCACTTATGCCCCTCAAAAGGCAAATTACCATTCACACCCTCTGACACTTGGCTATTAATATAAATAATTATATTATGCCACACTTTATATTGGACTCAATTCCAATATAATTTAATTAATATTTTTGGTCTCAACACCAAATTAATTAAATTCTCCAACATCAACCACCCTACTCTTTTCACTTGGTTGTTAATACCCATTGAATTCCCTTGGTAAATTCATAATTTAATGCATTAGGTCTCAAAAATGAAAATAATAGTAATAAACAACCAGTTTTGTAACCGTCCAAAAAATGGAATGTACAAAAAACCTAACAGATTAAGAGTATAATAAGAAGAAAAGAATTACAAGTTATACTAGATTTAAAGTCCAAGGAAAATTGAATATATGACATAGATACTCGGATCTAAACCCCATTGAAGTCAATAAGGACTCATTTTATTCTCCATATCTCGTCTAGGACAACCTAATTCAAGAAGAAATGAAGAATATACAACCATGAAATCAAAATCTCAATGTTTCATGGTATTCACAATAATCACATATTGATTGAGATTGACAACCAATGAAAATGACAAACGAACAACTTAAAGAACACAAGTGGAACTTGAGAGAATTAATGCAGAACTTAAACGAAGAAATATTAATATCAATAATCATCAAAAGTTGTCTCAATAACAAAATCATAGCCCTATATTTATTGGCTAGATAAAATAAACCAACTCCTACTAGAACTCTTATTAAATAAATAACTAAGGAAGGTAATTAGAATCTTCAATTTCTTCATTTGCCAAAATTAAATTAAACTCCTACTCAAACTAACATCTTAATTACTAAGAAATTAAAGAAACCAACTAGGAAATTAAATAAACTAAGTTAGACTTGCTTCTTTTATAGACTTTAACTTGTTTCAAATCATCTCTCCATATCCTAAAAAAACAATATCGCACACAGGAAGTTTACAGTGATGTACTCCTCAAGAGAATTTAGACATTGAAGACATAGCTCTTCCTCTCGAATCCATGAATTATCAAAAGTTGGGAAACCTTTCCAAGAAACAAGGTATCAATCTCATCCTAAAGAATTGCTTCAACCCCATCCATGACACGAGGTAGTGTAGGGGGCAACTTGGACACCTCAAAAAAGTTGTAGAACCACATGTGACACTAGTAGAAAACGTAGAAGGCTTAAAAGTACCTCGATAAGGAGTCGAATCCCCAATATTGAAAATAGGAATAATGGTTTGTTTAGACGGCAAGTCTAACAAATAAGGATTATCACCAAGATATTTTATTACAAAAAAAGGTCCAAAGCACAAGCAAAAAAGATTTTTAGAAGAATGTTTTGGAAAACGTTCAAGACGAATACAAACGAATGCCTGGCCAAATCGTGTAGTTTCTTAATATGTATGCAAATAAATTGTTACGCCTACGGTTTCACAAGTGCATGGTCAAGTATAAATAAGATGTAGAGTAAATTACGCCCCTAAAGTATCGATCCCACAGAGTGTGTGTGTGTGTAATTATAGTGTTTGTCTAATAGACAACAATAAAACAATAATAAGAATATTTAATTAAGAACGTTTTGATAATAATTAAGTAACAAAAATTTATCAGATTGAAGAAGTGTATTTGAAGATCGGTTTCATAACCATTTATTATTTTATTCATAGACTAGCCATCAACTCCCCTTTAGTTAGTTTCATCATGCCAAACACATATGTGTTCAATAAAATACTAGCATTCTAGGGCAATGCCAGTGACAACTGAAATCCCCTTGCCTCACCTTAAAGATCTGCTCATAAGGCGATCAATTCAAAAGAATTCAAGTTTGGTAACCAATTCAACATTCTCAAGTGTTAATTATGTTGAGTAATCAAAGACATGAATTCGTGTGATCTAACTTATGCGCAGGTTGTGTTAGCCTACTTGTAGCACATAAACCAAACATGTAGCTTAGCCATGAGGCACGTGAGCACTCATCAAGTGTATAAATCAAACATATAGAACATAAAACAAATCACATCTAAACACATAACTCAATATGAATTCATAGCTAAAGGTTCATTGTGCATAAATAGTCATTACTTCGTTCTCCAAATAAGGAGAAGATTATCACATAACAATTTCAAGTTCAACAACACAAACAGAAAAGAACATGATAACAAAAGAGTAAAAGAAAAGATAAACTCTCAATACTTGTGACGGCCGTGCCCATGAATCGCGTTCCGATCCGAGTTGGTTCAACATTGGCCACACACTTTACCCAACTCATACTATATCTAATTATTAACACTACAAGACTGGGCGGTCAATAGGGACCGCCCAGTTAGCGACTCAAGGTGAGTCGCTAGCCTTCAGCGACTTCTGAAGGCAACAGCAACTCAACTTGAGTCGCAGAACATTTCGAGAAAAACAGCGACTCACATTGAGTCGCTAAAATAAATACGTGACTTTCAGCGACCCACGTTGGGTCGCTGAACTAAATACGTGACGTTCAGCGACCCACGTTGGGTCGCTGAACTAAATTACGTGACTTTCAGCGACCCAAGTTGGGTCGCTGAAATCCTTTTTTTACGTGGGCCACACAATTCGGCCCAAAATTGGGCCAAATTGTGGGCCTCGTCCGCCCTAATTACCGTGGAAACAATCAGCGACTCAGAAGCGGTCGCTGATTTCTTCCTATAAATTGGAAAAAAAAACATTTTTCACAAAACGCGAATCCGTCTCCTTCACCCGTTTTGCGACCCGACCCGCTTCGTTTTTCCTCCATTAGCGACCTAATAGGCGTAGTTGCGACCCAAATCGCGTCCCTAATCCAACCAAACCCAAACCCGCTCGTTTCTCCCGATTTCTGCCTCAAATCCGCCGTTCTCCGCTTCCATCGCCGTCGTGCTCCGCCTCCATCACCGCCCCTTTGAATTTCCGTCCATTTCCTCCGCCGGTGCTAAGGTATAGCTTCGGTTTTCATTTTTTTTTTTTTTTTTTTTGTCATTTTTGTGTTAAATCCGAAAATTGTGTTATTATGTTAAGAAATTGTTATATTGTTAATTTTGTGTTAATATTATTGTGTTAATCTTGTGTTAATCTTGTGTTTTATTGTTAATTTGTTAATTTTTTGAAGAATTATTAGTTAATATTGTTAATTAGATAGTTAATTAGTGAAGAATGTTAGATTGTTAGAATAGATTAGTGTATGATTAAGGAAAAAAAAATATTTGTGAAATTAGATTAGTGAATGATGAAATAAAAATTTAGTGAATGATGAAATTAGATTTAATGAATGATGAAATAAAAATTTAGTGAATGATGAAATTAGATTTAGTTAAATTTAGTGAATGATGAAATTAGATTTAGTTAAATTTAGTGAATAATGAAATTAGATTAGATTAGATTAGTTTATAATTAGATTGTGAAAATTGGATTATTAAATTTTAATTAGTAAAACTTGTTAATTAGTGTTAATTTGTAAGATTTTATTAATTAGTGTAGATTATATTTTTTAGATTATAATTTGTAAATTTTGTAATTAGTGTAGATTTGTAAATGTTGAATTTACAGTACATATATATATTCGGCATGTCGTCACGTAAGACCCCTAGCGGTACTGGAGATCGAGGTCTTGGAGGTCGAGGTCGTGGTGGGGTATCGGGTTCAGGTAGTGGTAGTGTTGCTCGTGGAGGTGTTGGAGGTAGTGGTGGTCGAGGTCGTGGTGGTGGTACTGGTAGCGTTGGACGTGGTGGTGGCAGTGGTAGCGGGAGTGATGGTGGCAGTGGTAGCGTTGGGCGTGGTGGTGGCAGTGGTAGCGGGGGTCGAGGTAGTTGCCGACCTATACGGGTTGTCCGATCGGGACGTGGTGCAGGGCCGAGCCATCCAGCCGAGCCGTGTGTCCCGCTACCTGGGTCAGGTGACGGATCTACATCGACGACACCTGCACTACATCGGCAGTTATTTGTAGACGATGAGGCGGCCATCTCCGGAGCGGGTGTTAGACCCCGATCATCAGAGTCCACCGCATCCCAGGTGGCATGACCACATACTTCGGATTTAGTTGGGACTCACGTGCCCCCATCAGTCGAGTCTAGCAGACTTCAGACTCCACCGCCTACAGTCGACACCGGAGCTGGACCGAGCCAGAGGTCGACCGGTACTCCAGGACCGATCGATACTCGACCGGGTAGGGGACCCAATGTAGGGCTTACGGAGCTTCCTCGTGGGCAGAAGAAGCAGCTTATTGAGTTGAAGAGGGGTTGTTTTTCTAAACCCCCCAGTCGCGAGATTTCCAAGACGATCACTTCACTCATTCGACAATTTATGAGTGAGTTTTGGCCCTCCTACTTGAAGGTTCCTGAGGAAGTACGAAGAGAGATGTACTCGAGATTTACGGTGAGTTTTAAATGAATTATTAATATTTATTGATTTACTCGAGGTTCAAAATATTGTTTAATTTAGTTTATTAATTTAATGTATTAATTTATTGTTTAATATTTATCTTTTTTGTAGAATATCTATGGGATTCGGCGGTCAGAGAGGGAGCAGGTACATAGGGCATACCAGTTGAAGGCGAGAGGGATTTATAAGCGTATGCTTAACAAGGCGAAGGAGCAGTACATGAAGAAAAAGGACAAGGAGGAGTTTAAAGATAAGTCTAAGACGACGTGGATGAGCCAGAGTTTGGAATTAGCTATTGATGATTAGTTGTAGAACATGAAATATATGTTGAACGTTCATAACTCGATCAACTTCATTTAATCTATTATTTCACAACTAAACTATTATGAGGTTGGTTTTGCAATCATTTATTACTTCAATTCACATGTTGCAATGAGTTTGGTTTCTAGGAATCACAAACACACCAACATCAATCCAAAAAAATCAAATTTCAAGGATGAATATTAGTAGGGACCGCACTTAGGTCCCTAATAAGGAAACAGGGACCGCAGTGCGGTCACTATTATCAATTAGTGACCTAACTGCGGTCACTATTAATAATTAGGGACCGCACTTAGGTCACTAATATACAAAAATTTGAAATTTTGGCGAAAAGTTTAGGCGGGATTGAGGGGGAAATTTGAATTTTACGAAAATTTGAAAATTTCACCCTCTTCTCTATATATACTCACCACTCTTACACATCAAATTTACTTAATCTCATAAAACACCCAACACAAAAACACTATTTTCTTTTCCAACACCAAAACACTATCTTCTTTTCTCCAAACACAAAAACTTTTCTTCTTTTTACCAACACAAATCCAAAACAAAAATCACACAATATAAAAAACAAATCACCAACTCAATCTTTCATTGTTATTATTTTGGATATACACTTTCTTTTGTTACTTTTCTATTATTTTGGATCTACACTTTCTTTTCTTACTTTTCTTTTATTTTGAATCTACACATTCTTTTCTTATTTTTCTATTTTTTTGGATCTACAATTTCTTTTATTTCACTTGTTTTTTTATTCATTCATCTTTTTGTTTTTATTCATATTTTATATTCTATTATTAGTCATATTTCATCCATTTTTTTACATTTTAATACTTTCATGTCATTATATTAAATTTTTCTTTATTATTTTATTGTTTTGATCTTATTATAATCATATTTCAACAAACAAAACAATAATATTTCGGAATATTTCCGAAATATTATTGTTTTTTTTTTTTTGTCGCAGACTATTAGGGACCGCAGTTAGGTCCCTAATAATATTCATAGAGTTCAATGAATATTATTAGGGACCTAATTGCGGTCCCTAATAATCGTAATAGGGACCGCAGTTAGGTCCCTACTAATATTCATAGAGTACCCTTTGAATATTAGTAGGGACCTAACTGCAGTCCCTATTGCAATTATTAGGGACCGCAACTAGGTCGCTACAAATATTCATAGAGTTTCTATGAATATTTGTAGCGACCTAGTTGCGGTCCCTAATAATTGTAATAGGGACCGCAAATAGGTCGCCACAAATATTCATAGAAACTCTATGAATATTAGTAGTGACCTAGTTGCGGTCCCTAATAATTGTAATAGGGACCGTAGTTAGGTCCCTTCTAATATTCATAGATTACTCTATGAATATAAGTAGCGACCTTGTTGCGGTCCCTATTAATATTATTAGGGACCGCATGTAGGTCGCTAATATTTATTATAGCGACCGCAGTCAAGTCGCTATTGTTTTTGCGACAATAGGGACCTAATGACGGTCCCTATTGTTTGAAAAAAATAGTGACCCAAAAACACAATAGGGACCGGCATTAGGTCGCTATTGTTTAAAGTATCAGGGATCGGAAAGCGGTTCCTGATACTCCGGTCGCTATTTCCCTCATCAGGGACCTAACAGCGGTCCCTGATGGCAAGCGGCCGAGGTCAATAGGGACCGCACAATAGCGACCTACGTGCGGTCGTTATTGACCTTTAGGGACCGCTGGGGGGGTCAATAGGGACCTAATTTTGGTCCCTATTGACCCCTTTTTCTTGTAGGCCTAGTTTGTTTCGGCGGAAAATGGGGGAAAAGGAAAAAAAATAAGGAAAATGAGGGAAAACAAGGTTTTCCAGGAAATTCCTTAGGGAAAATAAATTTTTTTCCTTTCTTTTCCCGTGTTTGGCTCATAATGACTTTCCAAGGAAAATTTTAAGTTTTTTTGTATTTCTTATAATCTAACCGTTTAAAATTCATAATTATACTTTATACTTTGAAATATGCATTAAAAACAAAAAAAAAGAAGAAGTTATATTAATTTCGTTAATATTTTTATTTTTGAAGTGTTCCTTGAAACTACTTTATGTAAAATATCAATAACTTGCATAACTTTATTTTATGCGTACTATGATAATTATCTTTAAATATATGTGTTATATATAATATAATTAAAAAAGAAAAACTTGTTTAACGGAAATAAAAATAAAACTGAGATATTTACTAACCTTGTGTAGATGAAGAAGATTGATATGTATAATTAACAAGATACAATTTAGTTTATATAGAGACAAAAAAACAAAAAATTTGTTTAAATTGGTGGGAAAACAAAACTTTTTAAATTTTTAGAAGAGATTGTTTTGATGAAATTTCCCACATTTTTTTAGAAAGTGAGATAAAATTTTAAATGGGAGATAAGATTTCACACGCTGGTTTTCCTCTCATTTCCAAGATTTTCCCTTATTTTCCTCTATTTTCCAAGATTCCATTTCTTTTCCAGGAAAATCTTAAATTACCAAACAGTAGGAAAAAAAGATTTTCCTTCAAAATTTTCCTTTTCCCCTATTTTCCGGGGAAACAAACTAGGCCGTAGTGTAAAAAGAATTCATTCTCTTAATTAATGATTTATGTTTTACACGTAGTGGAAAGCATGACTGATTTAAAAATAAAATAAATGGACTTAATTTAGCATGTGCGAGATCTGGATCCGTAATTGTTGTTCGGCACATGGTTTGAACTTTGGACTTCAGCTATTTTTATCAGGGAAACAAAATCGTGCCTAAAGGTGTGATTTTGATTGAAGAACTTAAAGTATAGTTGAATATATTAAACATATGTGAGGTTTGTTTGCGTAACGTTACGTACCCTTGATGTTTTAGATCATATATAGTTTATCAAACAAATAAACAGATAAGATCCGAGGCGGGACAACAACTACCAGTTAATATTATACATGCATGATCATAGCACTCTCTATGAGAAATTGCGTAAAATTTATCAAACAAAGCTTTATATATGTGCACGCCATCTTCAAGTTATTTATTAATTAGCTGAATGTTTATTGAAACTTTTTTTTGTCTACAAGGTGATGTGATTAAAATTAGAATGTCAAGTAATCTAGTGAAGAATTCATCAAAAAAAAAAAGTAATCTAGCGAAGAGATCGAAAAGTTAGTTGTGGAAAGTGTAATCTAGTGAACAGAATAGGGCACAATAATGGATCGAATCAATCCAAAGATTGAATATCTGGAATGATTTGGTTTTCTGATCGAATCGAATATTTGATCCAATTTTCGATTTTTGTCAAAGATCGAACCCCCCCCCCCTTCGATTTGACCCTCGAATTTAGGGATTAATTATCAGATCGAATCGAATAATCATCTTAATGTTTAAAATTTAAATAAAAATATAACAATATATTAAATTATGTTAATAAATAAATATAAGACTAATGAAGTACTAACTATTTATTTAATTCAGGTTAATTTAAATATAACACTAATAAATAATTATTTTTAATTCAAGTTTTCTCTAATTTCATATGAAAATAAAGATGTTATATAGCTTTTATTCATCAAAACTAAAATAATAGTTAAAAGAAAGAAAGATCGAAATCGGATCGAATCAAATCGAAATCGAATGATTTTGGATCGAATTGGATCGTCCAATTTGATCTTGTTTATATTATTGTTTTGCTAGGATCGAAATTAAATACTATTGTCGATTTGATCCAAATGCACAACCCTAAGAGTAAGTTCCATATATAAAACCACATGTGTAAATTCAAGATCTTGTACGTTGCCATTTTTAAGTGTATAATAGGTGAAATTTCAGTTACCTAGCCAAACTTTGGCCTCTTTGACACTTACTATCCAAACTTACACTCGTGACACTTTACGGTCCAAACTTTCACTTTCTTGACACTCGACGGTCTGAACTTTGTTTCTGACCTATGTCGGCCAAAATACGTCATTATGCGACTAAATGACACATCGATGATGTCGCCCCAGAGGGGTAAAATCGATACATCACTTATTATTTACTAAAAATTAAAAAAATTAACAAATCAAACATATAAGGGATGAGTGCGCCATTTTTGTCACAGAACCCGCCAAAATCAGAAACCCTAATTCCTAAAATTGAAAGCAAATTCACGAAATCGAACCTCAATTTCTTGTTTTTTCCACTCGATCGACTGAATCTAACAATGGTGTGGAGAGTTAGAACCCCCACTGACGTTATTCCCCAAGGACAAATTACACCCGATTATGGTAAGAAGCCTCAATCAAAATGTTAATATTTTTCCTTGTTTGGAACTAATTTTCGTCGTGTGGTCACTCCTTTTGGCTGTATTTGAGGGATTTGTTGAATACATGTGAAAAAATATTAACTTTTTTCCCTTTGTTGTTCACACTTTGACTGCCACTAAGTGTATTTGTGTGATTATTTTAACTTTGTGCACGTGATAAGTGTGTTTCTGTATGGTAATATCATACTAATTATTTTTTGTCTTGATTCAGTTGGAGATAGAGATGACCCTTTCACCATAATCTTGCATCATTCGGGCAAATTAATGAATTTGGGCAAATGGGTTTATCTTGAGGGACGAGTGAGCTACATAGACTGGTGTAATGAGGATGAAATGTCCAAGCTAGAAATAATAGAAATGGTGAAAGAAGTAGGTGTGAAAACAGAGGGTTGTGTGGTAAGAACATGTTACATTTAAGATTCTTCTCCAGGTGAGTATATTGAAGTAAATAATGATATGGACTCACTGGATATGGCATTGGAGGCATCTACAAGGAAATCAGTAGATGTTTATGTTCCTACAGATGAGGTACCATTAAATGTTATTCAATCATAGAGCGAATTGCCTAATCTTCCTCCAATGAGTGAAGGGTTGGATTACATTGGTAAAAATAATAGAGGTAGGGCCAATGTTGGTGAAGATGAGAGGTTTAAAGAAGGCGTTGTAGAGAGTGATGATGATGATGAATTGCCTGATGAAGATGTTGTGATTCTGTTAACATACATGGCCACCAGAAAGGCAAGAGTAAGTGATATACCTAGCTCTTCAAGGGCTAGTGATGAGAGACATAGTGCCCCCACAACTGAACCAAGAAGCTAGAGATATGTACCAAATGCTTAAGAGACAATACTAGTCCACTTTTGGAGTCTATAGTTGATATAGTGGACAGTGATGATAGTGATGGTGAAGTCTCAGTTAGTGATGATTCAGATTTTTTAGGCACTCTCAATGATAGTGACAATGATGCAGCTGATGATGACTATCTTAAGAGAGCTTATGAGGCAGTGGGGTTTGAGGAGGAATAAGTTAATGCACCAAACGAATCTGTTCCACCTAATGTGGAACTAACTTCTGATGATGGGGTTGGAAGCTCGAGCAGAAATGCTCATGTGCAAGATGAAGCACAAAATAAAGCAAGCAAAGGGAAAGAAAAACAAATAGGTGAGAGTTCAAGAGGAAGGAAACCACCAAAGGAAATATCCAAAATACCTATACACCAAGGCCATGCAATTTTCAATCCATCACCTGACATGCATAATGTCAAATTTGAGCTAGGGATGCAGTTTGAGACAACTGAACTATTGAGGGATGCTGTAAACACTTTTGCAATATCTGAGGGGAGGTCTCTTAAGTATCCAATCAACTGTCAGACCAAGCTCCAAGCAAAGTGTGCACATGATGATTGTTATCTGCGAGCTATATGCATTAAGGCCAAACAAAGAAGACACAATGAGGGAACCACATGAATGTTCCAGGCAGGACAAAGTTATTCAAGCAACTAGCAGATTCTTGGTAAAGAAATATCATGCAACGATGAGTAGTGATCCAAACTGGCCTGTCAGCTCTATGCTGACTATTAGTAACATGGATTGTGGTATAGACTTCCATATACAACAAATGTACAGAACTAAGAAAAAGGTATTTGTTGATGTTCATAGAACTGATGCAAACCAATATGCCTTGCTATGGAGCTATGCTGAGGAGATCATGCAAACTAATCCAAGGACTATCGTGAAGTTGAAGTGTAAAGTGGTGGGAGAGGTGTGTAAGCTCAAAAGAATGTATATATGCTGGGATGCTTTGAAGAAAGTCTTTCTGACTGGTTCCAGGCCCCTCATATGCTTAGATGGGACACATCTTAAAACAAAAAATGGAGGTATACTTTTGACAGCTGTGGGCGTGGATGCAAATAACTGCACATATCCTATTGCATATGCAGTGGTAGAGAAGGAGGGGAAGAAATCATGGCATTGGTTTCAAAGGATTTTGGTGGATGATCCAAGTATCACTAACAGTTATCATTGGACTGTTATGAGTGATAAGCAGAAGGATTTGGTTGATGTTGTTCATGAACTCTTGCCTGATTGTGAGCATAGGTTCTGTGTTTTGCACTTGTGGGAAAATTTGAAGAAAGAGCATCCAGGACTTGCAATGAAGAATATACTTTGGGATGCTGCCAGAGCTGGTAGAGTTTGTCATTTCAACAAGATCATGGATAGGCTGCTAAAGAGGGATGTCAAAGCATATAACTAGTTAGCAAGCAAACCTCCTACTCAATGGTTTAAGGCATTCTTTAGAACCCATTGCAAAAGTGATCTTTTGTTGAATAACATGTTTGAGAGCTTTAATGCCTCAATTGTTAAAGCCAGGGGTATGCCAATCATTAACATGTTGGAATCTATTAGAAGAACCTTGATGAAGAGGATTGGTGTCAGGAAGGTTGCCATAAACAAGAGAAACAAGGCTATTACTCCAAAGGTATGGGATATCCTTGATAAGATAAGGGGAAGATCTGGATGTTATAGAGCTCACTGGAATGGGAACTTTGAGTTTGAGGTTGAGGCACCTTTCAGTGATACTTATGTGGTGCACTTGGAGAAGAAGACATGTTCATGTATGAAGTGGGATTTGATAGGTATCCCTTGTGTTCATGCTTGTGGTGCAATGAAACACATGAGGTGGAAACCAGAAGAGCACATACATGCTTATTATTCAAAGGATACCTATCGAAGGATTTACAGTAACTACATGTCTCTTAAGCAAGAAAATAGTGTTTGGCCTATGCCTCCAACTCATATGAACAGAATAGAACCTCCACCTGTCCAATCCATGCCTGGGAGGCCAAAAACAAATGGTAGGAAGATTGATCCTAAAGAACTCAAAGAGAAGCAGCTGAGGAATGAACTAAATGCAAATTAGCAAAGGGTGGGGTAAAAATGCATTGTAGTTATTGCCGACAAGAAGGCCATAATGCTAGGGGGTGTTAGTCAAGGAAAATAAACCCTTTAGCAAGTACATGGGTGCCCAAGCCAAGGGTCAATGGAAGGGGGAGGATAAAAAAAGGAAGTGTGAAGGGCAAAGCCAAAAAAAGAAAAAAATGCTAGCACATCTGATGAGGTTCCTTCAGATGCAAATGTACCTTCTGACACAGGTGTTACTGAACAATCTGAGGTGATTACCATACTAGTTCAATTGTTTTCTCATCTAATGGTGAAGTAAATTATAACTTGTAATTGTTGTTGATAGGTTGCTGCAACCCAAGAGTCTGTTGTTAATGCTGGTGATGTTCAAGATGATAGTCAAGTCAGCGTACTCAAAGAGCAAATAAAGGAAACATCAGGTAATTAAGTTTTACCAGTTTTTGCTTATGTTAATAAACTATGTGTGAACCATTTATAGCTTGTGTACATCTGAATGGTAGGCCCAAAATAAAGAGGCTCCTCAAAAAACGAAGAGTGTAGCAACTAATTTTCCACCAAAACCAGCGTGTAATCACGCCAAGAATGTAGCTTCTACAAGTGTAGCTTCTCAACTGCCAATGGCTCCTCAAGTAAGACCATCAATAAGGAATAATCCAGCACCAGTAGTTCCTATTCCAATACATGTTGGAGGGGTACAGACTAGGCCACTTACTACAAGTCAAACACCTGAAAGGTTTTGTAGTTTATCTACTGAGAAACCTATAGGTAAGACAAAGAAGCAGATAATATTCTCAGATGTGCCCACATCAAGAAATAATTTGATTTTCACTCCTCCATGTAGAAATAGGTTCAAACCTCCTGCTCCTAAGAAAGCAATTGGAGTCCCAAAAAGGGCGGTTGAGATTATGTCTGTTAGTACTGCATGAGATGGCACTAACTAATTGTTTTGTATGATGAACATTAGTGCATGCCACTGTTTTGTAAACTTTTGTTGTCCATATGAATGGATATTGGAATGGCATGTTTGTGGTAATGATAATGTGCTGGATAATGTCAAGTTTAATGAAAGAACTCACAAATAATTGTTTTACATGTTGATCAAGCGACTATCTATACTATTTATATTATTACACGCAACGACCTAAACTTTGCAAGTTTTGACACTTTACGGTCCAAATTTTGAACATTTTGACACTTTACGGTCCAAACTTTGAACATTTTGACACTTTACGGTCCAAACTTTGACAATTTTGACATCCGCTATTCTGAACTTTTATATTAAATAGTTGTTTCCTTTTATTTGATAAGACGCCTCTATCTATGTGGCAGATAACTTAAAGCAATTCTTTTTTTTTTTCCTTTTTTGTGTTTAAGATGGCGTTAATAATATGTCAGCCAACATAAACAAATATTTTTTTCCATATTGCATATTAATGTGGCTCTTCAACTACCAATTTAACTCAATACTCGATGCCACTTAAACTCGACTAGACATCAACGCTGAGATTATCGTTGGGTTAATCAAGGGACGGGCGCAACACATTAATTACTACAACTCTTCGAATTCCACTATATATATAATAAATGTCAACCCTAATGCTCGCATGCAACCAAACCTCTAACTTTTCTAAACAAAAAAAAATCTCACAAGCAAATCAACAGACATGGCAACCCTTTATCAATCAACTCTCAACAACGTTTACGAAGAACTCCACGAGTACCTGCCATCCATCTTCTATTACTTTCGCAAGTTTACTCACGAGAACGAGGCCTTTCTCTTGCAAGAGCTTTGTGATCTTGTCCAAAAAGACATCTGGTACACAGAGGTGTCGATGCAGTCGGTGTACACTCAACTAGCTGCAAAATATTATGTGCGGAAGGGGGTGGAAGTGACCCCTGTGGAGATCCTTGACCAACTGAGGATCATGCAGACAAGGCTGCAACTCTTTCACAAGTTTTACGCGATTCCTGGGGTCATCTACAACAGGATGGGGGGTGGTGTGTACAAATGGCAACTATGCGCACCTTGTGAAAAATGTAAGTATAATATCCCCATTGTTTATTCTGATAATAGTGATAGTATTGTCATGTTTTTAAAACTATATCATACAAAATGCAGCCTTCCCATCTATCCTATATAAATCCTTTGGAACTATTCTGCGCCATACTACATCAATGATATTCATTCTCCCCTTAAGGAAGTTTTCCAGACAAACGAATACGCA
Organism: Linaria vulgaris; assembly: GCA_948329865.1. Taxonomy (NCBI): domain Eukaryota; kingdom Viridiplantae; phylum Streptophyta; class Magnoliopsida; order Lamiales; family Plantaginaceae; genus Linaria; species Linaria vulgaris. The sequence goes on from OX415250.1 coordinate 66,519,424, forward strand.
TTGAAATAAACAGATCCCAAAATTAGCTCATAGCATTAGGTGAAATGGGCTATATATATATATATATATATATATATATATATATAGTGAAATTAGCGGGAAGCAGGATTACCCCTAGGACCCAGGGTGAGGCCAACACGGTCGGTGAGCTTATCGATACCGGCCTGCATTGCAGACCTTGACTTCTGGTCAAATGCAATTTCCTTAGCATTGGCCCTAACCACAAACCGGTTCTTGTTCTGCTTCTGTCCGAATTTCTGCCCCTGTTGCAATTGATTAACCCTCCTGTTCTTCAGTCCACCCTAACGACAAAATGAAATGGATAAGACTCAGTAAAATAAACAATAAATCAGTAAAAAAATGAATAAATTGTGAATTATATAGTCACTAATCATTAAATCGACAGTTACTACTCTCATACTTCTCCAAAAAGATTCTCACTATAATTACAAGATGTAGACACGTCTTGCTTTTTCGCGTTTTACAACTACTTGTCGTCAACTGACTCGATATATATTGAGCTTTCCTTTTTCCAAAAGAGCCCTCGATTCCCGTCATATCAAACGCAACACATTATATCATGCTAAGGTGCAGACAAGGGCAGCCAAACAGGACTACTTATAAAAGCTCATTGCACACGTCCACAACGTACAGATCGTAAAACGAGATTTTCAACAGGAAACACACGGCGCAGCGTGTGTCAATTAGGTAAATTTCGGTGTTCAAATTCAAACAACTATTTGACTATTTGAAATGAAGTTCCTAGTATTTTTATTCTTCTAAAAAAATCAGAACCAACATTTAACTAATTTCAACTATTAGTCCGCCTTCAAATATTGTTTCATCCACTAATTCTATTCACAGGAGCTCGTACGATGATTACAATTTACCAGCAACATTATATTAATAACTAAAATAGCTAAAAATGAAGATTGAATGAAGATAGTAAAAGGAAAAATAGTTTCTTGGATTTTGAGAAATTTCAATCCAAACACTACATATGGTATGAACACCACATATTCCAATTAAAGGCATGCTGAAACAAATTTAAAAGTTAAATACCAACCTGTAACTGTGAACTCGATTCAGATACGATGCGTGCCTTCTTCATTTCATTTCTCTTTTCCTCTTTTTCTCCTTCCCTTCCTTTTTTTCGCTCTTTTTTTTCCTTCCTCTTTTTTTCTCTTTTTTTTCCTTCCTCTTTCTATCCTGATATATCCTGATAAATAACTTCCAAAAACTGCAAAGAAAGGAATCGCATTAGTATCACCCCAGGTCCTTGAAAAAGAAGAGAGAAACCACTAATCCACTAAAAACATCACTACGCAACCTACACAAGTATTATACACAGCGTAAAAGAAAGTGTCACGGCATATATGTGCTAATTAGATATAAGTATAATGCAAAGAGTGAACTCCATACTTGTGACAAATAACTCTACTTAATACAAGCAAGAGTGTGGGTTTTTGTTCAAATCGCGAATCTAACTATTAAAGTCTACCACGAATGTAAGAGCATTCATTATATAAACGGAAGAAGTATAAATTACCTTATCCGGATTCATGTATTTCTTTTAGAAGTAGTAGAAGTATAATCACTTATTACATTAAACTGCCACACACATTATATACAACTAACTACCAAAAGGAGACCAACGAAACTTGCGAAGCTAGATCGATCCAATAAACTGATTACCAACTAAATCATGAATATCAGCACGACAAGATAAGTACAGAATCTGAAACTTCACAAAAAAGGCAATGAAAGAGAAAAGTATAAGTGAAAGTATGTGGTGGGGTTATGGACTTAGCAAACAAACTCTTTCAAGAAAGAACCAGCACATGAACATCAATTAAAATCCAACGCAGTAATCATATGATTTCTGGAACTATAACTACACCATAATCAAATACCAAATAGAGGATATATATATATATATATATATATATAAATTCTAATCCAACATAACTCAATTTCAAGAATCGTGTCTTTGTTTAGAAATTCCATAGAACATTTAGAAAAGCAAAAACGAATCTGATTGCAGATGTTGTAACGCAATATTTTGAAATTATTACTTACAGGATTAAGTAGATTATATATAAGTTTATAAATGAAATGGCCCAAATACAATCAGCAATAGAGCAGAAGTAAATTAATACTAGAGATGTCATAAAAGTAATAAATAAGAGATCCATCCAACCTGTTCTTTGAGATGGGGGAAGCAATGGCGGAAGTAATAGATACAACTGAATGATGAGTCCATATTGGTCGTCGTATTGGCAGGATAAGATTGCATGCCGCCATAGGTCACTGAAACCCTTACTTTTTTTCACTCTTTTTTTTCCTTCCACTTTTTTTCTCTCTTTTTTTTCCTTCCTCAATCTTTTTTTTTTTCCTCTTGTTTTTTTTCATTTCTTTTTTTCTCTCTTTTTTTTTCCTTCCTCCTTTTTCCCCTCTTTTTTTCCTCTCTTTTTTTTCTCTCTAATTTTTACTTTATTTTTTCTCGAGCTCGCTGATTTTTTTTTCTACCATGTCACTCCGTTTTTTCCATTATTTTTTCTCACTTTTTTTCTTTTCTAGAGCTCGTTGATTTCTTTTTTTTTTCTCACATCTCTCTTTTTTTCTTTTCTTCCCTCTTTTTCTCACACTCTGCCTGCATGATGCCATTTAAGAAAACGAGAACATATCAGAACAGCAATTAAAAATCAACATTCTCACAAAATATATAAAATAAGAACAGTTAAAAAGTTTACCTTGTCAAAACTACTGCTCGACAACCACAACATGGTTAATATAGTTGTTCACATATGTACAAGCCCCACCTGCAATTCAACATCCAATATACATGCTAAAAATTAGAAGAATACAATAAACATCTTGCGCTAATTAGCACTTTTGCATTGAATTTTGCAAGTTTTCAAAAAAAATAAAAACAATTAACAATTTTGCACTGAATTCGGCATGCCCTAGTCAATCATGGGACGACTCGATTAAACAAATTACATATGTAATTCTGAAACATCACTCCAGGCATTGTATAAGATAGATTTCCTACGTTGATACTACTAATTGGTATCTGAATCCAAAACCCTCAGTTTGATTAGCAATATCACTGCCTACCAAGTCCTGAAATATGAAATGACAAATTTGAGTAATTTACATATATTACTTGTGTGTTTGCTCCAGCTACATTTCATTGTATGAATTATATTTTGATATACCACTGCACTAAGATGCATTTTCCTTCCACTTTAGAGTAAAGGTAAAACTTGATCGCTAAATCATCAGTATGCTATTTTCATTGGTGTATAGTCCAAGAAATACTTTAATCCAATCAAAGAAGCTTATAGACAACATAGATTAACAGAGTCAACACTTTTGTATCAACGTGAATAACCAGGTCAAGAGACATGATTTAGGTCGATCTATGAGAAAAGGGCTAAGGCAATAACTTATCCATGAAAGAAACTAAAGAAGTTAAAGAAAATCAAAGTAAGGCATACCAAGAAACTGATTACTTGTTCCCCGTCGTGGCTAAATTTTGCCCTCATGCTGGAGAGAATTTCTTTGCCTTCCATCTGTAAGTAAAGAATTCGTAAATGTTCATTTCAAAAAAAAAAAAACAATTTTCAACTCAAGTTTCTGAAGAAAATGGAAAAAGAGAGAGCAAAAGTATTGTAAACTATTATTTAAACTCAAAGAATCACAAAAACTATATCCTCAGACTAAAACCACTAAAAGAGGTTTTGAAATTCATCACATTATGAAATAAGAAGTAAAATGCGAGATCACAACTACCATAATTTATATATATACATAATATATATATATATATGTCAAAGGCACATAACAATAATACAAATCACAAAAACCAGTATAAGCGTGAAAAATTGGTATTGAAGTACGGACCTTCCTTGATAAACTTTGCCAATTCTGCCCTCATAAATGAGTCCCATCTAATGCGAGTCAGCAGACCTCTACCTCTCCTTCTCACCCTCTCCTTCTCAGTAACAGGTAAGAAGCTTCATATTGCAACGTACAATAAAACAATATTATTAATCTGCTATAGAAAAAGAAAAAATACTTTCTTGAATTTTGAGAAAATTCAATCCAAACACTACATATGGTAGGCATGCTGATAAAATTTTAAAGTTAAACACCAACCTGTAACTCTGAACTCGATTCAGAAACAATGCGTGCCTTCTTCATTTCATTTTCTCTTTTCCTCTTTTTTTCCTTCCTTCCTTTTTTTTGCTCTTTTTTTTCCTTTCTCTTTTTTTTTCCTTCCTCTTTTCTTCTCTCTTTCATTCCTCTCTCTTGTTTACTTTCCTTTTTCTAGAGCTCGAAGATTTTTTTTCTACCATGTCACTTCTTTCTTTTTTCTTTTCTAGAGCTCGTTGATTTCTTTCCTTTTTCTTCCTCTGCCTGCATAAAGTCATTGAAGAAAACGAGAACATGTCAGAACAATAATTAAAAAATCACCAATCTCCCAAAATATTATATAAAATAAGAACAGGTAAGAACAGCGGAATCATTGGTCTTACTATTAACCTAGATGCCAAACAAAGAGGTTCAATAACAACACACTTTGCCCGAAATAAGATAGATAATCATCAACAACAAACAATTCAGGGGATTTAGTGAAGAAAGATGAAGAATCAACCTCTCTAATTAAAGCAGCACCAGCATTTTCCATTGCATCAGGCAACTCAATGGGCCTTGCAATTGTGACACCGTCATTGACCACCTTCGGGGATCCAAACTCATCCAAGACAACATTCCTTCCTGCATATAAATACACAAAATTGGTTGAAATCTATCCTATATAAATCCTTTGGAACTATTCTGCGCCATACTACATCAATGATATTCATTCTAATCATTAAATCGACAGTTACTACTCTCATACTTCTCCAAAAAGATTCTCACTATAATTACAAGATGTAGACACGTCTTGCTTTTTCGCGTTTTACAACTACTTGTCGTCAACTGACTCGATATATATTGAGCTTTCCTTTTTCCAAAAGAGCCCTCGATTCCCGTCATATCAAACGCAACACATTATATCATGCTAAGGTGCAGACAAGGGCAGCCAAACAGAAAAACAGGACTACTTATAAACGCTCATTGCACACGTCCACAACGTACAGATCGTAAAACGAGATTTTCAACAGGAAACACACGGCGCAGCGTGTGTAAATTAGGTAAATTTCGGTGTTCAAATTCAAACAACTATTTGACTATTTGAAATGAAGTTCCTAGTATTTTTATTCTTCTAAAAAAATCAGAACCAACATTTAACTAATTTCAACTATTAGTCCGCCTTCAAATATTGTTTCATCCACTAATTCTATTCACAGGAGCTCGTACGATGATTACAATTTACCAGCAACATTATATTAATAACTAAAATAGCTAAAAATGAAGATTGAATGAAGATAGTAAAAGGAAAAATAGTTTCTTGGATTTTGAGAAAATTCAATCCAAACACTACATATGGTATGAACACCACATATTCCAATTAAAGGCATGCTGAAACAAATTTAAAAGTTAAATACCAACCTGTAACTGTGAACTCGATTCAGATACGATGCGTGCCTTCTTCATTTCATTTCTCTTTTCCTCTTTTTCTCCTTCCCTTCCTTTTTTTCGCTCTTTTTTTTCCTTCCTCTTTTTTTCTCTTTTTTTTCCTTCCTCTTTTTTTCTCTTTTTTTCCCTTCCTCTTTCTATCCTGATATATCCTGATAAATAACTTCCAAAAACTGCAAAGAAAGGAATCGCATTAGTATCACCCCAGGTCCTTGAAAAAGAAGAGAGAAACCACTAATCCACTAAAAACATCACTACGCAACCTACACAAGTATTATACACAGCGTAAAAGAAAGTGTCACGGCATATATGTGCTAATTAGATATAAGTATAATGCAAAGAGTGAACTCCATACTTGTGACAAATAACTCTACTTAATACAAGCAAGAGTGTGGGTTTTTGTTCAAATCGCGAATCTAACTATTAAAGTCTACCACGAATGTAAGAGCATTCATTATATAAACGGAAGAAGTATAAATTACCTTATCCGGATTCATGTATTTCTTTTAGAAGTAGTAGAAGTATAATCACTTATTACATTAAACTGCCACACACATTATATACAACTAACTACCAAAAGGAGACCAACGAAACTTGCGAAGCTAGATCGATTCAATAAACTGATTACCAACTAAATCATGAATATCAGCACGACAAGATAAGTACAGAATCTGAAACTTCACAAAAAAGGCAATGAAAGAGAAAAGTATATGTGAAAGTATGTGGTGGGGTTATGGACTTAGCAAACAAACTCTTTCCAGAAAGAACCAGCACATGAACATCAATTAAAATCCAACGCAGTAATCATATGATTTCTGGAACTATAACTACACCATAATCAAATACCAAATAGAGGATATATATATATATATATATATATAAATTCTAATCCAACATAACTCAATTTCAAGAATCGTGTCTTTGTTTAGAAATTCCATAGAACATTTAGAAAAGCAAAAACGAATCTGATTGCAGATGTTGTAACGCAATATTTTGAAATTATTACTTACAGGATTAAGTAGATTATATATAAGTTTATAAATGAAATGGCCCAAATACAATCAGCAATAGAGCAGAAGTAAATTAATACTAGAGATGTCATAAAAGTAATAAATAAGAGATCCATCCAACCTGTTCTTTGAGATGGGGGAAGCAATGGCGGAAGTAATAGATACAACTGAATGATGAGTCCATATTGGTCGTCGTATTGGCAGGATAAGATTGCATGCCGCCATAGGTCACTGAAACCCTTACTTTTTTTCACTCTTTTTTTTCCTTCCACTTTTTTTCTCTCTTTTTTTTCCTTCCTCAATCTTTTTTTTTCCTCTTGTTTTTTTTCCTTTCTTTTTTTCTCTCTTTTTTTTTTCCATCCTCCTTTTTCCCCTCTTTTTTTCCTCTCTTTTTTTTCTCTCTAATTTTTACTTTATTTTTTCTCGAGCTCGCTGATTTTTTTTCTACCATGTCACTCCGTTTTTTCCATTATGTTTTCTCACTTTTTTTCTTTTCTAGAGCTCGTTTATTTCTTTTTTTTTTCTCACATCTCTCTTTTTTTCTTTTCTTCCCTCTTTTTCTCACACTCTGCCTGCATGATGCCATTTAAGAAAACGAGAACATATCAGAACAGCAATTAAAAATCAACATTCTCACAAAATATATAAAATAAGAACAGTTAAAAAGTTTACCTTGTCAAAACTACTGCTCGACAACCACAACATGGTTAATATAGTTGTTCACATATGTACAAGCCCCACCTGCAATTCAACATCCAATATACAGGCTAAAAATTAGAAGAATACAATAAACATCTTGCGCTAATTAGCACTTTTGCATTGAATTTTGCAAGTTTTCAAAAAAAATAAAAACAATTAACAATTTTGCACTGAATTCGGCATGCCCTAGTCAATCATGGGACGACTCGATTAAACAAATTACATATGTAATTCTGAAACATCACTCCAGGCATTGTATAAGATAGATTTCCTACGTTGATACTACTAATTGGTATCTGAATCCAAAACCCTCAGTTTGATTAGCAATATCACTGCCTACCAAGTCCTGAAATATGAAATGACAAATTTGAGTAATTTACATATATTACTTGTGTGTTTGCTCCAGCTACATTTCATTGTATGAATTATATTTTGATATACCACTGCACTAAGATGCATTTTCCTTCCACTTTAGAGTAAAGGTAAAACTTGATCGCTAAATCATCAGTATGCTATTTTCATTGGTGTATAGTCCAAGAAATACTTTAATCCAATCAAAGAAGCTTATAGACAACATAGATTAACAGAGTCAACACTTTTGTATCAACGTGAATAACCAGGTCAAGAGACATGATTTAGGTCGATCTATGAGAAAAGGGCTAAGGCAATAACTTATCCATGAAAGAAACTAAAGAAGTTAAAGAAAATCAAAGTAAGGCATACCAAGAAACTGATTACTTGTTCCCCGTCGTGGCTAAATTTTGCCCTCATGCTGGAGAGAATTTCTTTGCCTTCCATCTGTAAGTAAAGAATTCGTAAATGTTCATTTCAAAAAAAAAAAAACAATTTTCAACTCAAGTTTCTGAAGAAAATGGAAAAAGAGAGAGCAAAAGTATTGTAAACTATTATTTAAACTCAAAGAATCACAAAAACTATATCCTCAGACTAAAACCACTAAAAGAGGTTTTGAAATTCATCACATTATGAAATAAGAAGTAAAATGCGAGATCACAACTACCATAATTTATATATATACATAATATATATATATATATGTCAAAGGCACATAACAATAATACAAATCACAAAAACCAGTATAAGCGTGAAAAATTGGTATTGAAGTACGGACCTTCCTTGATAAACTTTGCCAATTCTGCCCTCATAAATGAGTCCCATCTAATGCGAGTCAGCAGACCTCTACCTCTCCTTCTCACCCTCTCCTTCTCAGTAACAGGTAAGAAGCTTCATATTGCAACGTACAATAAAACAATATTATTAATCTGCTATAGAAAAAGAAAAAATACTTTCTTGAATTTTGAGAAAATTCAATCCAAACACTACATATGGTAGGCATGCTGATAAAATTTTAAAGTTAAACACCAACCTGTAACTCTGAACTCGATTCAGAAACAATGCGTGCCTTCTTCATTTCATTTTCTCTTTTCCTCTTTTTTTCCTTCCTTCCTTTTTTTTGCTCTTTTTTTTCCTTTCTCTTTTTTTTTCCTTCCTCTTTTCTTCTCTCTTTCATTCCTCTCTCTTGTTTACTTTCCTTTTTCTAGAGCTCGAAGATTTTTTTTCTACCATGTCACTTCTTTCTTTTTTCTTTTCTAGAGCTCGTTGATTTCTTTCCTTTTTCTTCCTCTGCCTGCATAAAGTCATTGAAGAAAACGAGAACATGTCAGAACAATAATTAAAAAATCACCAATCTCCCAAAATATTATATAAAATAAGAACAGGTAAGAACAGCGGAATCATTGGTCTTACTATTAACCTAGATGCCAAACAAAGAGGTTCAATAACAACACACTTTGCCCGAAATAAGATAGATAATCATCAACAACAAACAATTCAGGGGATTTAGTGAAGAAAGATGAAGAATCAACCTCTCTAATTAAAGCAGCACCAGCATTTTCCATTGCATCAGGCAACTCAATGGGCCTTGCAATTGTGACACCGTCATTGACCACCTTCGGGGATCCAAACTCATCCAAGACAACATTCCTTCCTGCATATAAATACACAAAATTGGTTGAAATCTATCCTATATAAATCCTTTGGAACTATTCTGCGCCATACTACATCAATGATATTCATTCTAATCATTAAATCGACAGTTACTACTCTCATACTTCTCCAAAAAGATTCTCACTATAATTACAAGATGTAGACACGTCTTGCTTTTTCGCGTTTTACAACTACTTGTCGTCAACTGACTCGATATATATTGAGCTTTCCTTTTTCCAAAAGAGCCCTCGATTCCCGTCATATCAAACGCAACACATTATATCATGCTAAGGTGCAGACAAGGGCAGCCAAACAGAAAAACAGGACTACTTATAAACGCTCATTGCACACGTCCACAACGTACAGATCGTAAAACGAGATTTTCAACAGGAAACACACGGCGCAGCGTGTGTAAATTAGGTAAATTTCGGTGTTCAAATTCAAACAACTATTTGACTATTTGAAATGAAGTTCCTAGTATTTTTATTCTTCTAAAAAAATCAGAACCAACATTTAACTAATTTCAACTATTAGTCCGCCTTCAAATATTGTTTCATCCACTAATTCTATTCACAGGAGCTCGTACGATGATTACAATTTACCAGCAACATTATATTAATAACTAAAATAGCTAAAAATGAAGATTGAATGAAGATAGTAAAAGGAAAAATAGTTTCTTGGATTTTGAGAAAATTCAATCCAAACACTACATATGGTATGAACACCACATATTCCAATTAAAGGCATGCTGAAACAAATTTAAAAGTTAAATACCAACCTGTAACTGTGAACTCGATTCAGATACGATGCGTGCCTTCTTCATTTCATTTCTCTTTTCCTCTTTTTCTCCTTCCCTTCCTTTTTTTCGCTCTTTTTTTTCCTTCCTCTTTTTTTCTCTTTTTTTTCCTTCCTCTTTTTTTCTCTTTTTTTCCCTTCCTCTTTCTATCCTGATATATCCTGATAAATAACTTCCAAAAACTGCAAAGAAAGGAATCGCATTAGTATCACCCCAGGTCCTTGAAAAAGAAGAGAGAAACCACTAATCCACTAAAAACATCACTACGCAACCTACACAAGTATTATACACAGCGTAAAAGAAAGTGTCACGGCATATATGTGCTAATTAGATATAAGTATAATGCAAAGAGTGAACTCCATACTTGTGACAAATAACTCTACTTAATACAAGCAAGAGTGTGGGTTTTTGTTCAAATCGCGAATCTAACTATTAAAGTCTACCACGAATGTAAGAGCATTCATTATATAAACGGAAGAAGTATAAATTACCTTATCCGGATTCATGTATTTCTTTTAGAAGTAGTAGAAGTATAATCACTTATTACATTAAACTGCCACACACATTATATACAACTAACTACCAAAAGGAGACCAACGAAACTTGCGAAGCTAGATCGATTCAATAAACTGATTACCAACTAAATCATGAATATCAGCACGACAAGATAAGTACAGAATCTGAAACTTCACAAAAAAGGCAATGAAAGAGAAAAGTATATGTGAAAGTATGTGGTGGGGTTATGGACTTAGCAAACAAACTCTTTCCAGAAAGAACCAGCACATGAACATCAATTAAAATCCAACGCAGTAATCATATGATTTCTGGAACTATAACTACACCATAATCAAATACCAAATAGAGGATATATATATATATATATATATATATATATATAAATTCTAATCCAACATAACTCAATTTCAAGAATCGTGTCTTTGTTTAGAAATTCCATAGAACATTTAGAAAAGCAAAAACGAATCTGATTGCAGATGTTGTAACGCAATATTTTGAAATTATTACTTACAGGATTAAGTAGATTATATATAAGTTTATAAATGAAATGGCCCAAATACAATCAGCAATAGAGCAGAAGTAAATTAATACTAGAGATGTCATAAAAGTAATAAATAAGAGATCCATCCAACCTGTTCTTTGAGATGGGGGAAGCAATGGCGGAAGTAATAGATACAACTGAATGATGAGTCCATATTGGTCGTCGTATTGGCAGGATAAGATTGCATGCCGCCATAGGTCACTGAAACCCTTACTTTTTTTCACTCTTTTTTTTCCTTCCACTTTTTTTCTCTCTTTTTTTTCCTTCCTCAATCTTTTTTTTTCCTCTTGTTTTTTTTCCTTTCTTTTTTTCTCTCTTTTTTTTTTCCATCCTCCTTTTTCCCCTCTTTTTTTCCTCTCTTTTTTTTCTCTCTAATTTTTACTTTATTTTTTCTCGAGCTCGCTGATTTTTTTTTCTACCATGTCACTCCGTTTTTTCCATTATTTTTTCTCACTTTTTTTCTTTTCTAGAGCTCGTTTATTTCTTTTTTTTTTCTCACATCTCTCTTTTTTTCTTTTCTTCCCTCTTTTTCTCACACTCTGCCTGCATGATGCCATTTAAGAAAACGAGAACATATCAGAACAGCAATTAAAAATCAACATTCTCACAAAATATATAAAATAAGAACAGTTAAAAAGTTTACCTTGTCAAAACTACTGCTCGACAACCACAACATGGTTAATATAGTTGTTCACATATGTACAAGCCCCACCTGCAATTCAACATCCAATATACAGGCTAAAAATTAGAAGAATACAATAAACATCTTGCGCTAATTAGCACTTTTGCATTGAATTTTGCAAGTTTTCAAAAAAAATAAAAACAATTAACAATTTTGCACTGAATTCGGCATGCCCTAGTCAATCATGGGACGACTCGATTAAACAAATTACATATGTAATTCTGAAACATCACTCCAGGCATTGTATAAGATAGATTTCCTACGTTGATACTACTAATTGGTATCTGAATCCAAAACCCTCAGTTTGATTAGCAATATCACTGCCTACCAAGTCCTGAAATATGAAATGACAAATTTGAGTAATTTACATATATTACTTGTGTGTTTGCTCCAGCTACATTTCATTGTATGAATTATATTTTGATATACCACTGCACTAAGATGCATTTTCCTTCCACTTTAGAGTAAAGGTAAAACTTGATCGCTAAATCATCAGTATGCTATTTTCATTGGTGTATAGTCCAAGAAATACTTTAATCCAATCAAAGAAGCTTATAGACAACATAGATTAACAGAGTCAACACTTTTGTATCAACGTGAATAACCAGGTCAAGAGACATGATTTAGGTCGATCTATGAGAAAAGGGCTAAGGCAATAACTTATCCATGAAAGAAACTAAAGAAGTTAAAGAAAATCAAAGTAAGGCATACCAAGAAACTGATTACTTGTTCCCCGTCGTGGCTAAATTTTGCCCTCATGCTGGAGAGAATTTCTTTGCCTTCCATCTGTAAGTAAAGAATTCGTAAATGTTCATTTCAAAAAAAAAAAAAACAATTTTCAACTCAAGTTTCTGAAGAAAATGGAAAAAGAGAGAGCAAAAGTATTGTAAACTATTATTTAAACTCAAAGAATCACAAAAACTATATCCTCAGACTAAAACCACTAAAAGAGGTTTTGAAATTCATCACATTATGAAATAAGAAGTAAAATGCGAGATCACAACTACCATAATTTATATATATACATAATATATATATATATATGTCAAAGGCACATAACAATAATACAAATCACAAAAACCAGTATAAGCGTGAAAAATTGGTATTGAAGTACGGACCTTCCTTGATAAACTTTGCCAATTCTGCCCTCATAAATGAGTCCCATCTAATGCGAGTCAGCAGACCTCTACCTCTCCTTCTCACCCTCTCCTTCTCAGTAACAGGTAAGAAGCTTCATATTGCAACGTACAATAAAACAATATTATTAATCTGCTATAGAAAAAGAAAAAATACTTTCTTGAATTTTGAGAAAATTCAATCCAAACACTACATATGGTAGGCATGCTGATAAAATTTTAAAGTTAAACACCAACCTGTAACTCTGAACTCGATTCAGAAACAATGCGTGCCTTCTTCATTTCATTTTCTCTTTTCCTCTTTTTTTCCTTCCTTCCTTTTTTTTGCTCTTTTTTTTCCTTTCTCTTTTTTTTTCCTTCCTCTTTTCTTCTCTCTTTCATTCCTCTCTCTTGTTTACTTTCCTTTTTCTAGAGCTCGAAGATTTTTTTTCTACCATGTCACTTCTTTCTTTTTTCTTTTCTAGAGCTCGTTGATTTCTTTCCTTTTTCTTCCTCTGCCTGCATAAAGTCATTGAAGAAAACGAGAACATGTCAGAACAATAATTAAAAAATCACCAATCTCCCAAAATATTATATAAAATAAGAACAGGTAAGAACAGCGGAATCATTGGTCTTACTATTAACCTAGATGCCAAACAAAGAGGTTCAATAACAACACACTTTGCCCGAAATAAGATAGATAATCATCAACAACAAACAATTCAGGGGATTTAGTGAAGAAAGATGAAGAATCAACCTCTCTAATTAAAGCAGCACCAGCATTTTCCATTGCATCAGGCAACTCAATGGGCCTTGCAATTGTGACACCGTCATTGACCACCTTCGGGGATCCAAACTCATCCAAGACAACATTCCTTCCTGCATATAAATACACAAAATTGGTTGAAATCTATCCTATATAAATCCTTTGGAACTATTCTGCGCCATACTACATCAATGATATTCATTCTAATCATTAAATCGACAGTTACTACTCTCATACTTCTCCAAAAAGATTCTCACTATAATTACAAGATGTAGACACGTCTTGCTTTTTCGCGTTTTACAACTACTTGTCGTCAACTGACTCGATATATATTGAGCTTTCCTTTTTCCAAAAGAGCCCTCGATTCCCGTCATATCAAACGCAACACATTATATCATGCTAAGGTGCAGACAAGGGCAGCCAAACAGAAAAACAGGACTACTTATAAACGCTCATTGCACACGTCCACAACGTACAGATCGTAAAACGAGATTTTCAACAGGAAACACACGGCGCAGCGTGTGTAAATTAGGTAAATTTCGGTGTTCAAATTCAAACAACTATTTGACTATTTGAAATGAAGTTCCTAGTATTTTTATTCTTCTAAAAAAATCAGAACCAACATTTAACTAATTTCAACTATTAGTCCGCCTTCAAATATTGTTTCATCCACTAATTCTATTCACAGGAGCTCGTACGATGATTACAATTTACCAGCAACATTATATTAATAACTAAAATAGCTAAAAATGAAGATTGAATGAAGATAGTAAAAGGAAAAATAGTTTCTTGGATTTTGAGAAAATTCAATCCAAACACTACATATGGTATGAACACCACATATTCCAATTAAAGGCATGCTGAAACAAATTTAAAAGTTAAATACCAACCTGTAACTGTGAACTCGATTCAGATACGATGCGTGCCTTCTTCATTTCATTTCTCTTTTCCTCTTTTTCTCCTTCCCTTCCTTTTTTTCGCTCTTTTTTTTCCTTCCTCTTTTTTTCTCTTTTTTTTCCTTCCTCTTTTTTTCTCTTTTTTTCCCTTCCTCTTTCTATCCTGATATATCCTGATAAATAACTTCCAAAAACTGCAAAGAAAGGAATCGCATTAGTATCACCCCAGGTCCTTGAAAAAGAAGAGAGAAACCACTAATCCACTAAAAACATCACTACGCAACCTACACAAGTATTATACACAGCGTAAAAGAAAGTGTCACGGCATATATGTGCTAATTAGATATAAGTATAATGCAAAGAGTGAACTCCATACTTGTGACAAATAACTCTACTTAATACAAGCAAGAGTGTGGGTTTTTGTTCAAATCGCGAATCTAACTATTAAAGTCTACCACGAATGTAAGAGCATTCATTATATAAACGGAAGAAGTATAAATTACCTTATCCGGATTCATGTATTTCTTTTAGAAGTAGTAGAAGTATAATCACTTATTACATTAAACTGCCACACACATTATATACAACTAACTACCAAAAGGAGACCAACGAAACTTGCGAAGCTAGATCGATCCAATAAACTGATTACCAACTAAATCATGAATATCAGCACGACAAGATAAGTACAGAATCTGAAACTTCACAAAAAAGGCAATGAAAGAGAAAAGTATAAGTGAAAGTATGTGGTGGGGTTATGGACTTAGCAAACAAACTCTTTCAAGAAAGAACCAGCACATGAACATCAATTAAAATCCAACGCAGTAATCATATGATTTCTGGAACTATAACTACACCATAATCAAATACCAAATAGAGGATATATATATATATATATATATATATATATATATATAAATTCTAATCCAACATAACTCAATTTCAAGAATCGTGTCTTTGTTTAGAAATTCCATAGAACATTTAGAAAAGCAAAAACGAATCTGATTGCAGATGTTGTAACGCAATATTTTGAAATTATTACTTACAGGATTAAGTAGATTATATATAAGTTTATAAATGAAATGGCCCAAATACAATCAGCAATAGAGCAGAAGTAAATTAATACTAGAGATGTCATAAAAGTAATAAATAAGAGATCCATCCAACCTGTTCTTTGAGATGGGGGAAGCAATGGCGGAAGTAATAGATACAACTGAATGATGAGTCCATATTGGTCGTCGTATTGGCAGGATAAGATTGCATGCCGCCATAGGTCACTGAAACCCTTACTTTTTTTCACTCTTTTTTTTCCTTCCACTTTTTTTCTCTCTTTTTTTTCCTTCCTCAATCTTTTTTTTTTCCTCTTGTTTTTTTTCCCTTCTTTTTTTCTCTCTTTTTTTTCCTTCCTCAATCTTTTTTTTTCCTCTTGTTTTGAATTTTAAATAATGATAAGGCTAAGATAAATTACAGTTATACCCAACTAATAATAAAATTTAATAATACTTAGAAGGGTAAATAAAGAAATCAAAAGATTGGTCTCAACATGGCTTCTTTATATAAAAGTATAGATGATGATGAGTCTAGTTTGTCTTTTTCTCTCGTTGAGAAAGAACGATGAACCTTATTCGATGTGAGGGTGAAAACTAACTTTCTCTTTATTATTCACTACATATTTCTAAAATGCATGTTGTTTTTTTCCCTTCTAATCTCTTATAGATCTTATAGTTAAAAACTCTTATTGATAGAAAAACTTTATCTCAAACTACTAATATAGGCAATATAGTTTTCATGAAATTTGTAGGAGAATGTTTTCGCTAATGCCAATTGTTGATTTTTTTATTTTAAGAATATTTTATTTATTTACAGTCATATCCTATATACATTATTGACTCAGGATTCAAATGAATCTCACTCACATAAGTGAACTTTAATGAATAATAAGAACTTACGTCTCGTCTTCAAATTCAAGGACTATCAATTACGACATAGGCCTTCAACAATATCGTTGTAGATTTAGCTTCAATATATTAATAATTAAACTATATGTAAATATATGAATATATATTGTTACATATTTATATGATAACAAACTTCGTCGAAATTCATCTTTATTAAATGCCTCAACGACATATACTCCTCTCTTAGATCACGAGATGTCTCATTGGCGACAGGCAGATTTAACAACATTGATTTTAAGTTTATCTACAATAACATTTGTTAAATTTATACAAGCACAACTTTTCAACAAGGAGTCCATATACGCGATATTAATGTTAAATTTATTTAGTATTTTTGTGAGTTGTTAGTAAATAATTGCTAACCTTCATTTAATATCTAAACTTCTAATCTATTTTAAAATAGCTGGCAATTTGCAAAATAGAGTATATCATACGAGGTTTGTACATTTTAAGAACAAACCATAAAGTTGACATCATATAATTTAGGGAAAAAATCAGTTAACTATCCAAGCTTTGGCCCGTTTTACAGTTACCTATCCAAACTTACAATTGTTACACTTTACGGTCCAAACTTTCACTTTCTTGACACTTTACAGTCCAAACTTTCATTCCGACTTATCTCAGTCAAAAAAATGTCACTTTTCAGCATTATGACATCACGATGACATCATTAGAGGGGGCAATTTTGTTATCTTACATATTAGGGAGTGTTGTGCAATATGTATAATTAATTCATACACCCTAAGTTTTATTTTATTATACATTTTCCATTTTTTTTTCGTTACTTCAAAAAAATTCAAAAAATTTAAAACTAATAAACTTTAACTCATCTAAATATAAAGGAAATTCTTTTTGTTTACAAGTTTAATAGTAAATATTATCAATTTATTTTGAAGAAAATGTGTCTTCAAATGAAATTATATTTTTTAAAAATTAAAACTTTTCAACAAACTTAATTAGTATTTTTTTTAAGCTAGATATTTTTCAGTTTGATTTATTAATTAGTTGACAATTTAAAACTGAAAAAAAAAAAAAAAAAAAAAAAAAAAAAAACTTCAACTTCTCCAACACCCACCCCCTCCACACCCACCAAACCCCAAAACCACCTCAAATCGACCTAACTCCATTAGCCTCACACTTCCATGAACTCGATTTTCGGTTTTGGAGTTTTAAAATCCACTAACCACCAAACTCTCGTTAGAAAACCGCCACCAAAAAGCCCATAAAACCAAAAACCGAGTTCATGAAAGTGCGAGAGTGATGGAGCTAGGTCGATTTGAGGTGGATTTGGGGTTTGGTGGTGGTGGATTTGGTGGTGTGAGTGGGGGGGGGGGGGGAAGGGGGTGTTGGAGAAAATGAATTTTTTTTTTCAGTTTTAAATCATCAACTAATTAATAAATTAAACTGAAAAAAATCAAGCTTCAAAAATTACTAATTAAGTTTGTTGAAAATTTTTAATTTTAAAAAATATAATTTCATTTGAAGACACATTTTCTTAAAAAAAAAAAATTGATAATATTTACTATTAAACTTGTAAACAACAAGAATTTACTTTACATTTAAATGAGTTAAAGTTTATTAGTTTTAAATTTTTTAATATTTTTTAAGTAACAAAAAAAATGTAAAATGTATGATGTATAATAAAATAAAATTTAGTGTGTATGAATTAAGGGAAAAATTACGGACTATACCCATCGTTTAGCCTCTTTTACGAAACTATACCCAACCTTTGAACTTTTGCAACGCTATACCCAACCTTTGAAAATCGTAACTATACTATACCTATACTAATTTCCGGCCAAAATTCAAAATTTTGAGGGGTAAAATAGGCATCAACTATACTATATCATAAAAATAGAATTTTTTATTATTGAAAATTAAAAAAAATAAAAAAAAAAAACAAAAAAAAAATTGCAGCCCCCCCTACCACCCCCAAGTGGCTGCACCAGCGGGTTGCAGCCCCCTACCCCCCCCCCCCCCACCCCCATGGGGCTGCAACCAGCAGCCCCCCTACCCCCCCCCATCCCCACCCCGCTGCACCAGCGGATTGCAGCGGTGGCGGAGTCGATCGACGCCGCCACCGCTACAACCCGCTGGTGCAGCGGGGGTGGGGGGTGGGGGGTAGGGGGCTGCTGGGTGCAGCCCCGTGGGGGTGGGGGGGGGGGGTAGGGGGCTGCTGGTTGCAGCCCCGTGGGGGTGGGGGGTAGGGGGGCTGCTGGTTGCAGCCCCGTGGGGGGGGGGAGCTCTTTTTTTTAATTTTTTTTAATTTTCAATAATAAAAAATTCTATTTATGATTTTCTTTTATTTATTTATTTAAATATACCGAAAAGACTATATTACCCCCCTCACTTGCCGAGATATGATGTCACTTTGTCTGAAAATGACGTCTTTTGGTCGGAAAATTAGTATAGGTATAGTATAGTTACGATTTTCAAAGGTTGGGTATAGTATTGCAAAAGTTCAAAGGTTGGGTATAGTTTCGTAAAAGAGGCTAAACGATGGGTATAGTCCGTACTTTTTCCCATGAATTAATTATACATATTGCACAACACTCCCTAATATGTAAAATAACGAAATTGCCCCCTCTAATGATGTCAGCTTGATGTCATAAATCTGAAAAGTGACGTTTTTTGGCTGAGATAGGTCGGAATAAAAGTTTGGACCGTAAAGTGTCATGAAAGTGAAAGTTTTGATCGTAAAGTGTAACGATAAGTTTGAATAGGTAACTGTAAAATGGGCCAAAGTTTGGATAGGTAACTGAAATTTTCCTATAATTTATATAGTATCAGACTATCAGTAGGCTCTCATATTCGGTAAAAATGAAGAGTACAACCTTTTAACAAATACAATTATTTGTTTAACTAAACCAGTGTATTAGGTACACATGGTTTACAATTTGACTGTCTAATTATTTTCAAACACCTTAGAATTATTATTTGAACATACTTTTCGATTTTAATTGAAATTATGAGATTTGATTTTTCAACGAGAGTTGCAAAGACCATTCTAATCTCTTCATCTTTTGTTTCGTGAAATTTAATTTATGTTTTGTGGCGCATGTTTGATTTACAATTCAAAGCAATTCTGGTTTTTGCCTAAGTACTATTCAAGGTCATCTGACAACACGCCCAAGCGCGATAATTTTAATTTTAATTATTTTTTAAGTATTTTCTTAATTGTTGCTCGATTAATTGTTGTCACATATATGCAATGTATACAAAGCAACAACGCTTGGCGAAACGTTAAGCAAAAGAAAAATTCAGCTCAAAGCTCGTGCTTTTGGCTTAACAAGCTTGTCGAAGAGGGAATTGGGATCAAATCAAAGTGGAGATTTTCTTCTTATATGTAGTAAATGTGATTAACTTTTTGCATTATTATATTATAAACCAATATTTTATACATATATATTATATTAGCGAAAAAAATAAGCCAAGCTGCCAAGGCTGTACGTGCAAATCAAAAAAGCACACGCATGTAAGATAACTAAAATCAAAAGGCAAAACTGAATCCAAGAAAATTGGAGCATGGTAGAAATTTAAAATGAGAGGTGCTAGAAAAAATAAAATTGTAGCCGCAACTTGTTGCAGACCCGCTATCCAACCATTTTAAACCAAGAAAATAAAACAAAATAAAAAGAAAAGTCAACTAAAGTAGGCTAAATAGAGGAGAGAAATAAAAGGACAATGAATTGTGGAGAAAGGAGAAGAGAAACCAATTCAATTAATAGCCTAAGAAGTAATTTCACCTTTCTCTCTGAGCATATCAGGAGAAGTCGTAAATAGCAAGAAATACATGGGTAACATCCGATAGTAAAAATTGAATGACCAAAATCCATGGCGATTATAATGTGTAATAGTAATTGGCCCGTGCGGAGAAGAACATTATCTTGTGTGTTTTGTTAAATAACCGCATTCACTACGTTTTGATATCTTGACAAACTACTCTATTGTAAATACTAATAGGCAAACACCTTTTCTAATCTTAAAAAGTAGGTCATCGCCTCTTGTGGTGTAGCTTACTCGCCTAAATTTGAGTGTTGGGTGACTTTTGGTCCGCAAAAATGACATTTATACTATTTTCTCAAAAACATGTATATGTATTTTTGACCGAAAACTTCAAATTCAAAGATGCGCGGTGATCCAAGCTTTAAAGGCATATATGTATTGTCTTTGTGAGCTTTTCCGCATGTTCAACAGTGTCCCAAGCTTTAGACGTATATTAGTTCATCAGAAATTGTTTCATTAGTTCACATGGGAAAAACACGCCAAAGAGAAATACGTATATAATCTCCACCTAATAATTAAGAAGATTTAACTTTTAGTTTTAATATATCATATAACATATATTTAGTGGTAATCACTTATTGAAAACATTAAGAAAACAAAAGAGGCAAATGATATGCATATATATCATGCGCACCCTAATGATTAATCTATCATATACTATGTGGGTCCCAATGATTATTGTATTCCCGACCCAAGTTATTGATTATTAACCAAATATTTGGGGTAAAATTAGAAGAATGTAAAACTAAAATGATTGTTTAACAATTTACGGAGGTGCCCATAAAGAAATATTGTAAAACTTTTGGGGCATAATTGGAAGAACTAAGAAACTAAGAGGATAATTCGACAATTTATAGCAGGTCCCATATGTAAATAACGTAAAACTATTGGGCAAAAGTAAAAGAATTAAAAACCTAAAGGGTCTTGATAGGGAAGAGCAACATACTAAGAGTAAACGGGCCTTGATAGGCCCTCGGCGACAGACCACCCGCACGTAGAACTTCTTCTTGAACAAGCGTGGTGTGATCATACTTGTTGGCCATTAGGCGCTCCAAAAAAGTTGGTAGTCCATCTAGGCGCACCCATAGCACAACGTCTTTGGTATTTCTCCATTTTCGACCATTTTTCATGGAGAACCTTGAGTTCTCCGGCAGTCCTTTCTTTAATATAGAAATACTCGCTCTTATTCCCAAAGCTGTAACTACTTTGACTACCCTGCAAATACTTCCGTCCAGCGTGAGCTCTCACAAAAAAAAAGCCCCTGTCCACAGTCTTTTTATTGGTGATAACGGAGAATATGGCCCAGAACTCGTTAACACCGTAGGGTGCACCCAGGGCTTTCGCCACCAATACAAAGGCCACGATGACACCAAATGAATTGGGGAGAGTTGTCCAAGACAAAACCCCAATGCTCTTTAAGATAACAACGATCGAAGGATCGATGGGAAAACGTAGCCCATTGGCAAAATGCTTCGCATGGACAATAATAGAACCCTAAGGGGGCGTATGCATTCGCTCGTCCGAATTAGGGAATCTAATCTTGTATCCATCAACATTATACTCAGTCGAATAATAGTCAGGATAATGGGAAACACGAGACATCATATCCTCATACTTAATGGCAGTTTTATATTTCTTTACTTCAAGCGACTCGATTAAACCAAACTCGCTCAATCTCACACCCTAATCCTCGCTGGACCCTTCCCCCCTCCATCATCTTCACCACCGGACGCGTCACCCACATCCTCGTTAACCAAATCTTCCACATTGAACATCTCGGAAGCGACGGAACAAGACTGCGATGGTGTGATCTACTCATCATCGTGCCCTGGTCCAGATATGTTAACGCCTCTCACGCTAGACATCGTTACTATGCGCGTGTATCATCACAAACAGAAGTTCGTCGATTCTCGGTGCACTGCTGAAGCTAATTAGTGAAACCTAATAAATCAAATTCAAGGAAAAATGAGGGTGGTTAGACAAATGCCATGAGGAAAAAGATAAGTCCAAAGGCTATATCAAATTCTAATATCGAATATCATATCGAAAGGAATATCGAATTTGAATATCGAATGTCATAGCGAAAAGATATATCAAAAAAGACATCGAAATCATGTCGGGCATCTCCGACATACCTTTGCAGAAAGACGTATGAGTTCGCTAAAAGACAAATGACTTTTCTCTCTCCTCCCAACCGTTATTTATAGACATTGGGCACTTCGATCACGCATTTATGATAGGGCATATCGAATCTTGGATTCGACATCACATATCAAAAATATTCGATATGGCAGAAAAATTTTGATATCCTTTAAGAAAAATAATAATAATAAATAAATAGAAATAACACCGCAATTACCTAACAAGAGGCACCTTTCTCTAATAATTCAAACGGGGACCTCCAGGCTACGTAAATTACATTGGGGGTCCACCAACATTTTTGAATGAAATTCACCTATCCAAGCTCTGTCATTTGAACTGGCAGAACAAGAGGTACTGATAATTCAAACTTAATTTTATATTACGAAATATTATTTATAATAATAACTCCCAAAGTAGGAGACTACATGATATGGGTAATTCCCGTATTGAGCCGGTCCATGGGCCATACCCATGTTCAACTATATCGGGGATGCCCCCGATATGTATACGAATGTAATATTTGGTATTGTACAGATCACGTGGGAGTCACGTGTGCGGTCCCCGTATACCGAGGTCTATAAATACCTGGGCTCCGCTAATCAAGGTAAGCTTTAATTATTCACATACACTGTACACTTACCGAGTATCCCCGATATCGGACCCGACATAAGGTTCGATATATATCTTCGATATATATCATCGATACACCTTTCAACATCATTCTCGACATCATACCTGATATCCATTCCGACATCATCCTCGACATGGATTCATCCCCGACATAGAAGAGATTCGACACAATCCTCGATATCATATTCGACGTCACATTCGACATCGCCTTCGACATCAAGCAGTGCATCCAACCGTTGGTCTAAGGTGTTCCGGACCAAGTCTACCTAGAACTAGTCATAGTTATAATAGACCTAGTTTGTAATAGAATCGTAGCACAACGCTTGTAACATTCCACCCGCTCAAAATTTGAGATTTTTCAAAACCCTAAAATCGCAATTCAACCTAAACCACAAAACTCTCCCAATTGAACTCATATTTCGTAACGATTCTGGTTAAACTCTTCATCTCCGAGCATGAGAAGTCGATGGCGTGGAAATATGAGAAGACAACACAATAATTCCCCCGTCATCGTTGATTCCCGACTATGGTGAGTGGTTTTCTTATGACCACCATTTTTTTCTTTCCTAATTACAATGTAGTTGTTTATTAAGCACTAGGGTTAGTTTTCTGGCAGCTAATTGAGAAGTGTAGTTGATGTTTAGTTGGTTGTTCTATTTTATGGTTTTTTGTCAATTATTGTATTATTTTTGCTTGGTTGTCGGCCCAATGTATTTCCCACTCACCAAAACAATGTGTACTTTACAAATAATATATTGCATGGATTAGAGTTTTGGTCAACAGTGTTCATTAAACTAATACTAGAGTTTATTTTAAGATTAGGGTTTTGATGGTATTGTTGTGTATATGCAGGTAGTGAGAAGGAGTTTTTTACGGGACGAATTATTATTTGTGCCCAGGATGTTTCAATTTTTGATGAAAATGCCCGATATCTTTTGAATTAATAAAAATGCCCTGGATCTATGCCATTTTTTGTAGAAAATGCCCTTTGTGTGCCGACTGTGAAAATCGGCCGATGTGTCCTCCATCGTGGAATCTGAATTTGAGATTGGTTATAATGGTGGAGTTCCTTCTCTATTTATAGGATTTTGAGTGCAGTTATGAGTGGGGCAACTTGGACTCCTTCAATGTTAGGGATGGGTGTCTATTAATGCTGCCTCGTGGGAGATAAATCTGCTGACAATGTTTCATGCAGGTCGCCCGTGTTTTAAGGGTGGTTGTGCTAATAATGACTGACATTCCTTTATTGCACGTGTAATTCTTTCAAGTGGATTTATTAAGTCGTCTGCCGTGTGTATGTGATGCCCTTCGCATAACGTATGTGACTTTATGAACCCTTATTGTCTCTTCGAAGGGAAAGAGCTCTATATACGAAGGCCGAAGCGTCTTCTTAGGGCGTTATGTTATTTTTCTTGTCTGGTGAATTTATGCATTATCAAATCACATATAAGCAACATATATAAAAGGTAAATATTTTATATCAAGATTAGGAAATCCATTTCTTATGTAAAAAAAATTTAAGAAACTCATAAAGTGTTACAACATGCACAATTTAGTAAGATCAAATTATAGTCATCAACTTGGATTTTTTATTGGGATAAAAACATCAAACCCCCTGAACTATGACCACTTTTGCGACTTGTCCCTTTAACTACTTTAATAAGCACTTTAATAAGACTGGTGGTGCAAATCAAACATGCGACTAAAATTTAAGAGTCAAAATGTTTATTAAATTATTTAAGGGGCAAGTAGCAAAAGTGACCATAGTTAAGGGAGTTTGATGTTTTTATCCCTTTTAAATTTATTGATCGCATATGTTGAAACTACTAAAACCATCATCGTTATTAAAATGAAACACCAATGCAATCATGTCTTTTAATTACTATGTAACTCATGTTAGTTTTAATCATAAGATTTCAAAAGTAAAGTCAGAAAAGAGCTTGTTAAGAGCATATATTCCCTAATCCCTACTAATAATGATCTACAAATGTTTCTCTAGTTTTGTTCATAAATCGATCCTATTGCAATACAAATGCAGTACATAATAACTCCTTGTGGCAAATTCTCACACTCGAGCACTTCTATTCATTGTATCTTACACTTTGTTTATTCTTACAATATCTTCAACTAAACTCAATATATCTTCTCATTCACCTTTACCATGATGTAAACTACATTTAATGTAAATGTAAAAGTCTTCTAGCAATTTACACCACAAAAGATTCACATGTTTCGAATCTAATGTGAACACTCATAAAACAGTCACTAGCAAACTGCTTCTTTACTACTAAACCATAACGTGGTAATAAACCAAACATCACTTAACACAACAATTTTAAAGTGAATATTTGGTGAAATGAGAAATTTCTTAGCATAGTGTGGCGGGGGTTCGTTGTTCTTAGTACGAGACGAATAACTTGTGTGATATACATGCTTCACATTTGTTTGATCATTATAGGAAAAAAAATACACAAAGATGGCATAACTATGGTACTTTGACTTGGACAAGATCGCAAATTGGGGTCGAAGATTCTTTAAATGATTCGATATAGGGTCTTTCATGATGCGTGGGAATTTGGTAGTTATATGGGGGGGGGGGGGAGGTTGTGAATTTGGGCTCGGGATGAAATTGGAGGTGAAATCACGAACTCTAATTTCAAATGAGGTTGGACGCGCTTTGGGACAGGGAGTAAGCAGATTTCGTTTTTCTTTTTTTAGTAAAAAAAGAAAAAGAGAAATAGGTGAGTGTGCATTGCACGAGTGAATTCACGCGTGCGTCATTTGATTTTTAAATTCCAGTGGTCACGTGCTAGCTAAAATTAGAATCAAATTGGGTAAAGGAACAAAATGTAACAATGATTAAGAATTTAAGATTTAAGATTCATCAATTGAACTTGAAATGGCTAAACATGTAAATGAGTAGTTTTAAATGATTAAAATATGCCAAAAGAATTTAAAAAAAAAAATAAAAAATCGGAAGCTGCGAAAACATAGAGGAAATAAAAAGCTGTATTTATTTGACAGACAAACAGAGCCCAACGGAAATAAAAAGCTGATTCAAAACTGGTGCTGTTGTTCTTGGTGAATGATTAATAATAATCGATCGCGCCCTCTCTCTCTCTCTTCTCTCTCGATTGGATTGGATTGGATTGGATGGGTATAATAACCCGAAGCTTCTCCTTCATATGTGGAACAGTTAGCGGAATCTACATAGCACAGAATTACAATGTCCCAAACATGAAGAAGCTCGTCCATGAATACCTTTTTACTGTTAAACAAGTCGAAGAAAAATACCGAAAGCCCAAAAAACCAGGGGAAGATTGATTGATTGAATTCCAGCCAGGTACAATTTGATTGGATTCCATTTTAACGGATTCATTTGGTACTTTTGATTTTATTATTGCTCGATGTTTTCTTTATTCGGTAGGAAGGTGTTCGTTTCAGGAAAATTGTGGGTATTAATTTAATTAATACCCTAGTTAGTTTGTCTGTCATTGAAGATTTCGATTTCTGGCCTTTTTTGTTTGTTTGGTGTTGGTGAATAATTTAATTGTTGAAGTTCAATTAGCTACTCTTGCAATATGCCTCCTTGCTGTGTAATGTAATCAGTTGTGAGAATTGAGTCTCTACTCTTTGTTGAGTTTGTTCCCTAGTAACTAACTAACTAACTACAAATACAATCTGTTTGATTCATTCAATGGCCATTCGAGATTTAAGTACTAAACCGTCGCTTATTTACTACTATTGTGGAATGGGATCTCAACTTTTGGGGGTATTATTAACTGACTCGACGTCTGCATTTTCACTTTAAAAATTTGAGCATGGTACGCAGTCCTCTAAAAGCAAGCACGCGGTGACTGGGGAGGTCTTGAATGTATATTGTTAACTTATACCTGCTGAATGGTACACTGTTGTGTTGACTTGCTTTTGCGAACATGAGCGACCTCAAACATGTGCTAACACACATCCTTCCCAAATCTGGAATCCATGTCATCTAGTATGCCTGGAAGAAGAAGAAGATCAGTGACTTGTGTAATTTTACATTTGAATCGTTAATATGACCTCTTGTGAGTCCTTATACAGCACTCTTAGATATTTGCCTAAAGTCGAGTTGCTCTTTTCATTGTACAAGTTTTCATATCAAAATGGAAATTAGCATAGTTATAAGGGATTGATGTTTTGATCTGATTATATAAACTCTGTTTGCTGGTTGAATAATTAGAAAACCGCCATCCCAACCCTGAAATTTGAATAATTACAGATTCAGAAACACCTTTTTGTCGTTTTAGAAAAGAACATTTCAGTTAGAGTCTATATCTTATCGTTTGTCAAGCTTCACAGATTGTCTCTGTAATTACTTAAACCTTTGAGAGAACTTCAATAATTAGATCAAACTTAATGTCATGTAGATGTTATTATCCGCTGTTATTAACACGTATACAATTAGTTACATACTTACATCAAAAGGATATATCAATGAGTACTTTGGTTAATACTTGAAATATTGTGACTTATGGCAGAAGAAATGTGAAATAATGGCTCATGTGAGAGCTATTGAAATTTCATTGCAAATGTTGAACTTTGCAGTTATTATTTTCATAGTTGTTATTGCTTATGTAACCAAATCTCCAGTAACTGCATTGTATATTGTAGCGCCATATTTCTTACATCATTTTCATCCCCTTCTGTTCTGGTTGAACCAGATTCTTATTTTAGCTGAGGACAACTCAAGTGAAAACAAATGTCATATGACGGATTTCGGAGCAAGGGGGAATGACAAATAATACTTTACCCTGTAGCAGAACAAATTCCCTTCCCTCCTTTGTTTTAGCAGCAGAATTTGTGAGTGACCATATCCACTGGGACATGCCATACCAGAGATTTTTATTTTTTAACATTGTTCAAGATTTCTGGTCTTCAGTTTTCTATATCGCACTGTTGCATATGGAGAACTACTGAGTACTTTATTTACCTTTTGCATGCTCTGTAATGTAAGTCATACCGAAGTTCTTGTGGCAGTTGTGAATAAATTTATGAGACATTGTTAAGCTAATTTCACATTATTAATGCCATAAGGTATACTACTACACAGCAGCATCAAAACCAGCTTTATCAGTCGTAAAGCAGAAGTGCTGGACGCTGTACCGGTTCTCTTATACGAGGGGGTAAATGCAATTAATGTTACTCAGACTGTACATGTAAAAAAACGTTGTAAATAAGATGCGAAAGTAAGGGAATGAATTATCGCAATACATTCTCGTTTCCCTCCACTTTTAGAGGAAAATTTTTAGGAATCTCTTCAGAGTAAAAACAAATTTTTAGCACCTTTGCTACGGAGTAAGTTTTATTTTAGTGCAGAAAACTTGCTTGGAGTATAGAACTGCCATGGGTCAATTTTTTTGATTCCGGAATAGATCTCTGTCCGGTAAAAACCAGAACCATTTTGTGATGTTTTGACAACTTTTTGGCATATTTCGAAAAATTTGTAAAAAATCTAGTTGGGGATTGAATGAAAAATACATGTGATGAGGGTATTTAAGGAAATGCCCAATATAAGTATTGGGACGGCCCACAAAAAAAGGCCCTGAAAAATTGTAGATCGAACAGAAAAGAGTTCGACTTTAAACGAATATCGAATGCGCAGGATTCGATCTAAGAGATAGATCGAATCAGCACGATTTGATATTCATTCTCTTACTATCACCGGGGGCCCACGGGACGGGTCTATAAATACTCCGTCCTCTAACATTCTCATGACGGATTCAAGACTATCACTCAACTACTCAATATCGAAGCATCCTGATTCGATATAAGGTAATTCGATCTTCATTCGATCGAAGCTTCTCATTTGATACACGACGATTCGATCTTCATTCGATCGACCAGCAAGTTCAACCATCTCTATATCAAAACCACCAGATTCGATATAGGCCAATTCGACATACCAAGCCACCCTATTCGACATTCAGTCGATCGAATCTCAGTAATTCGGTCTACATTAAAGATATTGTATTTTTATTTGTATTACCTAGTCAGCTTGTATTAAGTGTTACGACAAGCTAGTCCGATTAATATTAGATTAGCATTATTTTGGCATCTATTGGGCCTTTTGTAATAGTTTCATGTGTATTGTAACCGAGACGAAATAAGACCAAAATATTGCGCCGTCTGTGGGAACACCACATTTTCCAGTTTATTAGGCATGGCATTTAGAATGACCAGATCACGGAGTAGAGCAGTGGAGAGTAACAATGCTAATATAGAACGACCAACTGCGAATCAGATGATCTCTGATTCCTAGCAGTAGAAGGACTGTTAACATTACCCGCTCCAGTGCCTACGCCCGCGAGGCATGACTTGCCTGGACCTTTGGGAGAAGATCGGCCTACACCGGATACAGGCGCAGCACGGGCGACAGCTACGACAACATCGCTGCCAAGTGCTCTCAGAGATAAAATTTTGGCGATGGTCCGATCAGCAGTGGCTAAAGCACTGTCCGCACCACCAGCGCAAACGTCGTCGCCCGCGATTCGCAGCGAGGGCCTGTGTGAGCAGCGATCTGTGGCCAAGGGCACAAGTGTAGGAAACAGGACAATGCCCAGGTGGACGACCGTAGGGGAAGACCTAATTCGGTTGAGGTATAGTCGAAGAGGCACCACGATGCAAGGGGACGAGAGGAAAGCCGACACGACGACCTGAGAAGACGTGAGGAGAACGATATGAGGAGACGCGAGGAGAGTCGTGGCAACGACTCCAGAAGGGAACAAGCCGAAGTAACGAGGAAGTTAGAAAGACTCGAGATAGAAAAAGCGGCCATAGGGAACGAAATTGAGCAACTGGGAAGTGCTCTCCGGAGTACCCCGTTCTGTGAAGAGATATATGCGGAAATGTTGGGGCAGGGTGAGAAGATATCGGCGCTGAAACCTTACGATGGAAAGATGGATCCCCATGATCATCTTTTTCAATTGGACACAACGCTAACTCTATATGGGTTTAAAGAGAACGTGCATGCCAGAATATTTTCCACTACGTTGGTTGGGGTAGCGCTGGATTGGTTCACCCGAATTGCTCTGGGATCGATCAAAATTACAAGCAACTGAGAAAGATGTTTGAAAATCAATTCTTAAGTCAGTCAAGATTGGTGCTAGACCACTCCCATATGTACTCCATCACTCAAGGTGCAAGAGAAAGCTTGAAGGACTTCATGAGCCGCTTCAACGCAGAACTGCTGAGAATAGATTACCCCAAATGAGAGATGATCATGAGCATAATCTTCTGTGCGACCAACACCGTGGCCTTCAGCGAGGATCTGCTCAGATTGCAGCCCAAGACGATTGAGGAGATAAACAAGATCGCTCAACAACTGGTGCACCGCGAGGATATGATGGCGACCAAGGCAGTTGTTGTTGCACCCCCAAAAGAAAAAGAAAGAGGAAGAGAGGAGCAGAACCGCAACAGGGATAGGAATAACAGGTACAGGGATACGTCGCTGAGACGGTATACGCCCTTAAATGCTAATATCATGACAGTATTTGGGAAGGCAAAAATAAAAGGTTGACTGAAGAAGCCAAGACAGATGAAAGACTCCAAGGAAACGAGGTTGTCGACCCATTACTGTAAATACCACAAACAGAATGGCCATAAGACTGAGGATTACAATGATCTAAAGGACGAGATCGAGCGATTGATCATGGATGGCAAACTCGTGGAGTATGTCAGAAATTTGAAGGAGCAGGAGGACAATACAAATAGAGATAGATCTCGTTCTCTCAGAAAAGACAAGCAAAAGGTGATCGATAGGCCACACGTGCTGGATCCCGCATCGCAAGGTTAAATACGTAATATTGATGAATTACAGGACCAAAAGAGGCTCTAAGACGGAGAAAATGGATGCACACTCTGTCAAAAACGACAAGTGCTAACCGCAACCCTCTAAGACAAAGAAAAGGGACGAACTCTGTCTAAAACGACAAGTTCTAACAGTAAATCCCTCTAAGACGAAGAAAAGAGACGAACACACTGTCAAAAATGACAAGTGCTAACCGCAAATCCCTCTAAGACAAAGAAAAGAGACGAACACTCTGTCTAAAACGACAAGTTCTAACAGCAAATCCCTCTAAGACGAAGAAAAGGGACGAACACTATGTCTAAAATGACAAGTTCTAACCGCAAATCCCTCAAAGACGAAGAAAATGGATGGACACTCTATCTAAAACGACAAATGCTAACCACAAATCCCTTAAAGATGAAGAAAAGGGACATATACTCTGTCTAAAATGACAAGTGCTAACCGCAAATCCCTCTAAGACGAAGAGAATGGACGAACACTCTGTCTAAAATGACAAGTGCTAACCGTGATTCCCTAAAAGACAAAATAACGGAACGGACACTCTTTCTAAAATGACTAGTGCTAACCGTAAATCCCTAAAGACGAGGAAACGGGACGGACACTATGTCTAAAATGACTAGAGCCGACCGAAAATCCCTTGACGATTGAGAGTAAAATTAACACGACGTCCGATGCAACAAAAAAACATTAAAATAAATGCACAAGCTATTCGACAGTACAATGCGACATATAAATTGTCAAAATAAGAAGTAAATTGCGAAAATCGCATTTGAAACAAAAGGCAAGCTAGAAATTCAAATAGATAAGCGATTAAACGGTTGCGAAAAATAAACAAAAAGATACGAAAAGGAGTTCAAAGCAGCAAATTGTTCAAAACGAAAGGGCGACCCAGCGCCGAACAAATTTAACCGAATTGTTCATTAAAGCAGAAAATTAAAATCAAGCCCTTCAGTCTTTGACGTCATCTTCATCCTCTGAGGAGGGATAAGTGGCAGGCATTAGAGAAGGTGGAGACATTCCTCGATAAACGAGGGTCTCGCTTTTGAAAAGGCTCGCGAATTCGTCCACAGCGGCAGGTGGATCCTCGACGGGCAATGGCAGAGGTTCCCTATTGGGACCCATCTTTAAGTCCAACCACTGCGGATTGAACCTGCCATGCAGGTAGCGAGTGTTGTGGATCTGCTGCACTGTGAGCAATTGGGCTCTCTTCGCATCTCGGACCCCTCGTCGAGCACTGATTTCTTGGAAGGTGTTGCTCTGAAGAAACTGATTGGCAATCTCCACCCTTTGTTGCGCAGTAGGAACCTAATCAAGCAACAAAACAAGATTAACAAGGAAGAATAGAAAAATATATAAATCAAA
Source organism: Linaria vulgaris (assembly GCA_948329865.1). Taxonomy (NCBI): domain Eukaryota; kingdom Viridiplantae; phylum Streptophyta; class Magnoliopsida; order Lamiales; family Plantaginaceae; genus Linaria; species Linaria vulgaris. Next base: position 66,551,762 of record OX415250.1, read on the forward strand.
GAAAAGACCCAAGTACCTCGCTTATGACGCGGGCATATCCAACCTCTTCGGTCTCTGCAGTCCTCTCCTTCTCAGCGGCAAGCTCCTTCTCAAGTTCTGCGACTCGCTTTTCCAGCACAGTCTTACTATTCTGCATGTTGATGACCTGCAACTCGAGCCGAACAACAGTCTCATGCGCGAGTTTCACCGTTTCCCTGTCTCCGCTAGGCCGGGTAGCATAATCCCTCACTTGTTGCAAGGCCTTCTCTTTTTCTGCCAGCACATCCTTCAGTGCATCGGGATCGCTATCCCAGAATTCAACCCTCAAGCGCTCTAGCCCGCTCACCCTATCCTCATGGGCCTGCCTTAACCCTTCGATCATTGCATCTACAACCCCTCCAGTCTAGAAAAAAAACAGTAAAAACTTAAGTAACGAAACATAAAATAAATATTAAATCAGACTGTGTGATCACATTACCGAGTTGATCATATGGAGTGCATGTCGCTCTACTTTCTTCCTTTCCTTGGCAGATGCCGCGAAGGGGACTGCGAGACTCGGGAAAATCACCTTCAGAGCGTTGATCGCCTCCTCCCCAGAATGATGAAAATTCGCGACGCAGGCCTGCGAACCCTGGCTGGCCTCAACCCTAACACTTACCCTAGTAGCAGGAATCGAACCACCAGCAGACACTGGACCGGATGTACGCGGACAGGGGGGACAACACCTTCTATTTGAAAATGAGTCTGAGGTACTTACCTTCTTGTAGCCAGTGTGGCTACCTCAGCTTGTTCAGCAGTCTCGCTCTCTTCCATAGCAGGTCCATCAAAACCTCCCGCCTGACTGAACTCAGCGGGGGCAGGCAAATTTTCACTACCCCCGCGGTTCTCCTCTTCCTTGGGGGTGGCACGGGAATAAGAGCCGTTGTTTGGGAACCCTCACCCTCTGCGGCCAATACTCGACTAATTCGGGCATGACGGTTCATGATGAATTGACCTAAGAAAAAGAGAAGCAGGCCATTATTAACATAACAAAATTGTATGAAAGAGAACAACATCAATTAAGAACGCATAATTTGTAACAATAGTGAATTTCCCGGTATACTGGACTGGAAACCCAACTAATATGGACTGCTAATATGAGATTATGGTGGGTCTTTGACCGTGCCTTGTCTTTACTCGTGTCCTTAATGTTTGTTATGTGTTCCTGCTTCTTCAATTTTGGCTAAGTGTTGGTGGTGGTTCCTAGGACGTCTCGAGGGTCGTCGAAGGCTTCGAGGAGAGTTGCTCTTTGGGCTGGGGGATTTCAGGGGGATAGTTGTGGGTTCCCTGTTTTTAAATAGGCCCTGGGTCATGTATAAGCCTTTGTGACCTAACCATATTCCCTTAAGAAGTGTTGGTCAGATACGGGGGTACCTTTCTCCGAGGGTTTAGACTGAATACCCTTGGTGGGTATTTTCTGGTCATACTCGAGGGTATCGTCCCCGAAGTCCGGGCCGTCTACCTCTATCCAGGTGGAGGCAGATTGTGGCCGTTACGTACCTTTCCGCAAGACCGTGGACAATTTATTTTGTAGGGTACCCACTTTTTTGCCCTTCTCAAAGAGTGAGGCAAATTATGCATCATCAGGAGTCCCCCCAGTTGCGAGTATATTTTGTAGAAATCACTTGGAACTCATTTAATGAGTTTATGTGCTTTCGAGTTTTTTTTGAAACTGTGGTCCTGCATGCTCCACGTGGCATTGGGTTGGCCACACGTCGAAGCCGTCTTTTGGGCTACTCCGCCTATAAATTGAGGGGACTCGAAGTGCTTTGCCTTCATCCACACGAGTCTTTCTATCTTCCATCTCTCTTTGGTGTTTTGAATTTTCATCGACGATCTGATGGTTTCCGTGAGCAGTTCCGGTGACGAGGTGTCCGGTATGGTAAGGCGGCGGACGGAGTCTGCTGCGGCGGTGGGCGGTGCTGGAGCGTTACCTTCCGTTGAGGAGACGTAGCGACGTCGTCACATTGTTTCTGGTACAGCGGAAGCTTTCGCACAAAAGGCGATGGCGGCGGCAACGCCACCTAGGGTTTCGGCTGGTGGTGTACGCTGTTCAGTGAGATCTCTGGATGAGATTAGTGCTGGATTTTCCTAGTACGGGGCGAGCATTGATGGTTTGGAGCTCATGGTGGCCCAGGGTCACGAGAGGGCTACTTCTCCTCGCTCTGGTTATTACACTGCATATTTTGTGCAGATCAAGGCGGGGCTGATATCTTTCCTCCCAACTTTCTATCGAGAAGTCTTCAAGGCAAGCTTGCTTTGTCCGAGTCAGCTTTCCCCAAATGGATGGTCAGCTTTAGCGGTGTTTGTCTTCATCTGTTCGGCCTATGTGTATTGCTGCACGGTGGACATGTTTCTTAAGGCCTTCGATTTGGTGAGCTCATCGTTGGACAAGCTCTTTTTATACTTTCACCATGCAGAAGTCGACGAAGAGAATTCTGTATGACCTCCTGGGTTCCCACATCAGCTGGAAGGAGAAGTTTTTCTTCGTCCGTCCTACCGTAGCAGGTCTTTTGGATGACGTTCCAATGGAGTGGAACCAAGATCCCCGAATTTCTGCTAACTTGGACCATGCAAAGGCCTAGGAGAAGTTAACGGAAGAAGGGTTCTTTGATCAAGGCTTTAACTGGAACACGATGTCCTAGGTCAGCGTGTTTTCGGCCCTTTACCAGAAGTGTGGCCTGAACGACCTACTGGCTTAGGATTCCTCGGTGGGAAATAACCGCCCTAAGATCAGTAAATGTTCTTGGACAATTTTCATGGGTATGTTTTATTCGAATTTTTCTTCCTTTTGTTGAATTAGAATCTTAATTCTGCAGAGACTATCATGGAGATGCTGAAATGCGATGCCCCCCCCCCCCCCCCCCTCTTCCAAGAAGAAGAAGAAGAATAATGCCATTGCTTCCAAGCCTCGGAGGGCAGGTGGGTCGGCGACTTCCGCTGCATTGGTAAACGAGCCTTCTGAGGAGAAGAGTGCTTTGGCCGAGGCCGCTTCCCGTGCAAGTCAGTCGAGTGAGAAGGAGGTCGGTTTGGTAGAAATTTCACTTCGGGCATTCTTAGTAGAAATTTTAAAAAATACAAGATATTTTAGCATGTTTTGAAAAAACGGGTATTTAAATTTTTAAAAAAAAGATAATGGGCAGAAATAACAATTCGTCCTTCCAAAAACACTACCTTATTCAATTTGCTTATGTGACTTCAAAATATTGGCATTAGAGCTTATACTTTCATTTAAGTTATTTTTCTGTTTTTTTTTTTCAAATAGCTTATACAGTTATACTTCAAATTTATTTACTTATATATATAAGTTCCTTTATAATTAATAAAATTAGAGTAGGTGGTTGGGTTTGAGGGTCCGGTGAGAATACTGACTGAGTGACAGCGGGAGAGGAATGATGGTGGATTTGAGCTTATTTACGTCGGAGAAATTCGATCCGAAGAAATGGATAAATGGATTGGTTGAGCAGAAGCACCCGCAGGATCCGGTGGAGAAACACCTTGTGGATCTGGAAATGAAGCTAACAATGGTCTCCGAAGAGATCGCCGCTTCTCTCGAGGAGCAGAGCACCGCCGCTATCCTCCGCGTCCCTCGTGCCTCTCGTGATGTTATTCGACTCCGTGACGATGCTCTTTCACTCCGCTCCTCCGTCGCCAATATTCTTCTCTTTCTCAAAAAGGCTGAGGGTTCTTCTGCTGAATCAATCGCCACCCTTGCCAAAGTCGATACCGTCAAGAGGCGTATGGAAGCCGCCTACGACACATTGCAGGCAGGTTCCGCATCCGCATTAATTATTATTTATTATTATTATTATTATGATTCTCATTTAAGAATGCATCTATAAACCCCCAACTGTTTCTGTTGTTTCATTCAAGGATGCTGCTGGCTTGACTCAACTCAGCTCAACTGTCGAGGATGTATTTGCCAGCGGTGATCTCCCACGTGCTGCAGATACGCTGGCTAACATGCGCCACTGCCTCACTGCTGTTGGGGAGGTAATCTATACACCCTGCTGCAATAATCTTCTTGTAATGTGTGTGATTGAATCATTCATCAGTCCAAGTTTATTTATCTCAGGTTGCTGAATTTGCCAACATAAGGAAGCAGCTTGAAGTTCTAGAAGATAGACTTGACTCCATGGTACAGCCTCGTCTAACAGATGCATTAAACAATCGAAAGGTAGCTTCTCTATTCCAATGTTTCTTTCTCTTTAGAATAGAATTGGTTCTTGACAGGACAAGTTAATTATATCCTTTCCTTTTCATATTTCTACAGGTTGATATCGCTCAAGAAATGCGAGGAATCCTCATTAGGATTGGAAGATTTAAGTCTTTAGAGAGTTGTTACACCAAAGTCCACCTCCGACCCATAAAGAAGCTTTGGGAAGATTTTGACTTGAAGTCACAATCTAGTAAATTTGTAAATGAGAGAAATGAAGCAGGAAGGCCACCAAGTAGCATTGATTCACAGTCAAATATGTCTCCTATTTCATTCTCGTCTTGGTTACAAGGTTTCTACGATGAGCTGCTACTTTATCTTGAACAAGAATGGAAATGGTACTACTTTTATAAATTCAAATTATTTTTGTAACTTATTACTTTGATAGAGTTTCTGCTTTGCCACATGAACCAACATTCTATGTGATATCGTGATAAGAATTATATAGTGTTCTTACTTCAACCAGTTTCTCCTTTTCTGGTTTTAAGTCTTCCCATCTTAAGTATACTAGTCAATACAATTATCCTTTGTTAAAGCATGCTAGTTCTCTTAGATGTCCCACTCTAAGGTTGTCATCATTTTGAAGAGTAAAAGGGTATCTTAATGATGCTGGTCCATACATTTTCAACTTAGTGATGCAATATGTTACTATCAAGATTCTTCATTGCTTTAAATTCTTAATAATGATACTACTCCAGAAACTTCTGAATATGCATTACTATTTGACTCATATGTGGATTAGCATTAGATTAGAGGATATGGTGAAAAAAATTAGCTATTTTTGACTAGTAATCAGGTGTTTTTAGAACATCTCATATGAGCTTGAACTTTGAATATGCGGCTCAACTTTTTTCTGTGCATGATAACTTCAGCTTTTATGCAGCGTTCTATATGAATAAACCTGTACAGAGTTTACTTATGTGGGGACATTTTTCTTGATTGCCTTTTGAGCGTATAGAAAAGTCAAAGTCTGTTGATAGAAATTACGCATTTCACTCCTGAACAGGTGTATCCTTGCTTTTCCTGAAGATTACAAAACTCTTGTCCCGAAACTATTGGTTGAGACAATGTTGGCAATAGGAGGGAATTTCATATCCCGTGTTAATCTTGCTACTGGTGACGTTATTCCTGAGACTAAATCAATGGCCAAAGGTATACTTACAATTGTTGTTTTCTCTTTTCTCCTTTCTTTGGGATCTGTATTCTTACATTTTCTGTAGTACCTGAATTACTGAATTAGGACCCCTCTCTTAATTTTCACGTGTTTTTTGTCATTATAACGTGAGTGAAGAATTTTCATGAAAATGTTCCACTAAAAGTATACCACAGATAACAAAGGAAAAGCAATAATATTATAATGAATTACTAAATCGACGAATTACATGCATATGGTGGATCCGGTGTTATTCTATGTGATTTTTGATGCGGACGAGAGGTCATTAGAGACATAGAGTCTATTTCAAGCTCGTCGGGTGATGTATGTTTAGCAACATGTCTTTATTGATTTAGTAAAAGCTGATTTCACGATTTGCTATTTGGCAAAGTTAGTTAAATTGTAAACAAGTAGGTCTTTAGTAGCTTCATCGCTAACTTACCATCAACGAAGTATGTATATCTTGGCTGTTATTTTCCACTACAATGCTGCTTTTAAAAATCTCAATTACATGTTGAAGTTCTTTCTATGTTCAGGTATATTAGAAATCTTGTCAGGGGATTTGCCTAAAGGTGTCAAACTTCAGACTAGACATCTGGAGGCTCTAATAGAATTACACAACATAACAGGGAGTTTTGCCAGGAACGTTCAACATTTATTTAATGACTCCGATCTTCATGTGTTGTTAGACGCGCTGAAGGCCATCTTTCTTCCTTACGAAACATTTAAACAAAGGTTTGAACTCAATTGTGCTGGTATTTACTTGTGCTTTTGAAAGTTATGAACTGCATGATATGCGTATTCTGCGATGGTCTTCTGAAAATTTCAATCCGCAAAAAGAACTGTTTCTGCGAGCTTTCTTTTCATGTGGCTATAATTTGAGTTGCAATAAAATTATCTGCATGAAAAAAAATGGTTGGTGTATGTCAAAGTTTTCAAGATATAGATATGGAGCTCACAGGATATAACTGTGGTGCTTTCTGTTATGACCTTTTTATTTTATTTCCTCTATCTAATTACATTTCTATTGTAGAGGAATCCACACATGTACTAATGTTCTAAATCTGCAACTTAGGTATGGGCAAATGGAACGGGGAGTGCTATCTGGCGGGATTGGAGGTCTAGATCTAAGGGGAGTTAGCACTCGTATCATCGGCGTGCAGGGAGTTGAGCTCAGCGAAACTGTTCGAAGGATGGAAGAATCAATTCCACAAGTCATTTTACTTCTTGAAGCTGCTACTGAGAGATGCATCAACTTTACTGGCGGTTCCGAGGCTGATGAGCTAATTCTTGCACTTGATGATGTAACAATACAATACATCTCTATCCTTCAGGGAAACCTTAAATCACTAAGATTAGTATGCGGAGTGGATGTAGCAGTGGATAATGTTGGAGCAAAGAAGGACGCTGGATTGGACAGGAAGGATTCACATGCGCGTAAAGTTGATTTCACATCAAATGAGGAGGAATGGTCGTTTGTCCAGGGTGCTTTGCAGATTCTTGTGGTTGCAGATTGCTTGACAAGCCGAATTTCAGTTTTTGAAGCTTCTCTAAGGTCTACCCTTGCTAGATTGAGCACTAATCTATCTCTTTCCTTGCACAGTTCGAGTTTCGATCAGAACCAAAATCACGTAGATGACAATGATAGTGGGGAATTATCTGCAGCTGGAAAAGCAGCCTTGGATGTGGCAGCTCTCCGGCTTGTTGATGTCCCTGAAAAGGCTCGGAAACTTTTTAACCTCTTGGAGCAGGTACTAAGGAGCAGATACTCGGCATGATACACTTTTGGTCAAGTGCAACATTTTTTAATCAGCATATGTTTTGAATAGGATATTTATCGACTCATTTATTTGTTAAGCAAATTTCAACTGAAAAGAGTTTTTAAAAACCACTGATATGAAAAAAGACGAATCAATCAAAAGAAAGAATTAAGGGCCTTGTAAAAAATCCAATATCTATAATGTTTTCTGCTTATGCCTGACATTTCTTTGTAGATGCTTGTAAATTTCATGTTTGACCTAGACCCTTTTTTTCTTGCCTATTGCAGTCGAAAGATCCCCGATTTCATGCTCTTCCACTTGCTTCTCAAAGAACTTCAGCTTTTGCTGAGGCAGTCAATGAGCTAGTTTATGATGTACTTATATTGAAAGTGAGACAACACTTCAATGAGTTATCTCGTCTGCCCATATGGTCTTCTGTCGAAGAGCAAAGTGCTTATCGTCTTCCAAGCTTTAGTGCGTACCCTCAGCCTTGTGTGACCAATGTCGGAGAATATCTCCTTACTTTACCCCAACAACTCGAGCCTCTTGTCGAAGGTATTGCCAACAGTGATGCTAATGCTGAAGATGCACAATTCTTTGCAACTGAATGGATGTTCAAGGTAACAAAATGTCAACCCACTTCTCAATTATCTTTTCTATGAAAAATTAAGAGGATAAAATCATTTAGACCCCCATCAAGTTTGTCTACTCACAAAAACATATTCTACTGTTTGAGTATTTGCATGAACACCCCTTATTTTCTTGCATATTGATTCCTTTAAGGCTTGAATAATTACAAACACCCATTTGAAGTTTGAAACATCCTTATATGGACCACTTAAATTAACATTATTTCTGAATTTTTTTGGGGTGTCTCTGTAATATTCAAGCAGCAGGAGAAGTTTGTGTAGTTACACGTTGCAGGTTGTAGATGTTATTATCTTAAAATTAGATGACAGTTGACCATTTTCTGCGGGAATAGGTTGCGGAGGGGGCAACGGCTCTTTATACTGAGCAATTACGTGGGATTCAGAAGATTACGGATCGTGGAGCACAACAGCTGTCTGTGGACATCGAGTACTTAAGCAACGTGCTATCAGCACTATCAATGCCTATTCCTCCAGTTCTAGCGACATTTCATACCTGTCTTTCAACACCAGCCGGTCAGCTCAAGGATCTCATCATATCGGAATCAGCACACCAACTTGATCTTCCAACTGCTAATCTCGTCTGTAAGATGCGAGGCGTGAGACTGGATTAGGGTCCTAGGTCAGTTTCTTGATGAATACTTTTTAGAAGGCTTTATATTTGCCATAATGAACAAAATCTTGAACCCTTTTCCCTCTTGGATATACTGTACGATACCCTATACGTATGGATAGAAAGACGAATAGGTCTTTTAATGTCTAGAAGCTTTACTATATCTTGTGATTTTTAGTTTAAGGGATGCCCCTTTTTCTTCTGTAGGATTCGGCTACAGTTACGGTCCAGTCTCAGTGATATAGGCACACTGCTCCAAACTGTAAGATTATATTTTGAAAGTATTGTTCCTATATCTCTCTGGGAGAATGTTGGTGCAACATGCAATAGTTATTGTTTAACTCAAATACATATATATGTAAGAAAATGGTGACCTCACCAACCTCACCATAAACTTCAGATTTTATTCTTCAACATTACTCGCTTTCTGTGATTGTTCAGTTGTTGGATTGAGTACTCGGTCGGGGTCTAGGTCCAGGTCCCAGTAACGGTCACATAGTCTGTGGTTGGTTAGGGTACTATGTGGTTGGTCACATTTGTTTAAATGCTAGTCGATTGGTAAGGTAAATGATGTCGGTATGATGATGTTGTTGTGGCAGTTGTTGCAGTTGTTTCACCTTTTGATCTTTTACAACTCAATAGATTAGTACCCCTGATGGATTTGTTTAATCTTTTCGACTTTTCGTGAAAGTTTAACATGTTGCCATGATTAGCTGCCAAGACCAACCACTCCTTGCAAAGCTTTCTTGGAAAATCTCCACCAATTGGAACCGGCCTTGAATCAGAATCACTTACCCCAAATATATTTCTCTATCGCCACTTTGCGTGCAAAATATGGTTTCTTTCACCATAGAATTCCAAATCAAATGTCTTCTGCTAGTGGCCTTTTTCTGACTGGACCTCTGCCTTACCCAAACAATCCCCTATTCCCCTTTATCAGATTGGACTCCTTTTTCTAGAATTTATCATGATTAGCTTCTGTGTTATAAGTCTTATCTGGATTGCTCGAAACAATATTGTCCATTCCAAGTCTCACCTTAATGAACCCGAACCTGCCCTTGCTTTCAAACTTGCAAAAAGCCAAAATACCAGTCTCGTGAATAAATGTCAACCCTTATTCAGCCTCGAAATACACCTGGCAAATGATTTAAAATTGATCGTGATGCAACTTTCATCAATGGCAACATATAAATTGCAGTGGTTTTACGTAACCATTGGGGACGTGTTATTTTTGCACTTGCTGTCACTCTCCAATGTCTTTGTGCTACTGAAACGGAAATTGCAACTATCGGATGAAGCAGCAGAATATATACAAGGGAAAACCGTGAGCGACAAAAACTTATGGGGCATAATTGGAACCAATACGAAAACTTGCAAAACATGAAAATGGGTGATAAACACAAGAGGAAGTGTAGAACAAAATATAACTTAAATACATGTCGGGTGTTCTAGAAATTGCATTTAACAAGTCAGCAACAGAGATATGGAAGTTATTAAAATAAATTGACGTCGTGTTAAATCAATAAGTAGATTAGTAAGTCAGTAACTCCTTATTCCATATCAAAGAAACAAAAAATTAATGAATATTTGAACTTGACACGTCATCAAGTTAGATAAAGACAAAGCTAGGAATATTGTCTCTCTACCATCTGGAGTCTGGAGAGGAGAAAGAAAAATCATTACTTAGCCTATGCAAGATTTCAAATGATTAACATTAAGACATAGTAATAAAAATCGTTAGACCACCACGAAGATCAGCAGACTTTACGTGAGGTTAAAGATGTCATCTGAAACACTGGCGTTCGATGATACACTGTGAAAATGAACGAACAACATGCAACTTCTAGTTTTGTTCTGTTTCCTTTTTTTTTCCGGGTAGGGAGGGGTAGGGGATACATGTTGCACCTACTCATTTGCAGGTTATAACAAATGGTGTTGCAAGAGTGATTATCTCTTCACCGAGCAACAGGGATTGAAATGGTGGAAGCAGAAAACGCAAAACAATTATTACCAATAACAACTTCTGTAACTTGAACATGTCTATTCAAGCTCACTGAGCTATCACTTCAGTACTCCAGCCCACAGCAAAGACCATAATAACATCGGAATCATGAACTTTACCTGCTTGATAATGATCAGACATCTCCATTCACCAATAATTACCACAAGAACATTCACCATCCTTAAAATGATGGAACCTCTTTCCATCTCTTACAATAATTTCTCTAGCTTCTACTTTTGACATGAACTTGAATGCATTATGGCAGTCCCCACATATCCGGAGATTTTTGAAAACTCTGATGGTGGCTCCCTTAGGAAGTTTTAGAAGTCCATAAACAACTGCCAGCCTTTCGCTATGAGTAGACAAGGCATATTCTTTTTGTTCAGACTCCATATCATGCAATGCGTATTTAGTATCTGGGACATATCCCAATTTCCTTATCTTCAGTATTAACACCTTCAGATAACTGTATACTGCCTGCACCTCCGGGTGCGAAGTGTCATCAACTAAAAATACATGCACCTTGTTTTCAACCTCAAGCCAACTACAACCAGGCTCTTTCTTCACCCCTCGATCCCTCATGAATTTTCTCACCAGAGCCACCTCATCCCACCGGCCTGCAGTCGCAAACATATTGGCCAAAAGTATATATGTACCATCATGCTGTGGAATCATATCAAACAGTTTTTCAGCAGCATGGACCCCCAAGTCCATATTTCCGTGGAGCCGACATCCAGCAAGTAAAGCTTCCCAAATTGGTGATCCAGGCTCAAATGGCATGTTTTGAATCACATCGTTGGCTTCAGACAGTTTTCCAGCTCGACATAACAAATCAATTAGTCTGGCGTAATGATCCTCACCAGGCGTTATCCCATAGAGTTTCTTCATACAGTCAAAGTAACGTTGCCCTTCGTCAACCAAACCTGCATGACTACATGCAGACAGGACTGTAAGAAATGATATCCGATCAGGCAATACGTTTTCCTCCAACATTTCCTCAAATAATGTTAGTGCTTGGGCGCCACGTCCATGTTGACCAAGGGCTGCTACCATCGCATTCCAAGACACAGAATCCAAACAAGGCATGGTAAGAAACACGCTATATGCTGAATCAAGGACACCACATCTTCCATACATCGTTATAAGAGCATTCCCAGCAGAAAGGCTAGAATCAAAACCAAGTCGGATAAGTTGAGCATGGAGCTGGCGACCTTGCCTTAAAGCTGCAAGTACAGCACAAGAGGTAATGGCTCCTGAAAATGCGTAGTCACATGGCTTTAGCCCATTTGACCTAATCTGGTTGAAAAGTTTCAAAGCTTCTTCACCCAGCCCATGTTGTGCAAAACCAGATATCATGACTGTCCAGGATAACATATTCCTATTGGGCATTTGATCAAAAATTGACTTTGCTTCATAAATTTTCCCAGCACTCACATAAGCTGATAATATTGCATTCCATGAGACAAGGTCCTTGATGCCAATTGTGTCAAAAATATGCCTGGCCTGGTCCACTTTACCACATTTCCAATATAATGTAATCAATGCATTATTTACAGATACCATATAATCCCAAGGTGGTTGGGACTCTGTTCGTAGGATGTAAGCATGAACCTGTTTACCATGAAGAAACAACCCATGGTCAGCACAAGCGCTAAGAACATTGGTATATGTAAAATCATCATGCCTAATTCCCAGAGAATGCATCTTTCTAAACATTTCAAAAACGTCAAAGACAAGCCCATTCTGCACATACCCAGAAATCATCGAATTCCAAGCCACCACCAACTTATCATTCATCCCGTCAAAGATTTCCCTGGCAGCAACAAGATTCTTGTTCCTCACGTAACCCGTGATGATCGTGGTCCATGACAGTTCATCTTTTTCGGGCATCTCATCAAATAACTTCCTGGCTGAGGCCATCAATGAAGAAGACAATGCGAATGGCGAGGATGCACACTTGACATACACCGATACGAGTGCATTCATCACGGAGGTTATTAATCCTGTACCTGATTTGACCACAGCACAATGTAGCTGCTGGCAGTGCTGTTCGTGGTCAGCTATAAGTGCCAAAGCTCCAAGTACACTTGTATAAGTAAAATTATCAGGTCTGAAACTCTTTCGCCTCATATCATTGAAGAGTTGTAAGGCGGCATGGCCATCGTCGCTGTGAGAATAGCAAGTAATAATTGAATTATAACAAACAGTATCGCGAATATTTAAAGGGGTGTTGTCGAATATTTCTCTGGCCAACTTGGTGTCTCTGGCAGCAGAATATGCGGCAATCAAAGTGGTTCTTGCAACGACGTCTGGTTGGGGAATTTCGTCGAACATGCGTTTGGCATAGACGAAATTGGAGGTCTTGCAGTAAATGTCGATCAAACGGTTGAGGATGTGGCCACGTGGATTGAACCCAGATGTGATCATGTGAGCGTGAACGGAAGGAGCGAGAGAGGGAGCATGCTGGCAGCAGAGGTGAAGCGTCGAAGCATAGTGATTGGCCGCTGCGCCGACATTGGAGCGTAAGGATACCATTACGGTGGTGGCTGAACATTGGAGTTATACCATTCAGATTTCTTAAAGTAATAAAAAAAAAAACCTTCAAGTTCAGGAATTGAAAATGGCGGCAAAAGACTTCGAAAAATTCGAGAATAAAGTTTAGGTATTGTGTCTAAACTTAGTAACGGCAAGAAGAAGGGATAATAATACCAATTGCACCTCTCAGGTTTCGTCAAATATCACTAATCCCCTTATAGTTTCGCTAAAATAATTTAACGCTCCTTGAAACATACGTAGTTTGCCATGATCGACTTCGAACAACTTGTTAAGACCACAGATATCATTTCTCTTAATCCAATTACGAGGAGTATCAATGAAATGTTAAACTAACTATTACATGCGGCTTTCATGTATATTATTAATTAAATATTAACATATAATAATCCTAGCAAAAAAGCCCAAGTATGGAGCGCATGCAAGTGTTCTCTTACTATATGAATTGAAGAGTAATTTAATTTTAACGCATATTTTGACTGTACTTTATGTGACAACAAATAAGATTGTATCAAATATAAGTGAATAGAAATTGTTTAAGAATCTAGACTGACATAATTAAGTCATTGGACTGTGTCGTCGAGATCGAACTTATTAAAAACATTACAATACATCTCTTTCACCTCTTTTGAAAAAGAGAAACTAAAATAAAATCCTTAAAGTTTCAATTACTACCTACTACTCTCCGTTGTAGGGGTTGGAGTACCTCTTGTAGGATTGGGAACGGAATCGAAAGCAAAAGATCGAGTACTCAATTTCACGGATAGTATTTTTTACATAGCCACTTTATGTCCAAGGAATTGGGAACCTAAAATATTGAGTTCCAAAATATTTTAGACTCCATTTTATCCAAGGTATTTCACGTTTAGAAAATAATTGAACAAATCCAATCCACAAACTTGGTGTTAATGTACTCATGTATTGATTCCAGAACGGTTGTTTCTACACACTTTACATCAACTAAATCCATAAGGTTATTAGGAATTGTAATCTCCATATCGGTATGATATTTTCACTTTGGGCCCAAGTTCTCGTGGTATTGATTTTTGGGGGTTTTTAGCAGTTTTAGTCCTTTATGTATACCACTCTATAGTTTTAGTCCTTTATATATACGCTGCTATATTTTAGTCCTTTATGTATATATTGCGCTCAATTTTGGTCCTCCAGCCAAATTAATTTTAAATTTTATCAAAAGACGTCACGTGCGAGTCATGTTATGTTAGATACATGCCATATTATTTATTTATGTCTATTTTAACCTTAAATTTTAAGAAAAAAAGTAGATTTGTTAAAAACCCGCCTCTCTCCCACTCCCCGTCATAAATTATAGATTGAGATTTTGCATTATAAAGAGTTACATGTATCTTGTATTCATGGTTTCAAATTGGGATAGTGAAAATAAAAATATATACATTCTTGTTTTATTTATTTAAATTTCTGAATTGATTACTAAATGCATAGCCGCACACACGATAACTATCATACTTTTTTATTTTTATCTTTCAAGATTGATACACACAATCAATACATTAGGACATTTGATCATTTGTAGCTATAGAAACCTGAAAGATAAATCTTATTTACTTTTTATTTTATTTTATTTTTTATATTTAGTGGTAAACATGGACTCGTACGTCTCATCTTACTGGGTCACCACTCTCGATTTTGTTAACGAATCTATCATTTTTCTTAAATTTTAAGTTAAACATAAATAAAAATAATAATGGGACCAATTTCAGGTGTCACTTGACTCGCACGTGGCGTCTTTTGACAAATTTTAAAATTAATTTGGCTGGAGGACTAAAATTGAGCGCAATGTATACATAAAGGACTAAAATTGAGCAGTGTATATATAAAGGACTAAAACTGCAGAGTGGTATATATAAAGGACCAAAACTGCCAAAAACCCGATTTTTGGTCCAACTTTCCAAAAAAACCTCATACGAGTTGAGATATTTTCATTTTTATAAACCCATATCAACTCCATCATCTTTCTAATATGGGACTCTCTTTTGCCCCAACAATCCTCCCTTCAAGCAAGAACCATTGAGCTATGCGCGCCTCATGTGACTGGGATTTCGCCTTATATTTTTCAGTTTGCTCCCCGGATATTGTTCTTGGCCCAACATTGTTTTTCTCCCTTAAAAAAAGAACCTCCGAGTCTCCCCTTAATCCCGACGCTCACCACATGTTTTCATTTCCTTAAGTCGGGCTCATTTTTTTTTCCTCGTTCACTCCAGGAACACCCACACGAGCCATGAGATGTGGCTCTGATACTAGTTGTTAGGAATTGTAATCTCAACATTGGTATGAAATTGTCAACTTTGGGCCCAAGTCCTTATGGTTTTATTTTTGGGACCAACTCCCCAATTGAGATATCTCTAATCCTATAAACCCATATTAACTTCTTCATCTTCCCCATGTAAGACTCTTATAAAACAATTTTTTTATAGGAAAAGTAAGACCGAATCCCCAATTCCTCTTGCCAACCATGTTCTCTAGTTCATCTGCCAAACCCTAATCCCAAAATTAAATTCTTCTTCTCGATTCACATATAATCTCCCTCCAATTTGAGAACTATAAAATCCCCTTGCGTGGATTACGTTATCTTTGTAGGATCTTAGTTCGTTATTACTTGATTAGTTTTACTGTTGTAATGTGATAACAATTACAACATTAAGCATAAGCAATAAAGAACACCAGGATTTTAAATGGTTCGGTCCAACCAGACCTAATCCACGAGGCTTTCGTCTAAGACAGCCCAAAACTCTTATACTGAACTAAGACTTACGATCTTAGGAATTATGTGTAAAGTAAACTACACTTCCTCTAATTACTCTTGCAACACCTAAGCGTTTACTCTTAATAGTATACTCCTTTTGAGTCTAGAAACAAAATGACGCAATGTTCCTTTGAATAGAAGTTTTCGTAAGCAAAATGATAACACATAATTCTTCGAATTGTGTAATTCCTTAATTATCGTTAATATTTGTGGTTTTGGAATGTGATATCTGTGATTCTAGAAAAAAATCTTTAGGTGAGTGTATGTTTATGAGAGGGTTTAGTGATACTAATGCCCTTTGAATAGAAAAGAAGTAACGAGATATATTGCTTTGCTGAAATGATAGTACATGTCTTTATGTGGACCTGAGTTTGTTAGGATGGGAGAAGTTCCCTTCTATTTATAGGGCCTTGAGGATAGTCAACAACTTGGCTGCCTTTAATGTTGTGAGATGAACCTTTATCAATACTTCTTTGGGTAAGATAGGTCTTCTAATAAATGTTTAATGTGGATCGTCCGTGGTTGATGGACAGCTGGACTAGTTATGGTTGACAACTGTTGATTACACGCGTGACTCCTCCATGTGGGATTTTAAGGCAATTGACTGTATTTAAGGTACTCGTCACATGGGCATGAGTCTCACAAGGCATACTGGGTGTTTGGGAAAAAGAGGCAATCGAGAACTCTTAATAAGTGAGGCATTTTCTATAGCGTCTTCTATGGCCTTGCAGGGTACTTTGGTCTTTTCTGTGTCCGGTGTATTTATGCATATTATCATATGTCCCCAAGTTTGCTGGTTCATGGTAGACGGGGATGGAGACCTGTGAGTTGAGTTTTTTTGCTTCGTGTTGGGATTATGACTATTTTTCGAGGGTATCTAAGAGATGAGAGAGAGAGAGAGAGTTCTAATTTTTTTGACCTTTTTTTGTTCGTTATTTGAAACACTGCCATTTTGGAATTTGTCCGTCACGTCGTGATGACATGTGTTGGGAATGTGCCCCCATCCCTTCATATTAAATGCTATGTGTGCGGAGTGCGCGAGTGGGCTGCTCAAGTGACTTACCGCCTTTTGACTCACGGTGCGTGTGTGACACATGTTTTGATTTGACTGTTGGGGGAAGTCTATTTTGGCGTAATCGCCATTAGCTTTCCCGTAAGAATCGTCGCTTCCTATACCCCACTGTGCCTTACTGGTGGCGTTAGGATAAAAGAAAGGGCCCGTCGTGAGTCTTTAAGAAGAAGAAGAAGACTGTTGTTCCTGTGATGAATCTGATAAGGAGGATGCCCTTGATGATTGATTATTTTATAGCAATTTAAGTACCTGATTTATTATATTTTTGCATAATACTTGTAGCAGTTTTACTTGTTCTAGTCTCATTGTTTTTTTGGTTTTGTATTCTAAGTCAAGTCAGAGCAAAACGAGGCACATTTAAGGAAAATTAAGCATAGAATGATACAACGAGATTTTTGGAGCATTTAGGTAAGGTAAATTAAGGTTTCAGACAATAATCGAGTCACGACACTGAAAGAGATGAAGTGGCGCGGTAGAGGAGAGGCGCTACAACACTACATCCCGCGCTACTCGCGTGGAATAGGCACAAGTTTGCACCACCAATGCAACATCACATGCCACCATCAGAATTGTCTAGAGAGTTGCGTGATGGCAAAGATATCTGCGCGAGTCGTGCAAGTAGACTCGTGACATGCCGCGCTGATGTTGCGCAACACGAGGACATGGTCCAAGTTATATAGAAGCCTTATAAGCTGTAGTCCACGGGCCAATATTATAAAAAGGGAAAGACATTCAGCAACTAGGGTGTCGCGATTTATAGCTCATAGTAACTCACTATAGTAGACACAAAGTATTCATAACTTGATACCATTATTTGAAGTCTTACAATCATTGTTGAGGGAGAAAGGTGATCAAAAGAAGACATAATCAATTGAAGAAAAGCAACAAAGAGTCAAAAGTGGAAGACACGTCAAAATCTCACCGAGACCAAGAGTTTAATCTTTTTATTCTTTATTGCTCAACTTTATGATGCATTATTGTTTTGATAACTTGATCATGTGTAGCTAAATCTCCTTTTGTCTGGGAGAGGATGTAGTTGTCTCATATGGATGCACCTTGAACCTATGTTTTGATTAATTCTATTCAGACTTTGTTTTGTTAGATATTATTTGTTACTTATACTACTTGGTATGTTTGGCACAACTGTTTCTTTGATTCAGTGAAGTTATGTTGAAATATCATGTATTATGTTGAATTATGCATAGGAGATTCTTAACGCAACATTAGCATAGTTGACAATGTGGCTCTAACGTCTATCGAGGAATCTAGGCTATAATTGTCAACTCTAATTCTCTTCTAAAACTCTGTATGGATCCTTGACAATGTGAACTTCTGGAGAGGGAAAGTGCTTAACGGTTTACCATCATTAGGAGTTAAAGGATTCTTTGAGTGATACAAGAGTGCACTTAATATATCAAGTCAACATGGGAACACAAAAAGAATCAATAGAAGGAGGTTTAACATAGAGATCATTGGTATTTTGTCTATGAAATACCTGCAGCCAAGATTAACCACATCTGAACCGCAGATACATTTTCCTTATTCTGCTTTCCAGTCAATCAATCAATTCAATTATGTCTTTGCTTTATATTCCTAGTTTTCGAAGTAGTTTGAGTAGTCTTTCTTATTTTACAAAACCATTCAAAACTTTATTTTCTTTAATCATCAACAATTCTACTTGCTAATTTAAGATACGTACTCTCAAGGGATTCAATATTTGATCAGTTATATTTACTTACTATTTTATTATTACTTGACTCGTATGGTGTGCCATAATTACGGCACCTCCAAAATACGTGGTCATGTTTAGAATAACTCGGAGTAGAGGGGGTGAAAGACAATTTCCTCCCAATCCGATTAGACGATCAAGATACCAAATCAATGCGACCCTAAGGTCTAGACCATTGACCTTTAAAAAAGGTCAATTACGGCAAAACGACGGGCGTAGAGTCCATGTGACCGAGTGAAAGAACGTGACCCCTGACCACGAGCCGTGTAGGTCAAGCTAGTGCGACACGTCGTGTTGCGCCTGGCCACATCGGTCAAACCAACGTGGCTCCAATTGGGTCAAGCGACGTGTCACGAGGCACGTTAGTCAACACCAACGTGCCTTGACACATCCCCGTCATGTCGGTCAAAACCGACGTCAGTCAACACCAACGTGTCACATGGCACGTCGACCGTTGGGCTGCACGGAGTCCGCTACGATTCGATGTAGGTGCACCAGTCCTATGGTGCACCCCTTTTACCTACTACACCATTAGTGTGTGTGGGTACGCTCTCTCATGCCTTACCTTTCTCCATTTTTCTATAAATACCCCCTCACTTCTTCATTTGAGGGGTTGGACACTTGAGGGGTAGCTCACCTTGGATGCTCTATCTTCTCTCTATAATTCCAATGAGAGAAAGCACGTTAATCCATTCTACGTTAGTTCCGTGGCACGTCAATTTGTCCCACATTTATTCGTGGAACATCAATCCGTTCAACGTCAATCCATTCCACGTCAATCGGTTCCACCTCAATCAATTCCATGTCATTAAAAGCACGTCAACACAAATACTTAGAGTATTTTCTCCTCTACTTTTCTATAGACATTCATATGTAAACAATTGGATTTTAGTTCGAAAACTTTAACCGGGACTTGACCACTTTGTGGTACAAATCGCCTAAGGTCCGATACCGAGCCTCCAAGACTCGATGAAATGCAATGCTGTTAGGCTGCTTAAATGATCCGAATCGAGCTTAAAGGACAATATAATGTGAAATAGCTCTAAAGCTAGCACTACATCATCTAAGACCCCAACATGCACAAATTAATAATGAACTACGTTTGGCTAGGTTCTTTCTTCTCAAAGAGATATGTAGGCAGCTTGACTCCACGTCAAGCCTAGTCGCAAGAAAGAAACATTCGTATCCTTCCCTAGCATAGGTTACTTACTTATATAACTACTTACTTCTAACCATACTGTCTTTAGTGCAGGTTTCCATCGAACCAAAAGATCTTCTTGTGTTTCCTATAAGGGGCAAAAGTGTCTGGTGGGGAGGTAATCTTGAGACTAGCGAAAACACCCCGCGACCAAGGCGTTGTCTGTGAGAAACCACTAGGCACACTATCTCAAAGACGACATGGTTGCAACATGAAAATAAACCACTACTTCACGGAACAACTCTCCAACTAATTCCAACACGGCATCACAAGCAGGAATGTAGCAACGACAGCCTCATGCGACTAATCAACAAGCTCCGCCTATTGTAACTACTAATGTATAGACCAAGAAACACTGCGTCAACAAGTGCGCCACCACTTCCTCCCGAGCAGTTTGAGCAACTGATCAATATGGTTAGGCAACACATGGTTGCAAATTCGGTACCTCCACTTTCAATTCGTGTTGCAAAATTTGGATCAGACTGACAACCACTCCCAAGGTTCAACTCCTAGGGGACACACACGTGAAAGGATATCGGCTACAACAACAATACCTTCTAAGGATCGTAGATGTCCTCGTGGGGGGAGAGCTCAACTCTCGCCGTCACCATCCCATTTTGATTCATCAACTACGAGGACTAAGTCACGTGATGACCGTGGATATGGAAGACAAGGTCAACCGCACACCAAAAGGCCGGAACCCTTTCTTCAAGAAAGAAGAGAAGGAGATCCCACCAGAACCACTCCTTCCGACCTCACTAGAAGGACTCTTTTGGCAGTCGATGAATTCGTTGATGAGGCTTCTTTGTTCTCACCAGATATGCAATGAATACTGCTAGGTCGAGGTCGTGAAATCCCAAGATGCCAAACTACAATGGTAAAAGGGACCCCATTATTCATTGGAATCTCCTAGACGAAATGCTTAACTTGGGAGGATACTCAAAAGGAATACAAACACGTTTGTTCGCTATCACTCTCGTGGATGTAGTTCAAGACTGGTTTTAGAGGATTCCACCGCTTTCAATACATACATATGATAAGCTCAGAACAATCTTCAAGTCACAGTTTTCTACGCAGAAGCTAGCATATATGACACAAGAATATTTGAAGACTATCATATAAGGCAACGATGAATCAACGAGAGACTACATCACACAGTTCAATACCGAGATACTATGAGTTGAAATGCGCCTCGCTTAGAGCATTGCAAACATCTTATTCAGAACCTTGAGAAAAAGATTGCTAGCCA
Organism: Linaria vulgaris; assembly: GCA_948329865.1. Taxonomy (NCBI): domain Eukaryota; kingdom Viridiplantae; phylum Streptophyta; class Magnoliopsida; order Lamiales; family Plantaginaceae; genus Linaria; species Linaria vulgaris. The sequence goes on from OX415250.1 coordinate 66,572,754, forward strand.
ATGAGCTTTTGAGTTAGATACCGCAGAGCATCAAACAAATCAACATGATCGCTTAATGCGATATGGATATTGAGGAGCGTAGCAAAATGAGAAATGTCTGACGCGACAATACTCATACCCATTAAAACGACTCACGTCGTAATGACAGAAATGGGAAGGGTGGTACAAAGCGTGGAGGATCTCCTTTGAGAGAAAAATTCTTGATAACCACCACCATGAGCAACATCTACCATGTTCCCAAAAAGCAAAATCTCCTCAATACTCCAAGAAATATATGAGAAGTGGAGGAAACGCGCAAAGCAAACATCTATTGCAAGTATCATGAACAATATGACCACGACACCTCAAAATACCGTGCACTCAATGCAGAGATAGAACGTTTGATAAAAGAAGGCTACTTGGTAGAATATGTCGAGGGATACAAACAGCCGGACAGTCGGAACAAGCGAGCAAACTTCCCATTTTGACACACCTTCTCCAGCAGAAAGAGGACATACAAACATCGTCCCGATCATAAAGAATGACACTGATAATATGTCTGTTAAGGGAGTTATTAATATGATTGTAGGTAGCACCATCAAAGAATATGCGAGACAGAATTTGCACAAACAAATGGCTACACTAGAGTCGGATACTACTACAGCACGTGCCAAACTCTATGAGTTCTACACAATATGACATTGGAAATCCCCAGTCTTTGAATGCTATAAGGAACTTGGATGAAGTCACCTCCACGAGTTCACTTTCAAAGTGATACTACGTGTTGACGAGCTCAAACAAGAGGAGTATAAATTCTATAGTTCAATCTTCTTCACAAAGAGAGAAGCCGCGGAACATGCCGCAGAAGGTGCAATATGGCTCCTTACGCAAGAGGGCTATATGACTGCCAGAATGCAAATCCAGAACGACGTCACTATGATCTCTGGAGGTGTGAGGTCCCAAACTCTAAAGTCTCGTTTAGGTCCGAATAGGAGTTGTGAATTTTCAATTCGAACTTCAACGCTCCCTCAGAGAGACTCACTTAATGGAATCATAATAAAGCCAAACATAAAATACATCGGAAGCTTTCAAGTTTATAGGGTTATATTAAAATTCACACCACACTCAAAACAAAAGCAAAAGACTTATAGTTCATATAATGACACACGATAATTGGAAGAATTTATTTAACACACACTTTCAACTTTTATTTAAAATTTCACACGTCCACAATAGTTTTTAATCCACATGCGTTGCTAACCCACGCTTACTCTGAGGAATGGATAGAGAAAATCAAAGGAGAGGTATGTCTTTGGCGACTTAGTGAAATTTTCGACAACAACAAAATATTCAAGGCGTAGATGAAAATATTATATGGTATGTAATGTCTGCAAGAGATTAAAATGAACGAGACCAAGAAAAGCAAAAAGTGAAGTAATGCTTTACATATAACAGACCCAATCTTATTTCACCCAATATACTACCTTGTACCTCCCTACGAGGAGCTACCTCGCAAATAAATCAAGAGACATGCTCGAATACATGTCTATCTAGCACGCGAGTTACAGTCAACTCCTAACCGTAAGCGGCGCCTAGAAAAATAGGTATTAAGCGAATTTACTTAGACCGACAACCCTTTGTTGCCCAATAGTAACTCGACTCAACCCTTGGGTCCAACTTCCCAAAGGCATCCCAATGGGTCAAACAGATAAACATATAAGCTAGTTGACCGGATAATATCCATTGCTTTTGAGCTAAATATCCGAACATAGTCTGTTGCTCTTTGCACAATTCAAGAATTAGCAAAAAAACATATCGAGAAATTATCACAACGATGAATCGGTAAGTGGTTAAAATCAATATGCGAATTCAATAACAAGGTACTTGATTTTATGCGATGAAATATTATTGCAAGAAAACTATTAAATTAAGGTAGTTTGTGATTCGAAAAGAAGGAACCACAACAACTTTGTGTAGTAACTTATAAATATTATAAGTTCCCAATGCTGGATGCCAAATGGGCTCGAATAAATATTATAACCTCATCTTGTGTAGTAACTTCTTGCTCGGGATATTCAGCACCGTTTCCTATATAAATTTAGATATGTTAAATCGGTTATATAACTATCTCTTGTTATGGTTTCACGTATGTGTTCAATATCATCGTCAACATTTAAGTATTACTGGGTCAAAGAAATAATGACACAAGAAAATAACCTTAACTCCAACTGTATTCTATGTAGTTTTATTGCAGAATTACTAATCTCCTTAGAAGTACGTGAGTGAAACTATTTATAACCACAAGATTTTATTTAAAGCTATGTAAGTAAGTTAAAACATGAATAAGTATTTCATCTATAGATTTGGGTTTTATAACTTATAAAGCTCTTGAGATTAGTTTAGGATAAAACCTAGTTGGTGATTCAAGTTATATGATTAGATCAGAATGTAGTTGCAACACTTTCGGAGAAATTAAAGACGATGCATATTTTCTAATCTATATAAATGAAATAAATTCGCAAATGATACTTATACATGTTAAAACTTATAAAACATAGTTTTTCAATTATTTTTAGGATGTTATTCAGTTATGTTGATGATGAAGTTTATTTTTTGAGTGATTACATATGTTAAAATGAAGTAACAAATAGGGTATGTAGATTGAAGTGAAAATCTGCGGCAGTTTCAAGTTTACCTCAAATGAACTTTGTACTTTATCCAAGCTCAGAAATCGATGGATGGATTTGGTTCTAGACACGTACGGGACTATGGTTAAAAGGGTATAGTAAAATAATAAGTTTTATTATGTTTTCCAAAGGTTACAAAAGCGACGCAATAAATATTTTTCAAGAGCAGTTTCGGGATTTTTACTTTTTCTCAAAACTTTTGAGTTGGGAAACTCCTGGAATACCTTTTGTTTTGAAAGAAGACTCAAAAGTGAAGAAGTCTTATGAAGGAACTAAGGAAAGATTCAAAGTAGATTGAGGTGTGAAAAATCAACAAGAAAAGCCTATTATTTATAGAATTTTTTTCTACAATTGGGGTGATTAAAATACATAAACAAACTTTGTTATTTTTTGATAATATGCATGAATAATTCTGTCATTTCAGATCTGGTGATGTGTATCACTTTTTAGCCAAATGTGTTTATGATTATCGAAAATTACGAATTTTCCAAAACAAATATTAAATGCATTGATCTCACTTTGGATTTTCTAGCCTACCAATTGGTTGTTTTTGTCGTAATAGCTATTATTTAAATACAATCTGATTTGATAAGATAACTAATAAATGTTTTTATTAATTAATAAATTGGTGGACTAAAATGATATTTTTCAAAGCTTTTGTAGGGTAAAAATGAAATTTTCAAAAGTTAGAGGACTAAAATATAAATAAAAATTTATTATTTTGTTTTCTAAATATTTTGGGGCATTACAGGAAGCCCAACGGGTGGAGACTCAAACAAGGCGCGCAAGAAGATTGCACACGATCTGGCACAAGCCAACTATCAACGTGTATCTCATACGATATCCACGATAGAAACAATTGACGATGCATTGACATTCAACAAGGATGATGAAGAAAAGCTAGATCATCATGCTATGGAAGCCACGAGTTTGAATCGCCCGCTCGTCGTAAGCCTAGACATTGCGAACTACAACGTCAAGAAAATCTTCCGCGCTTTGTACCACTCTTGTCATTTATGTTGTTGTGACATGAATCATTTTGCTCTGATTGAGTGTTGTTGCTTTGGACATTTCTCATCTTGTTGCGCTCCTCAATTTCCATATCGCATTGCGCGATCATGCTGATTTGTTTGATGGTTTGGGGTTTCTGCCTTAAAAGCCCGTTGCCTATCAATCTAATTCTCAAGGTGTAGAAGAAGATATTTGCAACGCTCTAAGCAGAGGTCATTTCTACTCGCAAAATCTCATTATTGAACCGTCTGATGGGGTCTTTGGTTGATTTATCGTTGCCTTTTATGATAGTCTTCAAGTATTCTTGTGTCAACTGAGTCCGCTTTTGCGTAGCGAACTGTGACTTGAGCATTGTTCTGAGGTGATCATATGTGTGTACCAAAAACGAAGTAATCCTTGAGAGCCAGTCTAGAACTACATCAACAAGAGTGATATTGAACAAACGTGCTTGTATGTCTTTCGAGTAGCCTCCTAAGGTGAGCATTCCATCTAGAAGATGCAAGTAAGCACTAGGGTTCCCTTTAACATTGTAGGTTGGCATCTTCAGGATCTCACGGCCTCAGCCAAGAACTATTCGTTGCATGTCTGGTGAGAATGAAGAAGCCTCATCAACGAATTCATCGACTGCCCAAAGAGTCCTTCTAGCGAGGCTGGTATGAATGATTTTGGCTAGATCTCATTTTATTCTTTCTTGGAGCAAAGGTTATGGCCTTTCGACGCATTGTTGATCATGTCTCTCGTATCCACGACCATTGTGTGATCCAGTGTGCGTCGTAGATGCAGCAGAACGTGATAGAGATAGTGAGGGTTGAGCTCTCCTACCACGTGGCTGTATGCGATCCTCTAAAGGTCCTGCAGTAGTAGTAGTAGTTCTTCTTTCACGTGTCTGTCCTCTAGGAGCTAAACCTTGGGATTGGTTGTCAGTTTGACCCACGTATTGAACGGGAATCAGAGGTGGCGGTGCCGGATTTTCAGTCAAGTTTTGCTTAACCATATTCATCAATTGTTTGAACTACTCGGGAGGAATTGGTGGCGCACTACTCGATGCGTTGTTTCCAGTTTGAGCGTTAGTAGCTATGGTAAAAAGAAGTTGTTCATCAGTTGCTGGTGGCTGTTGATCCTGAGTTTCCTCTTGCGAAGTTGTGTTGGAGTGACTCAGTGAGATACGTTCCATGAAGCAGTATGTTGCTTACGTCTTCCCGCCATGATGCCGTTTAGATAATGCGTCTAGTGGTTTCCCACTAAGAATGCCTCTAGCACGAGGTGTTTTTGCTAGTCTCGAGATTACTCCCTCACCATACTCTCTTGCCTCTTATTGGCAACATAAGAATATCATATGGTTCGATGGATACCTACACTAAGAACATAATGGTTAGAAATAAACAGTCTATATAAGAAAGTAACCTATTCTAGGGGAGGATACTGGTTTTTATTCTTGCGACTAGGCTCATCGCGGGGTCGATCTGCCTACTATCTCTTTGGAATAAAAAAATCAAGTCGGGCATAGTTCATTTAGTCGTGCCACGTGTCGACGTGCCTCAGGTCTTCGAGACATACGTATTAACATGGAAAGTTGACGTGCCAAAACTGTTGACGTGGAATGGCTAACTTGGTTTCTCTCACTAGAACTCTATAGAGAAGTGTGAGCATTCAAAGCTTCAACCTCTCAAGTAAGCTACCCCACAAGTGTCCAACCCCTCAAATGAAGAAGTGAGGGGTATTTATTGAAAACGGAGAATGATAAGGCATGAAAGAGCATGTCCACCCACACCAAAAGTGAAGAGGAGAAAAGGGCACTATTGGGCCGGTGCACCCGCACCACACCAGATTGGACCTGGTGTGGCCTTAGGATCGACGTGATACGTGGCACGTCAGATTGACCGACGTGCCACGTTAAATTTGACTGACATGGTCAATCGAAAGATGTGCCATGTTGGGCACAGTTCGACTGCGTGCCACGTTGGTTTGACCGACATGGCACGAGTCAACTGACGTGCCACGTTGGTTTGACTATTGTAGTACGGGTTGATTGATGTGCCACGTTGGTTTGACCGATGTGGTACGGGTTGACCGACGAGCCATGCTGGTTTGATTGACGGGGCTCAGTTTTGATGTCGTTTCACGACTTGCGTTGCTTAGACTTCGTGTCCGGTATTTTTCCATAATGGATAGTTTTATCTAGATCAACGGTATTTCCCTGAGGGTTGCGTTGGTTTGGCATCACGAGTAGTCTAATTGGCTTGGGAGGAAACTCTCTTTCGGTCCCTTTACTCCAAGTTATTCCCAAGATGATCGTGTATTTTAGAAGTGTCGTAATTATGGCACACCAAACATGTTTTGCTTATGGAGAGGATTTGGAAGATGTATTCTATGTACTATTTCACTGTCACACTGAGGCAGGTTTGGGCACTTACTTTGTTTCGAGTTCAGCTCGAATTAATCATAACAAGAAGTTAGAGGATTTGTTGAGGAGAGTCTGTACTTCGTATGATGCACTTATGGTTCTTAAGGTAGCGGTCATGTGTTGGTCGTTATGGGGTGATAGGAATAAAAGAGTTATGGAGAATAGGAAATCAACGCTTATTGATATTGTAAATTTTGTCAAGTCGTTCCTTCGAAATTGGGTGGGAGCGCATGGTGTGGAAAGTGGGCAGGGGATATCGGAATTGGATGGCTGAAAACCGCCTCCTAGTCCTTGGTTCAAGATTAATCTTGATGGGGAGGTTTTTGTCGAGGAAGGAGCAATTGGGGTTGGCATGCTAACACGTGACTAGAAAGGTAATATCCTTGCAAAGGTGCAACGGAGAATAGAAGGCAAACTTGGTGCGCTCAATGAAGAAATTTGTGTGATTTACACAAGCGTTAAGATGGCGATTTCTTGTGGATTGGAGAGGGTGATTTTTTAAGGTGATTGTTTGGCGTGTTGACATTGGTGCCGAAGGTGGAAATATGATCCGAGATCTACAAATATATAACGTAATCATCCGTCGTTTATCTTCCATTGGACATGACACTAAAATAATGAAGAAGCGCATGACCTTGCACGCTCGACGTTTCAGCTACTGATTGGTTTGCTGTCTTAGAGATTGATCTTATTCAGTTTGTTTTCTAGTTTATTGATTTTGTTATTATTTTTGTTGTTTTTTTTATCATTTTTAGGGGGGAATGGATCTATTTTCTGCAACGAAAAAAAAAGAGCAATTGTTGATTACACTTACCAAATTGGGTTGTGTTTATTGGTTTTGACCACTAGATTTGGTCAGTTTAATGCCATATGATTTTAAAAAAAATTGTTCACTATATAAAACACAAAACAAACACCCTAACAAAATTAAGCACTATACCGTGCATATTAAATCAATTTCGGGTTCAATATGCAGTTCATAAATTTTTTTTTTTTTTTTTTTTACAAAATTGAGAGAAATCACATTACTATGTAGAACACGATATTAACACCCAAATCTCAATTATGCACTCGATAACCAATTTCAGTTTCAAATTAAGTTACGCACAATTTAGTACTTTGTACAAAATCTGGAAAAATCAAATTAATTGTCGCACACATGGGGTAACCGAATACTCTAGTCAATAACATAATATGTTATCGAAATTATAAATAAAAGAAGAAAAACTAATCATATATTGGAGAAGAGTTGTCGTTGCGCTCAGCATGCCGAACGAACTACTAGCGCCATTGTTATTAAGTGTAGTGGAGTGGAGTGGAGGCCATTTCATTCAAAAACCCTAGTGGTTTATGGGCCTATTGATTCTCCTCTATTTGCTGGACCAGGTCCAATTAAATTGGTCTTTCCTCTTTTTTAGAATCTACCAAAGCCCAAATGCTACCTGACACATTCTATTATGCGAATTAGACACCGCCAGAAACCATGGACTTTTAATTTGGCACTTTGAATTATAAACTCATTTTTAAGAGTCCCACAAACGTGATTTAAATTTTCATCTTAGAAGTGTCTCTTATGTCACAATAACCCCATGAAAAATACCTAAAAAGGGTCAACATATGACAAGTAAGAACACATGAGACAATATACTTAATTTACAATTGTTTAGTGACGCAAAATATATTTGAGTCGACAAATACGCGCTCCCTAGGATTTGACCATCGTGGCTATAACGAAGCAAACACAAATTTAATATAACGATCGTAACAAACCAATGGTTTAACATAAAATCCCAAAATCGGAGAAAAACCACTGCCCCGAACGAAAATACACTATGTAGAAAATTGTTACAACTACACAATTTCTCGCTCAACCCAATGATCCCCACAATGCCTTTTTACCCGCAACACTTCCTGAATACACTTCACACTAATATAACATTATTTCAAGAGGAACTAAGGAAATATTACACTGTCTTAAAAAATAAAAATTTATAGAATTTGTCTCTCAACCTACTAAAAAAAAGTAAAACGCGAAGAAAACAAAATGTTACTTTTCCATAGAGTATAGCTGAAAAGGAGCGTACAATGTTTTGCAAACCAATCACATCATCCAAGAATATTCCACTATTGGTCCCTATCTTTTGTTCCTCATTGATATATTTGATTACATTAAAACAAGTTCCGGCCATGCAAAAATGGTTTCAACCTTTTTCAATCCGCAAGTGAGTTGCCACGTTGTTGTAGTTGCCTTGAATATTTGGCATGCCAATCTCCAAGAAAGTGTACCATTTCCACACCAATAGACCCCCTTTCTAGTCGCTCGCGATAACTACAACTCCTCATGCACGTTGATGATCTCATATAACAACCTCAAAGTTAGTTAATACGAACTTATTCGGGATTTGGAGATACCCATTTTGCTTCAGCTTTCCCTTTCCCGTAAGTAGTCGAATCCCTGTTATGGATTCGAAATGGTACACTCTCGCTGAACCGAGCAATAGGAATGGAAAGTTGCATTTGTTTCCGGGCCAAAATTTGTTCGTGATATTCCACGAACGCGCATCCAACTAGTATCATGTGTGTTATCTATTTGTTGGGGCAACTTGTCTAATCTAAAAGGCCCGCTAGTCCAATAACTCATGACGAACTTAGTCATGACTGAGTTGGACCTGTTGGGCTGGTTCATTCATCTTAGGTGGCCCATTTTGTCCAGTGGGTCATAAATGAGCTGGAAATAATCGAATTGGTCATGTTGGGCCAACTGTTGTACCTTGTTGATCCCAAGTTGGCCCATAACACGTTTACACCGATTGTGGCCTACTTGTCATGCTCTGATTGGTTGATTACAAACGTATTTAATTATGGCCCACCATTAAGTCCCCTAATGTAGAATGATTTTATTGGTGGACGAGATGTAGCAACAGATATACAATGTCCATCATTGGATAAGGCGTGTCATAATTCATGTGCAGTGTGCAAGAGAGTCGTTGCATCCTGCACGGTTCGAATAGAACCGTAATTCATTTAGTTAACTTTTTTCTGCTTCTTTTATACAAGTTTATTGCAAAATAATTAAGAATATTAGTAACTAAAGTCAAGTGCACTAATGATGCATCAATTCTCAATTAGAAATTAAGGATTTTTTTTCTTCAAGTCGTGTTAGATTCGCTTCTTCTTATGTATGGATATGGATGAGTGCGTGTCTCCCTTATATTCTCCGCACATCTATTTATTTACCCCTGCTTTCCATGTAATATTATTTAAGAGAAAAATAAATATTAGGTAAGTAAGGGGCACAACTATCAATAGTAGTCGAGATATTTATGTAATTTCTTCGCTATGTACTTGTATATATTGAGGTGCATTACTGAGGAAAATTGTACAATTATATTTTCTCATTTTATTTTTTTCATAACTGCTACCTCTCGTTGTTTGTAAACCCTAAGTCTACTTTGGTTTTAGGTTGCGCCGCCCTCAGTTCTCGAGCACTTGCTACCGTCACCTGCAATCAATCAACTTAATTTGTTTCAACAACATCGTTAAAGCCAATCAATCATCGTTTATTTCTTTATCCTCTACCACACTAAGTCTATCCCTTTCTTGCACCTTCATAAAACTTAATTTTCAATTTAGATCTCAAGAATAAAAACGAGGTTTGTTGTCCTTTCAAATTCTCTAACTCTAAATCTCACCTACAGTTGTTCAGAGATCTTAAAATCAATTGTAGAATCTCAACTTAATTTGAGTGTGGCAAGGAGGAAATGCGAGTGAGATAGCTAGGTAATATATATGGTGAATGCTGATAGATCACAACTTGGAGAGAATTAAGCAATTGCTTGGTAATGGCGAGATTGAGCTTACAACAAGATTATGGTTGATAATGGAGCCAATGAATTTAAAGAAGATAGTTGGAATGGATGGAATTGGAAAAAAAAAGGTAAGTTTCTGGCAAATCTTAATATATTTTTTTAAAAGTTTTTGCTCGAATCTTTTTGGAAGGAACCAATGGTTTCGAATATAATCGTTTTCATTTACTGTTGCGGTTTGATTTTATTTATTTTTGTTTCGGTTCTCAAATTTAGATTCTTGCTAAACGCATAGCCAGCAAAGGTTCATTTGAATCGATAAGGAAGAAGATCAGTGTTTTTTAACCATACTAGTTAACGAGAATATTTGTTCTTAACGTTTACTTTGGATGGTATTTTGAAATTTATGTTATTTTTGATAATAGTGAAATGATTTGAACAATATTTTTTTTCCTCTTTTTTTCAGAACATGGTAATAAACAACAAGGCTACTACCCCAAATTGAATGATAAATAGTGGTCAAACCGACGCTGGTTCAAAGACTGTTAGACGTGTTTCAAATCGTCAGCTGCTTTCTTTCATTATACCCCAAATTGACAAGGACAGAGTTGCGCAACTTCAGGCCCTTTACCTCAAAATTAAGAAAACTGAGATCTCCACAGACGAGTTCATTAGAGAGATGAGAAGTATTCTCGGCGATCATATATTAAAAGGCGCTGTAATAAGACTGCAAACCAAAGTTACTACAACAGCACATGCCTCTTCCGTTCAAAATCAGTCGGAGTCAGAAGCCATAAGAGAACAACCGCAAATTTCATCTGCCAATAGCCAACAGATTATGGCGACAGAGACGAGCAATCAGCGTCCAAGTCAACAAGACGGCGTGGGGTCGAAGTTTGTTAGAAAAGTTTGGATTAGTCAGCTGCTTTCTATAATTTTTCCCCAACTTGACAAGGACAGAGCTTTGCAGCTTCAGGTCCTTCATCTCAAATCTAAGAAAGCTGAGATCTCCAGAGACGAATTCATTCAAGAGATGGCAAGTATAGTCGTCGGCGATAATATATTAAAAGGGACTGTGATGAGACTGCAGAATGAAGCTACTACAAGAGCACATGCATGTGATGTTCAGAATCAGTTGGAGTCGGCGGGCTTAGGACCACAACGACAAGCATCATTCGCATCTTGAGTGATCGATCATATAAAGGAGTTGCAGAAGATAGATGCTCGTGAAGCTGAGGCACACAGACATAAAGTTTGCCATTTTCGTTGGTCTCGTGCAATTATTGTGCTGCGAGCTTCCCCGATTGAAACTGGCCCACTTGCAGCACCAGCTATCTCGAGGGCTACTACTCTGTCTGCCACAGGAGGCCCTATTCTTCAGCGATGGTCGATGATCTAGTAGGTGGTAGGCGACTAGGTGAGGAGCCTACTTCTGTTGGATAGCTCGGCTGGCTGAGAACGAGAGCACTAAGGATGCTTCTGCTCTCTGACGGTATATTAAAGATTGTTCTCCTTTGTTGTAGGGTGATAGTATTTTTGTTGTAGATCCTATGGTCACTTAATTCACTTTCGATTTGTTTAACGTGTTGCTTTAGCGATGTTAGCTTGATTACAGATTGAAACTGATTGCTTTAAGAAAAAAAGGCTATTATTTTTCTTTTTCAAAACATATGATGTCTAGCAGGAAGTTTAACTCATTTCTATCATGTGGCTTGTTATATTTTGAGATGTATTTGTAACTTGGATACATTCTACTCAATTTAGTCCTTGTATGGGATATTGGAGAATGTTTACCAGAAAGCCTTTTGCATTATCTTAAGAGTTTTTGGTATTTGTGTGTATTTTTTGTTGTAAATGGGTATTATGTAATTGTGATTAAATAGAAATAGGTTCAGGGATTGACGAAAAGAAACAAAAAACTTAGATAACAAAAGGGCCTGCGCCAGCGTTTTTTGCCTAAAAAGTTGTTGGAATAGACAAAAAAAGAAACTAATAAATTTGATAAGAGAAGGTATAGGCCAGCGTTTATTGCCTCAAAAGTTGTTGGAATTGGTCAGAATTTAATGTGCAGTTTTTTGTGATTTACCAGCGTTTTTAGTGGATGGGTAAAGAATGTGTTTTTCCAGTAGTTTTTTTCCGTCTACGCCAGCAATTTTCATATGCTAAGGAATAATAATGCTCATACAAGCTACCACTAAAAACGCTAGGGAAGGTTTTACATAATGTCGATCTCCAAACAGCTTGCTAGCGTTTTCAAATCGCTGGTAAGATTTTTACCAGAGTTTTAAACGTTGGTAAATACCTTAAATCTTGTAGTGAGCTTAAAAGCCGCCAAGTAGCTCTACCAAGAAAGCTGCTCTAGAGAAGGGAAACAAATGAAGTGTCTTTGGTTATAAGAACGATGAATTGCACAAGTACGTAAGACTCGTTAATTAAGCAGAATATCATAGTTTGACAAGAAACTAGGTGCATGCATCTCAAATTAGGTGCATGCATCTCATATTTGTTTCTTGTAACTTATGAATGATACACTCATTGACGCACATATATATGTGCGTAGCACGTAGGTCTAAAAAGACATTAAAACTCCAACCATGTGAGTTTTTATGGATTGCCTTCAAAACTTTATTTTCTATGTTTTATCCGCCAACCTATAGAAAACAATATGATGTCTTTTACATGTCAAAAATTTATTAATTTCTCATAAAATATTCCTTCGGCCTTCTCGTGCAAAACACGTACAAAAGGGGGGGGGGGGTGTTAGTAACAGAAAATAGTATTAATACGGAGGGGGGGAGTAATTTTTGTCTTTTATATTTAGTACGTCTATATTCCCAAACGAACAATTTTCTTTGTTTATCTTCATTTTGCTCTTTTTATCCTTTTATTTCTTTTATCTTGCCTAGTTTACCTTTATAATTTACAAAAAATAATACCTAATATCTTTATTGTCTTTTATTTTGCCCTTACAAGGTTATGTTTATAGATTGTAACTCCAAAAAAGTGAATTTCATATATTGTAAAACAACACAAAGCTTTACAGGTTGCCCAAAAACCCCATGGTAAAAAAAAGGCACGAAAAATATTAGTTAAATCAATTTTAGGATCCCGCATTTGCACAAGAATTCCATGAAATTTCACAATTTCCCCAAGATAATCGACAAAGTTAAACACGAGTGAAAAACCTATAAACTCATGTAGTACTCCTTAGATTAACAAATATCTTCAACGTTTTAAGAAATGGAACAAAGACCCACAAAGTTCCATGCACTTAAATTAAATTTTATGTGTAGTGACTTTGAATTTTTACGACACAGTCACCACCGTCGGAACCATCTTGATGAGGGAATCTATTGTTGGAACTTCAAATAATATTTTCGGCGACTTCTTTGGTCAGAATACCACCAAAAATAGAAAAAAAGACAAATAAAGAAATAATGACCATTTCTTTGAAGAGTTTTAATAAAGAGTTTTAGGTCCTTTTGAAGACTAATATTTTTGGCAACACTATCACAACTTTGAGGACCATTTTGCGCACTGGTGATATTATTGGATATAGAGCTAATGACAGAATGAATGTTACCAAAATGCATGTGATTCCAGTTTTTGAGAGCATATTTAACAGATTTGCACTTAGCATGAAATTTAACTAAGGGGGGGCCAGGGGTGAATTTGTTCCAATCTTTTAGAATAATATCAGCACACATAGGGTCACTAAGCCACATATTTTCAAACCTGAAGGGTTTATGACCCTTTGCAGTCTGGGAGAGCGTATCAAGCAGTATGGGCCTATGATCTGATGCAATGGCAGTGAGATGGTGAAGATGGGCATTTTGGAAAGCTAGACACCATTGAGCATTTGCAACACATCTGTCCAATCTTTGCTGTATATTGTGTGATCCATGGCGCCCATTATTCCATGTGAAATCAGCACCTGAAAAACCAATATCAAACAGAGAAAGGTTATTAAGATCATCTTGGAGAGAGTGAGCAGAGGAACTTGCAAAAGACTTCCCTCCAATTTTTTCATTTTGGTTGCAAATATCATTAAAATCACCAATAAGAGCCCAAGGATTGGTGGCAGACTGAGAGATATTATTGAGATGATCCCAAAATTGGATCTTGGCAGAGTAGTAGGGACGGCATTAGATGCCAGTGATGTTCCAGGGGCAAGAGGGGCTGTTGATAGTAGCATTGATCAAAAAGAGATTTTGGTGAGTAATGGTAAGGGGGATATTTTGTTTCCAGGCCAGACAAATGCCCCCCGCCATACCGCGCGGAGGGATAATAAGATTGTTTGAGAGAGAATTGTCAGAGAGGGCAGCCAGAAGATAACGAAAGTTTGAGGTTTTTATCTCGGAGATAAAGAGGATGTCAGGTCGATTGTTGCACAACAACAATCGAAGGGCTTGGACTGCCGAAGGTTTGCCAAGACCTTGGCAGTTCCAAGCGATGATTTTCATGGCGGATTATGCATTCGACCCCTCTGCACTCGAGGGGTCTCCAGATTTAAAGTTTGATTCATTTTCTAAATCCTCTCGGTAAGGCACTGGTGAGGGGGGGTTGAAGTGACAACTTTTTGGTTTTCTCCCCATTAGGGGGGCTCTGAGTTTCTTGAGGGGGGTAGGGTTTTCATCAATGGGGATGGAAGAGTTGATTTGATTGTTTTCCCTGTTTCTTTTTAGGTTAGTAGAAGGGGAGGGAGAGTTAGAGGAATATTGGGAGGGAGGAGAGGAAACGGCGGTATGTTTAGTAGGGTGATTTGTGCCAACTTTTCCGACAGGTGGGGTGGCAGCGGTCTTTTCGTTGGTGGTCGGAGTTTGAATGGTGTCTGGGAGTGGGGGAAGATTCAGGTTTGGGTTTGGAGAAGGAGTGGTATCCAGATTAGGGTTGGGGGAAGTCGGGTCAAGATTCATGGGTCGATGATTGTTGGTGGTTTTTGGATTGAACGGGTTTGGATCGGGGCTAATCGGGTCAATAGAGAAGCAGGGATTTGGGATCATCTCGTTCTCAGCCTTTACCCATAAGCCGGATCGTCGAAGAGACGGATCCTTCATAGCTTCCGGCAACTCGCGACAATGAAGATTTTTGTGCCCAAGTCGGCCACATGAGAAACAGAATTCCCCCAACTTTTCGTATCTCACTTCAACTTTGAAAGATATCCCTTTTTTTGATTCAAAGATAATTTTATCACATAGAGGGTCAGAAATCGAAATAAGGATTTTTATTCGAAAACTTCTTTTCCATTTGGAGGCGATTCCTCCTTCCTCCATATCAAGAAAAGTACCCAAAGTGTTGCCAATGATTTCCCCGTTCTCCCTTGTGATGGAGTTCGCAGGGAGATGGGAGATTTGGCACCAAAATTGCGTTTTGGTCATATCAATTTCAAAGAGGGCTTTATCTGGTTGCCATTGGTTTATAACAAGCTGGTGCTCTTTGAATGTCCACGTCGAATTTAGGACGCGTATCATATCAGATTCTAATTCAAAGACGCAAGAGTAAAGGTTATTGTTTAAGTGGTTGAAGAATATTTTTTTTCTAGGGTTCCAAGCTCTGGATATGGTGTTTTTGAAGATATTCGTCGGTTGGGGTTTTTCGGTGAAGATGTTTATGAGGAGGGAGAAATCGGAGCAGGGTAAGGGTTTCTTTGAAGGGTCAGTGGGGCAGTCGATAGAGGTTTTGTTTAAAAGATCGCTGAGAGGAGTTTGGAGTGGTTGGGTTGGTGAATCCATGGCGGAGGAGGGAGGAGAGAGGGGGGAGGGGGTGGGAGAGGCGGAGAAGTGGAGATAACGGTAACAAAAAAAGGGGAGGAAAGAATTCCAACGGATAGAATACGGCGGAGATGGGACACCAACCCTTAAAGAAGGGAGCTCTAAGAGAGAGAGCAAAATCGCTATTTCCACTTTCCCTAGCTATCACTTTCCCATCTTACATAAAACAGTATTATTATTATTACTATTATTAGGTGACGCCACATAAACCATTTCTTCTATTGCTCACTACTGCTTGGCCACGGCCATATATACCTCATTAATTCCATTTCTTCTTTGGTGCGTGTTTGTGAACGTTACGCTGGAAGAGAATTTTAATTATATCCTCTCTGGAATCTGCCTACATTATCATTATTCCGATAACTCTCATTTGTTTACGTGTTGTTATGTTCATTGTTGTTGTTGTTATCATTGTTGTTGTTGTTGTTGTTGAGTGATTTGATTCTTAATTGCATGTTGCTATGCTGCAAAATTTTGGATCTGCCATTGGGAATTGATGCAGGATATTCAAGGGTTGGACTTCGACACACACTCTCTTACCAGGATCTACCCAAACCTGATTCAGATACTTCTTGTGGTCCCACTACCATACTCCTCATGATACCATCAAAATTCGCCGCGGATCTTCTGTTCCATATTCCTGTTCCACCCTCTATTCCAGCCTTAATATGCAGCCACGTGTATTCTATAATTCTTCCGTCTCCTTCAACCGTTAGTTGCCTTTTCATGCGTGAGCAACATATGTATTAAAAAATTAAATCAATCTTTTACCAATTAAAATATTAGCAACTCGTTCCTTTCTTATATATTCTTTCTTTCTCTCTCCTCCATTTCTTCTTTCTTTCTTTCTCTCTCTATTCTTTCCCATTTCTTCAGACTTTCTCTTTCCTCCATTGACAGAAGATAATACAAAAATTCTTCAAAACCACTTGAATTTTCTTCTATTCCAAGGAGAGCAGATCGCTCCTTGTAAAATTTGCGAAAATTCATATGACATTGCAATAGATTGATCAGTATGGAATATTTGATATATGATTTCGAGATCACATTAATATTAGTACACATCACCTGTAACGTTTTCGTCAAGCTACTAGTATTATTTTCATCTTCTTTTGTATACTGAGGCCAAAAGTTGAATTGTTGATGTACATTTGGATTGTTCAACTGTCATGAATTTTTGTATGTATATTACATGATCCACATGCAAACTATAAAAATATAAGTTATTCATGGCAATGAAACATATTATAAAGTATATATTTACCATATGAGGTGTTGGTACATAAGAATTGGCCTGGCTTTTTGCTTGATATGGTATTCCATGTACCAGTGGGTTTGTTGGTGTAAAATAGTGGTCTAAAACCCAAAAAAAAAACCCACACAATTGAACATATAAATAAAAAAGAAAGAGGAGTAATTCAATGAAAAGTACCTGCCAAAAAAGTTTCTAATTACTTTTGCTTTTGCAGTACAAGATTGAATCAATGGAGGAAAGAGAAAGTCTGAAGAAATGGGAAAGAATGGAGAGAGAAAGAAAGAAAGAAGAAATGGAGGAGAGAGAAAGAAAGAAGAAATAAGAAAGGAACGAGTTGCTAATATTTTAATTGGTAAAAGATTGATTTAATTTTTTAATATATCTGTTGCTCACGCGTGAAAAGGCGACTAACGGTTAAAGGAGACGGAAGAATTATAGAATACACGTGGCTGCATATTAAGGCTGGAATAGAGGGTGGAACAGGAATATGGAACAGAAGATCCGCGGCGATCAAAATTGACGAGCTTTCACCCATTACTGCTGCTCTTGACCTGAAATTCGATTGCAAAACCAAACAGCAATCGATTTGGGATACAAACTGCTCCGCTGAAGGACCATAAATCAAGTCAGCTCGAACTGGAGAATCAGATAATACCCGAATCCGATGAGGTTTCTTTGCCAACTCAAAGCTTAGTGAATTCATATGTTTGTGAGCCTCGGAGTGAAACTGCCATGTCTGCTGCTGAAATTGTTGGGTTTGTTTCTTCTCCACCCGCTAATGTCCCAAACTCACAGATTGTTGAGTATGACCCTTCTGGTCAAGAAATAATGTGTGCTACCGATGATGCAAGTTTAATATGTGATTCTGTGCTAATTGGCACGATTGTCTGCAGAGGAAAGAAACCATGTTGCCAAGGTGGTGATACTCGTGTTGAATCCGGAGTTTCGAACGGCAGACCTGAAGTCTCAAGTTCGGCTCTCATTACTGTAAAACTGGAACCTGCTGACATTCACAGCTCGTCTGCCATAATCAGCAATGACATGATGACTCATGATGTCACTGTCACATGCAGAACGGTGGATGTTAATGATGTAGGTGCATTCAATCTTCAGTTGGAGACCCATGTTAAAAGCATGGGGGATCTGTACCATCGAACCACTAATGAGAACTTATTTATGGGAGAAACTGATGCAAACTTACTCGTACGAGAAAATGAGGACGTTGGGAGTTCTCAGAGTTACAGTATATCAACTGCTTCACATGAGGGTTCCTATAATGAAGTAATATCTGGAGACGACAGGAGTATGAACACAGTGCCAAAGCTATTCAACTATATGATTAAAATTCCAAGATACAACGATGAACGCCTCAGAGAACAGGTCAGGCTTGCAGGGTTACAACTTGACGAGAGAACAGAACTTAGGAATCATATTCAAGTCCAAATCAAGGCGATAAGAGTATACGTGTTTCCATATTATGTTTATATTTGTTATATGATTCTCAAGGACAAAACTTGAATTTTCTATTATTGTTACCCTATTAACAGGCTTACATTCAGACATTTCGTGTTGATTACAAATCACACAAGACGGTGGAAAGAAATGCCCGAAAATTGGTTAAGTTGAAGCGCATAGAAATAGATTATCTGCAGTCAACTATCAATAAAGTTAAAAATGCAATATCTATTGAGGATATTAAAATCCGGGTACGCACTTTCTGTGCACGTATACGTAACTAGCATCTAGATTTTCGTTTCGTGGATCACAATTTTCCCTTTTTACCTATATCTTATGATTCTTTTGACACGATTGTCCTCTTGGAAGATATCCATAATTGATCACATGATCCAACACGAGACTCTTTCGCTGAAGGAGGAAAAGCAGTTGATGCATGAAATCAAGCAACTGGAGCGGCTTGGAGAACAGTTGTCCTCAAACATGGGTAACCCAGATGAAATCATGGAGGCATTTGAAAGAAAGAGGAACTTGAGGAAGGTTTAAAGGTCTGCAAGCCTCGTGCTTTATGTAATTTTCAAGGTTAACGTGTATGACAATAGCGTAGTGTGCAGGTTACAGTTACACATAGTGGAAGCCTTTGGTGGTTTGAGTTTTTGATTTGGTTTTTGCTTGTGCAGATTGTAAGGAAGGAGCTTGGTACTCTCAAAGACAGAGTCTTAAAAGCCGAATGTGCTGCTGCAGAAGCATATAAGAAGTATCAACATGAAAATGAAAAGGTTAAGAAACTTCAGGTCCAGTTAAGAACTCCTGATCTTCGTCAGAAAGAGGCATATGCCCAGTGGCAGAATCGGAAAAGAGATCTTTGGGAAAAGGTAATGCATCTTTCATTTTACTGTAATTTGCTTAAATTACATTAATTTGTGAATGTAGTACATGCATGTACGCCGATAAGTTTAAACTTATGGATTTGATTTATAGAAGAGTATCAGGTTCCTTCCTCTGCTAAAAGAGACACAAAACCATGTTTGGCTTTGACGAATTATCGAGGCCCTTCCGATGTAATGTAGTTGTGTTGTTTGAGTGGTACCAAAACTTTTTATAGGCATAAGCCCCTGAACTTTTAAGGCTCTCGTTCTCATTTACCCTTCAGTTTTTTCACTCTCACGTATGGCACACCATATCAAATATTTCCTGCCAAAGGTGTTATTCCTTGCGTTTTTAAACAAATGGGATACATATTATGGTTCTCAACGAAGGACATGGTTGTGCTTCTTTAGTTGATATAATGTAAAAGTAATCATATTAAAGAAAAAACACTTGTACTCCTACAAATTTGTAAATCAAAAAGATTAAGACTAGAAAAACGTGAAATATAACAGCTGATTCATAAACTAACTGCCAAGCACAGTTTACCTTGTTACTTTAGATTTAGCATCAAAAAGTGGCATCAAATTAAAAGTTAAACTCAAGTTCATTGATATCCAATAAATGACCACCGAGTTAAGGAATTTATAGTGTTTCTTGGTTAGGAAAAAGTATTTTACACAACCGTTGTAGCGATAACATAGTGCTACCAAAGACACAAATCAAAGAATTTCCTAAAAAGTGTAGGAAACAACTGCTCCATAACTTCATCCCACCGTGTATTGCTAGAAATAACAGACTTGTTATGCTACCTCATCGCGTGTTGCATGAAATAATCTCTCTTTGGTAGACACAATATACTTAAGACTCCATCTTGGGAACCTTATGAAGCACCACTAGTTCCGAAATTCTAAACTTTATATATTCTTCACCATGTGATTTCTATTGTCTTTTTAAGCGTTATGCCAGTAGGAGGGTAAAGTTGAATAAGAGATTTTCACTCATTCGTTTTGTGAGGTGAATGCATGAACTTATGCCACGTTGTACCTTTATCGTTTCTGTTAAACTTGGTTCTGCATGGACGATGAATTTTAACAAGTATCAAGGAGAACACATAATATATACGATTTACGAACTTTAAACTGCAGAATAAACACTACCAAAAGTACATACATGACTCAAAAGATGCCAATAATTATGCACATGGTAAGAACAGAGAGGCACTTCATCAACACTGCACAAATCAGGTAATTTCTTATTTCAATTTTGCTTATGGAATTTAACATAAACCTCTAAACTTATGATTTATCTCAACTCTCTATAGGTGGAAAATATTATGGAATTCTGGAACACGAATGACGAGTTCCGTAGGCAATATGTCAGTTCCAATTTAAGGAGAACTGTCTTGAGATTTAAGACTTTGGACGGGCGATCACTTGGTCCTGACGAGAAGCCATATGTTAAAGAACGAGTTCGTGACGTAGTCTCAACACCAATTAACGTTGAAATAATATCACAAAATCCTACTCCACTCAGTTATGTTAATGAAAGAGTTCATGAAGTAGTTTCAACACCAATTAACGTTGAAATAATATCACAAACACCTACTCCAGAGGTAACACAAGAAACACCAATTGTAAACGGGACTTCTGATGATAAATTAATTAAAAAAGCTACTGAATTTAAGAACCCGACGGAGAAAAAGGTAGCTGTTAAAGCCGTGTTAGGAAATGGATCAGGTACCATGTCTGTTCTGGATGCCCCTAGGAGGTGCACGAGGAGACTGAGAAATCAAGGGAGGAGATTGAGTTGGCACGAAAAGCGGAAGAAACGAGAAGGGAGGAATATGAAGCTGAGTTGAAAGAGCAGCGCCGGTTGGAGGATGTAGCTAAGGCTAACGAGGCCCGAGAGAGGAAGAAACGGCAAGCAGAAAAGATGCAAATGAGAGCAGAATCAAAAGCAAAGAAAGAAGCTGAACAAAGGGAAAAGGTAAAGCTCCATTCCACTCCACTTCTCATTTTCTTTTTCCCTTTTCAGTTTCTCAGATATTGTATCAACAACATTATTTTGGTCTTATTTCGTCTATGTTACAATACACCGAGAAATCGGTACAATGAAGTCTGACTTAACCAAAATAATGCTATCCTATTACAATGAACGGACTAACTTGGTCCGGAACACCTATTACACATAATGGAATATAAGGTTACATGAAATAATCCCTAAATGGCCAAGTTGAGGGAACAATCGAACGCGAGAGATTTGATACTCTTTGATTGTTGTATTGCGAGCATTAGATACTTGTGATCTCAGACTGAACTTGGGAACTTGCCAAGCTGCCTACGTATCCCATTAAGGGAATCAAGCCGAACGTAGTTCAATTGTCTCTTTTGAGCTGCCTCTCTATGATCGACCCTTGATAGGGCTGCTTGGTTCATTTGGTTCAGCATTGGAGAGACTGCACGGTTTCGATCATATCTCTTTGTAGGATGATCGAAACCTCATTCCGCTTCTTGATTTGGAACCCTGACTCTCGTGGATTTCTGGGAATGTGCATCGAATTGGCTTGGTTTGATGCGTGCACATCGAATTCGATGCCTCAATGTCGAACTGGGTGAATTCGATGCGCTGTGCGCGGCTTCACGGTTTCGATCATATCTCCCTAACGGATGATCAAAACCTCATTTCACTTCTTGATTCGGAACCCTGACTCCCGTGGCTTTCTGGGAATGTGCATCGAATTGGCTTGGTTTGATGCGTGTGCATCGAATTTGATGCCTCAATGTCGAACCGGGTGAATTTGATGCGCTGTGCGCGACTTCACGGTTTCGATCATATCACCCTAACGGATGATCGAAACCTCATTCCGCTTCTTGATTCGGGACCCTGACTCTCGTGGATTTCCGGGAATGTAAGGCTTTGATCTTAGGACGCATCGAATTGGCTTGATTCGATGCGTCCATGTCGAATAAGGTGAATTCGAGGCATGATAGATTGCGCATCGAACCTACTTGGTTCGATGCGCGTGTCGAATCGACTTGGATTCGATGCGTGGCATCTCCGTGGGTCCTCTTTACTTGTGAGGAGTGAGGGGGTATATATAGGCATGATTAGAGGGGCTTAAAGGTCATTTTAGAACCGCACCGAATTGTACAAATTCGATGCGCTTAGACCACATCGAATTGTGCAAATTCGATGTGCTCTGCGCAGCTTTACTATTTTGACCATAACTTTCTCTTTGGACCTCCAAATCGCATTCCGCTTGTTGCGTTGCGACCCAGACTCATGTGGCTTTCGAATGACATATTACTCAATGTCTAATTAGCTATATAGATATTTTGGTGAATCAAATAGGCTAAGGTAGCTTTACCTTTAAGCCTTCCCGACACTCATCGGTCAGTTTCGCGCCATCGTGGCTTCTTCTTGACATGACACATTATATCACACCATTTAGTCCCCCAGTTTGGAGTGTGATTTTGGAACGTAAGCATACTTCAAACTATAATGAAGTACTAGATTCGCTTCGCCTCAGCTTTGGGGTGATTAATGTCAATATGCACCAGTGTAGCCTACCGAATAAGCCCACATCACATAATACCCCCAGTTTGGGAGACGGTGTCGATCAGAGAGCGGGTGCCAAACTTATAAAAAGTATTCTTGACTTGGCGCTTTATGCTTGTCATTTTGATAATGTTGAAAATCATGCCCCCGATTGGGAGGCGGTCTGATGTGCGCGACTAGCGCTTGGTGGAGATTGACGCTCGGAGGTGTGTGCGCTAGGCCCGTAAGGCTCAAGTTCTAATTGTAATGAACAATTTCTAATTTGCTGTTTTTGTGGTGCTGCATCGCATTTTTATTAATCAGTTGTCATTCATGACTATTTAATTTGTTTGTTTGATCGAAGGCTCGTAATCGTTGCCTTTTCTTTCAATTGCTATCGTTGCTTTTTACTTTATTTTGACAACTCGAGCATTCTTCCATAATCATGGAAAGTTATTGTTGCTGTTAGGTGTTTAGGAAGTTGCGGTATCATGTGTCCTTTTAGACAGAGTCTCCGTCCCTTTTCAGTTATTTAGGGAGTTGCGGTATCTCGTGTCGTTTTAGACAAAGTATCCGTCCCTTTTTAGTTATTTAGGGAGTTGCGGTATCTCGTGTCGTTTTAGACAGAGTATCCGTCCCTTTTTAGATCCTGCATGACTTTAGTTTCATGCAAATAACTCGTGGTTCCGCTTTGCTTATGCGCATATAGGCATAATCCGATCGATTCTTTTCATTGTTCTAATGCATCTTGTCATTCTTATGACATATTGTTTTGCCGCCAATAGGACGACTCTCAATTCTATGAATATCGTGGTTTTGTTACGAATTATGACAACGCACCTAGTTACATTTCTGTCTTTGGGGATTTGGCAATAGTTATGATTGCGAAATGATTTCATAAGCTGCTAATCTGTAAAGACCGTCAGGCATTGTACTCGTAATAAGCTTGCCATTGAGGTTCCAGCAAGAATATCTTTGTATTCTGCCTTGTTACTGGTCATAATAAAACTCGACCCTGGGTGTGCCAGTTAGTTGTTGTATGATCTTACGGGGTTTTTACCTCCAATTTTGATGTTTTCGCTATTTCGACAATGTTGTTGATAACATGAATACGAAGTTCCATACAACAAGTCATGGCCAAAAAAACTAAGTATGGAGGTTTAAACACTCTAGAATGATCTTTCCTTTCACTATTTGATTAAACGTTAGTTGTTTACTCTATTAGTTAACCAACAAGTAATAGTATACTTTAGAACTTTACAAGCGAGTAATAGTTACTCAAAAAAGTCAACAGGCATCTTACGAACCAAAACACACTCAATTTGTGTCAATAAGCTTAGATTATGCTTGTAAAGGTTAAGAGTTGTGATCAAGAATATGAAGTTCCATACAATAAGTTATGGCCAAAAAACCTAAGTATACAGATTTAAAAACTCTAGAATATTCTTTCCATTCACGATTTTATCAAACAATACTTGTTTACTCTATTACTTAACAAGCAAGTTATAATTTACTAAACATAATGAACTCTGAGTTAGTTATCCTGTCCCTCGATGTTGTGCATTGATTTTGCAATTATGTTTGGTTTGGAATCTTTATCTATAGTCGTGAAACTTTATGGGATGCATTGCCTTTATTGAGGGCGAAGGCTTTACATGATAGGCCGAATCTGAGCTGTTAGATCAATGCTAGATCGAATCTGATGAATCTCTAAATCATCCGTACTGAGACTATTTGATAGTCATTTCATGTTTGAAGCGGAAACAAATCAATAGTGTTAGTTCACCATATCTCGGAATTGGATTGGTTTGACTTATGGCATACCTCGAATGGATGGAATTCGATCGTCACTGCACAATCTCATCCTAATTCGATTTTGAAAGTTATTAAAAAATTGAAGTTTGGATGACCACTATCGATCAAATGTGTTTGGATTCGATTGACACTCTGACGGGTCTGCTCTAATGAACAATTTGTTATGTCTATTTTGGCGTTGTGTCACCATGATGCTTTGAACATTGATTTTCAATGGGTCTATGCTACTTTCTTTTTTGCGGTTATTTTCTTTCAGCGGCATTTTTTACTATTTCTTTGTTACTTGTCAACTCAATTCCACGTCATGTTGCAGAGTTGCTATGGCATCTTTTGCTAAGTTAGTTCAATGTTCATATCATTGTTTTGAGGTTTTCCATCCTGCAGGATTTCTTTGGGTGCACTTGCCACTTGTGGGCAGAGTGTATATCCCCTTTGTCTTTATTTTTGCGGAACTTGTTGTTAGCGCTTACGCAATTTACTTTAATTTTGGAAATTCATATGCCATATTGCATCGTGGGGTATCGCGCGTGTTTCATTTCTTTATGCCGCATCGGACATTTGTTATGTTGGCATAATCAATTTCATTAGATTTTTCACAAACAGTTGTCTCTTGAGACAAACTTCCTCATCTCGTAGCTTTGTTTTTAGGGATTTAATGGTTAGCACTTGTCATTTGAGACAGAGTGTCGATCCCGTTTCTTTCTCATCGCGGGTCTCCTTTAGATCATGGATGGTGTTATTTTTATGCAAATTATTTCGCAATGCGTGGTTCTGCTTTTGCTGCATTTGTGAAAAAAAATGCTGCCATCGTTGCTTAACCATGTATGATTAGCGTTTTGAGGATTATGGCCTCACTCGAGTATAGATTTTTGATATTTTTGATTGGTGCGTCTCAGCTGCTGCATTAGTGTTGCTGGGTCGCGTGAATCGCGGCGTTTATTTGCCCAATAAAGCTTTGCAGTTATCTTTTGATTTAATCGTTGCTAACTTTGAGAGGTAGACATGTTAGATAACACGTAGGTTATGTTGCTAAGCACGTCGATCAAGCGAGAGATCGTCTTGATGGAGACCTTCGACTATGATAGAAATAATATATAAGTGATGGATCTAAAGCGATCTGGTGCTAAATTTCTCAAGCTTCTTGCATTGATCTTGTAGTTTACGTTTGGTAGAGATCTTTGTCTATCTGGACATTGTGTCGCATTTGTTCGGATATTTTGTTGCATTCTTGCTCAATGATTTCTCGTGTTCTGTTTATGGAACTTTGTGCTATCACATGTTATTGCTCTTCGACGTTGACGACTAATTCAACGAATGGATATCTGCACCTCTTAAGGTGATAATCCTTTTATAGTAGTCTAAATATGCACTCATTTGGGCAGATTTTCATCGTATCAAGCTGGTAGCTGACGTGGTGCTGCTTTGGACACGTTCTCATTGTATTGTTATAATTAGATGTTTATCGTGTTGTTTTGGGTAGATTTGCATCGTACCATGCTGGATAGATGTAACTGATTTACCACGTGAAGTCTATTGCCATATCCAGCCTTTCAGGCATATGGATATGATGTTTGCATCATGCTTCTACTAGCGAATGTCTATCCTTTGCGATGTCTAATTTGTTTCAGACCATGATGGACTGATGTCCATTTTCGATATATTCCATTTATTCATCTGACCACTTCGGGCCATTATTTCATTTTTGAAATTTTAGGTTTACGTTTATCTTGTCGGGCTGATGCTTTTGGTGTTGCTCTGGACAAGTTTGCTTTGTACCATTTCGGGTAGGTTTGCACCGTGCCGCTTTGTGTGGACCTTCTTGGTGCCACTCTGGATACGTGTGACGTACTGCATAGGATCAGATTCATGGAAATTGTGCCAATTTCACTCGTTCGGTGGGTGTGATCATTCGTCAGGAGTCCCTCCCAGTCTTCGAGTGATTAGCAGTATTTAGGTTACATTGTTTTGACGATATTAGGCCTTTTTGTTTTGTATAGAATCTTTGTAACTTTTCAGCAGTGGTTTTTGATAGGAACCGATGCTGCCGCTTGATATCATAATCTTTGATTTATGTTTTACTCGCATTACTTTTTTTTAATACATTTCAAGGCATGTTTTCTCATTCTTTTGCTTGCTGTTGATTTCACAGTTATTTTATGTTTTATAGCGATTTTTGATGTCATGGTGCATATCTAATATTATGATTGTGCTAGCCATGAAAAATATGAGCACTTTGAGCTGTTATTATTATCGTTAGGGCATTCATGTTTTACCTGAGAGATCGAATCACTTGGGCCTTTATCTCACCGTTCTGGCATGCGGGGGTGGACCACTTTGGGCCTTCTTATCCCTCCGTCATGTTCTTCCTTCTGGCATGCGGGGGTGGACCACTTTGGGCCTTCTTACCCCTCCGTCATGTTCTTCTTTCTGGCATGCGGGGGTGGACCACCTTTGGCCTTCTTACCCCTCCGTCATGTTCTTCTTTCTGGCATGCGGGTGTGGACCACTTTGGGCCTTCTTACCCTCCGTCATGTTCTTCCTTATGGCATGCGGGGGTGGACCACTTTGGGCCTTCTTACCCCTCCGTCATGTTCTTCCTTCTGGCATGCGGGGGTGGACCATTTTATGTTCTTCCTTCTGGCATGCGGGGGTGGACCACTTTGGGCCTTCTTACCCCTCCGTCATGTTCTTCCGTCTGTCATGAGGGGTTTTTAGCATCATTTCTATAAGACTCCACCTGCGTCGTTCACGTAGATAGATACATTTAATAATTTGGAAAAAGTTGGGCTCAGTTTCTTATCGAGGGGTCTACGCTTTCCAGTCTTTGCATGGGACTCAAGCCTTCGCAGCTCATACAATTATTTGGCCGTCAGGTGTTTTTTTTTTAACTCCTATGCATAGTAGCATTTAAGATGTTGCACATTCCACGGAAGCTTCTGCTGAACACCCTGCATAGTCTCCAAGTAATTGCATCCCCGCGAACTTGCTTGTATAATTTTGGAAGGCCCCTTCCAATTCGGTTCGAGCTTCCCGATATGCTATTTTACCGCAATGCCTCTCAGGACCAAATCTCCTACCTCAAAATTTCAGAATTGGATTCTGTTGTCGTTACTTTTAGCCATTGCTGCTTTTAAATGCTAAAGTGCGTTGGTACGCATCTTCTCTTATTATGCCTGTTATGTCCAGATCCATCTGACGTAAATGAACTGGTTGTTCGGGATCATAGCCGTGAATCTTACGTGTTAGCAATCCTATTTCGGCAGGCAGTACAACCTCAATGCCATAAATAAGAATGAAATGAGTTTCACCTGTCGATGTTCTTGTAGTTGTCCTATATGCCCATAATATTCCTTGAAGTTCCCCTGGCCAGGTTTTTCCTCTATCTCTCATCCTCCTCTCGAGATCATTTTTCAATGTCTTGTTGGTGGATTCCATTTGTCCATTCGACAATGAATTGCGCGCCATTGTCCAAATGTTCAACATTTAGCCCCAACGCCAATGTAATTTCTGCTATAACCGCTTCATACTCGGCCTCATTGTTGGTCACCATGTAATTCACATTAATAGCGAATTCGAATTCTCTGCTACCTGTAGATAAGTGGTGAATCCCAAGCCCTTCTCCATAACTGGTGGCAAATCCATCTGTATGTAGTATCCATGTGGTGGTGGCCCTGCTGGTTCCTGTTGGGTCTGATAATCAATGCAATCCGACCTTCGATACTACATAAAAGCGAGATTCTTTGATATCACATTAAGGTAAGACAAATCATGACACTATTCGGGGTGCAATCGCTTGTCTGTGTAGGATTGGGATTGAAGAATCCCTAATCTCTCTCCCATAATGTTAGTTTTCTTGGTTGAATTGCAGACTTGTTTATTGCTCTTAGCACCACTCATTGTTTGCTTGGGACCGAGTTCCATATTATCAACTCCGTAGTTGTTTCTCGATCTCGATACAGCTACTAGGACTCTTCGCGGTTCTTTTCCCATTAGTCCATTCCCCTTCTTTATCATTTTACCTAAACAGACTCTTAAGCGTGATCGAAATGGTGTTTCCCACAGACGGCGCCAATATTTTGGTCTTATTTCGTCTAGGTTACAATACACCGAGAAATCGGTACAGTGGGGTCTGACTTAACCAAAATAATGCTATCCTATTACAATGAACGTACTAGCTTGGTCCAGAACACCTATTACACATAAGGGAATATAAGGTTACATGAAATAATCCCTAAATGACCAAGTTGAGGGAACAATCGAACGTGAGAGATTTGATACTCTTTGATTGTTGTATTGCGGGCATTAGATACTTGTGATCTCAGACTGAACTTGGGAACTTGCCAAGCTGCCTACGTATCCCATTAAGGGAATCAAGCCGAACGTAGTTCAATTGTCTCTTTTGATCTGCCTCTCTATGGTCGACCCCTGATAGGGCTGCTTGGTTCATTTTGTTCAGTATTGGAGCGACTGCACGGTTTCGATCATATCTATTTGTAGGATGATCGAAACCTCATTCCGCTTCTTGATTCAGAACTATGACTCTCGTGGCTTTCTGAGAATGTGCATCGAATTGGCTTGGTTTGATGAGTGTACATCGAATTCGATGCCTCAATGTCGAACCGGGTGAATTCGATGCGCTGTGCGTGACTTCACGGTTTCGATCATATCTCCCTAACGAATGATCAAAACCTCATTCCGCTTCTTGATTAGGAACCCTGACTCCCGTGGCTTTCTGTGCATGTTCATCGAATTGGCTTGTTTCGATGCGTGCGCATCGAATTCTATGCCTCAATGTCGAACCGGGTGAATTCGCGCGCTGTGCGCGAATTCACAGTTTCGATCATATCTCCCTAACGGATGATCGAAACCTCATTCCGCTTCTTGATTCGGGACCCTGACTCTTGTGGCTTTTCGGAAATGTAAGACTTAGATCTTAGGACGCATCGAATTGGCTTGATTCGATGCGTCCATGTCGAATAAGGTGAATTCGAGGCATGATAGATTGCGCATCGAACCTACTTGGTTCGATGCGCTTGTCGAATCAACTTGGATTCGATGCGTGGCATCTGCGTGGGTCAGATTTACTTGTGAGGAGTGAGGGGTATATATAGGCATGATTAGAGGGGCTTAAAGGTCATTTTAGAACCGCATCGAATTGTACAAATTCGATGCGCTCTGACCACATCGAATTGTGCAAATTCGATGTGCTCTGCGCAGCTTTACTATTTTGACCATAACTTTCTCTCTGGACCTCCAAATCGCATTCCGCTTGTTGCGTTGCGACCCAAACTCATGTGGCTTTCCAATAACATATTACTCAATGTATAATTAGCTATATATATATATATATATATATTTTGGTGAATCAAATACGGCTAAGTTAGCTTTACCTTTAAGCCTTCCCGACACTCATCGGTTAGTTTCGCGCCATCGTGGCGTCTTCTTGACATGACACATTATATCACACCAAACATTAATTGAACCAATTATGATAAAACTTGTAGGAGAGGGAGAAGAGACTGAGAAAGAAAGAAAGGAAGAAGGTGAACGGGAACGATGAAGATAGAAACAATTGTGATTCTATGCTTAGTTCTGACAAGGGAAAGGTTGAAAAGATAGAGGCCAAGGGTGCTATTAAAAGGCATCAAAAGCCTTCAACTTTGACGAAGAAAGGCACGACCAAATCCATCCCTGCAGCTCTACGTAACAGAAACAGGAGAACTTGGCAGCAATATGTGTGGGTATTTTCAACAAGCCTTCTTTTTTTTTATTCTATTCCGGCTGGGAAATTTTGGAGTTTTTCCAAATGTAAATCTTAAGCGACCCGGTCCATTTTACTAGTTTCAGATCTTTTGCTCAAAGTTTGCTATTATTTAGATTATACTGTTTTGCGAGTCTTTGTTCTTTAGTTGAAGATAGTCGATACATTTCGGTTTATAGCAGCGGTGTTGCTTGCAATTTGCAGCAACCAGAGTAAATAGTTAATTATTGCAATTTGATTTTTTTCTATTTTTGAAACATTTATGCTGAAATTATTAAATTTTAATCTCGTTTAAACTAAATTATAACAAATTTAGAGACTTACAATTGAGTTACTGATTATTTAGAATGAGATCCAAAATCCTTTCGATATGCAATTCACAGGGAAACATCTCAAATGGGCTGTGTTTTATAATTTTTCTTTTTTGAGAAGTGGAAAAGAATGGTTGACGACAAATAACAACATTTAGGTGCTATTAATTGTCATACAGACATGCATTCCTTCAAAAAAGAATGGTGGATTCTATAGAAAATGGAACAGTGCAACAATGGTGAAGAAGAAAGGAGAGTAAGACATGACGAAAAGCTACTGTATTTTCAAAATGCTATTTTATTATGTCTGTTACAATGGCACTAGCTTCTTTATTTATACTAAACATTACAGACAACCTAGAAGATAGATAAAAGTATATACAAACATGCGTTCCATTTCTTCTTACATAAGAAAGATTCTTATGTTGAATTGTCATCATTCCATGTCAGCATCCACTTCATTAGTATTTCTGCTTTTATACTCCCCTCAAGATGAGAGTATATGTCATATACTCCAATCTTGCTCATTAATCTAACAAACTTCTCATTTCCAAGTGACTTAGTGAACATGTCTGCCAATTGTATTTTTGTTGAAACATGCAGAAGTTTGATTACTCCCTGTTGCACTTTCTCTCTCACCACGTGACAATCTATTTCAATATGTTTTGTTCTTTCATGGAAAACAGGATTAATAGCTATGTGTATAGCTGCTTGATTGTCACAAAACAGAAGAGCTTGTTCTTTGTGATCATGTCCAAAGTCTTTTAGCAAGTTCTTCAACTAAACTAATTCACACACCGTTGATGCCATGGATCTGTATTCAGCTTCAACTGATGATCTTGAGACTGTAACCTGCTTCTTGGATCTCCATGAAACAAGTGCTTCACCAATGAAAACACAATAGCCTGCTATTGACCTTCTAGTGTCAACAAGGTTCCCAGTCAGCATCACAATATCCCTTAATGTGCACTGTATTCTCTTTTGGAAACAATAAACTTTGGCCTGGAGCATTCTTCAAGTATCTGACTATCCTCAGAGCTGCATCAATATGCTCCTGTTTAGGATCACTTATGAACTGACTTAATGTTTGTACTGCATAGGATATGTCAGGCCTTGTTACTCCTAGGTACAAGAGTCTTCCAATCAACCTTCTGAATGAAGTCTGATCCTTCACCTGTCCTCCCCCTTGTTGTGATAGTCTTAAGTTTTGTTCTTGTGGAAAACCTACTGGCTTGGTTCCAATGAGTCCACGGTCCTTTATGATCTCCAGAGCATATTTTCTTTGACAGATTGTAATCCCCTTTGTATTTCTTGCCACTTCAATTCCGAAGAAATATTTTAGAGGTCCAAG
Source organism: Linaria vulgaris (assembly GCA_948329865.1). Taxonomy (NCBI): domain Eukaryota; kingdom Viridiplantae; phylum Streptophyta; class Magnoliopsida; order Lamiales; family Plantaginaceae; genus Linaria; species Linaria vulgaris. The sequence goes on from OX415250.1 coordinate 66,604,767, forward strand.
GTCCTTGAGCTTGAACTGAGTATGCAAATATTTCTTCATTCTTCTTATCTCTGCTTCATGATTTCCTCCCACTATGATATCATCAACATACACTAAAATGATAGTAATGAGTCTTTCAGTGGAGGTTTTGACAAATAGTGAATGGTCAGAAGCTGATTTCTTGTATCCTTGTTGCAAGATAATGGAAGTAAGTTTGTGATTCCATTGTCTTGATGCTTGTTTAAGCCCATATAGAGTTTTGTGGAGTTTGGAAACCATGTTCTCCCCCTCAGTAGCAAGACCAGGTGGAGGAAGCATGTAAACCTCTTCTTTTAGATCACCATATAGAAATGCATTGTTCACATCAAGTTGTGACAATGACCAGTCATGATGAGCTGCAAGAGTGAGGAGGCATGTTATGGTGGTGATCTTTGCTACTGGTGAGAAGGTATCAAAATAATCAAGTACCTCTTGTTGGTTGTAGCCCTTAGTTACAAGTCTTGCTTTGTACCTATCAACCTCACCAGCGGAATTATACTTCACCTTATATACCCACTTACATCCTATAGGAGCTTTGTCAGGTGGGAGAGGTTGAAGAGATCAAGTGTGGTTGTCTTTCAAAGCAGCGAGTCCAGCTTCCATAGCAGATTTCCAGTCAGGATTAGTAATAGTAATGTCAAAATTGGGTGGTTCAGAATGAGAGGCGGTGTTTAAAACAAAAGATAAGTAAAAAGAAGATAATCTGGAAAAGGAAAGAGGTAGAGAGTGAGGGTTACCTGTATTCATGGATCCTGCAAAAGAGGAGTGATTAGGCGCAGTTGCTTGAGCAAATTAGTACTGGTAATCTTGGAGATGAGGAAGTCTCCTGTCTCTAGTAGAGCGCTTGAGTTGAGGTTCAAGAGATGGTGGAAAAGTATATGAAGTTGAGAAGAAGAAAGAACATGAGATGAATTAGAGGGTGTAGGAGATACATCATGAGAAGAAACCAAATTTTGTTCAAGAGGAATGATTATGGGGTAAGGATCAATAAAAGGATCTAACTCAGAATCAGATGGTACATTTGGCAAAGGAGTAAGATCTTCATTAGGAAATGAGTTCTCATAGAACACTACATCTCTTGAAATGAAAACATGTATGGTTTGAAGATCATATAGTTTATATCCTTTAATATTAGCAGGGTATCCAATAAAGATACGCTTGGTGGCTCTGGACGAAAATTTGTTGTGAGACTTAGGCGATGTAGTGGCATAACACATGCAGCCATATGTTCTTAAGTGAGAGTAAAAGGGTGGCTTGGAATATAGTAGATGGAATGGGGTGAGGTTTTGGAGCAAAGGGGTAGGTGTTCTTTTAATTAAATAAGCAGCAGTTAGCACACAATCACCCCAAAACTTATAGGACAAATTGCTTGTAGTCTGAGGGCTCTTGCTACATTTAGCAAATGTCTATGCTTTCTTTCTACCACATAATTTTGTTGTGGTGTGTAGGTGCAAGAAAGTTGATGTATGATGCCTTTGGAAGCAAAGTAATCAGGCATGTTAAATTCTTGTCCTTGATCTGATCTTAGTGTTTTAACAATGGTATTAAATTGATTGTTAACATGTTGGATGAAGTTCTTTAGAAGGATTCTAGCTTCACCTTTATGATGCATTAGGTGAATCCATGTATATTGGCTATGGTCATCGACTATAGTTAAGAAATAGGTACAACCACTCAGTGAAGGAACACTATATGGCCCCCAAATCTCAACATGCAACAACTCAAAACAGGTAGCAGTACTATGAGAATCAACATTAAAAGGAAGTCTGTGTTGCTTGGCCAAATGGCAAGTATCACAAACAATTTCATTAAACTTGCAAGAAAATTGACCAATACCAGATTTTAACAAAGACATTCTGGCTAGAAAAGGGTGTCCCAGGCGCCTATGCCAAAGTACAAAGTGATTGATAGAAGAAGAAACAACAACAGTGTATTTATGTGACGAAGAACTACTAGTGGCAGAATCCTTCTTGTCTTTGATTAAGTAGTACAAACCATGTTCAGCTTTAGTAGTCCCAATCACTTCCCAATTGTGAGGATCTTGAATAACACAGAAGTCAAAAAAGAAAGTGAGACAATAAGACAAAGACTTGACAAGTTTGTTGACAGATATGAGATTGAAACAGAAAGCAGGGAGACAAAGTACATTGGTGAGGACAAGTTTATCAGTTAAGTGTACTGATCCAATAAATGTTGCTTTGGTTTTGTGTCCATTGGGAAGTTGTACTTGTGTGTCAATTAATGGGACCTTGTTATTTGTGAGATAGTGTGGAGCACAAACCACATGGTCAGTGGCTCCCGAATCAATGATCCAAATGGAGTTGGATGTATGAGAAAAGGGATTAACAGAAGAAACAAAATGAAGGGCAGTGTGTGTGTTGACATTACCTGAGGTATTGTTCATAGGATTATGGGAAGGCTTACTACCTTGATTCACCTGATTAACCAAGCTATTACCACCTTGAAGGAGGCTGCATAGTTGCTGAAACTGATCTTGAGTTATGGGAGCACTGTGGTTGGTTGGCTGACTGGAAGTCATCATTTGGTTAACACTTGTGGATATTTGAATCCTGGTTCAGTATCAGCATATCCAGGTTTGAACTTGGCATATTTGTGCCGAGGGGGATATCCAAATATCTCAAAACATGAATCCACAGTGTGATTGGATTTACCATATTTAGTGCAAGGGGGCCTATTGTTGTTGTTGAGCTTGTTTCCTCCCCATTGTTTCTTCCAATGCTTATAAGGACCCTTCTAGAAATGGTTAGGAATTGCTGAACGTGTGGAGCAATATTAGATGAAGGAGTAACATATTTTACATTCATAGCAGCAACATCAATAACCATGGAATGGTTAGTCAGCTCTAGGTTGGCCTCTTCATGAAGTACATGATCAAAAGCCTCATCTAGTCCAGGTAAAGGATCTTTAATCAGAACTTGATTTATGACTTGAGTGTATGATTCATCAAGCCCCATTAGAAATTGCATCACTCTTTTGTTCTCAAGTTTCCTATTCAAGATTCCCAAAACACCACAGTTGACATTGCCACAAATAGCAGGTTCATCATACTGATTTATCTCATCCCAAATCTGTTTTAGTTTGGAAAAGTAGATGCTAATGGGGTTTCCCTCTTGTTTAGTGTTAATCAATTGTTGCTCTAACATGTAGATTCTATTCTTGCTTGACTTTGAGAATTTTCGCTTCAAATCTCTCCATGCCTCAACTGCATAATCACCAAACAGGGTATAGTTTGAGATTTCATCTGACAGTGCAGCTGAGATCCACCCCAATACGGTGTACTTACACCTAATCCATTTTCCATGGGTCGGGTCGCTCAGTGCTGGTTCTGGTATGGAACTGTCGACAAACCCGAATTTGTTTTTGGAGAGTAGAGCTACGTACATGGCGCAACTCCATTTGTGATAGTTCTGTGACGTCAATTTTTGGCTGACGAGACAGTGTGCGGGGTTCTCCCCGTGATGTTAAGAATAGAGGATCCGAAGGATTGTCGAAATGCGCAGTTGTTCGTGGCGATTGAGAGGTTTCTGATGAAGAGGATGTTTCTGGTGATGTGTTTGTTGGTGTGGTGGGGTTTGTCATTGCTGAACTTTGGGTGTATTAATAGTGGTGGTGGTACAATTATTGAGCAGCGGAAATGGCGTCATTTGCTCTGATACCATATAGAAAATGGTACAATGCAACAATGGTGAAGAAGAAAGGAGAGTAAGACATGATGAAAAGCTATTGTAAGTTCAAAATGCTATTTTATTATGTCTCTTACAATGGCACTAGCTTCTTTATTTATACTAAACATTACAGACAACCTAGAAGACAGATAAAGGTATATACAAGCATGCGTTCCATTTCTTCATACATAAGAAAGATTCTTATGTTGAATTGTCTTCATTCCATGTTAGCATCCACTCCATTAGTATTTTTTCTTTTATAGATTCGTGAATGTATATTCCTTCAATTTTCTGGTTTAGACAATCAAAATAGTTAAATCTTTTGCTTCATATTCAGAGATACGTTGGCTGACCAGATAGTACTCAAGTAATTAGAACATCTTGTGCTGCTACAGCTGCCTTTAGGAACAATTTGTACTGAGTTTGGTGCCACGAGCGACTGTCCCTATATCTCTGCTCTTCTGCTGCACAAGCTGCCCTGCCAACAACCCCCAGCCCCTACGTATGAGCACCTCTGGATCTGATCATCAACTACAAGCAACAATCCTTAAACATATCGTTCCACTGATAACAGACTTGGCCACATGTCATTCCAAACATTTACCCCGACCTGACCTCTTCTTTCTATCACTTTCCATGCAGCAGTTTTGTCAGGTGTGAGGATTGGCGGAAGCATTGATTTCAGTCAAGAGCGTAGGATTCAACATGAAACTGCAAGCCATGTATATTAAGATAAATATCCCGGTGGTGGACAATCCACATAATTACATTTTTGCCATGCAATTCCGGCTTTTGCTGAATCAATATATGCAATATCGGAGCCAATGTTTTGCAATAGATGAAAAAACGTTAGTACGAATACAATAATATTTATTTAAAGTCCTCAAATATCTTCTTACACCTCCAACTCCATATTTTCCAACATTAATGTGGTCGCCCAAGGCGTGATCTCTCCAAGCTTCGGTGTTCTCTGAGAAAGGTTTTCGTGAAGCCAATCTTGAAGCGGCAAGTGGAAAAACTAGAACCGTTGAGAGCAGATTTATCCATATGGAGCGGCAATCTCTCAGTAAATGCAGCAGAGATTCATTCATATTCGAAGCTTTTGGTTCTTCTCTCACTTGGGAGAAATTCATTATGCAATACCACGTGCGCACGGTGCCTTGTACGAAGCTTTCATGCATGACTCCAGAATGAAGAACTGGGCTGATCTATCTGCGTTATTGATCACCTGAATCATACGCTGATTTGATTGTGTGGCTTGTAAAACCTCAGCATGGTGAGTCAGGTGCACTGGCGGACCTAGGCTTGGGCTTACATAGGCTCAAGCCCAGGTGAGTTTCCTTACAATTGAGTACACATTATTATTAGTCTTTATAGTTTGCACCACTAAAAATTATTTTTTGTTTTTTAGTCCTTTATTTCTTCATTATAAGTCAAAAATACTATAATTTTCAGCCTAAAATAAATAAAATCCTTAGCCATATTCTTATTTGATTTATATCTTATTGATGAACTAAAAAAGTATGTAAGATTTTAAAATAAATTAGGAGGATTAAAAACTAATGGAGACGACTCTAACAACTCTTTACCCGCCTCTCGCTGTAGCCTAGGTTAAAATAATTTTCTGGGTCCGCCCCTGGTCAGGTGCATATGTTTGTCTGAACTTTGATGGATGTAGGCTTGTCTTGTTATCGGGCAGAGCCCATGCTCTAAAAATACCTAAATCCAAACTTGGGCCATGTAGTCAAAGTATCGGATCTTCCCCTACCCTAAACTTGATATACTCCCCTCATGCAAAAGTTTCTAGTTCAGTTACAATTACGCATATATTTTTGAATTAAGTAGAATATAAAATTGAAGAAAAGTACAAATATGATATCTAGAATAATATTATTGTTATTATATATAAGTTAAAATTTATTATTGTAAGCAATAAATAAATAACGTTTGAGTAGCCAAATTAAGCAGAGCAGCGATAAACACAACACAAGGCGCGCCTCTTAGCCTGTCCTTGTAAATAAAAGGAATTTCTTCTCTTCTCTTTTGTCTTTCTTTCATTAAGTAGTAAAGAGTCTTTTCGTCTTCGATTGTCTGTACGTGTATGTCCTTTCGCCTATTTCTTTTCTTTATACTGTACGTGTATGTCCTTTCGCCTATTTCTTTTCTTTGTACATCTTTTAGGGATATTATAAATGTGGATATAATAATAATAGGGATTATTCCATCAAACCCCCTTGAACTATGGTCACATTATGGGTTCAGGGTCAGATCTTTTTTTTAGACCTAGTGAGGTCTAAACTTTGGTAGTCTGTGCGAATTGCCCAATTTTTCACTTTTTTGTGATTTTTCGACCAAAAATCACTGAAAAAATTATTTAAAGTTTGACTAGAATCTTCCCTCGATGAGACGGTTCCGATAGTGGTGACGGTGATGCAAAATTCAAAGTTATAGCATGGATATTCTTATTTAAGTGTAGTGTGATCAACACAGCATCGCGCAGGTGGAGCGCGATCAGGATGGCACCTCGCGCGGGGTCACCGAACTAGAGGAAACTTGGGTTGTAAATCAGTAACCCTAAAACGCAGCCCAGGGCAGAGAAAAACTGTTAATAGGAGGCCACGTTCAGCATACTAAGACACTGGCTCATAACCACTTCGAAACACTTTCTGAGAGAGAAACCTTGAGAGTTTGTCACCAGAGAGAAAACACCATCAAATTCTTGTTCTAGTTGAGTGGAGTCATTTTTAGAGAGAAAATAGTTTGTGACCATGTGGAGCCTCAAGTAGTTTACCAGGCAAAAGGGAGTACGAAGAGGGTCAAGCAACAAAGTTCCACCGGATCCGAGAAGCTTTTCTTCACCTTTATACTTTGTCTATGATATTTACTTCTTTATTTATTGTTGAACTAATGACCATGATGAGCTAACTTTACTCGTTGTTTAGAGTAGGGCAGTAACAATGATGTATGCATATGTTTATTTGTTTTACTTGATGTGTGTTTGATGATCTTGAAGCTCTAGATTTAATAGTTACTTATGATGTGTGACTAACCTTACTCTCGCTGGGATAAAACAAAATGACCAGTGTGGGGCCACCTTCAGTGTAGAATGCTAAGGATTACGTAAACTTTAGATTACAATAGATCAATCTTGACTAAGTACGTTTTCTTAACATAATTCAGATGAGTCAATTAAATTGCAAAATTGATATCTCTTCTAAAACAACTGGCAACTGGGCTGATCCGTTAACATGGTAGGTTATTAAAGACTCATAGATGTGTGTTGGGATAACTCCTACCATATGTCACGGATCTATTAGACATGTAAACATCAAATAACTATCAAGTACTGTAAGTGGATATAGGTGGTTTGTCTATGAACTATTTTGGTTAAATCATTGTGAAACTCGATCTCTAAACAATCTTTCCAATTATTGTTTACAGCCAAAATATATCAATCAATCAGTAAATTATTTTCTTGAGTTTATTTTAGTTTAGTTAGTTAATCAATCTCTCTTCCAAGCATTCTTAGTTTAATTGTTTACTTGTTTTAATTATTTTAATGGCTTTAATTGTGTTCTTGCATTCTAAACCAAAAACTCAAAAAGATATTTAATTACAGTTCTTGCATTCTTAAATTAATTTCATTGCATTCTAGTTTAAGCCTTCTTAGCATAAAAGCATTCAAAGCATCTTTATTATTAAAAAAATTCATATCATTCATAAGCATTCATCTTGCAAGCACAAGAGAAAAGATAGTGACAGTGTTAGTGCTTTTGCATTTAAGTGGTTTATATATTCAACCACCACTCTCTTCGGATACGATACTTGGCTCGTAACTATACTTACTATTTTATTATTACTTGATTCGTCCACTTGCGACAAAGTAGAATTTAGGTGTAACATTCCTGTGTTGACTAATATTCTATTTTATTACATCCTACACGCCTATCATACTACTAGCATGTAGCATTTCTATCACCTTTTACCTTAAGTTAGCATTCACCCTAACATACAACCTCCCCTGAAACCTGAGTAGTAAGTTCTCATTGGAGAAATAAAAGACCTCATAGGCTTTCTTCAAGAAATGAGTAATTGCCGCAATAGATGTAGGGTCTTCTTTATAATTGTCTTGGAACTCCCCCATCCACTCAGATTGTAACACACCTATAGCACTACATTCTCCCTTCACACTTTTCCTTCTTGGATAGTGCATCAACTGCACTTTTCTCCTTCACTTTTCTGTACTCATTTCTACAGTCATGCCCCATCAACTTAGTCATATACTTCGAAGTATTGAAATTTTCTATTCCAGAAGATATTTTAGACTATGATGGTATGTCTTAATAATAAATTGCACTTGTATAAGATAGGGTCTCCACTTGTCCACTACTAGTTAAATAGCTAGGAAATCTTTCTCATACACATACAAACCTAATTTTTTTAGTCCTAAAGCGTTACTGATATAAGCTATAGGGTGTTTGTCTTGGCTCAAAATAATCTCCAATCCATAGTAGCAAGCATCAGTCTCAACTGTGAATACTTTCTTAAAGTCAGGCAGTTGTAGTATTGGTGTTGTCACCATTGCTTGCTTCAAGTCTTCAAAACCTTTCACAACCCCCGCAAAGTACTTGAAACCTCTCTTCTTAGTCATATCGGTTAGGGGCTTAGCAATAATTTCATAGTTCTTAATAAACTTCATGCAGTACCATGTCAACCCTACAAAACCCTTTGGACATTAAGATCTTCAGGCATGCACCAATTTAGCATACACTTAATTTTCTCTAGATCATCTGCCACCTTACCCCCTTATATGATGTGCCCTAGGTACTCCACCTTGTCCTGACCAAAGTGCACTTAGATCCTCTCCTATGAGATTAGAGTTTCTGTCAAGTTCTTAAAACACTAACCTCAAGTGTCCTCTGTGCTCTGTCATGTCTCTACTTTATATCAATATACCATCAAAGAATACCAGCACATACTTTCTGAGGTAGTCCTTGAACACATAATTCATCAACCATTGAAAGGTTGATAGTGCATTAGCAAGACCAATGGGCATCACCCTAAACTCATTGTGATCAGATACAGTAAAAAATGGAATTTTATGCACATCTTCAAGCCTCATCCTTATCTAATGATACCCAACCTTTTAGTCATTCTTGGTGAACACCTTAGGTGCCCACAACTCGTCTAACAAATCTTTTATAGTGGTACACGATTAGTAGTCATAGAATTCGTTTTCTATATTTAACACAAAACCTCCAGCTTTGGACCTTTTTCTTGACCAACAACTTGGGGGATGAGAAAGGATCTCATTGGGTTGGATCAGTCCATTTCCCATCATCTCGTGTATAATTTTCTCAATTTCTTCCCTTTGCAAATGAGGGTATCTGTATGGAGCTTGTGTGAAGGGCCGAGCTTCTAGAGTTAGGGTATCCATTATCATGTGTTGCCATTTCCCATCATCTCTTGTCCTCTTTCAGGGGGGCTGGGGGTGGGAGGAGGGTTTAGTTGGCTCCTAAAGATCCCGTTAACAAATCCTTTAACTCCTTAGTGCCTTGGTTACTTGTGCCTCATGCTCTACTTTGACCTATCACATGTAACCCCATAGGATTTGCTCCCCTCCCATAACTTCCCGGTCTACCTTCTCTTTATTCATCATCCTCGATGTGGGCTTAGTGTCTATACCTTATAATATATATATATACCTCCCCCATCTTTGCACACATGAACCTCTGTCTATCAAGGTCAAGGGCCATTGGACACAACTTCCTCATCCGGTCTACACTCAGTTCCATATCATACCCATTGATGCTCAAGAGTCTAGCCTCATCCCCATCTTAGTTGGGCCAGTGACACCCTCATAGGCTTATTCTGTTCTAGGTTGCACTTCAAGGTCTTAACCACAGACTCATCCAGAAATGTATGAGTAACTCATGTGTCGAGTAAGATGGATATCACCTTATATCCTACCCTCTCTATCATTCTAATAGTCTCAACTATTGGGTTCCGCTCAAGAGCATGAAATATCCTCAATACCTTAACTTCTCTTGGGGGTTCCTCCTCCACCCCTAATTCATCATTTTCCTCTCATTCTTCTATCACATATATCACAAACATTCTCTTGCATTTGTGACCAATGCGATAAGTTTCATCACAATTAAGGCATAACCATTATCTCCTTCTACTATCCAATTCCTCCATAGTCAGTCTTTTACCATGGGGTATTTGTTGGTTCCATTCACTATTTGCTACCCTCCCCAAGAGTGCTCGTACTACTTTTGGTTTGAATGTATTGGGTTGCAACTTTTGTCTACTCTTCTCTTATTTGTTCAAAGCCTCAACCATCATCTTTTAATCTACTTGTGAAACTCTTATTGAAGTAATCTTCATCTATTTGTTTTTTTTCTTTTGCAGCATATATAACCTAAGTTCCTCAAATTTTTGATATACTCATCAATAGTCCCCATTTGTTTTAATTTATTAAATTCCCCCATGAGTTTTCACCCTTAGCAGGGGTGAATCTCTCTATCACCAAATTCAAAAATGTGAGCCATCCCATACTCTATGACCCTTCAAAGGTATTAATGCCCCGACAACTTAGAGTCGTCAATGAAGTATTGCGACCATTTCTTGATGATTTTGTAGTTGTGTAGTAAGATTATAACATTGTCTATAGTAAGATGTGGTTTGAGCATGTACAAGATCTTCGATCCGTACTAGAGGTCTTGTGAAAGGAGAATAAATTCAAAAGATGTTGAAGTGTGATTTCGTCGGGGCGTGTCTACCTTGGTCACATCCTTGGAGAAGGACAGTTATCGACTCAACTAGAGTCAAAACCATTGTGGACTAGAACAAAGGGAGAAATTGATTGTGACAAGGAAGAAGAGTTAGTTCCCAGAGTAGGCTTTTCATGTTAGGGTAAGGAGAGAATACGGAGCAACTAGGAGATAACATCCGAGTTAACAACTTTCAAAGTAATTAGGTAAAAGAATCTTTCTTTTTCCTAGAGAATAGTCTTCGGAAAAAAATAGAAAGACATAGGGTTGCCCAGAACAATTCTCCAAGCAAGGAGAATCTTCGAGGAGGAAGAGAGGAAAGCGCAAGTTTTACATTCTTTCATGTCAGATCTTTCCTCTGGTCTTTCTCTAAATAGCTTCGCTTAAACTTCAAATCTTTCGGGCATACCCTTTTAGTTAGATTGAAGGCTTCGTTCCCCAGAGGAGTGAGGGTACTCGACATTCTAAATAGTAAGCAGAAAAGTAAGTAACAGAAAACTGGAAGGACATTGATCCTTCACTTAAACACGGAGTTCACTAATAGAAAACTAGAAGGTCATTGATCCTTGACTTACATATAGGTTTTCACTTCACTGAAATCCAATGCTATAGATGATCAAACTTCTGCCGCATAGTTCAGTATAGGATTATGTTCTATCACTGAATCATCTACGGAAAAAATGTCCTGCAATCGTTGTCCGTTGTTCTTTCATTTTCTTCGATTGTCTTCCTTACGCTAGAAAGGCACCTTTCAGGCTGTAATCCTATGGAGAAATGGCAACTCATCCCATATGTTTAGGACAGAAAATTATTAAAAGAGCAGATGCCTAGTGCGAGGTATTTTATAGAGTAATCTTGCCTAAGCCCGAAGATACCATATACTAAGATGCTTTGATGAATAATCTTATGGTCAAATGGATATGAAAAGCAATCCATGAAGAGTCCAACGTCTCGAATTGACATTTTGATGGAAAAAGTCAATGTTAATTATTTATCGAGTGTTGTTGGCATCCTTACTCGGAGCAGATACACTTTCTACGTCTTTTGTATACAAACAATTCACTTCCAATTTGTGAAAAAGGAAATCGGCCGTGGTATGGAGAAGATCTGCAAAAAAATCGACGGGGGCCACTACATAAGTTTCAATTGCTCGATATGGGTCTTCTGAAGGGAAAATCCAGCCAAGTAAGCTCGGGCCCCTTTCGACTATCTTAGGCGAGATATGGAATGCCAGAATTCAGCGCAAAGAAGAATCAGATACGGGGAACCATTAGTGGTTTCCAAAAGAGAAAGAGACTGAAGACAGACAGCTAAAACCTTATATGAGGAATATTATTTGTTTTGTACCTACCGATGTGAAACTCCTCTTAGACTTGGCTATATCCGATACACTAAATAGTCACGGTGTGCTATCAAATGGTGTGGCATCCTATGTCAGTCCTAGTATCCAGATTCAATAAAAGTATCCCATCCAGCATAGGCGGGTAGAGTTCCGTTTAGCCCTTGCTCCTCTTTGATAGAATAGAAAGAGGTCCTAGAAGAGTTTAAGTTGAGTTAGATAAGGAGATATCTATATCAGATCCCTCCATGTGAACCCCTGCACATATGATTTCTTATAATCTGACAACACATTAAGAAGAAATACTTCTGCATTTCCTAACCCCCCATGACCTGGGATTATATCCATCGAATTTGGGGAACTCAAACCTGGTCCCCTCACCAATGACCCATTTCCTTGTGCATTTGGTGAGTTTATGACCCTTGGATTTGTGTTTCCCTCACTAGTTAAGTCTTATACGGTGAGGATTGTGCATGCTCGCCTACCTGATTGTATAACATTTTAGTCATCATATTTTTTTGCTCTTGAATTTTTTGTTTCATTCCATTTTGTCTTTTAATCAACTCAAATACATGTTGATTCTAACTCCTCAATCCTTGCAACGTTGTTTCCAGCTTTCGATATTAGTGCGCGAAGGAAAATGACTACGAGGTCATGTTAGATTCGTCAATAATTGAGAAGAGTTTAGAGAAGAGAAAAATTGAAGAAGAAGAAAATAACCAGAGAAGAAGAAGAATCGAATGTCTGAATTGTATTAAGCATAAGATGAAACTGTACAAAAAAAATGTTCTCACATACCTACTATGACGTAAGCGGCTGGCGCGCAAAATGACAAAATAACATAACACAAAGTAAGACGCATTAATAAAATAATTGTGCAACATTTAAATTATAAAATGAAAAATAAAAATGTGATAATGAGTCCAAAACATTGCGTTTCAGTCCGACATCCAAAAAGAGTGGCGCTTATTTTGAGAGCATGTTTTTACACTTGCAAACACATCTCGCGATCAATCAAATCATATCCTCAATTGCAATCATAAATCGTAAACTTTAAAGCTATCATCTTTAACCCTTCAAGCCACAATCTTTACGCCATCAACCACTCAATCGCAATAATTTCTGAAAGATATTGGATCTATATTTCTAGACTACGTGTACAGTTAAACGTGGTAAAAGTTACAACTGTAAATAAAAGAGATTTTAGTTCTTTAACCTAAGAAACCACTTTTACTGTTGCAATTGAGAACCTTTGAAACACATAAGAAGGCATTAAAGAACACCAGGATTTTAACGTGGTTCGGTCCAAATGGTCCTAGTCTATGGGGTTTTCATCCAAAACTGTGTCTCTAGTAATATATCTACTTAAGAATTGCAACCTTAGGAATTACTTCAACATAAAACTAGACTCCCTCTATTTTACTGTTGCAACACCTAATCATTAACTCTATTCGATATACTTATTTGAGTCGGAGAACTTCAAGATTACTCAAAGCTCATTTGACAAGAAGTTCTCTCACTAAAATACTTTTACTCGATACAGGACGAATGTCATAAATTATCTTTCAAAGCTTGTCATCTAAAGTGTCGAGTCTCCTCCTTATATAGACACAAGAAGAATATCTAAAGATCTTCAGTTGCCATCCTTGCAGACCCTCTTCCCCTATCTGATAAGCTTGGCGAATCTCATGTTGCCATCCATGCAGATCTTCTTGCCTTATCTAGTATATTCTGCAAGATACCTTTGAATATATCCAATGTATATGCCTATTAAATATGTCTAGATTCATAATAAGGAGATATGATTAATATCTTAGTCATCAAGAAATTTAATCAAACAAGATAAGATAATATCTTTTTAGGATAACAAGTTTAATCATATAAATATGATAACTACCATCAATATAAGATTAACTCAACAAATATGATTCACAAAACAAGATCAAATTTAACCTAGTTGGGCTTATTTAGAAATCGGCCCTAACAATATTTTCCGTTGATTTGTTTTATCAAAATCATTGGTCCATCTGCACAAGAGGTTAGTTAATAACATAACTAAAAACATTAATCTAGAAAATAGTGTCCAGAAGTAGTAACAGTTGCAACACTGGTGCAACGTTTCAAAAAACCAACAAAAATTGAAACTGTTCAAATGTTAGAGGAGTTCGAGAAAAGTTTTAAAAACTAAGCACGACATCACGTACTCCTCCTTACCCACAACTCCCCATCAACCTTTCTCCCCATTTTTCACAAAAGGGATCAAGGGTTAGCCGACTATTGCAACAACTTATCCAACTTGGAGTCCATGATAGTCATAATTGTGCACAACTCATCATACGACTTGCTCAGGCAATCACAAAGTCCGTGGAAGTGAGTGAGCTCCATGCAAACTCTTTCAAGGCTGACCGTTGCGTCTGGGATCGAGCTGGTATCCTTCTTGGATGAGCTGTCAGTTGCAACTGGGGAGGGTGGTAACTTGTTGATGACCTTGGCACTGGTGCACATAGTTGCAGTAGTAGTCAGTTGATCATTACTTTTCTTGAGATCAGGAAACTGATCCACCAGAACCCGGTAAATGAGAGACGGAAAACCAAGAGAGAGACAGAATTTTGGAAAGGCCTCTCTATAAAGTCGCTCAAAAACAAGTTTTCCAATGTCAATCTTAACACGAGTACCAATTAAAAACAAAATAGAGGCAACATCATAGCTCATAGTGGAGGTTTGTGTGCAAGGAATCTAGTGGCAAACTATGATTCAAAACAAGAGATTATATATGGTTGTGAGATCACTGGTGGTAAGGGAAGACCCCAGAGCCCAACACTTAACCTTTCCTCTAGTGAGTTTAGATGCAAATTTGCCCAATTTCCTCTCCAGTGCAACTCAGACTTGTCTCCAGTATCCACTTCAGGCACTCCCATGGCTAAGGACAAGATTTCAGGGTAATGGCGCAGATGTGATTACCTAAAAAAACCCTGTACCGTTGAAATGATCCCTCAACATCAAGTTGCATCGTTAGATTGTCATACAACACCTAGAAAAGGGTGTTGTTGTATTCGGTAACCATTTGAGTTGCATCTAGGCAACCCCTCATCTTCAGCACACCAAACACGTTGGTTTTGGCATAGGATTCCAGTTCCTACGAGCGTTCATCTACAATGGGGTAGTGCAAGTATTTGGCAAATTTGACTTGTTCCTCTGGTGTATAAAACCGATCAAAGTAAGCTCGACAAACCTTTAGAGCTGTGGAGGCAGGTGCAACTTCTGGAAGAGCATTAGTATCTTCGAAAATGGGAGGTGTACCTTTCTTTGGAGCAAGTGTGGAATGCCATTTTTTGGCCGAGGGTTCCGCATTAGTATCTCCCTTGAGATTAACAGGGAATTCTTCTTCATCATCCTCTTTATCCGAGGAGGAATTTGCAGATAATTTGTGCAATGTTTTCCCTCGAACTTGTTTCCGAGCAATTGCCTTCATGCGCTTTCGAGTTGCAACACCAGAAGAGACATGAACAACATGGGTAGGAGATTTTGTAGGTGTTTCCTAGAAATATATCGGAGTAGCAGAGGATTTGCCCAGTTTCCCTTGCCCTTTGTCAGAGACACATGTTTTTCCTTGAGGTGGTGCTTATGGTGAGTCAGAGTCACTGATGGGTAGTTGGTCATCATCTGCAACAAGGAAATCCGTAGCATCATCCTGATGAAATTCCTCATCATATTCGGTAGTAAAAGTTGGATCGGAGGGAGGGATGGTCTGCAGTGGATCCGTGTCAAAGACCTCCTTAGAGTCGCGTTTTATGGTTGCAGGTTTCTTGGAAGAAGCACCCATCTCTTTGCAAACAGAGACTTAGGAGAGAGATGAGATAGGAATTGAGAAATAAGGGATGACAATTTAAGAGAATGAGAAAGAATAAATAATAACTCACGCCCTAACAAAGGTAAAACGGGAGGGAAAGTTTCCCATGAAAACACAATATCTTTAATATTCGGTCAACCTTTCCTTCTAAGTTACTTTGATAAGATACACAAGGATATGGGATCGGATAAGCACAATCTTGTGAGAAAATCATGAAGGAAAGAAAACTTCCTAAGAAAAAAAAAACACTTTAATGGAACACAAAATTAGCGCAATCGAGAGGGGATAAGGGAAAATGTAAATCATATCAATCACAAACAACGATTTAGTAATCCCCAAGGAATGAAATAGCTAGAGAATATCCATCCTCCTCTAAGATTATGTGTTCTCAATTAAGGAATCAAACCAAATGGAGCCTCAGTTGCAACTTTGAGAAGAAAATAAAAATGGCAGCTTTCACACTGACACATTTGTGAAAGAAGGTTGCTATTTTCAATGAGAAGACGCGTGGGGTAGAAATTGATAGCTTTCACACTTGCTTCTTTTTGGTTAGGTAGCTTTTTCCAGTTTCAACATCGTGTCAACAAAGCCGACCTTTGTTTTACCCTTTTTTTGTTTTTCTTTTGTTTTCTTCTTGTGGTTTTTTCAAGCAAAGAACCATTGAAAGGCATCACATGTGATTCATAGCAAAAACAGAGGGCACACAATCTCAAACGATAATGAGTAGACTCCAGATGTGTCACCCTTGGTTGCAACAATGTCCCTATTGCAATTTACATGAGACGGAGTCCCAATGACTTACGAAGGTGCTCAAAACGTGTAACATCGAGTGCCGTTTATAAAAATATCTGCAAGTTGAGGTTCAGTACAAACATGATGTAACTCAACAGTCTTGGTTTCAACCAATTCTCTAATATAATGGTACCTTATGTCAATATGCTTAGTGCGAGAGTGTTGAACTAGATTTTTGGATATATTAATAGCATTGGTATTATCACAAAATAACAGAAGTTCCTTTTGATTAATACCATAATCTTGCGACATTTGCTTCATCCAAACTAAATGAGTACAACAAGTATCTGCTGCAATGTATTCAGCTTCAGCTGTCAAAAGAGTTATAGAATGTTTTTTCTTACTGAACCATGAAGCTAGGTTAGTTCAAAGAGAAAAGCATCCTCCATTTGTCCTATTTTGATCATCAGCACATCCGGCCCAATCCACATCGCTATATCCTGCAAGAGATAAATTATCGTTAAAGTTGTAACTGAGACCAAAATCTAGTGTACCAAAAATTTATTTAATGATTCTATTTACGACCTTAAGATGTGATTCGTTTGGATTCGCTTAATATTGTGCACACACTCCTATGCTGAAGCAATAGCAGATCGATTGTCTGTAAGATAAAGTAGGCTCCCAATCATGCTACTATAAAGACTTAGATAAGACTTAGATCAACGGAGTTGCAACTCTCGTCTTTACTTAGTCAGTCTGTTAAGCCCATGGGAGTTTTCATGGGTTTCGCATGATCTAGTCTAAATCGCTTGAGCACGTTCTTTGCATACTTGGTCTAAGGGATATGATTCCATCGTTCTTTTGTTTAACCTACAATCCAAGAAAGTAAGTCAATTCTCCTACCATGCTCATTTCAAACTCATTTTTTTCATTACAGAAATAAATTGTTGCAACTCGCTAGTAGATGTGAACCCAAACCCAATGTCACCTACATATATTTGTGCAATTAGTATATGAGTTCCAAAGTGTTTAAAAAACAATGTACGGTCAACACCCCTTCTAGTGTATCCCTTTTAGGAAGATGGATGGTCAGTCTATCATACCGAGCACGAGGTGCTTGTTTAAGACCATAGAGAGTTCTTTTTAGCTTTAACACATGAGATGGAAAATGTGGGTCAATGAACCCTTTAGGTTGTTCTACGAAAACTTCTTCATTGAGGAAACCATTTAAAATGCACTTTTAACATCCATTTGAAAATATTTAAATCGCAAAACACATGCAACAACAAGCATGCAGAGAATGGATTCTAGTCTTGCAATTGGAGCAAATGAGTCATTATAGTCCACGCCTTCTACTTGAGTATATTCTTGGGCTACCAGCCTTGCTTTGTTTATCACATTGTTACCAAATTCATCAGTTTTATTCTTGAAGATCTATTTGGTACCAATGATTTTCACATTTGGGGTCCTTAGGAATGAGTTCCCACACATTGTTTCTTTCAAACTGGTTCAGCTCTTCTTGCATGGCTTCAATCCATGCTTCTTCTAATAGAGCTTTCTTCACATGTTTTAGTTCTACTTTCGAGGTATAACTCACAAATTGTACCATTTGATCATACATCTTTTAAGGGAGATCTCGAGTTCTTATACCATCATTCAGTTCACCAATTACTGATTTAGGTGGATGATTCTTCTAGATGTGATGAGGTACTTCTCTGTGTTCTGGACATGATTGCTCATCTGAGCTTTCTGTATGTGGAGTTGTCTCAGTTGTAACATCCAGAGAAGTAGCTCCGGGCTCAGTCGTAACTGTAGAAGTGGTTGCAGTTCCCTTAGGAACCACATCTTCTACTTCATTTGAGTGCTGAGTTGATTCAATCAGTTCAGTGATCTAAACCTCCGAAGAGGCTGATGCAAAGTCCCTATAATCATCAAATTCAATGTTAGATGATTCAAAAATAGTTTGAGTACGAATGTTGAAGGCCCTGTATACGTGACTGTTGCGAGAGTAACCAATAAAATGACCAAGTCAAATTTGGATTGGAACTTACCTCTTTGTTCTCGATCATTAAGAACATAACAAGTACATCAAAAAATGTGAAGGTGATAAATAATAGGCCATTTACCTTTCCAAATCTCGTAGGCTGTCTTATTTGTACCTGGACGTAGATACACTCGGTTTGTCAGGTAGCATACAGTACTTACTGCTTCTCCCAAAACCGTAGTGCCTTCTTTTTAGAGTTCAGCATGACTAGGGCAATTTCAACAAGCATCATGTTCTTATGTTCAACCACACCATTTTGTTGTGGTGTAATTGGTGCAAAAAACCTATGGAAAATTCCTTTATCTTTGCAAAAATTATTAAAGTGGGAATTTTCAAACTCCTTACCATGATCACTCCAGATCCTAATTTTTTTCTGTTGCAACAGTGTTCCACAGGTTCTTAAAAACAATAAAAGATTCATTCTTTTCTTTCAGAAGCTTCTTAAACCTCATCTCATTGTGTTCGTTATTCCACTGCATTATTACTCTACAACGAGTGTTAGGACGACACCGAATATGTTCGTTGTTGGCACAACATTCAATGTATACACAGTGTGTGAATCAATTAAAAGGGTACCAATCCCGGTCCATACATTCACAATTGGCGTCAAAGCCATGCACCTTATTCATTGTTGTTTGGATTTGGTATCATACCATGGATAATGTGATACCCAATACAAACAACAGGTTACCAGTGTTGGATGGGACAAACTATGCTTACTGAAAGATCATGCTTATACAATACATCAAATTCTTAGACCTACGGGCTTGGAAATCAATCATTGATGGGTACACTCCACTAATGAAGCCTATAGACGATGACAATAATGTACACCTGAAGCGTGAAGCTGACTGGACTCCAATAGAAATCAATGAAGCAACTTACAATGAGAAAGCATTGTATGCCATCTTCAGTTGGATTGCTCCACAAATGTTCAAGTTAGTACCATTATGTACGACTACCAAACAGGCTTGGGTGCTCCTTCAAACTCACTGTGAGGGAAATGCCAGTGTCAAAGAAGCTAGACTTCAAATTGTTTTACAAAAATTTGAGAGCATTAGGATGGGTGATGATGAGTCTGTCACTTCTTATTTTGAAAGATTAATGGACTTATCAAATGACTGTCAAAGTTTAGGTGATCCTCTAACTAATAAACAATTAGTTTAAAAAGTTATGAGAACTCTTTCTCCTAGGTTTGAGGTTAAGAAGATTGCTCCGCAAGAAGCCAGACACAAGTCATTACTTAACTTTCACTCTTCTAAATTTGCTACAAGAATTTGAAATGAACTCAGAACCCACTAACAAACATAGAGGCCTTAATTTAAAAGCTACTAAAGAAAATTTAGATGATGAAACTTAAATAAGTGCCTATCTAGGCTCAGTGGTGAAAAAGTTCAATAAAATTACTTTAAATGATAGAGTCAGAAAAGAAAAGAATGTTTCCCCTAATCTAAGAAGGAGTTTTCTTGGTGAAATGGTTAAGTATTCTTTCAAAAAGCCCACTGATAGTGACATTAAGAAAATAAAAGAACTCCAATGCTTTGAGTGTAAAAGCTACGGACACATGTCATATTAGTGTGCTAATACTTTGAGAACCAAATGTAGCTCTAACTGGGTATGCATAGATGATATTGATGATGAGAAAGGTTTGGATGAGTTACCAGAAGAACAAGTGTCTGAGAAAGTTCACACAACAGCTTTGTCTACTCAAGTTAACTGGACCGAGTGTCAAGACAGCACCGAGATGAACGGATATTAGCCCAACACTTAGACAAGAAAAAGGTAAAGAAAATCATAAAAAGGAAAAAGGAGCTCATCGAGGAGAACGGTTTTTTAATTGAAACTATAACTGAACTGGAAGGAAACCTCACCAAAAAGGGGTGTCAAATGAAAAAGATGGAGATACAGTTAGAAGAAGCAAAGAGAACCATTGCCAAGTGGAACTCTAGCACAAAAGGCTTGATGAAGCACTGAGTGTTGGCAATGAAGTAACTACACGTTTGGGATACCAAGAAAGGTCAAGCATACAGGAAAATGTTATACCTCATTTTGTAAAGGCTGGTTTTTGCAAAAATAATGGCAACTCTAATCAACCTAAGAAAGTAACATATATGTGTCAATACCTTTTCAACTGGGTTATTTAAAACCATACTTCTATAAGTACATAAGGTTATGTGAGAATTATAATTATGATAGAAGAAATATTGCATAATATATTGGACAACATTGGATCGATCAATTGTTGGCATAACATTCCAAAACAACACCAGGGAACAAAATAACAGTTTTCAAAAGAACAACCTTTGGTCTCCTAAAATCAAAATCATCTGTAATGTTGTGTTTTCAGCTACTCATACTCTTACTGGTGACAAGTATTTTGCTAATGGCTGTTCTAGACATATGACAGGTACCAAGACTAATCTTATGGACTTTGTGTATGTATTCACTGTTACTGTTACATAAGGTGGAGGAAGCAAAGGAAATATCATAGGAAAAGTGGTTCTCAATGTGGATGGTTTCCCTCATCTAACTGAGGTTCTGTTGGTGGATGGTCTAAAGGCTAATCTCATCAGCATTAGCCAGCTTTATGATGACAATTTGATTGTTAAATTTGACAAGTATTCATGTGACGTGTTTGATAAATCTCATAGCTGTGTTAGGACAGGAAAAAGGTCAAAAGACAATTGCTACTTGGTGGATGAGGATGCACAATGCCTACATGTGAAGGTTGATGAATCAGTAGTTTGACACAGAAGGCTAGGACATGTCTACTACTAGAATCTGGAAAAGATCATCAAGCTTGAAGCTGTGAGTGGCATACCTAAACTTTCCAGTTCAGGTAAACTGGTTTGTGGTGATTGTCTGCAAGATAAACAAACCAAGACCACACATGCACCCATACATGTGGAAGGTATCACTGATAGTCAACTGGGACAGCCTCATATTGGAGATGTGGTGCCAACACCATCGAGTGACAATGTGGACTCAACACCAGGGACTGAAGCAGAAAGACACATGGAATGATGATATTGAGCTGACATCGGCAGATGCTGATGTTGGACCAACACCAGTTTACAAAAATTCTGACATTGAAGAATTTGCTGGTGAAAATGCTAGGAGAGACACTCCTGCCATAATACAAAGGGATCATCCCACTTTTTAGGTTATAGGGGATCTTACTGAAGATGTAAGAACCAGAAACAAAGAAAGAGTAAATTATAAAAATATGGCTAAACTTAGTGTTTGCATGTCATCTGTGTGTGATATTGTACTTGCTTTGTTTCTGTTGTAGAACCTAAGAATATTAATGAAGCCCTTAAAGATTCTCACTGGATAAATTCTATGCAGAAAGAACTCATGCATTTTTCTAAGAATAAAGTGTGGAAACTAGTTTCTAGGCCTACTCATGCTAATGTAATTGGAACTAAGTGGATCTTTAAAAATAAAAGTGATGCAAATTGAGTGATAGTGAGGAATAAGGCTAAATTAGTAGCCCAAGGGTACACTCAAGTGGAAGGAATAGATTTTGATGAAACATTTGCCCATGTGACCAGAATAGAATCCATTGGACTTCTACTTGCCATTGCTTGTTTCTTGAAAATCAAATTATACCAAATGGATGTTAAGGGAGCCTTTTTGAATGGTTATATATACAAAGAAGCTTTTGTTGAGCAACCAAAAGGATTCACAGATCCCCATCATCATGACTATGTCTACAAAATTGAAAAAGCTTTATATGGTTTGAATCAAGCTCCTAGAGCTTGGTATGAGAGGTTAACTGAATTCTTGCTATGTTTTGGTTTTTCAAGAGGTGAAGGTAATATGACATTATTTATCATGAAAAATAACAAAGAAGTCTGTATAGCATAAATCAATGTTGATGGTATAGTGTTTGACTATTCTAATCAGTCCACTTTGGACAAGTTTGTTAGTATTATGACAGGTACATTTGAAATGAGTATGATACGGGAGCTCACCTATTTCCTAGGCCTGCAAGTGAAGGAAGAGGAAACATGAATGTTTCTATCTCATGAGAAGTATGCTAGGAATTTGGTGAAGAGATTTGGATTGCTGGAATCCAAGCCATGCAAGACACTGTCCGCTACTATGAAGATTGAGAAGGATGTTGCTGGTGAAGATGTCGACTCAACACTTTACAGATCAATAATTGGATGTCTCCTAAACTTATCAGCCACCGGACCTGACATAATGTACTCATTATGTGTATGTGCCATGTATCATGCAGCACCAAAGGTATCTCACTTAACTACTGTAAAAAGAATCTTAAGATATATTTCTGGAACTGCAGAGTTAAGAATCTGGTACTCTCGTGATATAAATTCAAACCTGGTTGGCTTTAGTAATAGTGACTGGGTAAGGGATTTAGATGATAGAAAATCCACTAGTGGAGGGTGCTTTTATCTAGGAAATATTATGGTTTTATGGTACAGTAAGAAACAAAATTGTGTGTCTTTATCTACTACAGAGTCAGAGTATATTGCAGTTGTCAGCTGTGTAACCCAACTGGTATGGTTGAAAAATATGCTTTGTGATTATGGGTTAACTAGTAATACTCTTCTCATTTTCTGTGATAATTTGAGTGCCATTAGCATATTAAAAAATCATGTGCAACATTCTAGAACCAAACACATTGACATTAAACATTGAAGACAAAATAATCACAATTGAAAATATTGAAACCAACAACCAACTAGTTGACATGTTCACAAAACCCTTAGATAATGAGAGGTTCTTCAGTTTGAGGAAGGCTCTCGGCATGAGTGTGTTGTGAACACACTGAGCATACATGTGTTGCCTTAACATCACAGGCTAACACCAGTGACTTGTTGTGATGTACCCAGATTGTTCTCTTGTTTGTTAGGTTAGTTCTTGTGATTTCCTTATTTATCGCATGTTTGTTTGTTTGCATTCTTGAATATTGTGCAGTCTCACTAGCCTGTCAGCATGTTTGGATAGCTAACTCTTTACAAATGCCTTTTGAAATTTTGCTAAAACTTTCTTGACTTTGAGGTAGTGTATACACTTGAAAAAGTTGGGGTACAAAGAGTTGACTGCTATGATGTATTCAGTTGTCCTATTCAAGTAAAGCCACACAAAAAATATAAAGAAGCTGGGGTGCACAAAGTTGATAGTTATGCTGTATTCAGTTGTGACTTATTTATGTTGTTTTGCTTGCAGAGGTGGCATATGATGGTGAACACTTATAGTGGGATGTTTGGGGGTCCTGTATTGCCTTTCATGCAGTATAATTGCTCACTGGTGCTAAAACCTTCTCAGTGATGCTCAGTAAACAAGTTAGTACTACGAAACTGGGGTGTTGTGGTCCTGAACTGCCTACATCCAGCCATATGTACTTGCATGTGCATCTGCATTGATTGTATTGACACTGAGGTGTTAGGGGTCCTGTTATTGCCTACTGTCAGTGAAGACATGATCATATTTGCCTCAAAGTATAATGCTTGTAAGTTATTTATTTTAACATATCTGAAAATTAAATATGTAAAAGGTTTTCTATCTGTGACTGCTAATATGATGAGTTGAGACAACATTGTGCTCATAAATGTTGGACAAGCATTCATCTTTGCATATTTCTTATCCGATTGCTTATTCTGTGTTGTGTTATCATGATCTTAAGGGGGACTATCTCTTGGTTCTCTTCTACTGATAATGTCATATGTAAGGCATATCTCCTAGGTTGTTAGCTGCAAGTAACACACAAGTCTGTTTCTCATTGAACTATAGGAGCTTAATAACTTTGTGATGTTAACCTCTTTAATGTTTACTTTTGTGTTTTTATATTGTCTAACTCCCACTCTTGTTTCAGATCTAAGCCAAGCTACTGGTTTTGAATGATTCATTCTAACTCTTGAAGTTCCAGGTATCTTGCTCAGGTTCTGCTTATGCTAGTATGTGAAGAAAACTTTGCTAAGATCTTGACCACACAAACACTTGGCTCAGTACAGAACGTAGAGTCAAAATGTTATGCCAACACTGCCTCTATGAATGTTGTCTCAACCCTCACCAAAACACTGTGACTTATAAGTTATACTCATTAACTGCTCTGGTCACGTGTCATGCCAACACGTTCAGCACGTGTTGACTCAACATGGCAGGATTAGCACACGTTCTCAATATTTACCTGCCCATTACTCCTACATTAATCCCCACTTTTCTTATTCATCTTAGTTTTATTTCTGCATAATTCTTGCAAAATTAATTAAACCCTATATTCTTACTCGCTTTCTAATTTACTCACGCAGTCTATAATTGTAAAGAAACCCACAATTGATGATCTTGCTAACGTTGTAGCTGTCATATCGTTAGATGCATCATGGTTCAACCCCGTAGAAGCACCCGCACCCGCAACTTTGTGGTGGCACCTGAACCACCCAAAAGAAAGGCCGCTCATGTCTATGTCTGGAGAAATGTAAAGTCGAAAAAAGGTGCGACTACCAGAACTGAGCCAGCACCAGCTCCAAAAGATGTTGCGACAGCATGCGAACCTACTGATGTAGTCACAGCACCAGCACCAGCATCAGAGGATGTTGTCACCACACAGGAACCTGCAGACACGGAGGCAACTCTGAACCCACCCAACATCCCTGAGGAGGTCCCCCTGATAGATGAACAGGTGATTCCAGAGGAAGAGGTGCCTGAGGAGAATCAACCACCTGCTCCTCCTTCCAAAATTGAGGGGAAAAGGAAGGTGAACAGGCACAAGATCATGAGGATGCTGTTGAGAAGAAGTTGGTGAGGAAGAAGCGACTGAGGAAGAATCTGCTGCTGAGGAAGAAGAATCCTTATCTTCTGAAGAAGATGATTCTACTGATGAAGATGATTCTACTCATGAAGATGATTCTGCTGATGAAGATGAGGAGAAGGGTTCTGATGAAGAAGAGGAAGAGGATGATGAAGAAACTAAATGGAAGGAAGAAGCCGAGGAACATAACCAGGTTGATGTTGTGCCAACATCGGCTGGCGTAAATGTTGGACCAACACCCACTGATCAAAATGTTGATCCAACACAGCTGAACATGATGTGGACACAACACTGGAGTCTGATGAGGAGTCTGAGCCTGAACCACCATAACATTTGAGGCCAACTTCCTGATGGGCGTCATAATAGGTATTTCTTAACCAAAATTGCGAGTGATAACTATGATATTATGTCAACTAGGAAGCTTGTTGTTGATTACTACATAAAGTACAAGGTGTTTGAGTTTCTTGAGTCTATGAGCCTGTTATACTCCCTGATTGATGTTGTCCCTTATGTCCCTTATGTGGTTAGGGAATTTTATTGTAAGCTTTCTAGATTTGTGCAAGCCAAAGGGTCTCCCAAGTATGAGAGGGTGTATGTTAGGGAATTTTTTTATAAATTTAATCCCAATATTATTAACAAAAACTTGGAGGATGCCAAGAGGACAAGAAACAGAAGAGGAAATTGATGACAACACTCTAATGAGAGAGTTAACATGTGGAATGAGGAAGAAATAGAAGAACAAGCTAAGTGTGACTAGACTCACATCTCTGACCTCTGTCTTATGCAAAGCTGCCTTCTATAATTGGACACCCTCATCCAACTCCATAACTCTCACTCATGAGATGGATGTGTTGATCTACAAAGTGCAAAAATGGCATCTAGTGAACATTGGGGGGGGGGGGGGGGGGGGGATTTTTAGGACTATTGCTGAGGTTGCGCACAAGAAGGATGCAATCTTGCCCTTCCCTTCCTTGATCTACAAAATTCTCACTGATCAAGGATTTCAAAAAGAATGAGACCTTTGTGGACAAGACTGCATAGCTGCCCATCACCAAGAACTACTTAGGAGGGGAAAGAATCAATGATCTTCCATGGAAGGATCCAAATGCTCTAGAAAGTAGTGGTGCACAACAAGAGAAGAAGAAGGCACAAATCTTCATCACTACCTCAGTTGATGAGGATGAATCAACCCCATCTGTGGCTATTAGCTCTGCCTTCATTCAGAAAAGGTGGAGTGGTGTGATAGGATGGTTGCTGATAGAAGTATGGAGATTGCAAACAGAGAGGGGGTGATCAAGGAGCTGGTCACCATCAAGAAGCACCTGTTGGTGGTTCTTTCCTCACAAAAAGGGGTAGATTAAGGCCACCAATTTTTTGTTTCTTGTACTTTTAAGTTATTTTGTACAAATAATGTTTTGGCACAGAGAGCATGTTTTCTGTTTTGTTTCTGATGGAGATGTAATCTGAATATTAATCTGCACGTTTTTTATTATTCTAGTTTGCATTGGTTAGTATTGTTGAACTAATTGCAGGTGTTGAAATGATATATGAAAATGTTGGGATAAAACAAGTGTTAACTGTGTTGGCTCAACACTGCAGTTCTTCATTCATAAATTAAGGGGGAGCAAATTAGAATAAGTACTGTTGCTTATATTCTGAATTACATGTACCTAAACAAAATTGGTTGCAGGTGGAGTTTTGTGAAGTAAGGCAAAAAGGGGGAGATTGAAAGTGCAGATGTTGTCTGAAAGTGTTGGTCCAACATTCTGGAAAGAAGTGTTGGCACAACACTGAACTTAACACTGCTCTGTTCGATTTATTTAAGTTAAATATTTTATTTTCCCTTTATTCTTAAACTCACATAGTTCCACAAGTTGTAGTTGTCTGTGATCATTTCAGGTTACTAAGAATCGTGCTGATCTATGCTTGGAGAAAGAGGATAAGCCAAAGATATTTGAAGATAATATTAGAAGATCTTATGAAGATAACATCAAAGGAGATTTTGGAATTATCCAAAGAAGAAGAGGGGGATCACCAACTCGTGTTTATCATGCCACAGAATAAGGACGATCAAATCCCATATGAAGGCATGCTCGACATCAAGACTAACAACAAGACTAGAATTAAGTTCTGATTGATTAGAAGAAATTCTTGTATTGTATTGGTCTTGTTCTACTGATTTTTATCTAGCTAAAATATAGCTCATAGATTAGTTAGTGTTAGGATTAGGTTTCTTGCTAAGTGGTATTTGGTAAGATCAATAAAGTAACATTTAGTGATTATTTGGCCGTAAGGCTCGGCAGCTTATATTCATATAACCTACTTAAAATTTATCTCAATGTGTTCGTTATTCTTCTGTATTATTACTCTACAATGAGGGTTGGGACGACACCGAATACGATCGATATTGGTGCAACATTCAGTCTACACACATTGTGTGAATCAATTAAAAAGGTACCAATCCTGGTCCATACATTCACAAATTGGTACAACATAGGTGGTTTTATGGTCGAAAGACCTTCCCCTCATTTCCTCCATTGAGAAACAAACAAACACAAAAAGAGATATTTTTAACGAGAATCTACACTATTAAGAATAGTGACCTGCTCTTGATGCCAATTGAAAGATCTTGGATCTATATTACCTGACTACGAGTACAGTTAAACGTCGCAATAGTTATAGCAAGGAAAAAAAGTAATACCGATTTTAGTTCTTTAAAATGAGAAACTAGTTTTAGTGTTGCAATTGAGAACCTTCAAAATAGTTAAACAAAGACAGTAAAGAACACGGTCCAAATGGTCCTAGTCCACGGGATTTTCACCCAAAATTCTGACTCAAATAATATATCTACTTAAGGATTACAACCTTATGAATTATTTCATCATAAAACTAGACTCCCTTTATTTTATTGTTGCAACACCTAAACGTTAACTCTATTCGATATACTTCTTTGAGTCGGAGAACTTCAATATTACTCAAATCTCCTTTGACAAGAAGATCGCTCACTAAAATACTTTGACCCGATACAGGACGAATGACATAAATTATCTTTCAAGGCTTGTCATCTAAACTGTTAAGTCTCCTCATATAGGCACATGTAGAATCTCTGCAGATCTTTAGTTGCAATCCTCGCAAATCCTCTACTCTTATTTGATAAGCTCGACGAATACGCATATATTCTTGCCTTATCTAGTATATTCTGCAAGATACCTTTGAATATATCCAATGTACATGCATATTAAATATGTTTTGATACATAATAAGGAGATATGATTAATATTTTAATCATCAAGAAAGTTAATGAAATAAGATAAGATAATATCATCTTGTTAAGATAAGCCAAGTTTAATCATATAAATATAATAACTACCATCGATATAATATTAAATTAATAAATATAATTTACAAAACAATATCAATTCTAACATAATTGGGCCCACAAATCGATCCTAACAATTTCCATTGCTAACAATAGAGGGTAAAATATAATTTAGTGGTAACTAGACTGAGTTATTTGGCATCACTGGCGGACCCAGGCTTGGGCTTAGCTAGGCTCAAGCCCAGGTGAAGTTTTTTGCAATTTAGTATACATAGTAATAGTCTTTTAGTTTACACCACAAACACAATATTTTATGTTTTTTTATTCATTATATCTTCATTATAAATCTAAATAACTATAATTTTCATCCCAAAATAAATAAAATCCTTAGTAATATTTTTGTTTGATTTATATCTTATTGACGGATTAAAAAAGTATGTAAGATTTTAAAATAAATTAGGAGGATCAAAAACTAATGGAGACAACTCTAACAACTCTTTACCAGCCTCTCGCCGCAGCCCAAGTTAAAATAATTTTCTGGGTCCGTCCTTGTTTGACATAGACCTTAAAATAAATACTACTAAAGTAATAGATGAGGTTTTATGCCAATATAAAATCTCATAAGGATAATGTTTCATAACTCCTACAGTTTCTTGTCTTCATTTTCTTTTGTTTATGTCTAAAATATTTTGGTTATTCCAATCAAAGGGAAGTCGCGCCTTTGCATTATCAAAACCGAGTGACGACGTTTTATTCGTCAAATTCCCCACTCCCGCCCAGTCTTGTTATCCTCTTCTCTTTTTTTACGCGTTCACTTGTCGTAAGTCATACCCCACATCTCTATCATTATATTTGCGTGCGATTCCCTTGCTAGCTCCTTAATTATCTTCTCATTCTCGTAACACACACACACACACACACAGACATACAGATACTCATCACATATCACCCAAATAACAGTACTCGAATTGATCTTTATAATTCAGTTAGTCATTGATTATTAAACTACAACGGAACAAGGATGGGTGGATGTTTGTCCTCCAAATCAAGCGAATTATTAAATGCAAGTAATCCTCGTGCAAATGTTATCTCGTCGAACGGAGAGTTGCGTCAGTACTCTGTTCCAATAAGAGTGGGGCAAGTGCTTGAATCCCAAGAAGCTTCTTCTCCAAATTCGTTTTTCATGTGCAATTCCGACAGCCTTAATTTCGACGATTACATACCCTCACTTGACTTGCAACAACTACTCGATCCTGATCAAATATACTTCGTTATGCCGACTAACAAGCTTCACTACCGCCTTGCTGCCTCCGACATGGCGGCTTTGGCCGTCAAGGCCAGCATCGCGCTCGAGAGAATCAACGGTGGCCGTCACCACCGCCGTGCTAACAGGATTTCTCCACAACTACTACCAGTCTTGCCGTCGTCCACCCCCGCAGGGCTTGGTGCTTCGAGATCAGGTTCGGTGAGGAAAGTAGGTCGATACTCTTCTCGACGAGCTAAACTGGCTGTTCGCTCTTTCAGGATTAAGCTCAACACCATTTACGAGGGATCCGTTCTACTCTTCAATTGATTCTTTTTATTATATACTTCACTCAGATTAAAGGCCTAGCTAATATAATTAACATCGTTTACTCTTCTTAAATTTCTTTCATTCCTTTAGGGGACTGAAAAAACAAAAAAATTAATTGTGAAACCATTCTGTCTCCATAATATTGTTTCCCGTTTCTTCAAACATTGCGAGAGTTAATAGCAAAAACTACCCTTATATTGTCATTCTAGCGCCTATGTTAAATTATTAATCCCCTGTGAAATTTCAAAATCATCACAAGTGTCCTAATACTATATTGCATTATGGCTGTACGTACTGCTGATCATTACTAAGAATTTTTATGCATCATAATTTTCATCAAACACGTAATATATTGAACTGAATAAAGTATACAAGTTACAACTTTTTAAAATTGTATAGAAAACACATTAAAAGTAATCGGTATTGACAAAATAATTTGCATCAAACTCATTTTGTACATAATATAAATGTACTAAACGTCACGTTTGTAATTAGTGTTAATACAAGCGTATTCATAAACATACTATTGGTGATTTTCAGAGTTTTTCCATCACAAGGGTTTTTTTTGCTATTTGAAATTAACATCGGATGCAATGTGCCAATTTTATATATACATAATAACAGGGTAGTTTTTAACAATTTACTCAAGATTGGCATGACAGCACTGCCAATATCCACTATTCAACGTTTTTATTAAACGGGGAAAATGCATATCATCAAATATGACTAATAAATTTTGAACCTATTAAACGTAGTTGGCAGCTTTCCAGATAAATAATATATTTTATAGAACTTAATAAGACACAGTTTGTTGATGAACTTTAGTAAATATTATATTGTGGTCCAAAATAAGTATTTTGACCAACTCTACGCGTTGCTGAATGGTCACTGATGATGTCATTATTCCATTGACTTAACAACACCAAGCCATTACGCTTTCAAATGCAAAATTGGAATGTATTCAACTGCATACTAGTATTAGTTATTCTGTTTCTTATGAATTTAATTTGAAAGTTAATTTGTTATTTATTTGCTCTTTTCCTCCTGACTTGCTACATGCTTCTACCTCTCCATGCACGCCAGCTAATGGATGCGAAAAAGAAGCATGTCAGTAAATGCGCCCAAGCATGTCAAATGCTGGCTAAACATCTGAGCTGCTATCTCTAATAGCATAATTAAGTTATGAATAAGTGTTAGTGATTTGTCTTCTGTGATAATAGTACATTGACAAATACCCCAAGGAAATTAATTTATATTCTAAATTTAAAATGAACACTAACAAATTCTTGGTGATATCCAGAAAACTTAAGAATCACATTGTAAAATAAAAATAAAATAAGATAAAGACTAACATAGCGATTATAATTATTTTAATGGAGTAATTGAATGTCTTCGTGTATCCAGTATATATTGACTTTGTCAAGTTATTTTTGATTTATAAAAAGAGTAAACCGAAAGAAAACAAATAAAAATGGGGGAAAAAAACATTAATATTCAAACCTAACCGAGCATCATCTAGTCCGTTAGTCGGGAATTGACACTCAAAACTTTCGTCAAAGTGACGCACCTCAATGGAAAGCACCAACCTGATTCAGAAACTTCAAAAATAAATAAAAAAATGTTTACGGATTGAATAACGTAAACAATCAGTTTTAGTACAAGCAATATCCAATTCAGGAATTTCAAGAACTACCTTTTACTATATTACAAAGGTCTCTCGCGTGAGAGTGCTTCTCTCTTTCAATAAGAGTTTCTCTTCTTTTTTCGAGCAGGACCACTTCAATCTCGACAGCCCTTCCATGCAAAGTGTTGGCGGCATCAACTACGTTCCCTTGCTCTCTAATTCGGTTCAGCAGTAACATCCATTATTACGGTTTAGGGTTCCTCGTTTTTTGCCGTCATCTTTCGGTTAGGGTTTTAGTTTTCGTGTCGCTTTTTTCCTTATCCGCGTTAATGTATCGTTAGGTTCTTTGTTTTTCTCGTTGCAGGATCGTTGGGGGCTGGGGAATCATTCACACCTTGGCTGGAGTGACCGTAACTCACCGTAATATCATTCAATCCTTTCTCTGTGGTTTGTCATGGAGGATGTTAGTAATCAATTTTATAATAGTCTATCTATTTCCGACGTCAAAGTCCGCTCACCTAATTCCGGACTTATCATGGGAACAAACGAATGCGTCTTCTGGGTTGGCACTTGTGGGGCGGGTACTGACGGGTCGTAGTTATAACTTCTTGGCCTTCTTATAACTTCTTGGCCTTCTGTACTATGGTTAAGACTCTGTTCAAAGCAAGCAAAGGCATTGAGATTAGTCAAATAACTCAGGATCAACTTCTATTTCAGTTCTTTCACGTCTTGGATAAGAGAAAAACAATAGCTGGATGTCTTTGGTCCTTTGATAAGCAAGTCCTAATTCTGAGAGACCTTGAGGTTGAGGAAAATCTGGGAACCGTTTGCCTTGATATTTGTAGCTTCTTTGTGGATTTACGATATTCCATTCGCTCGACAAACTAAAGAATTTGCTACCTTCATTGGACAGAAACTTGGTTTCCTTGAAGAAGTGGATATGTCGACATCATGGGGTGTTAGCATGCGTATTCAGGTGAAATTGGACATTATAGCTTGTTAGGTTATATCGTGGTAGATTGCGACACTCGATATAGCATCGAAGGAGATATTCATGAAACAAATATGTCGCATGGGACTTGGCTTAGCGAACCATTTTTCAAGATGGAACGCGTCAGCGTTTTTTAGATAGACGACAACAATGCACTAAGGGGGCTGTAACTTTGCATAGGATCCGACTTGCACGGGGAATTTCGATCAACCATGGAATATTAGTAGAATAACCCTCTCCCAATCCTATCATGATGAACCAGTGCGCACGGACCAGGAACATGCAGCGACACACGTGAATCGGCTGGATAATCAGGCGTTACAGATTAGATAGGTGGTTAGTACGGATGTTACGGGGGTGCCTAAAGAACATGTTGTAGTTACGGAGCAGATTGCAGTGGATAAAGCAGACCCCGAGTTGGGGAGGAAGGAACCAGGTAAGAAATTAAGTATCCACGACCCTAGTGATTCAGAGTCGACAAATTCTATCGAATCTATAACTATCTCTTCTTGGGGTGCGGGAACGACGGGGCAAGGCCTACGTAAAGTTCGCATTCAACGCCGGGAACAAGAGGATAAGACATGTGGGCTGGTCAACGGATTTGAAACATCAAATAAGGGTCATCGACATTCACATGAGGATGACCAAGGTGGCAAGAAACAGAAAGGAGCACAAAGGAGTATTGTTATGCATTGCACAAAAGATTCGGCGGAAACTGCGACACAGGCCCGCCCATTCCAGTGATCATCCTTAGCTGGAACTGTCAGGGTTTGGGGAACCCTTGGACAGTGCGTGAGTTGAGAAACTTGATTTCTCATTTTCACCACCCCTCCTCTTATTTTCTATCTGAATACAAGTGTCGTGCAAGGAAAATAGAGGTGTTCAAGTGGCAATTGAATTTATTTGGTGTGTGTGTTGAGGCTCAAGGGTATTCTGGAGGTCTTACTCATCTTTGGGACAAATGTTTGGGTGGTTCGTCTACATCATATTCACATTGTCGCTTCTCGTATAGGTGGGGGCGATGATTGTAGATTCACCAATTTTTATGGGGAGCATGACGCACAATTACGCATGGATACTTGGAATTTGTTGAGGCGACTTAAACATGAATCACATTACCCGTGGTTATGTGTGGGATACTTTAATGAAATCCTTGGGCAAGCAGATAAAAAAGGTGGTCTTCTCGTTCGATTTGGCAGATGTAAATCGGACATGTGACTCAGCGAATTGGCATTCAGGGGACCGCGTGACACATGATGTAATAGGAGACTATATCCCGACACTGTGTGGGTGCATATCGATCGAGCATGCTATGACTTGGAGTGGCGTCAATTGTTTCCATCTGCGGTTGTAGTGCATGTTCCCTTGACACATTAGGATCATGCAACGGGTACACCTTCAGCCACAGATTACTCCAGGACAAGGACGAGACAACGGAAGGCGGTTCCGTTTTGAGGTTGTTTGGGTTAAAAGTCATGACTTGGAGTGCAAGCTTATGAATCAACTGGAGGGCATATAAGACGCAGAGGAACTAGATTGGAAGGAATGGGCGAAAATTAATTTGTTACGAGAAGGGGATAGGAACACCGCATATTTTCACAAGCGTGTAAGTGAGCGTCGGGTGAAGAATGAGATTACAGGTTTGAGGGATGCGGCGGGCGTGATTCTCTCGAGACCGAGGGAGATAAAGTTGATTGCAATTGATTATCTTAAAAGTATTTTCTCTTCTTCAAATCCATCTGAATAAGCTAATAATGAAGTCTTACGAGATGTCAGCGTGCGTGTTAGCTCTGAGGTGAATGAACGCCTCGTCCAACCTTTCTCCAACGATGAGGTACTCAAAGCTCTTAAGGATATGTATCCTCTTAAATCTCCCGTCCCTCATAGGCTTTATGTCTTATTTTTTCAAAAAAATTGGAATACTATTAAACAAGATGTTACTGCTTTTGCTATTGCTTATCTTAATAATAGGATCCTTAATCTTGTTATTAATTTTACTCATATTGTTTAGTTTCCTAAGTGTGCTAACCCCGATATTATGACTAAGCTCTACCTAATCAGCCTTTTAGCAATGCGAGTTTCAAGATTGCATCCAATGCCATTGCTAATCGCCTTAAGCCTTTTTTATCTAATATTATTTCTCCTTCTCAATTACTGTTTGTTCCTGGCAGACTTACTACTTAAAATATTCTTGTGGCTTTTGAGTTAAATCCTTTTTTGAAAAATAAGAGAACAGGGGCGCGTGGTCAGATGACGATAAAGCTTGACATGAGCAAGGCATACGACCGAGTCGAGTGGTCCTTTTTTGGAAAAAAAGGTAATGATTAGGTTGGGCTTTGCTATTCCTTTTATTTCTCTTATTATGATGGGGGTACGTACTGTGTCATATGCTACTTTAATTGCAGAGCGGGAATCAGTAGCGTTCTCCCCCGAAAGAGGTAACTGTCAAGGGGATCCTTTATCCCCTTATTTGTTCTTATTTGTTTTTGAGGTTTTTTCAACTATTTTATCTCACGCGAAGACGAGTGGACTTATTAGGGGCATGGCTATTTGTTGGGGAGCACCGTGGGTTTCTCGCCTATTATTTGCGGACAACACTTTGCTCTTTAGTGATGCTACATGGGAGTCGGCAACTGAGATTCGACAATTGTTACACAACTATGAAGTGGCCTTGGGACAAAAAATCTACTTGGAGAAATCGGTAGTTTTCATGAGCCAAAAAGTTCCGTTGGAGTTGGCGAACGAGCTTGGGGAAATTCTCAGGGTAGCTATTGTAGAAAAACATGAGAAATATTTGGGGCTGGCTTCGGTAATTTGAAAATTCAAGAAAGAATTATTTGCGTATTTAAGAGAGCGTGTGTGGGACGGAGCACAAGGTTCTAAAGGGGAAACGTTATCTAGTGCGGGTAAGGAAATAATGATTAAGTCCGTTATGCAAGCTATTTCTACTTTTCCTATGAGTTGCTTATGTCTACCTAATTCACTTATTAGGGAAATTGAATCAATTATTAGTAATTTTTGGTGGGGAAGCGGTGAGGAAAACAAAATTCATTGGATTGCATTGGATAAGTTATGTCGTAGTAAAGAGGAGGGAGGTATGGGGTTCTGAAATTTGAAGGCATTTAACATGGCGCTTCTTGCTAAACGAGCTTGGAAGATTTTTCAAGATCCCGAGAGCCATGTGAGTCGAATTTATAAGGTCAAGTATTTTTGGTCATGCTCTTTTCTGGACGCGCGGGTTGCGTGCGTGTAACCCATCGTTTTCATGGCGATGTATTTGGGAAATGATCCCGGTTATGTAAAAAGGGGACACAATGCCGAGTTGTAATGATGAACAAATTCCGATCTGGGATCATACATGCCTACCTCGACTGGGAATATTTCGACTCATCACACCGCGAGTTGTTGGGGCCATGTTTAAAAGGGTTTGCGACGTTATTGATCATGATACGGGAGGCTGGGATGTTCAAGTGTTACGTGACTATTTGTGGGATATTGATGTGCGCAAAATACTGGTTATTCGGCTTGGGGGCAAAGTGAACTTGGACGCTCAGATTTGGCATTACGAAAAGGATGGACATTTTGCGGTTATAAGCGCGTATCATGTTATTATGACTCAAGGGCTGCTCTCTTGTAGACAAGAAAATGTGCCTTCTTCTTCCCTTCACAAGGCATGGAACATTATTTGGCAAGTTCGGTGTGCTAGCAAAATTAAAATCTTTTTTTTGGCGAGCTTGTATGAATAGTTTACCAACGAGAAGCAACTTGCATAAGAGGCGTATTTGTGAGGAGGTGGTGTGTGTTGTTTGTAAGGAAGGAGTGGAGCATATCCGTTATTGCCTATTTGAGTGTCCCGTTGTGCACCAAACATGAGCGTTGTCACACTTTTTGGTCTCTCTAATGATTCGGGGGAACGAAGATTTAACCGGTTGGGTAGTTCATTTGGCTAAGTCCGAATCACCGACTTCCGCGAGTGTAGAGATCACATTGTGTTAGGGACTTTGGGGGAACCGAAACACTATTCTTGTGGGAAAAAGGTGAAGAATCCAGATGATATCGCATCATTAGCTCTTATTTATGCTAACGGATGGAATAAAGCTAATATGGGAAGCTTGTGGTTGTGAAGGCCGAGCGAATGGGGTGCGCCTGCTGCAGGTGTTATCAAAATTAACTTTGATGGTGCTCAGTTTAAGGTCGATCAGGCGGTAGGAATTGACGACCTCGCACGAGATTCTCATGGTACAATTATCGTATGGTTGCAACGAAGAATGGAGGCTAAATTTTCAACGGTGTGTGTTGAAGCACTCGCGGCTTGTTGGGTAGTCCGTTAAGCATTTGGGATGCGTTGGTCGAAGGTTATCATCGAGGGTGATTGTTACGTGACTATTATTCATGATATCATCTATAGGCGATCGAGAGAAGCTATCCACGCAAATTTTATCGCGGGCATTTTTCGACTACTTGACTCCCTCGAGGATTGTGTGTTTCGTTGGATGGGTTATTAGGCAAATATTGATGCTCACAAGTTGGATGGAACCTGAGGAGACTCTATTACCTGCGCCACCTGCTGACATTGAGAGGGAGAAATAAGCTGAATAAGTGCAAGATGATGTTGGTGCTGAGGAAGTGGAACCCTCTTAAAAAGATGACTCTGATGATGAAGATGGAGAGGAGGGTACAAATGATGAAGAGGATGATAATGATGAAGAAGGAACGTATGAGGAGGAAGATTATGAGGAAACAGACCAGCTTGATGTTGTGCCAACATCGGCTGACCCAAATTTGACCCAACACCGACTTATCAGAATGTTGATCCAACATTGGTGGACCAGGATGTTGACACAACACTTGAGTCTGAAGAGGAGTCTAAGGATAAGGCACCAGAAACATTTGAAGACGATTTTCCCACTTAGCGATACAATAGGTACTTCTTGACCAGAACTGTAAGTAAGTACTATGATCTTGTTACTGAAAACAAAATTTGGGTTGAAAGAAACATAATTGTTGATGACTATAAGAAGCATATGGTGTTCGAGTTTCGTGAGTCTAGAAGCATGTTATACTCTCATTGATTTTGTTCCATATGTCCGTGAAGTGGTTAGGGAGTTTTACTGTAACCTGTCAAAGTTTGTGCATACTAAAGTCTTAAGTATGGGAAAGTGTATGTGAGAGATAAATTCTACAAAATTAATCCTTCTATTATTAACAATACCTGGAAGATGTCAAGTAGACAGGAAATAATTGAGGAAATTGATGACAATGTCATGATGAAAGAGTTGACTAGTGGATTGGTGAAGACATGGAAGAATAAGCTAAATGTGACTAGACGCACATCCCTCACTCCCATCTTGTACAAGGATGCCTCATACAACTGGATACCATCATCAAACTCCACGGTTCTCACTCATGAGATGTTGTGATGATTTACAAGCTGAAGAAAGGGCATCCAGTGAACATGGGGGAGAGAATTTTCAGGACAATTGCTGAAGCTGCACACAAGAATGATGCAATACTTCCTTTTCCTTCCTTGATTTGCAAGATTCTCAGTAACCAAGGATTTCAGAAAGGTGGAAATGAGACCTTTGTGGACAAGACGGGGCAGCTTCCTATCACCAAGAACTACTTTGAAGGAGACATAATCAATGACCTTCCATAGAAGGGTCCAAATGCTCCTTGAAGTAGTGGAGCACGGAAGGGGAATAAGAAGGTACAAAGTTTCAGCACTGCCTCAACTGCTGAGGATGATTCAGCCCCTACTGTGCCCATATGCTCTAGCTTCATTCAAGAGAAGGTGGATTGGTGTGACATGATGGTTTGCAGATAGGAAGAGGGAGATTGCTGAGAAGGAGGAGGAGATCAAAGAGATTGACACCATCAAGAAGCACATGTTGGTGGTGCTTTCCTCACAAAAAGGAGGAGATTAGGCCACCAATTGTTTTTCTTGTACGTTGTTGGATAGTGTGAACATATTTTGTGGATACAGAGAGCATGTTCTCTGTTATGTTTTTGGATGGGTCTGTAACTGAATATTAACTCTACATGTTTTCCATTATTCTACTTTGCTTTGGTTTGTTTTGTTAATCTAACTGCAGGTGTTGTAATGACAGATGAAGATGTTGGGTCAACACAGTTATCACCAGTGTCGACTCAACACTGCAGTTCATCATTCATAAATTAAGGGGGAGAAAATAAGGATAATTAGGTTTATTATATGTTCTAAAATACACGTACTTAAACAAAATTAGAAACATGTGGAGTTTTGTGAAGAAAGGCAAAAATGGGGAGATTGAAAGTGTAAGTGTTGTCATGAAGTGTCAGTCCAACATTATGGAAACTAGAGTTGGCACAACACTAAACTCAACATTGCACTATCCAGATTATTTAGGCAAATATTTTATTTTGCCTTTATTCTTAAACTCATCTAGCTCCACAAGTTGTAGTTATCTGTTATGTTTCAGGATTTCAAGGACTATAGGGATTGTGTGGACTTATACTTAAGGAAATAAGATAAGTCGAAGAGAATTGAAGATAATATCAGAAGATCACTTGAAGATAAACATCAAATGATATTTCAGAATTATTCAAGGAAGAAGAGAGCAATCACAATTCATGTCTATCACGCCTAACGAGAATGGACGATTAAATATTATAAGAAGGCGTGCTCGACATGAAGATTAATAACGAGACTAGAATTAGTTCTGAGAGATGAAAAGTATTCTTGTAATAGTTGTTAGTCTTGTTTTTACTGAGTTTTATCTAGCAAAGCTATAAACTTTATAGCTTATAGTTAGTTAGTATTAGGATTGAGTTCCTTGCTTAGTTGAGTTTTGTAAGATCATTAGATTTATATTTAGTGATTATTTGGCCTTAAGGCTTGTCAGATTATATTCATATAACCTGCTTAAATTCATACTCGGTGTTTGTACTCCGCTGTAAAATTACTCTATAATGAGCGTTGGGGCAACACTGAATACAATCAGTGTTGGCACAACATTCCAACTCATCACAGTGCGTGAATCAAAAAGGGTACCAATTCCGATTCGTACATTTACAATTAGGATAATCCAAAGATGTATCCCAAAGAGATGAATAGACACAACAGTGTTATTATTGTATCACACCAATCTTACTGGATGGAGGATCACACAAATCCATATTTTGCACAACAACTTGACTATAAGGAGGAACTAGTTCAAACTGATACTCCGAGAAGCAAAGAGCCAATGCAATCATTACAACCAAATGAGAAGTAAAGAGAAAGAGTAGTAGAGGTTCGTGTAGAAAATGGAGGAGTTGATGATAAAGGTTAAGAGGTTCATACACCTCAACCACGAGTAGTGCAACGATGAGTTGCACCTGCACCATATCTGCAATGATAACAAAAGAAAATGAATGACACGGAGTTCACTCCTTCTATGAAGCATTAAAGAGAGCAACAATACAAGTTCCATTTCTATGCATGACACACAAAGATATGGAAAATTCATGAAGAACATGATCACACATAAGAAATGAGTGGAAACGTTAGCATGGTGACAGTTAGAGGTGCATGGTCAGGTGCAATACTCACCACACCTCCTTAGAAGAAGAAGAACGACCCATGGAGGTTTTGTCTCTCCTGTTTTATACATGATACTCACTTTACTAATGTTTTAGTTGATTTAAGAGCTAGTGTTAACATTATGCCCTATAGAACGTACATGAAGCTAGATTGGATGAACTATCAAGAAATAGTACATACAATGGGCTAATAGTTCTACAAGGAAACTAGTAGGAAGAATATAAGATCTAATAGTTAAAATAGATATATTTGTTTGACCTAATGATTTCGAAACTAAATCAAAACTCCTTAACAAAACACAAAGCTATCTATAAGTATCAAATGTGAATCTCCTTAAATATGAGTATAATATGTTTGCAAATTCAAGATCAAATCAAGAGTCAAAATTCCTTTACAAGAGACAAAACTGCCTATAAGTAGTCAAATGAAAATCTTCTTAATATGAGTATAAGTTGTTTGCAAATTCAAGATCAAATAAAGAGTCAAGACTCCTCGACAAGAGACAAATATGTTTACAAATCTTCAAGTGAATAACTCATTAATACGAGTATAAACTGTTTACAAATCCTTCAAAATCTTCAAGTCTCCTAGACACGAGCCAAAAGTTACAAATCTTTTAAGTCTTCAAATCTCCTAGACACGAGCCATAAGGTCTATATATTCTTCAAGTAAAAGCCTCCTCGATATAAGATAAAACTCTCCACCAATAAATCAAATGTTCTATGACGCACGAGCTTAAACTTCAAGTTACTCCTACCCCACATGAGTATAAACTGTAAATTGAACTATTACAACTTGTGAACTACGTTTTGACTTGATTCCTTCATGTGATGCGTAGGAAGCTAGAAGTTCATTTTCGGTCCAATCATGTCTTTAAAATAATATGAAAAGCTAAATATAAAAAAAATAAAAAGGTTGACCATGCATGCAACATTCTACTTCGAGTTAATGCATCCAATGTTAAGCTCACAAATGTCTGAAATCATGAAGTAGGTGTGTGGTGGTTGAGCTGAAGTACTAGAACAAGAAGAAAAAAAATGTCGAGACTTATCCACTTACAGATGCGTTTCAACACAAATAGTGAACAAGTCTCGAGGGGGCGATTGACATATTAAATATGTGCCTAATTAGATTGAATGATAGTATGTCTTAAGATGCAAGAAAAAAAATACATATATAATTTAATCCTAATATTTTAATGGATTAAAATAAATATATATTCATCAAATCTTGAGACAAGGAAATAATTTCTCATTAAATCTCAAGACATGGAAAGCCATCTTCACCAAGTCTCAATCTTCAAGAGATCATATGAAGAATCACTTAAATCAAGTCTTTCAAATCAAGAAATTATAGGATGCATTCACAACCGTTCATCTAGTCAGGATATTTTGGTTGAGATTCTTTTCACAACTATAAATAGATGTGTTGTTGAA
This sequence comes from Linaria vulgaris, assembly GCA_948329865.1. Lineage (NCBI taxonomy): Eukaryota > Viridiplantae > Streptophyta > Magnoliopsida > Lamiales > Plantaginaceae > Linaria > Linaria vulgaris. The sequence continues at coordinate 66,646,497 of OX415250.1, forward strand.
GAAGAAAAAACACAATCAACAATCAAGAATTCTTGGTGCAACAAAACTATGCTTATCCTCTTCAAAGATGAACAATTCAACATTCAAGCATTTGGAGAAAAGAAGTTCTGCATATTCTCTCCACCAAGTCCATCGCGTTCTTCCCAAAAAGCTCCGTTTGATCTAGCGTCAAGCTTTAAGTTCATCAAACAACAATTTTGGAAGATCATGCTTTTGCTGAGCAGATCAATCTTCAAGGAATTCACCAAATTCGAGATCAAGTTCATACCGTTCTTCAACAATCTTCAAGCTAAATCTTAGTTTGATTCGAGATCAAGTCCTACGACCCTCAATATACCATTTTTGAAGATTGAAGTTCCTTCAAATAAAATTAAAGTTCAACAAATTCAAAGAATTGAAGATGAAGATCATATCGTTCTTCATCAATCCCCAAATCAAATCACCTTTTGATTCGAGATCAAGTTGTCAAGCCCTGGAATCATGTTGTCAAGCATCCAAATATCAAACTCAATATTTTTACCACAAATATTTAAACATTCAAGATCGTTGTTCTTGTAGAAAAGAATTAGAGTAATAATAGAGATTGTCTCTATATGTATTTAAATTTATATCAAGTTTATTTGTACCAATTTTTGTTATCTTTTATTTTAAGAGACATGGAATTTGTGGTAACATATGTCTCAAAGTAGGTAGAGCCAAAGAACTTTGAACATATAATGGGTTGTAAATGAGTTCTTGAAATCAAGAATACTTACACGATTCTGGACACCACAAGCTCTTATTAGTGATGGAGTAAGAATTCTCGCAATAAATTTCTCCCAGCCTTACTACAAAAATATGGTCTCAGGTATCTAATAGCTACCACTTATCATACTCAAACTAGTGGTCAAGTTAAAAGTATATAACTAAGAGATCATGTTTATTTTACACAAAACAGTGAATCACACACAAAATAGTTGCATGTACGATACCAATTGGGATGTTACAGTTTTGATTAGTATTTTGAAAAACTTGTCACCTTCCAGTGGAACTAGAGCACAAAGCTTATTGGGAAACAAGGATGCTAATTTTTGACCCCACAAAGATGCGTGAAAGAAGGAGATTTCAGTTGCACGAGCTTGATGAATGGAGACAAGAAGCGTACAAGAACTCCAAAATCTATAACAATAAAGTGAAGTTATGGCACGATAAGGATCCTTAACATAATTTTTTGTTGGGACAACAAGTTTTATAGTATAATTGAAGACTCAAATTATTTCCATTCAAATGACAATCAAGATGGACGAGACCTTATCCCGTAGTTCTCGCACAGCCACAAGAAGTAGTTGATGTGGACGCATGTGACAATTCATAAGTGTGATTAATGTGTAAACTTGAACCACTATTTTGTAACTAACCAAGAACATGACGACGCCATCACCTTCCAAAAAATATGATTAACAGGAGTCTAGCTAAGGACATACAAGCGTTGAGTGATAGATAACCATTGCTTTTGTTTTTTTACTTGATTTTGTGTTTCTTTTTTTAATGATTTTCGTTTGACTATTGTAGTAATTCAGATATATTTGAAGGGAATACAATATGGAAACGCATTTCACAAACAAAGAAGACAGTTGAAGAAAGCACTAGTGGTGGAGCCATCTGCTGGACAACACACGATGTTAGGGCCCAACTTCCAGTCACTTCACGCGCACGACTCGCGTGTAAAAATACTAGTGAGTAATGAACTAATAATTAAAATAATGGACGGGTGACATGGGGTCCAACATGCCAAGTCGCCCCTCTAAAAATTATATATATGGGGCTTTCTCTTCTTATTTTTTGTCATTTCTCTCATTGCCTAAATTATTATCTTCACTTATTCTCTCACTGATCTCTACTTTATCTCTCTAAAGCACTTAAACCTTCAAATCAGATTTTTTTTGTACAACTTTTCTATTTTAATTCCCTCCATTCAATAATTATGCTTAACATAGAAAGTTACTTAACTTAAATAGAATATTGTAGATATTCTATGCTTATTAGGTTTTAACTAGAATATTGTAGATATTCTATGCTTATTAGGTTTTAACTGAGAAATGTGATTTTGTTGCTTTACTAAACTGGTTTGGAGATCAAGATTTCTTTACAATTACATAAATGAGTTACGGTGACCTTATGACTAGCCATTATGCTATCAAAAATTTTCTAAAACTCAATATTCTTTTACTTAAAACATGACTATTAGCAGATGATCTAGTAGGAGTAGCGCCTCTAGTTCTCGCACACCACCTGCACCTAGAGTGGTGGACGATGAAGAGATGAAGGTTGAGAATTTAGGCTCAGTGGAGGTTGCACGCTGTAGTGACAAGATTCGTGGTATATGCATCCTCGGTGAGCGAGCGATGCACGTATTCTTAGAAGAGCTCACTACACTAGGGCTCCTAGGCTTGGCTAGCTTCTTAGTGAGGCGAATCGTGATCTGATCTTAGAGTTTTGCACCAACTACGAATGAGATATATGAACACAAAGTGGTGCAGGTTCTAGGCATTATGGTGTATTGTAATCATGTATAAATCAATCGTTTATATGGGGTTTTGGTACTGGACAAGGTACTAGAGCATATTGTACCGGCTAACCATTTTTCATTTATAACCAAGAGTTTGTGTATTTTAATACCACGTATTGAAATGACCCAATCAGAGGAGCTCCATTTTCCATACAAGGCATTGACAAGAGGAACCAAGGCGCCAACAAAAGTTTATCTGCCGTCGTCTGGTGTACAACCATCACTTGGAGAGGTCCCTGAGGATAGAGCATGTTTGCTCTACAACCTAGTATTTGGAATCCAGATCAATCCAGTTGAGACAATTCGTTTGGACATTCAATACGCCCACGTCGTCAACATAGATGGCCCACCCTTTCCTTTTACTATCATTGTGTTTTGTGATCGAGTGGGTGTTCCAAGCCTTCTGATGGACTAAAGGATGCAACTCTTAAGTCCTCTTAACATGATTAAATATAGTTGACTGGGTGCAAATGGTGCACTAGATCTAGTTGGACCAGAAGTTGCAAAAATAGAGAGGGAGGAGGCACCATCACCATTGTGCACTACCACAACATATTGATCATCATACATGGTAAGATATAGAAAAACTGAGTAGCATGGTGGGGGATCTCCCTCGTGGCGAGCAGAAACTATGACCTAGGAGGCAGGATGAGCTGGGAGCTCAAGTTTGGGTGATAATTCATAGACAACACGAAGGCAGAAATAATGTTGGTTGCGATAGCTTGGGCACGAAGTGATTAGCTAGCAGAATATCACTTTACCTTTTTGTCTTTTTTTACTCCAATCATTGTGCCGCTACAATGAGGATATTATGGAATTTAAGTGTGGGGGTGCACTTTTCGTTTACTTCATTTGCTTATGATTGAGTCTATTTGAGTATTTTTCTTTGAATTTAATGTTTTATTAAGTTAAGTTAGTTTGACTGAGTCTTGAGTCTTTTATTTCTGATTTTATATCTTTATTTGGGTCCCTCATAATGCATAGTCTGATGAAGATGTTTGTTATCCCTTGGTGGGAATAGTCGGATGAAGACGTTTGTTGTCCCTCGGAGGGGATAGCCTGGATGAGGCGTTTACTGTCCCTAAGAGAAAATGGCTTGGTGACCGCGTTTGTTGTCCCTAAAAATGAATAACATGATGAAGGTGTTTGTTGTCCCTCGAAGAGAATAGCCCGGTGAAGGCGCGATTGTTGTCCCGCATAGGGAATACCTTGGTGAAGGTGTTTGTTGTTCCTGGGAGGAAATGGCACAGTGAAGGCGTTTGTTGTCCCTTATATGGAAGTCTTTTAAGGGCTTTTGTTGTCCATTGGAGGAAATGACCCAATGAAGGCGTTCATTAACCCTTCAAGAATACAAGATGAGGCTACATGTCAGGTGTAAATATAGTTTATATTATATTTAATCTCACCCACCTTTGTTCCTTGAAATGCAAGTGCATATTTTAGACAAACTCAAAGCTCTTCGCGGTTCTTGTAACGATCGAGAGAGCGTGACGTAGCGAAAGCTTATAAAAAAGATTAGAACAACACACATGAATAAAAAGCTCGTTAATCCATGCAGAATTTCGAGAATTTGATGAAAGTAGAGAGAAACTCTCAATAATTTTTTTTATAATAAACTGAGTGTCTTTGTGGGTTACACGGGATATATACCACATATAATAATAAAAATACTTAAAACGTTCTTTTTTCAAAAAGTAAAAAAATATAGAAATATGCAGAAAATAAAGTGTTAATGAAGTGGAACAAGCTCTAACAAACGAAACGCAATTCTGAGTTCTAGAGAAAAGGTATAACTAAAACAAAATCACTAAAAACGGCAAAAATGGCCTCGTCGGGGCCTAAGCGATGGAATTATTCCAAAAAAGGAACCCAGTCATGGTTGCTTGACTATGGTTTGTTGAGCCATTTCCGATGCAATTAGACTAATCACACTTGAAAAATGGACCAAGACAAAATCAACCTTTAATCTTCAGATGATCCGGTTTCTTCATGAACTCCAACGCTTTCTCGACTACATTATTCCTGCTGAGGTGAAAAAAATTCACCCTAAGATTTGGCACAGGCAGATATGCATCATCCTCATCATCGGAATTATCAAATGCTTGACATTAAACACATCATATGTACGAATATGAGTAGCTAGCTTCAACCGATAAGCATTGGGATGGATCTTCTTAATAATCTCGACATGACCGGTCTTATTTATTGTGAGATTATTATACTTGTGAGTTGGATTATGATTCTTAAGTTAGCCTTGCCCACACAAAGTCTCCGACAACAAACTCAACATTGTGCCTCTTTGGATCAGCAACACGCTTGGGATCCAATGTTGAAACTTGCAAGTGATCACGAGTCGAGGAATGCACTTGCTCAATTGTTGGATGAAATCCTCCACCTTCTCGTGCATCTTAACCGAGGTAGTCACCGGAATTATGTCAAAAGAACCCCAAGGAATGAGCCATACACCACTTGGAAAGGACTAAACCCGGAACTCCGGTTGACAGCATGGTGATGAGCAAACTCAACTTGGCATAATTTCTGATCCCAAGACTCAATATTATTGCCAACTAGACAATGTAATGAATCACCAAAAGAACGGTTCACAGCCTCAATTTGACCATATGTATGTGGATGATAAGCACTATTGAAATCCAACTGTGTATTCACAGAACACCACAAACTACGCTAGAAGTAGCTAAGAAAATGAGTATCCGATCAGACACAATAGAAGTGGACATCCCATGAAAATGATAAAACTCTCAAAAGTATAGCAAGGCAACATTAACACCATCAATAGTCTTTTTGCAAGGGATAAAGTGCACCCATCTTTGAGAAACAATCCACCGCCACATAAATAGAATCGAAACAACATTGAGTTTGTGGCACCCCAACAACAAAATCCACACTTACGTCGGAATAGGTAGAGGCATGTACAACCCACCATTTGCGGCTTTACCCTTAGATAACTGACAAACTCGACAACACTCCACAAACTTGCCAACATCCCTGAGATGACCAAAAGTATGAAGTTGTCGCGAGTTGTAGGGTCCTATCACGACCCACATGTCCCTCATTATGCAATTTCTGAACCTAAACCATGAAAAATCCTACCCTCAGTGATAGTTGTTGGTTGAGGCCACTGACTTATCACCTCCACTTTAGATGTATCAACTGCTAATCCGTCTTTCAAAACCACATACGCTAAAAACCCTACACTATCAGTGAAAAACAATCACTTCTTCGCTGCAACATAAAACGCATCCTTATAGAGAACATTAAGAACTTCTTGAAGGTGTTGGACGTGATCAACATCGTTAGCACTATAAATCAGAATACCATCAAAATAAATTACAATGAATTTATCGATGAAAGGGCGAATGGCATGATTCATAACCCGTATGAATGTGCTCGATGCATTTGAATGCATAACCAGCCACTCATATAACCCTTTCGGAGTCATAAACACTATCTTCCACACACCAGCCTTCTTGATCTGAATCTAGTGATATCTGCTTTGAGATCCAGTTTGCTAAACACCCACCCACCACTAAGCTAATCCAATAAATCATTCAGTAGAGGAATAGGAAAGTTATAACATACAATAAGTAAATTTGTGAATCGCCCTACTATCCATGCATATACGAGCCACATTCCATCTTTATTTGGCGTCAGAAGTGTAGAAACAGGTGAAGGACTCGAACTCTCCCTCACGTGTCCCTTAGCCAAAAGCTCATCAACTTGCCTACGCAAATCCGCATGCTCTGTAGGACTCATCCTATAACGTGCACGATTATGCAAGGATACGCCATGTACTATTTCAATTTGGTAATGAACATCACAAAAATCTTGCAACAAGGTTTGAAATGCCAATGGGACATTATGATCAACTTCAACTGGATTACCCACCATCACATAGACAATCCCTGATTCCTCCATCTCCGCTTCAAATCTCTTTCTGGTTACGAAGTTGGTACCTTTTTTGCCTACCTATGGACCTTTATCAAGTAGCAATACAATTCTCTTTCCCTCTAATAGAAAACTATAAGTATTTTTGAACCCATCATCAACCGATCTCATGTCAAACTACCATGGCTTACCTAATAGCAGGTGACACACGCCCATCTCCACCACATCACACAAAGTAGGTAGGTCAAATAGAGAAATTGATTCGAGCACATTGGGACACCTATACATAATTTCCTCTTTGAAACCATGCTAATTTGTAAGGTTTGGGATGTTTCTCAGTCTACAAGTCTAGTTTCTTAATCACCTCTTCAGCCACTACATTTTCACAACTACCAGAATTAATGACCATCCGACATGCCTTTCCCTCTACCTTGCATGTCGACTGAAATATATTTTTGTGCAGTCAGTCAGTCTTACTTGCCATAGAAGTAATGAGATTGTACCTCACCATTAAATCTTGGCGAACGTCTCTAGTCATGTGTTCTTCATCCTCTAATGCATCTTCCAAGAATCCCTCATAAAAAATGGACACCATTAGTTTCTTCAACACATAGTCCTCTATGTGGATACTGAGGACATTCATCTTGCCTATGACATATAACCCTGCACACAAAGCATCAAAGACAAACCCCATGACGTGTTGGTTGTTGGATGGGAACTCTTTTATGGTGGTCCCGGTTGCATCGTGTTACCGCGAGCTACTTAATGAATTTCTAGTATTGAGAGAGTTCATAACTCTTCTGGACTGTTGTTTCTCAATTTGTATTGCTCTCTAGTGTGCGTCAGAGACAGAAGATGGCTCAAACATATCCAGGGTATCCTAAATATGCGGATGATGACCACCCACATAACGTGACACCAATTGGCCCTCAATCTCCATCAAGTCATTCCTGGTAATCAACAAGTGAGACTTGGTGGTACATTCACTCATAGACTTACTACCTTGACTCAAGTTCTACAACTGTTGATACATAATACACGCATAATCACAGACTTTCCCCAATGTCAGAACCTTTTCACATTAACTAGTTGCCACCATGTAGCTGCTCTCCTACAAAACATCATCGCAATGAGAGAAACACTTTTGTCTTCTAGAACTTCCTTAAAGTCCAGAACCTCCTCAACTACGATTACCCAATCCGAGTTTGTCTGGGTTCAACCCTCCCTGAAACTTTGTAATGTCAACCTTAAAACCTGATTCTCAACGTCGATTGTACTCCTAGACACATTGTATCATATTGAATGGTTATCCAAGCGGTGCAAGAGGATTTTTCTTCCCCGAAACCCTCAAATGATGGGTTTTCAAGTGTCGGTGTTGACGCTATGCAGCCATCGCGATGACTTGTTGCATCAACGGTACAAATTTATTGACGTAGTTGTGTGCAATCCTCACGTCTATCGTCTTCTTGGCATTTTTTCGGCTGTATAGTGACGGAACGAACCCATGACTGATGTCAACTAACGTACCGAAAGCTTATAGGAAAGGTTAGAACTACACGCAAGAATCAAAAGCTTGTTAATTTCGCAAAATATCAAGAATTTGATGTAGGGAGAGAGAAACCCTGAATAACTTTGTTCAATAATTAACATAGTGTCAATTTAGGGTTACACAAGATATATACTCCAAAATAATAATATAAATACTTAAAAACTTTTTTTTTCCAAAAATGGAAAGAAAAGAAAACAAACAAGAAATGCAGAAAATAAAAGTGCTAATCAAGTGGAGCCTCTGACTAATGGAATGCAATTCCTAGTTCTAGGAAAACATATATAACTAACACAAAAACTACTAAAAGAAAAAAGCAAAAACGATCTTTTCGGGGCCTAAACCATGAAATTTAGCCAAAAAATGAATCCGATCATAGTTGCTTGACTAGGGTCCGTTGACCCGTTTCGATGCAATTAGACTAATTACACGGTAAAAATAGCCCGAGTCAAAATCAACCCTTAATATTTAGATGATCTAATTTTTCATTGAAGACCAACCCTTTCTCGACTGCATCAGAGTGTAGTGTGGAGGCGTAACTTAGAGCCCCAAAATAAAACACCCTACGCCAATATCTATGATTTGATATTTATTTTTTCATTTAAATGCCTATGTTAATTTGTTGTTTGCATTATGCTAAATCATTTCAACTATATACATAAATTATAGGGAAAAAAACGAAAAAAGATTTTAAAATTAAACTTGTCTTTACTTTTCGAGATGTGTAGCATGAATTTGCAAATTTTAATTAAAGACCATGCGAGTTTTAATCAAAAAAGTGGTAAATGGATGCAAATATTTGAAAGAGTTAGAAAAAAGGTTTTTGAATTCTCTTCATGTCATGAGGCCATTTTATTGTTTTTTTTTTTTGAAATCGATCTTTAGTGTGATTAGAATGAATTAAGAATTGTCTATGTAGATCATTATAGATAACGATACACGTTTTTATTTACTTTTCTTATTATATAGGTAAGGATTTTATTGATAATTAATTAAAGATAATATTTTAGTGTATAGTAAAGATTGTCTTAATTATGGTTATAGAGAATTTATCAGTTATGAGAAAAAAGAAAAGAGAGTGCATTCTACAATTAGTTTTAAAAGGGTAAACAACCTAAATTAGTAGTATAATTAAGGATTTTGCATATATATACATATTTATATTTCCTTAAGTTATTAATACTAAAGAGGAAAAAGAACAAAAAACGACTACAAAGAGAAGGTATTTTGGGCCACAATTATTGTCTCTCGTCTATATCATGAATGGGTGAATGACATATCACAGTTAAAAAACGTAAATTACTCGGATCTTTCGATTATTTGAATCAATGTATATCAACCAACTGCGGAGGCTTCATAAAAATTTGAGGGTTGATTCTTAAATAGATTCGGTGGGCTTTTTGCAGGGGCAATTTTTTATTGTTTATTCGGCCAACACTGCTGCGCCAGGAGAAAAAGAAAGAACAATTGCCAATTCACTGAATTTCAAGGTTGCCCCCTTTCTTTTCAAATGATTGTCTGATGGAAAAAGGCAAGAAGAAAACAAACAACAAAAGGACTCTTCGGACCCACGCCAAAACCCCAATAGTAAAGGAGAAAGAGAAAAGACGAATAAATTATATAAAGTCCATCAATCAAAAAGGCCATAACTTTCTTCCAACATGTAAAAACTGAATTACTTGTATCACTTCAAACTTAGATTGCTCAAGTTTACACTAGCCCCAAGAAAGAAAAAAAAAAGCGATTGCTCAAAATTATGCCTGGTTTAGTATTCTGAATAGCCGAAATGTATTGGTTATAAAATTTGGCTAGTTCACGGCAAATAATATTTAAATATGATGAATCAATAAAGCTTTACTCAATTATTTCAATGAGAACATGGTGGTAGAGATTTATTTTGTTGGAAATAATATTCCCAAGAACAAAGATGTATTTAATCATACTTGTCTAGAAATCCTTATTTCTAGGCTTGGAAACATTAGAAGCACGAGGATTTCGACTAAGTCGAACAAAAACAGAGTACCTCGAATGCAAGTTTAGCAAACAACGAAGAAACAACGATGACACGGTTCAGTTGGATGGCCAAGAGATACCGAGAAGTGCGCATTTTCGGTATTTAGGCTCCATACTGCAGATGGATGGAGAGTTAGATGGAGATGTCAACCACCGCATCCAAGCTGGATGGACAAAGTGGAAGAGTGCGACAGGGATCCTGTGCCATCGTAACTTTCCTTTAAAGCTTAAAGGAAAGTTCTATCGTACGGCTATTAGACCTGCTTTGCTTTATGGCTCCGAGTGCTGGGTTATTAAGCAAAGTCATGCACAGAAAATGAACGTTACAGAGATGCGCATGCTTCGGTGGATGTGCGGTAACATAAGGAGAGATAAAGTGCGCAATGAAGATATTCGGCATAAATTGGGTGTGGCAGCCATTGACGAGAAAATGCAAGAAAATCGTTTAAGATGGTTTGGGCATGTTAAACATAGATGCACCGGTACGACGAGTTGAAGATCTCGACTTAGGACAGACGGCTAGAGCTCGTGGGAGACCGAAAAAGACGTGGATGGAGGTCATACGGAACGACATGAAGCTAAAAGATCTAAATGAAGACATGCTCGTCAACCGAAACCTATGGAGGCAGAAGATTCATGTTCACGACTCGACGTGATTCATTCATGGTTCATATAGCCTACCCCAATTTAATTGGGATTACAGGCTTGGTTGTTGTTGTTGTGGAAACTGGAAGGATCCCACGTAGACGGGAAGGAAAAAATGCTTCTTGTTCCCGGCCATCCTTATTGGAGATTCCTGCCATCTCGTGTTCCAGCTCGGGAACCTGAAAATAGGGCATTTTTTAGCTCTAAACTCTTTGAAAAACACGGGTAGTTTAGAGTCAAAGAACAAGGATTTTCCCTCTGCTTTTGCTTCGGCAAACCGGAGAAATTCTCATGTAATCACGTTCTGTTCCCACGCCTTAATAACATCATTCTAGAGTCATCCACAAACAATCCCTTGTAATTTCGGCAAACCACTCAAACATGAAACAACGCATTACGACTTGCGCTATTCGCCCATTCGGACGCATCAATCATCATTCCACAAGGACCAAATGATGAAACGAAGAGTCCAATATTTTAAAAAAAAATACGATCCTCAATCTAATTATCTAATATTTAAATATCAAACCGATTCACCAATTATCAATCTAATTATCCAAATACCAAAATCAAATATGATTATAAGATTCACATCACCACATGTTCACAAATCACAACTCATCCATTGATCATTTTATCCAAATACCCAATCATCCAAAATACCATAGTCCATCTAACTAAGACCTTATATTGTCTCACAAATCACAACTCGCAACTCACAATTCACAATTAAAAGGTCATCACGGCTCACAAGTCACAACTCACAAGTTGTCTAACCATCATGTTATCACAATTCAAATAATGTAATAAAAAATGATTTAAACAATCAGTCCATCAATCATCATCTTACATGTTACAACCATCTTACTATATAGCTCCATGTCTCATCGTCTCCACCTCTATTATGCTTCGAGAAACGACACATCGTGATCCATTTTAGCAAACTCTACACAAAAGCAACAAAAATAACATAGATCAAGATTGATTTGAATATATATTAATAAGTTATAAAAACAATAACATGTAATTAATTGCAAATTACAAATACCTTGACCGCGAGTCTCCATTTCCAAAATCGACTCTTCTATGTCAACATGTTTAGAATTATTGTTGTCCCGCGTAGCCAATCTTGTGCACAAATAACAGCTTGTACCACGCGAGGAATGAAAGAGCTCCTAAATCGGTCTAGAATGTACCCTCTCGTACTGATCATTGGCTCAGACGCTACGGTGGGAACTGGAATGACCAATACATCCCGAGCCATTCTACTCAAAATCGGGTACTGCATGAATTTATCATCCACAAAGCCAAAATGTCGAATGAATCATCAGTGAATGATTTGTTTCATCCTCGAAGTACTTTCCAAACTCAGACTTTGGTTGAGCTTGATTCTGAGTCCTCTTACTACAAATGCATTTGAATTATGAATCATTATAAATTTGAAAAGTTAAGAATTATGATTTAAATTATCAAATTATTGAACATACAATAAATCACTTACATTACAAATGACAAGTGTTTCATATTTCTTCTTCTTCTTGGTAGCGGGTCTTGGATGAGGGCAAGTCATAGTTGAAGGAGTTGCGTCGTACATTTTCTTGTACTCCTTATACAACGTCTCAAACTCAACCCAATCGTCAATTGCAACACCATATCTTTCGGCACCATATTCATGATATACTCGTATTTGAAAAAGGGATCCAAAATTGCGGTAAAGTACAACATATAGTTTGTTTTCTTTTCTCCATCGCATCAATCCTTGTCAAACTTTTCGTTTATTTTCAATGCCATTGCCTTGAGTTCATGGGGCTCCTTCTCATTTTGGTCCTCAAGCTTCATCCATTCGCCCACCATTTCATCTATGGTGCCAATTTCCCCCCAACATCAAATTTGGAGTGATGTAGGAGTTTACTGAAATTAGTTTGGCCAACTTCTTGAACTACTTTAAGAATTTTACGTACATCTCTGTTGTCTCCCAATCCTCATGTTGTGGTATAACACCCCTCAAGTATGTTGCATAAATATGATCGTGGACCTCATAAACTTCAAACTCTGTCTGAAGTGCCAATGTCGCACTCAATATTGTGTACATCGAGTTCCATCTTATAGGCACGTCAAAACTTATCAATTTCTTACATTGTATACCTTCATATTCAAAAAATCACGTAAACTTATTGTATCTCACCGCAGAACCCTTGACGTACTTTACTACACCTTTAATTCGATCCACAAAGTTCCTTTCACCATTGATTTTCAACCCATCTTGTACTACAAGGTTAAGGATGTGTGCAATACAATATATTTGTACATGAATCTCATTCAAAACAAATAAATCCCCTCGCATGGCAAACTTCTTGACCAAATTCTCAATCCCAACATCGTTTGAGGTAGTATTATGAATAAGATCCTAAAAACCTTGTACGCTTCTTCAACCCCACTCCTTATCGATAAAATGTGTTGTAAGGATCGTGTAGTATGTCTTCTTGATAGACGTCCACGTGTTTGTGGCTAGACAAACTCTATGATTATTTTCTTTGATAAGCATCTTTATATTTTGCTTATCTTCTACGTACATCTGCGACAATACAATTTCAACCAAGGACATGCTCGCCTAAACATCTCTCTAAATGTCGGTTGGTCCATCGTACTAAAAAGTTGTTCAGTCACAACCATTTACTTCATGGTCCCCTCTAAAATGTAAATGTCCAACCTTCAAATTGATTAGTTTCTTTATCCAAATTCTAGGAGATTAGGTTAGGCCTTCTTAAGGGATTTTGACCTCTTTTAACAAGCATTTATGTGCTTTTGCAAGCGGGTGCTCTTGTGCCGCCCCATCAGCCCCAATCCCTCTCCCGTAGTATAAGCATTTTCCCTTGATAATTTTATTTAATGGACACCTGAAAGGCTTATAGCGGTGCCACCACTCCAACCTCAACGTAGTCGCATGCATCGTAAGCATGAAATTACCACCAGGCGACTTTGTTTTGATTTTTCCCTCAAATAACTTTTGATACTTTTGTATTTTCTTTTTATCAATTTTTTCATCATCATCGTACTCCTTCTGTAATTTTGGACGATGGTTGTGAAGGCCCCTCTCCTCGTGGTTGTGACTCAGCAAGGCCTTCATATTGAAGTTCAGGATGGGCGTGGTCGTTATCGTTAAACGAATTGTTACCCGAAGTAGGCTCTGTTTGAGGCGGAGATGTAGAAGCCGTTGGTGAAGGACCCGATGTTGATGTTGAAGCAACCGGTGTAAAAGTACTAGGACCTGGACTTATAGGCTTTGGCTCTAGCCTCTTTCAACTCCTTAGTTAATTTTTCTTTGTCAATCTGCACTTTCCAAGCTCTGTCATGAGCCTTTCGCATACGAACCTCAGCTGAATGCGCTCGCGCATTAGCTCGATCTCGAGAAACATTGCTACGAGAAATCATCGCCCGCAACTTATCAACTCTCCCATCATGACCAGATTGCACCTTGACAAGCAACATATAATCGTTGCAGAGATCATGCAACATATGCCCAAACTGATGAACAATTACAACACGTCATATATCACAAAAATAAGGAAACAGTCATCAACTACTTAAAGGATCTCAAAATAGAAGACCTTACCACATAATAAAGCATTACGCACACCTGTGGTGCTAAGGCAGCTCCCAGATTCTTAAGTAATACATCAGAGTCGAAATTCGAATAAATGTTGTTCATTCTTTGAATGGCATCTTGTTCACGAACTGCTTCACCACCTATCCTCATAATTAGTTGATCAGAAGAAGGATCTCGCAGGAAGTCATAATTTTCCATCGAAGATGGGGCAGACCCCGAAGATCTCCGCAAGTTTCCCCGACGATGAGAACCAAAACCACGAGATGTTGACGCAGTCGCCATACTACGGGGAGTCCGCCTACCAGAAGTAGTCCCACTAGTTTTGACATTGCCAGCCCTTTCAGGAGAAGGCACAAGTTCCCCTAGCTCAAGCCCTCCCATTTCCCCAACATATGAATGCACCACGTGCCATTAAGATCATTGCTCACACCATCCGAGAGAGGAGCAGTACTATTAAGATCTGTAGCTCGAGACTCATGCTCGCTTTTTGACTCCTTACTTCCTCCTCAAAACACGCCCTACCACTCGGATGCCAATAGGTAGAGGGCGCTCCAGGCGGAAGCGGCGTCACAGCAACTCTAGGGGGATTAGCAGCGAGTAGTTGTTGTGACAAGAGCTCTACCTCCATAGCCTGCAGTCTCTCTTGCTCTAATACCAAACCCTCTTCAACAGTCGCACGACTTCCGACAACAATACTACCACCATCTTGGTTTGGCTGTAGCACTAATAAACGACTCGAAAATTGGAATTTCGTTCGTGAAGGCGAACACACGGAAGCCTAACATCTGCAGCAATACCAGGACCCACATAAGACCATTTTCTAGCATGGTATCCGTTGGTAGGTTGTCTGACACACTTACATTATCAGCTGAAATCCTCGAGTCCGAGGATTCACCATCAGAAACCACAAATGCGCTGGGCCACGGAGGCACCGACACATGTGGTCGTGGGGACATGCCACACTTCCTATGGGGAGGATTTTTCACTCGAACCATCCTTAGCACTAAAACAAGAAGAAAATCATGGTCAGAAATCCATAATATATATGGAAATATATATATATATATATATATATATATCAAAAATTATATCGGGTATATGTCGAAAAGACATCATAAAACCGATCGAAAATAAATCGAAAAACATAATGGGCGCATCGCAAATTCAAAGCGACAAGATTTTGGGATAAAATAATCGGATGATGACGAAACAGGGGGACCAACTTATATAAACGAGAAGTATCGGGCCCTGCAAAGCAATTAATGCTCCAATATTGGGTGACATATCGAAGGTCATCTTTGATATATATATATATATATATATATATATATATATATATTCAACATAAAAAAGTTCTCAACTTATTGTTCCTAAACATATTTAGGAAAATGGGAGGGGGGTGGGGGAGCACCGTAACGTCTATTTTCCAAAAAACCAAAATTCTGCCCAATCAGTCGCCAACTTGCAGGAGTTATGGGTGCCTCGAGGGAAAGAAAATATACAAGAAAAATTCATAAATTATTATAAAACTAATAGTTTATGAATTGGGGGACTACATGATAGGGATATTTCCCGTATTGGGCCGGCTACATGTCAGGCCCACGACCAACTATATCGAGGATCATTCCCGATATTTATATCAAAGTTCACCTACAATATAGTATAATGCAAATTGTATAAATACCGCATCCTGCATACCGAGACAACACACAACTAGTACCTAGATCCACCCGCCAATATCGAATACCCATATTCGATACTACTTTAGATATAGATTCCGATGTATTACATAGTGTGGGATTCGACATAGAACCACCTACCTGGCCTGATATCATTCCCGATATCATCCCGACATAATCTCATATATACTTTCTGGTGAGAGGATATCGTCCACGCCCGTATAGTCCGGGTGTTTGGAGATATTGTTACTCAAGTATTTCTGTTTGGAATGCCAATCTCGAGCTTGAGAAAAGGAGGCACAATATCTTTATTAAGGACTTTGAGTAAAGTACAAGGAAGCGTGTGGAGTGCACGAGTTAGAGCTAGAAAAATGTGACAAATTCTAAGTAAAAGTGGAGTGTATGACAATGGAGAATATTGATTCTTTCTTCTGGAGTGGTTTAGTGTTTTTGTCCGAGTCTCTCTTGCGGAGTGAAAGAGCTTGTGGATCGTGAAAGTGTCCTCCCCTCTCTGCTGAAAATGGGGGCTACGTATAGTGTAAGCCCAAGGGTCTTTGGCCAATGGGGGCCGGTCTTGCTGCTTTTGCTAGTTCCAATGGTGTGGGAGTCTTCTGAGCTAATGGTCTTCGAGGACAATCTGAGCCAATGCATGCGGTCCAGTCTACACCAATGAATAGTCTAAACCAATGGTATTTGTTGCTTTCTGCCCCAATAAATGAATTGGACTAATAGGAGGATAGTCTCTCCTCGTTATTAGGGTAGTCGTGGCGTGGGGAGAGTTGGACAAATGGAGGGATGGTCTTTCTCGTTATTAGGGTACTCGTGACGTCGGGAGTGGTGATGACGAATAGTGCATCATTTGAGGTGAGTCAGTGGTCGTAGTCGATTAGGGCTGTATTTGTGGGTCGTTCGTCGTGAAGGAGACCCAGGTCTGTTCTTTGAAGGAGACCCTCGTGTCCTCAATGTTTGTTTTGTGCTCTTGTTTCTTCAATTTTGGCTAAGTGTTGGTGGTGGTTCCTCGGGTGTCTCGAGGGTCGTCGAAGGCTTCGAGGAGAGTTGCTTTTCGGGCTGGGGGGTTTCAGGGGATAGTTGTGGGTTCCCTGTTTTTAGATAGGCCATATGCCGTTGAGGGGTCGTGTTTAAGCCTTTATAACCACGCTGTATTCCCTTAAGAAGTGTTGGTCGGATCCAGGGGTACCTTTCTCCGACTGTTTGGACCGAGTACCCTTGCTGGGTGTTTTCTGGTCGTATCGGGGGTACCGTCTCCGGAGTCTAGGCCGTCTACCTCTATGCAGGCACAGATGGATCGTGGACATTACGTACCTTTCTGCAAGACCATGGACAATGTTTTTTAGGGTACCCACTTTTTAAACTTCTCCGAGAGTGGGGCAGATTATGCATCATCAGGAGTCCCCCGAGTTCCAAGTATATTTTGTAGAAATCACTTGGAACTCATTTAATGAGTTTATTTGCTGCCGAGTTTTTTTTTGAAATTTTGGTCCTGCCATGCTCCACATGGCGCTGGGCTGGCAACGTGTTGAGGGCGTCGTTTGGGCTACTCCTCCTATAAATTGAGGGGACTCGTAGTGCTTTAGCTTTATTCATATGAGCTTTTACTTTCTCTCTTTTTTCTCTCTCTTTGTTGTTTTAAATTCTCATTGGCGATTTGATGGCTTCCAAGCGGTGGATGGAGTCTGCTACAGTGGGCGGTACTATAGCGTCGCCTTCCACTGAGGAGACATTGTGATTCCATTGCATTGTTTCTGGTACAGCAGAAGCTTCCGCTCAAAAGGCAAAAAAGGCAATGGCGGTGGCGGCGCCACCTACGGTTTCAGCTGGTGGTGTACGGAGTTCAGTGAGATCTCTGGATTAGATTAGTGCTGAATTTTCCAAGTACGGGGCGAGCAGTGATGGTCTGGAGCTTGTGGTGCCCCAGGGTCACGAGAGGGCTACTTCTTCTCGCTCAGGCTATTACACCACCTATTTCGTGCAAATCAAGGCGGGGTTGAGATCTTTCCTCCCTGCTTTTTACCGAGAGGTCTTCAAGGCATGCTTGCTTTGTCCGAGCCAACTTTCCCCAAACGGATGGTCGGCTTTGGCAGAGTTTGTCTTTATCTGTTCGGCCTACGGGTATCGCTGCACGGTGGACAGGTTCTTTGGGGCCTTCGATTTAGTGAGCTCGTCGTCGCCAAGCTCTTTTATACTTTCACTATGCGAAAGTCAATGAAGAGAATTCTTCACGACCTCTCGGGATCCCACATCAGCTGGAAGAAAAAGTTTTTCTTCGTCCTTCCTATCGTAGCGGGTCTTTTGGATGACGTTCTGATGGAGTGGAACCAAGATCCCCGAATTCCTGCTAACTTGGACCATGGAAAGGCCAAAGGGGTTCTTTACCAGAAGTGTGGCCTAAAAGACCTACTGGCTTCGGAGTCGTCGATGGGAAACAACCGCCCTAAAATCAGTAAGTGTTTTTGTAGGTTTTTCTTCCTTTTGTTGAATAGGAATCTCAATTCTCCAGGGACTATCATGGAGACGCTGAGGTGCGATGCTCCCCCCCCCCCCCCCCCCCACGCCCTTCCAAGAAAAAGAAAAAGAAAGCCATTGCTCCCAAGCCTCGGAGGACAGGTGGGTCGGCGACTTCTGTTGCCTCGACGAACGAGCCTTCTAAGGAAGAGTGCTTCGGTCGAGGCCCCTTCTCACATGAGTCGATCAAACGAGAGGGAGGTTGGTCTGGTAAGAAGGAAGCGACGATGGGAACAGGCCGAGGTCTCCTCTCAGAACAAGGTGATCTTACTTTAGGATTTCGAGGACTAGTTCTCAGCCCCCGGCCGCAAGAACGGACTCAGTAGCTGAGAGGTCTTCTTCGCCACTTCCCAAGCGTCAAGAGATGGGACCTTTGGATTTCCAGGTCGTCCCTACTTAGGAAGCCAAAACTTGGGGTCAAATTACTTTTCCTCCAGTGAAATCGCTTTTGAGAAGTGCTGCGAGCTTAGGAGCTCAAACTGTGGGTTTTGCCGACGAGTTGGCTCGTCTTAGTGCTTCTCCGACGCCTTCCGTGCTTGATGCCTAGGAGTTGGGCTTGGTTGCACAATTGTGTGCGACCTTGGTAAGTGATGTTGTTGTGAATATGCTTTATTTCTTCTCGCGTTTCTTTTACTGACGTTTGTCTCTTCTGACAGGCCTCTGTAGGAGTGTGAGGTTTGTCTCAGTTATACGAGGAGGCTGCCCGAGAGAAGGATGACCTGAAGGGATCAGAGAAACAGTTGAGAAAGCGTCTGGCGGCCTCGGAAAAGACAAGGGAAGCCTTGTCCAAGAGGGAGGCTGAGTTGGTCAGAAAGCTCGAGGACTCTGAGAAGCTGGTGACTTTGCTTCGGGGGCTTATGGAGAAGACCATAATGGACCAAGATGTACGTCTAGCTGCTCACAAGAGGGAGATAAAAGAGCGGCTCGACCCCTTGTTCGAGTCTCACCTTTTGTGGGGTTTCCAAGCTTGCCGAAAAATTGGCATTGCGAAGAACTTCTTTCGCTCAGAGGTTGATCCCCTGAGACTGTCCTCGACCCAGATGTTCTGTCTGGAGAAGCCGGAGGATACTCTGAATCTCCTTTTTGGCCGTAGTGCGGCTGTGCGAAGCTCTCCTGCCCCTTCCACTATAGCAGGCCCCAGCCACACTCCTTAGACGTAGATAGTTGTAGGGAGTTCTGCGGCCGTGTTGGCCTAAGATTGTTTAGACTGTTTTTTTGTTTTTCCTTTTCTGGGGTTGTACCGGGTCGTCCCTGCCCGGAATGAATGAATTTTTTTTTGTAATTCTCCATATGTGCTTTCTTTGCGCTTTCCTATGCCTAACCCTTCGAGAGGGTTTTGCTTTTGTAGTGCTCAATTTTTCTGCACTTACCACGACCATACGGTTTTTGAGTTTGCTATAAGTATATGTGGTCGTCGGAGCTCGTGGTTACCATGGTACTATTTTATACGACCTGTATGAGGGTATTCCATTTTTGCGGGGGTATCGTTCGAGCTCACCCTTTACGGGCCTCGGAAAATCACAATGGGTACCAGGCATTCACTCCGACAATTGATCTGTACCTAGAGAATTTTCAAAACTTTCAAGTTGCCCTTGTGGTCATGGTAGGCGTCTTCAGATAGAGGGTAGTCGGGCTTCGACGACTGACGGGGTAGTCGTGGATTTGAATTGGCCTGCCTTTTCATCTCCCAACTATCCACCTTGGGAAGAGGTGCCTCATTTATTGTGAAAGGACGTGGGGAATTGGTGCGCCGATCTAGCTCCCTTATGGTGACGTCTCACATGCTAGCGTTACAGTGATTCGGAGTATGTGGCGATTCATCTAGGTCATGAGTGGGGAGTCAAATGGTCCCACCTTTTAAACCGAGGGCGTAGAAGCGAGATAACTCGGGATATGAACCGTCTCTTCCCGCCTATATAAACTTAGCCAGCTCCGTCCTTTTCTTCATCACTTCCAAACACATCTTTCCTTTGTGAAAATATTTCTTTCTTTATTTCTTTCTCAATAATGGTTTCTCAGGCAACCACCTTGTTTTCCAGCGATGAGGAGTCTCGTGACTCTTCTGTTTCTCGTCCTCCCCTACAATGGAGTAGCGCTTCCACTGCTCGCCGTAATCGGCGAAGGAGGGCAGCACATTCCTCCATCGTTCGTTCAGACTCACGGCGGCGAGAGTGAGGTGGTGACACTGTCGTTCTACAGGTGACGACGGCAGATCGTGTTTGTGAGGTTTTCGACCGTCGGGCTCCTTATCATAACTCAAACGAGGGCGTCATATTCCAGAGCGAGCACCTGGACCCAAAGCGCATGACTGGTAGGCTTAGGGTTGGATCCATGCCCTCCGTGATGAATATAGTTGAGGTCGGCTCTTTACTGGCAGAGTATAACATTCCTCTTGAGTATTTTCACATCATCATCCCCTTGGAGACTCATAGGGCTTTCGACCCTCCCGAGGGTCATATGATGGTGTATGCGGAGCAAATTCGTTGCGGACTTCGCTACTTCTTCCATCCAATTGTGAGAAAGCTCTTTGAGTTCTGGCAATTGTACCCGAGCCAACTGACTCTGGCTTCTTACTGCCAACTGGTGGGTTTCATTCTTTGCTGCCATCTGTTGGACTTTCTCTGTACTCCAGCAACTGTAGCGGGGGCGTTAAAGCTACGGGCCACCATGGTTGGCTCGCCTTTCTTTTTGCTCTTGGTGCAGAATAGCAAGAGAGTGTTTCTGACTGCTGCGACCAATGGTCCTACAAGCAATGGGGATTGGCGTCGGAGATACTTTTTCATGGCTTGCCTGGAAGAGTCGTCGACCCTTTGGGAATGTGTGCCCCATATTTTGGGGTTGGTTATGTTTACCCATCCCCATCGATAGCTTCAAATGCTGCTTCCTATTTGGAGGAGAGGGTTCTTTTTTACGGCATCTACGATGTGTCGTCAATGCAGAACAACCCCATGGTTTTGCTCCTAGCCGGTCTCTAGGACGGATGGGTGGAGGAACGCCGTGAGCCGCTAACGTTTCGACAATACTTGGAGTTTCGTAAGTGCCTTTAAGTGTTTTTTTTGTAAAAAAATTTTGAACGTTCCTCGAAACCATTGTCCGAGTATATAGAGTATACTTCTTTTTTCTTTTTTTATTAACCCTTAATGATGTTGGTCTGTAGGTGCAGAGATGGCGTCCCATGCTCCTCAACCCTTTAGAGGTGACATGCTAGCCTTATCCGATGGTGGTTCGGACTTGTCTAGGTTGGAGGATCAGGACGTGATCGCCTCTTTAGAGTCTGTTGAGCCCTCGGAGTCTCTAGACAACATGTACTGCCCCAAGGCTCCGGAAAGCCGATCTGTTGTTGATGCGTATGTTGTGATGCCGGATGCTGACGAGGGTGTTAGCTCCAAAGGTATGCCTCAACCAATGGACCCCGTTATGGCTAAACACTTTACCTCATTTTTTATACCTCCGTTTGGCACAAAGCTTGACTTTGGGCCCTTGACAACAACTCGTTTAATATGACAGACAAGGCGCATGCTGTTGGTGGTCCCTCGAAGAAGAGGGAGGGGGTCGAGATGTAGGCGCGTCTTCCTCAAGAAGGGATAAGGGGAGAGGGGTGATTGAGCCCTTCCCCGCTGTAAAGGATTGCCGCTCTGAGTCCTTCCCTAAGAAGAGAAAGTTTAAGCTCAACCCAGAGGAGGAAGAGTTTCTTCGAACTCCTGCAGTGCCTTGGGGGATCACTATAGGTCTTTTGTCAGCGGAATCTTGAATCGCGATGATTATGAGATCATAGGAGATTACGGTGATGTCGCTCTGTGGGAGCATTTTTGTCAAAGTATCTGCGAGGTAACACCCCCCTTTTATTCTTTATTTGGCATGTGCTTTTCTTGTAACAGTCATTGGGCTCACGACTTGTTTGTGTTTTGCAGCTTACTGTGCTTGGAGGTGCGCTTGGCACGTATAGGGCCAGCCCTAGTGTCCTAAAGGCTGTGGTGGTGGAGCGTAATGCTCTCCGAGCCCCGCTTAGGCATGCTTGTGAAGAGAATGCATCGTTGGAGGCTACCTTAAAGGAGACTTGAGGGCACATGGCGGAGTTGAGAGCGTCTTCGAATTGGGACTTGGGGAACTTGAATGGTTGCCTGAAGGAGGTTGTAGCCAAGTCCGATGCTAAGGCCACGAGGTGGGAGCAGAGGGCTAAAGAAGCCCCCCGGATTGCAAATGAGGTCAACCCGCTTCGGGAGAAACAAGATCGATTAGCTTGCCAACTCGAGGATACAAGGAGAGAGCTTCAGGTGGGTGTTGCCAGTGCTCGCTTTGACCCGGCCGGGGAAACCATATTCTGGCATCCGAGACGAGAGACCTTGTCAGGATCGGATATGGGATGGAAGTGCCTCATTTGTTTCTCTCTTCGCGTCCCCCGTGGGTTAGTACTTCCCAAGTTGGAGTTCTTTCCACCTCATCTGGTGCTGCCTCTTCGGACCCTCGTACGGCCCCTTCCGAAGTGTTGATGATGCCTGACCCGACAAAGCTATCTGTTGAAGAGCGTCGGGTCTGGATCAAGGTCAGAAAGCGCCCTGCAAAGGAGTAGTCATAGCCGGGCATTGCCCTTGTTTCTTTTTATGTGTCGTTATGGGCGTGACATAGCCGTTTAGGGCGTGACGTAGCTGCTTTGTATGGGCATTTCTTTTTGTTTTGCCGCTATGTATGGGCGAAGTCCCCTCAATTCTTGTTTTTATTTTGTTGGTCATTTTAGACCTGTTAATGGAAGATTACCTTTTGGGCTCTTTGTGAGTCGTAAGACTGAAATTTTTATCGAACGTAGTTATTTATTACCGATGGTATGTTTGCTTATTCACGGGTATAACCGCTGAGTCAAAATACAAGCATACTAACTACATAAGCAAAATTGAGTCGCCGCAAGGGGTCTACTACAGGGCGCCTTTTAAAGGTAATACTTTAGGAGGTTAAGGCTGTTCCAAGCTCGTGTGAGCTCTTGGCCATTCTCGTCCTTAAGTAGATAGGTGGCAGGTCCGAGGATCTTAGAGATCTGATAGGGGCCTTCCTATTTTGGATCCAACTTTCTGACGTTCTTGGAGGCCTCTTCCTTTTTAAGGACGAGGTCCCCGACTTGGAACGAACGAGGTCGAACATTGGTGTTGTAGTACTTGGCCATGCGGGCCTTGTAAAATTCCGCATGGGTAGCAGCTCTTATTCTCTTTTCTTCCAAGAGGTCTAGGGCTAGGGCGAGGTCAACATTGTTTTGGGCTTCCTCGTATTCCTGGACCCATAGGCTTTGTTTGACTGAAAATAAGGCTGTAGGGGGTTTCACCCGTCGCAGCTCGTGGGGTAGTATGATAGGCCCACAGTACACCGGGGACTTCTTTGACCCACTTCGACTGATATTGGTCAAGACGAGCTTTTAACATTTTGAGGAGGGTATTGTTGGTTACCTCTACTTGGTCGTTTCCTTGGGGGTATCCGACCCCTGTGAAGCGGTGTCTGATTCCCCATTTGTCGCACCATTTTCTGACGAGGTCGTTGCGAAACGGAAACCCGTTGTCACTCACCAACTGTTGGGGGACTCCAAAATTGAGTCAAGATATTTCTCCAAAGGAAGTTTATCACCACTTGGCTGGTGATTTTAGAAAGGGGTTCCGCTTCGACCCACTTGGTAAAGTAGTCGACTGCTACTAGTAGGAACTTCTTTTGCCCCCTATCGGGGACCATGGGTCCTAAGATGTCGATTCCTCATCGGGCGAACGAATAAGGGACGTTGTCGGGTTCCCATGGGGTGGCAGGCCGGTGCCTCATGGGGGCGTGCAGCTGACATTTTTGACACTTTCGGGCGTAACTTTTGCAATCTGCTGCCATGATGGGCCAGTAATACCCTTGGCGGATAATTTTGGCGTCCATGCTTCTTCCGCCGGAGTGATTACCACATCATCCATCGTGAATCTCTTTCAGGATTAATTGTGCATCTTGCTTGTTTACACATCGGGAGGTCGGATAGGACCACGACCTTCGGAATAGAACCCCGCTCTGTATGTAATATCGGGTAGTACGCCGATACACGACACGTTGCTTGGCTCGATCGTGAGAAAATCTTCTGGGGTTCCTGATGACGTCGATGATCTTAGAAATCCAGTCCTCCTCAATGGGGGCTATCATTTGAACCTCCTCGCCTTGGGTCTGCCTTTTAGGCCTTGGGGTTGAGAAGAAGGTTATCCTCCGATGCTGATGGTTTGGGCCTGGCTGGCCATCTTAGATAGGGCGTCAACATCTTGATTCTCTGATCTTGGAATCTTCTTGATCGAGAATTCTTGGAACATGGTCGTTCCTGCCATGACTGCTTCCAAACATTTCTTCATGTTCTCCTCTAGAGCCTCGTAGGTTCCATGGATCTGTTGAACCACGAGTTGTGAGTCATTGTACACCAATATCCTTCGTATTTTTGCCTCGTTAGCTAGGCGCATTCCTAATAAGAGGGCTTATGTTCAGCCTCGTTATTAGAAATAAGGCACTCGAGACGTACGGTGAATTCCAAGACGGTCTCTAGCTCGTCTGAAGCTATTTTCCTGAAGATTATGCCTACTCCCCCATGGGTATTAGTGGAGGATCCGTCAATATATAGGTGCCACAGAGGTTCCGGCTCGTCCTCTTCACGCTCCTCGTGCATTTCAGTGATGAAATCGGCCAACACTTGGGGCTTGATCGCGGGTCGGGGGAATACATAATATCAAATTCTCCTAATTCGATGGCCCACTTGATCATTCGTCTTGACACCTCTGGGTTATTGAGGATAGTTCAAAAAGGATGCTTAGTAAGGACGGTGATTGACGGGCTAGGAAGTAGCCTCTGAGCTTTCGAGCTGCAGAAACGAGGGCTAACCCGACCTTTTCTATGCGGGAGTATCGGGTCTCGGCATCGAATAGGGTTTTGCTAACATAATACACATGCAGATGTTCCCTTCCTTCTACTCGGACCAGAACTGCGCTAACTGAATCTCTTCCCACGACTAGGTACAGGAAGAGCATTTCTTTGGGGACGAGTTTTACCAAAAGGGGCAGATGGACCAAATATTCTTTCAGCGTTTTGAAGGCTTCTTCGCATTGGTCGGTCCACTGAAAATCCTATATATTCCTGAGAATTTAAAGAAGGGAAGGCCTTTCTTGGAAGAGCGAGAAATAAATCTGCTTAGTGAGGCCATCCTGCATGTTAGCTTATGGACGTCTCGCACGGTTTTCGGCAATTCCATGGCGAGTATGGCTTCAGCTTTTTCCGGGTTAACATCGATCCCCTTCTGGGTGAACATGTACCCTAGAAACTTTCCCCCTTGGATACCGAATGAGCATTTTCAAGGGTTAATCTTCATTCTGAATTTTTCCATTATCTCGAAGGCTCGAGCGAGGTCGCGAGCGTGGTTTTTCTCCCACTGGCTTTTTATGATCATGTCATCGACGTAGACCTCCTTGGTGTCACCGATTGGCCCCTCGAACATGAGGTTGACCAGTCTTTGATATGTGGCTTCGGCGTTCTTGAGGCTGAACGGCATGACTAGGTAGCAAAAGGTACCGATAACTGTGATAAAGCTAGTCTTTTCCTGGTCGTGGCTTGCCATCGAAATCTGAATGTATCCTTGGTCCCCATCCATGGTGGATAAGAGGGCGCAGCCAGCAGTGGAATCGACTAACATGTCGATGCTTGGTAAAGGATAACAATCCTTTGGACATGCGCTATTGAGGTCGGTGAAGTCAACACACATACGCCACAAGCCTTCTATTTTTGGGACCATGACCACGTTGTCCAGCCATTCGGGGTACCTGACTTCACAGATCTGTTGGAGGTTTATGAGCCATTAGACCTCGGCTCGGATCACTTTATTTTGCTCTGGCCTCATGTTTCTCTTTCGCTGTTGGACGGACTTGGCTGTAGGATACATATTGAGCTCGTGCACACATATTTCTTGGCTGATTCGCCCAGAGGAGGTGGTGGAAGGACCTGAGGGTGGAAACGATGGCCTTTTCAACATCTTCTCCGACTTGGGTGCCAATTTTCATAATTTTTCCATCGCCGCCTTCCACTAATTATATCATTTTGAGCTCTTCAACATTAACTGAACTTTCTGTGTCCACGAGTACTCTCCTGACTTCGGTCCCCAATATGGTAGCCGTGACTACAAGGGGGTCTTCGTGGGGGTACACGATTCCCAGGAGATCCTCGGGGCCGAAGGAGATAACTGGTTGGTTAGCTGCCTTAGTGGCGAAGACTTCTAACTTGTTGTCCGTATTGTGGGCCTTCCGTATATAGTTTCGCCTTTGCTCGAGAGTTATGGACAGCACTCCACCTTCGATCATATTCACGGTGCGACCCATAGAGGCATTATCGCGGTACTTACGAGGTGGTAGAGGAAGCTACTCCTGCTCGGTGAACTCTGAATCATCGTCCTGGTCGGGTGATTCTGACCTCTGTTTCTTTTTCTTGGGCGCCTCTTCACGCCCTTTTTTTCTTACGGGGTCGCGCTCATCGGACATCACGTACTTGTCCAAGTAGCCCAGCTTCAGGAGCCTCGCTATCTCCCTTTGGAGGTGGACGCAGTCGTTTGTCAGATGCTCGTACGTTCGATGGTACGTGTAGAACTTTCCTATATGCTTGAGTCTCTAGGCGTCCCTCGCAGCCCAAGGCCATTTGAAGTAGCATTCTTCCCCCACGATGGTCATGATTTCTACGGGGGATACCATCATGCTCAGCAAGGGTACTGGGTCCAGTTCTTTCTTGGCCCTTTGCTTCTAGCCTCAATCCTTGTCTTCGCGTTTTTCTTTCCCCTTGGCCATGGCCCTCCATTTTTATGAAGGATTGTGACTTTTGCAACAGGTCTTCCAGGTTGATCGCGCGATTGATTATGAGGTAATTGACGAAGTCCCCTGGGAGAAATCCTCGTATGATGGTATCAGAGAGCACTCCTGGGTCGAATCGAACCACTTCCCCTACTGCATGAGAGAATCAACGCATGTAGTCCCGAAGGGGTTTGTCCGCATTCTGTCGGACGTTGAACAGGTGACCACAAGTCTTTTGGAAGACCCCATTGCACACAAACTACCTTACAAACATCTAGGTTAGCTGGTCGAAACTATGGACGGTACGCGGAGACAGATGAGAGAACCAGGATTAGGCCCTTACGGTGAGGGTTGTGCGGAAGATTCGGCACATGGCGTAGTCTGGGGCTGAAGACAAGTCCATGCATGTTAGGTACTGGCTGATGTGGTCAAGGGGATCATGACCAATGCTTTCTCCAGCGTAGCTCGAAAGTCCGGCAGGCTTCGTGGTCAGGGGGACCTGAGGTTCGGCAATAGCAGGCGCGAATGGCGACCCTTGATAGGCCGGTTCTTTCTCCAGGTTGAGATTGTGACGGAGTTATCACAATTCTCTATGCATTTGTTCCATCATGCCTCGTAACGGGGCATCGGGTATCGGCGAGCACCATCGTCTTGCTATGGGTTCTGGATAATATAGCTCATGGAGGTCGGGCACATTCCTCGCTGCCCTTTGCGGACGGGGTGGCCTGAGGGGCTCACCTCTTCGCGGCGCACCGACCGAGCTGGCAGTATCCGGTGAGGGTTGTCTTCCTCTTTGTCGTGGAGGGGAAGCTCGGGTATCCTTTTGCGACAGTTCGTCTAATCGAGCCCTAAGAGGTGGGGCCGATTGGCGACGTGGGGGGTTCCTCCTCTCCTCTGAGCGTTCCATGTCCCGACCTTGAGCATTCTCCGAGGCTGTGGCTCCTCGCCGATTGAACCGAACGAACATGTTGTGATACATGTCCAAGGGCACCTGTACGTAACCCATAGTGGGTCCCATTCTCGGAGGTACCTGTTTGTGGCCCGACGGTACAAGAGCTTCAGCTGCAGGAGGTGCCGGGACTTTAGAGGGGGCATCAGACCATCTGGTCGTGGGACCTCGTTTGGAGGGAGTGGAAGGCTCAGCTCCCTCTCTGTTTCATTGTCGTGATTCTCCATGGATTCGACTTCGGTGTGGGATTGTGATGACCGTGAGGATACTCGAACTGGTATTCTTCTAGCTCTTTTTCTGGGCATGCAACTTTCCTCGAGCTTTTCTCAGAGAAATTTTAAGGCGTTTCCACAGACGGCGCCATTTGGTGAGGGGATATCGTCTAGGCCCGTATAGTCGGGGTGTTTAGAGATATTGTTACTCAAGTATTTGTGTTCAAAACGCCAATCTCGAGCTTGAGGAAATGAAGCACAATATTCTTATTAAGGATTTTGAGTAAAGTACAAGGAGTCGTGTGGAGTGCACGAGTTAGAGCTAGAAAATGTGACAAATTCTAAGTAAAAGCAGAGTGTATGACAATGGAGAATATGGATGCTTTCTTCTGGAGTGGTTTAGTGTTTTTGTCCGAGTCTTTCTTGCGGAGTGAATAAGCTTGTGGATCGTGAAAGTGGCCTCCCCTCTTTGCTGAAAGTGAGGGCTATTTATAGTGTAAGCCCAACGGTCTTTGGCCAATGGGGGCCGGTCTTGCTGCTTTTGCTAGTTCCAATGGTGTAGGAGTCTTCTGCATTAATGGTTTTCGGGGACAATCTGAGCCAACGCATGCAGTCCGGTCTACACCAATCAATAGTCTGCACCAATGGTATTTGTTGCTTTCTCCCAATGAATGAATTGGACCAATTGGGGGATAGTCTCTCCTCGTTATTAGGCTAGTCGTGGCGTGGGGAGAGTTGGACCAATGGGGGATGGTCTTTCTCGTTATTAGGATACTCGTGACGTTGGGAGTGGTGATGACGAATAGTGCGGGTTTGTCGATTAGGGTCGTCTTTGCGGGTCTTTCTTTGTGAAGGAGACACGGGGCTATTCTTTGATCATGGACTGCTGATATGAGATTATGGTGGGTCTTTGATCGTGCCTTGCCTTTACTCGTGTCCTCAATGTTTATTTTGTGCTCCTATTTCTTTAATTTTGGCTAAGTGTTGGTGGTGGTTCCTCGGGCGTCTCGAGGGTCGTCGAAGGCTCCGAGGAGAGTTGCTTTTCGGGCTGGGGGGTTTCAGGGGATAGTTGTGGGTTCCCTGTTTTTAGATAGGCCCTGGGTCATTGGGGGGGGTCGTGTTTAAGCCTTTGTGACCACACCGTATTCCCTTAAAAAGTGTTGGTCGGATTCGGGGGTACCTTTCTCCGAGTGTTTGGACTGAGTACCCTTGATAGGTATTTTCTGGTCGTACTTGGGGGTATCGTCTACCTCTATCCAGGCGGAGGCGGGTCGTGGCCATTACGTAGCTTTTCGCAAGACCGTGGACAAGTTTTTGTAGGGTACCCGCTTTTCCGCCCTTCTCCGAGAGTGGGGCAGATTATGCATCATCACTTTCGATATTATCCTCGACATACTCTCGACATCACACCTGATATTGATAAGGCTATCCAGCCGGACCTCTACTTCGAGTGATTGGGGTTCCAGACCAAATTCATCCTAAATAGTGTTAGGAGACATAGTTTGAGATACGTTCTATTGTCAAATTAGTGGCATTAACGTATGAATTGATGTGAGAAATTACAAGATGGTTATTAAGATATCTTTGGCCGTATAACAACAAGACTCATTAATATTTTACAAAACATTAACTAATAAAGTTTCAATCGGTTGACCTACATGTGGAATGTTCAAATGAATAAGCAAAAACATAATATGACTACACGTATTAGTATCGTAATAATAATTTGTATAAGTAATATTTCTTACACATGAGGCGACCATTAATAGAATTAGTGGATTATTTATAAGAAAATATGGGATTAAGATATAAGAAAAAAAGAGATTGCGAGCAAAAAAGTGGATAGTAAAATTTGAGGAAAATATGAAGATAGAAATTAGAAGTTTCGATTGATGAACAGTGGAACAAGATTATTTAACAAAGCCAAAACTTAAACTGCATACAGCATACATGATGATATGATGCTCTCTCTCTCTCTCTCTCTCTCTCTCTCCTCTGTTAGAACTTAGAATTAGAAACAAGCCAAACTCAACTACTCCATTACACATTCACTTACTCACTCACACTCTCTCTCTCTCTCTCTCTCTCTTTCTGTGTGTGTGTGCGCAAGTACAGCTACGTGTATATTAATTATTATATTCCAAATAAATTTGCAGAAAGAAACAAGCATCTAGTATTATACCAGTAGTGATGAAAAAAGAGCTTCAACAACAACAATAATAATAATAATATATATAGATAAATGGCGTCGGAGGAGGAGGGTGAGGGTATGGCGAAGGGTGTATTGAAGAGGTACGAAGGGTTAGTGATGGTAAGGACAAAGGCAATAAAGGGGAAAGGGGCATGGTACTGGGTGCACTTGGAGCCCATTCTGGTGAACAAAGCAGTGAAGCTTCGTTGCTCCTTATGCGACGCCGTATTCTCCGCCTCAAACCCATCAAGAACTGCTTCCGAACATCTCAAAAGAGGGACATGTCCCAATTTCAACAACAACAACAACAATAACAACAACCCTTCCTCTTCTACTTCTCTTGTTGCTGTGGCCTCTTCCTCAAATACAACAAATACTAACAACAACCGTAACCATCGCAAACGCTCTACCATCTCCCCTACTCCCTTATCTATGCTTGACCCTTCTTCTTCTAGATTTACTGCTGCTGCTGCTGCTGCTGCTGCTACTTACCCACCACCAATAGTTACTACTGTTGTACCCCCACTCACTTCCATTGCCACTACTACTACTACTACTACTACTACTATTGCTCAATACACCAACACCAACACCACCACCACCAACAACAACAACAACCACCACCATCACCAGAATCAGCACTTGCTTTTGTTGTCTGGTGGTAAAGAGGATTTAAGTGCACTCGCTATGTTGGAAGAGAGTGTCAAGCGCTTGAAAACAAGTCCTAATTCCTCTCCTTTACCACCTACATTCCCCTTGTCTAAGCCTCAACTTGATACCGCTCTTGACTCTCTTGCCGATTGGCTCTACGACTCTTGTGGCTCTGTCTCCTTCTCTTCCCTTGACCATCCCAAGTTCAGAGCTTTTCTTAATCAAGTCGGCTTGCCGACCCTCTCTACTAGAGATTTCGCCGCCTCCCGCTTGGATGCTAAATACCACCAGGCTATGGCCCAATCCGACTCTAAAATCCGCGACGCTATGTTCTTTCAGATTGCCTCCCATGGTTGGAATGCTGCCCCTACCCCTGCCCCTGCCCCACAGAATTTCGTGCATTTGGCCGTTAATCTTCCCAACGGGACTAGTTTGTTTAGAAGGGCAGTTTTTACTACTGGTTATGTCCCCTCAAAGTACGCCGAAGAGATCTTGTGGGATACCATTACCGGGATTACTGGGAATACTACTACTACGCTGCACCAATGCGTTGGTATAGTTTCCGACAAGTTTAAAGGTAAGGCCTTGAAGAATTTAGAAAATCAGCACCCTTGGATGGTTAATCTTTGCTGTCAGTATCATGGTTTCAACAGCCTTGTTAAGGACTTTGGAAACCACCTCCCTTTGTTCAAAAGCGTCGCCGCCAATTGCTTGAAGCTAGCTAATTTCATCAACTCTAAGTCTCAAGTTCGCCATAGCTTTCACAAGTATCAATTGCAAGAATATGGGCACGCTGGTCTCTTGAGAGTACCCTTCCAATGTTATTATGAAAGGTGGTCGGATTTCGGTCAAGTTTATATGCCCTTGCTAGAGGACATACTGACCTCAGCACAAGCACTTCAGTTAGTATTGTTGGACGATTCCTTCAAACTGGTTTTAATGGAGGAACCCACTGCCAGAGAAATCGAAGAAATGACGAGGAACCCACGTTTTTGGAACGAATTAGAAGCAGTTCACTCTCTAGTTAAGTTAATCAAAGGCATGGCGCAAGAGATTGAGACGGAGAAGCCACGAGTCGCACAATGCTTGCCACTTTGGGAGCAACTTAAAATTAAAGTTAAGGATTGGTGTTCAAGATTTCATATCACGGAAGGACCCATAGAGAAGGTGATCCAAAGAAGATTCAAGAAGAACTATCATCCAGCTTGGGCAGCCGCATTTATACTTGATCCACTTTATCTAATTAGGGACACTAGTGGGAAATACCTACCGCCTTTCAAATGCTTGACACCAGAACAAGAAAAGGATGTGGATAAGCTCATAACTCGCCTAGTGTCAAGGGAAGAGGCTCACATTGCGGTTATGGAGCTTATGAAGTGGCGAACGGAAGGACTAGATCCGGTTTATGCTCAAGCTGTACAATTGAAGCAAAAGGATCCTAATACGGGGAAAATGAAGATTGCCAACCCTCAAAGCAGCAGACTTGTATGGGAAACCTACTTAACCGAGTTTAAGTCGTTGGGAAAGGTAGCAGTTAGGCTAATTTTTCTTCACGCAACTTCTTGCGGTTTTAAATGCAATTGGTCTTTACTGAGATGGGTTAGTGCTCACTCCCATTCAAGGGTGGGAATTGATAGGGCTCAAAAGCTGATATTTATATCTGCTCATTTGAAGATGGGAAAAAGAGAAGCGCTGAGTGATGGAGATAACGATGTTGAGCTTTTTGCCTTGGCAAATGGTGAGGACGATGTGCTCAATGAGGTTTTTGTAGATACGTCCTCTGTGTAAGATTTCCTTTTGCTTCCTCGTTGATGGGTTTTTTTTCCCTTTAATTCTTTCCACTACATGGTACTTTTGTATTTGCTCTAGGATATTTTAATGCAGAATTTGTGATAAACTCGTGAGGTATTTTCATCTCATGAGAGCAATGGGGGGGAATATTGTTGATTGTCTGTAACATGCCAGCTAAAGGGGAAGAGGTTGGAATATGAGAGCAAGTTATGTTGTTTCTCAGAAATTGAAATTCTCCCTGCAGAGAACAGTTCTGTTTCTCCGTTAACAGAACAATCAGTTTCGCTTGAAGAATTTCTGTGTATAACAAAATCAAATGGTTCTAGAAATGTGATTAAACATCCTTCCTTCTCGCATATTTCATAGGGGTACTATAATTTTTTCCTATCATTATTGTGTACAATGCGTCTTTGGAATTTGGATACATCTTTCATTCCACTAGAGTTCTGAATTCTTGAATTTGTGGTTATGTGCGCTTCTTTAGAGATGGAGGGTGCACAAAGGGATGTTTAAATTTTCCTCAGGCAATATCCAAAATATTCATTTTCCTCATGATTTGTTCATTTTCAAACAGATGGTGTGGACTAAAATATAACGGGAAATTAACTTTTTCTATTGCAGAAGCATTTGACACGGACAATGTTAAGCTGGTGAGACAGACATGAGGAAGTTTGTTTAGAATCAAAATGGCACACCGATACTTCAAGAGTTCGCCCAAGTTTGTTTGAATCAAAACAAGAAGCCAAGCCAGGTTTTGATCTGATATGCTCCTATAAATTTTGTTGAGGATCGATCATTTCGTTCAACGATGTTTGCTGCCATAGTGGAGCCCAGCCATTTGGTTAAAATTATATTTTGGTGACTTGTTCTTTAAACATTCCCCAATTAAACCTACTAGTTAGCTAAGCTAGCTCATGGAAAATCATTGGTAGATTGAATGATGATGCTTCCCTCCATCCCATGATCATTATAATAAAAAGTTTGTGAAAGTACCCGATAATGAAGCTGGCTGTCGGAATGAGAAGCAATGCAAGAGATGCTTGATGGTGATTTCATCATAATAACAAAGATGAATGGGATTTGTTTTGTTTCTTTTTTTGGGGGGAATGAAATGTATTGTCCTCTTCTTTATCATTTCGCTGTAACTAATGGGGAAAAAAATTTGTTTTGTCCATTAAGTTGGCTACCTCACCAAAAATGTCCATTATTTTGGCAGTCCACTAATTTTGTCCATTATGTTGGTATTTTTCTCCAATTTTGTCCAGTACCCCAAATTGCGGTGGTTTCCGGCGGAATTAGCTGATATGACCGCCGTTGACTGCCTAACTTCTATTTTGACCCCCAAAAAAATAAAATTAAAGCTTTTTTCCACCTGGATATGCCACATGTATTAAAAAAATCTTGCAATTTTATTAATGGACTGGATTTGCAGTTTAATTAATTATTAAGGACTGATATGCAATTTTATCATCTTCTTCATCAAACAACAACTCCACCGCCGATTTAGTCGAGTCCGCACCCACGAGAAGTTGCTCGACGCTACAATTCGTCGCCGGAGTTTAGGGAATAGAAAGAGACGGAGGCGGCCCCCACCGTCGCCGCCCCTATTGAGGCGATTGTATTCATCCACCATCTTCTCGAGAGCTTTGAGGGCGGAGGAGGGTCGGCGTCGTAGGAGTCGGTCCGGCGAGAACGGAGAGAGCGGCATGGTTGGGGTGGCTCGATGCGCCGCCTTATTGTTGGCGGAAATAGATTTTGACCTGCGTTGACGCACGGTCCACTCGAGTGGTTTGACCGCCGGCGGCAGTGGCGGCGGAGGTGGCGGGGTGTGGTAGATTCGTACGAGAAGCTCAACCACCATGGCGTCGTCGGTCATGGCGAATTTGACCCAGTCTTCATCGGCGATAGTCATTGGAGAGAGAGAGAAAAGAAAAGGGTTTGGAGATATGGGAATGGTGGTGGCAAAGGGCAAATGAAAATCAAAAGGGAGGAGTCGACGGAATCCGGCTTGGGGGTGGTGGCGGAGAGCGGTGGTTGTGATGGTGGTCGGGCGACGAGCCTCCATTAGAGAGAGAAAGTGAGGGAGGAGAGAGAGAGGGTGAGGAAATAGAAATTAAATTTTTTTCTTTTTTTTATATAGGTGGCATATTCAATTGGAAAAAAAATAAAAAATTTATTTTTTTAGGGTCAAAATTAAGGCGGGGTAGTCAACGGCGGCAATATCAGCTAATTCCGCCGGAAACCACCGCAATTTGGGGTACTGGACAAAATTGGAGAAAAATACCAACATAATGGACACAATTAGTGGACTGCCAAAATAATGGACATTTTTGGTGAGGTAGCCAACTTAATGGACAAAACAAATTTTTTTCCCTAACTAATGGTCATAATTTAGTACAAATTTGTCATGGCTCTCTTACTCAACGGGCTTGCAAGTAATGTAAAGCTTTTTCAAAATATTTTCCTTTTAATATTAATTTCGACGATGATTTTTTCAGTCTACTTCAGTAGTGATTAGAGTCGGAAAGAACTATACATCTATGTTACTGTAGGTAGTCTCGGAGTACAATGTTTTACCTGTTCCATTAGTTAGATATCAATTATAATAGCAAAGCATATATTGTTAATCAATAATAAAACCATATATGGGCTCAAAGATTTGAATTTCAGGGACTTCGCAAGTAACTTATTTGGTACAAATCATTTTAGGAGCTTTACATAAATTGTATTCCTTTTACAATTTAATGTAATTTGTCTTGGGCACAGCCTCGGATGCACATTATACTATCGTGACCTTCTTCTTTTTTCTAAAATAGAGTACACGTACAGTACAGATGTCATTATTGTTGTGAGTTATTTCTTTTTCTTCAATGACAGATTTTCACCACGTAGTCATCCTCCACCAACATCACACACTGGAAGTTGAAATCATGAAATCAATTAGTGGTCATCTTTTGGGTGGTGTTGTAAGAGAATAGAAAAAGCAGAATAACCTTTGGCTTTATTTCATCTAATTACTCGTTTTAGTGGAGAGACAGAAATTCTTGTCGGCAGGAATTAGTTACATTGAGTAGTGTCAACACTGACAAGGCCTCGGTAACACTGACTGCTTACCAACTCTATATTAAAAACAAAGTATAATTTAAAGTTCTGAATTTCTCATTTCAAGTGGCTCTACGATTTGATTTTACCATCAACTATAAATTAAAAACAATATAATTTAAAGCTCTGAATTTCCCTTTTTCAAGTGGTTCCACCTTTTAGTTTTTACCTGTATGTTTATGCTTCATTATATTCCACTTATAAGAGGGCAACGATAAAGTAGCTACAATGATTAAGGTAGGACGACAGCCATCTTTTTTGCAAGTATCTTTATCCGTCCAGATGCCACTAAAAAGTTTTGCCCAAGGTGAAAATAATATATATATTTAATTTGACAATAGATCGTATATATATAACGAGGTGGATATTATCATATTACAGGGGTGGTACAACGATTCTAGATCTACTTCGACTAAGGCTAGTGCTAAGTAGGCTTGGTCCAGAACATCTCGAATTGACGTTAGATGCTCTGCTGGATGTCGAAGATATATCAAATGTGACGTCGAAAACGATATCGGGGATGATATCGGAGGCCGTCTACGTCGAACATGATGTCTTGGGCTCTTGGCTAGTGACGTCGGATACGATGTAGAAGGGTATATCAGTGATATATATTGAAGATATATTTCGATATATATTGGGTGCTATATCGAATATACTCGATATCGGTGTACAATAACTTAGGATAATTAAATCTTACCTTGATTAGCGGGATGAGGGTATTTATAGGCCTCGGGAAGCAAGGACTGCACACGAGATAAACGCGTGCATTGTACCATATCGAATGTCATATTCGATATGTATGTTGGGGATGACCCCCGATATAGGTAAAATATGGGCCAGCCCAATACGAGAAATATCCATATCAATATTAATTTGACAATAGATCGTATTTTAAGTACGAAACCCGAGGTTACAAGTGTCTGGCTACGGTTATATTAAAAACTATGTCTCTTATCGCTAATACTAGCTCAAGGATTAGGTCTCACAACTGATGTCGAAGATGACGTCGAATGTGACCTTGAGGATGATGTCGAGGGTGATATCGAGGATGATGTCGAAAACTACGTTGGGGACGGACCTCGACGGTAGTATCGAAGGTGAACGTCGAAGGTGATCATATATGCAATATTGGAAGTGATGTCGGGAGTAGGTCGGAGGTGATATCGAATATGGATATTCGATACCAGCAGGTTAATTAGGTAGTAAAAATGTCCGTGTCTCGGGATGCGGGGCGTGGATATTTATGGATTTTCACCATGTACTGTATCGAATGCTATATTCGATATATAGAGGTATATCGGGTTCCATCCCCGATATAGATGACCATGGTCCTGGCCCATGGGCCTGCCCAAATACGGAAATCTCCCATATCATGTAGTCCCCTAGTTTAGGAGTTATCATGTGAATGATAATCCGTAACCTCAATTCATAGGTTCTTATATCGTTCGGGGGTACCCACAACTCCCCCAAGTTTTCGACTTATTCGAACAAGAAATTTGTTAGTGAAAATAGAGCTTTAATACTCCCTCATTTCCTAGACAATTTTGTAAAGTGGAAAGTCGAAAATTTGTCCATATCCGGTACACATCGAATTTGTGTTTCGATATACCCCAGATGTCGAAAGCATTAACTGCTCGCCAGACCCAGTCGTTTTATTCTATAAACTGGTCCATCCTCATTTGTTAGCTTGCGATTACTCTACTGTGGATCTCTTGTCGTTTTGCGAGCCGAATATCAAATTTTTATATCGAACTTTCTCTAGTATGTCGGGTCTCATATTTGATATCCAAATTCAATAATTTCTTTGATGTCGATACTCAATATCGACAGTCAAAAATTACGCCTTCGATATGGGAATTCGATATAGATTTTCCTATGTCGACCCCCGATATCGACATGCTATGTTAATTTTTCCGTTATTTTCATTATGCACTGTTAGAGTTGCTCTAAACATTTCTTTCCCTATAATGTGAGAAATGGTGCGTATTAAAATTTGTCCCATAGAAAACATGTTGTTTGTCCGCGCCACTATGTGCCGGGTGCTCGTGAGGAGGCACCTCCGAACCAAATCTATTTGGGGTTAACCCACACGCGGCAATGAATGTGCCAAGCGAGCCTCAACATGTTGAAGCACTCGATGATGGCCTCATGCGGGTCCCCAGTATAGATGAAGAAGTCAAGATCTCGCGCGTGCGTTTATATGAACAAAATTCTCGATTTTCTACTCGTTTCTTGATGGTTCGGCCAAGCCATGATGGTGGTAGCATTGTTGTTGGGACCCACTTAGACGTTGAAGAATGTCTGTCTTTAGAAGGGGAAAGGTTGCGTGACGTGGAGACATAGATTAAATCTCAGAGGAGGCTCGCAGCCAACCCTCCGAATGTTGTCGTAGCGCCGCTACCCCCTATGCTCCTCCCAATCATTGGCCCCCGAACGTTAGGGCTCGTTTCGAGAAGGAAATCTTTGGGAAGGAGGTCGATGAGAGTTCCCGTGGGACTACTTTGGACGGGGGTGTTGGCATAAAGGATGTTGATGATATCGTTGATGTTCCTTCCGTCAATGAGCGATTGTTACGCCAGTTATCCTGGCGTTGGAGGGGCTTTCGGACTTGAACCAGGGGAATTTGTTTGATCTCCTGATAGGGAGCCCGCTGCCGAAGAGCGCAGGTCGACCCGAGATGGAATGCCCCCATCCCCTGCCGCGGGTTATGCGACCCCTCATGCGTCTCAAAACCGTCGAGATAGGTCCTATCCTACGCGCGATGACGCCACTATGCAAGCCACTAGGAGGAATTACGATTTCCTTCGTGACCCTAATTATGACCTATCATCGTGACAGTGCTTGACGGCGAGATCTCAGAACTCACCGATTTGGAAGGCCAGGAGCTCAATTTCTCTCTTTGAGATGATGAAATAAGTGATTGTGAATCCATTTGAAAAAAAAGAGACAAGAGAGGGGTTTAATTATGAGCGAGAGACGGTGGAATTCTGGTGGAGGGGCCAAAAAAGTTTTTTTTTTTTCATATTTCTTATTATCTATAAAAATTTAATATCAAAGGGAAAAAAAAGTGTTGTGATAGTTCAAATGTATCACTTTTCATATTTTCAACATAAAACTAAGAAAAGTTGTCTGTTAAAAAAAATAGTAAGAAGGGTCTGTGTGTTATCTAATAAGAAATTATTATAATGTTTTTTGTAAAATTAAGTGGGCTTAAGGGCAAAAATGTCTCCTAAGGGCAAGGTGCTAAATGCTAATTATCAAATTATCACAAGAGGGTTTTTTACCAATTAAAATAACACATGATTTATTTATTTATTTATTTATTTATTTATTTTTGCCAATTAGTGATAAGAAGGGGAGTGATATATATTTGAATTGCATAATCTTTGAAAACACTGTTTCAATACACACCAACTTCCTTGAAAAAAATAACATTATGATTACAACTGATACATAATGAATGAATTATGTTCAACCCAAAGGAAATCAACTGAAAATTACGAAAGACATCTAAGCAAATAAAATGATAAATGAGATAAGTTTCGCTATGAAGATAAGTTCTTTGATTTTTCGAATCCTCTTTCCAAAATGAGCAGCCTGAAATCTTTTTGCTCAAAAACTATGTTACTACAAAAGCAATAGATGATCACCTACGGAGTTCTTTTGCTTTGACGCTAAGCAATTCTTCAGCTTTTCTCTTCTTGCATTCACCCACAATTCTCTTAATATATGCAATGTAGCCATCAACATTGAATTTCCTCTTGCACCCTGCATAATTCATATACCGTATTTTTCCAAAAACTGGTCGCTCTCGCCACCCCTGGATCATCAAACAACCAACATTATTAACTCTCCCCCAACTCAATTAACAACTATTAAAAATGCAATCTCAGAATTGGTTCTGAAGATGAGAAATGATTCCATGAGGTTTAGTCTAATTGCAGAAATTACTCCCTACCCTTTCCAGCAGACATTCCCTGAAAGCTTAAGAAAGCATGTGGAAGTAGTTATGTTTTATAAACTTCAAGGAGTGTCTCCATTTACTCAAACTTGTAAAATATTTTCAAGGTTCAAGGACTGTGTATTCTCGAAAAGTAGGATGCGTTAGAATAATTTAGATCAAACTTTGGGCTTCGTAAATATCGTAACCTATAGCTTACAAAACACTTGTGTATCATGTGATGTCTAACTTGGTTTTACGAGATTAAAGACAAACAGATGGAGTTGACCTGGTCATGCACTCCACATATTGACCACATGCAGCCAACATAACCATTTGGATCCCTGCCATCAATATGGTACTGCAATTGATGAAGAAAATTGAGAGGTTTTAATACCAATAGTAATAAGAATGTGGCATCAAGCAATTAAACCCATCAAAATTCAAGTGGTGACCTTATCATTTAAGTATATTGAAAAAGCAAGAGCCTCCTCAGGACGGCTAGTCCACTCCAGAATCTTCTTTGCCCAATACATCCTGCAGTTCAATTCTCATCTTCAAATGGATTTCACGTGTTCAAATGCAATATGGATTACAACAACAAAAACACAACAGCAGGATTATAATAGCATCAATTGCATTGTGTCCCTCTCTGCCGTCTGTTGACAATTTCACTGTGTAGAAGCTTATTATCATATTCAACCAACAAAGATTCAGTTTAATGACTAATGAATGACTCCACATTTCAAATTTGGAAGACAACACCCCAACCCCTGCAAATTTTACCTCATTATATTCTTGAAACCCGCCAAGTTTCAAGCACCATGCAAAATTTCAAAAAGACAATCAGTGTGAACACATATACTAATGTATGATTTCGAAAAGTGTACCCTTTTACTTTTAAGTTTGAGGACACCTACAAACTCTGATTATGACAGAAGTATGTTTCTACCTTACAACTAAGGACCGGATCGTCTACCAAGATAAACATGATAGCAATAGCATCACAGGACCCCAAAGGAGACATGAAAAGGATAATTCATATGCACAACAAAGAAACATTGGAGTAAAGAAAGATTGTAAACCCTGCATCACCATGCAAAGGGATTATATTCTTCATTAATTTCTATTGCAAATGGACTTGTTGAGTTATGACCGTCAGTACATTAGTCAGGGCATCAATTTTCCAGATATGTCAAAGCTCGCACCTATTACATTGAGTATAGTTAACCAAGGTAAATGGAAGTTTTTACCGTTTTATACTTAAACTACTTACATGTAAAACAGCCAGACTCGAAAAAAGGAAGAAGATTGCTTAAAGTCGCTACTTGCCTCATAAAACCGTGCATCTTTCCATAATGAACCAATTCCAACTGAGAGGCATTCCAAAGCTGAAAGGAACGATGAAGAGGTCACACAAACAAAGCTATAGTTAAGTTCCACATGCAATAAACTGAAGTAGGCAAGAGTTTAAATAATGTTATTACTAGGCACCAATTAAAAATTACAGAAAGATTACGTATTCTACAATAAAATCACATTGTTATGGTTGCTTACGGGATCTGCAGTTTGCGCCTTCTCCAATTGCTCCCTCCTATAAAGAGGGAACCATTTTCAAAGAAATAAGCTATCCAAGATAAATGAATTAATCGTCAGAACCACGTAGCTGACCAGGAATAAAAAAGATAAAAAATAATAACTTACGTATACAAATGTTCACGTTTATCAGAAGCATGGTCAATCAAGGTCTTACGAGCCCACTCCCAAGCACCTAGCAAAGAATCATAATGTGGCTGGTAGAGGCAGAAGTTATCAGCAAGTTCTCTACGGACAATCAATTCTTCCAGGAATGCATCAACAGCCTTCAGATCACACAGATGACATCAAAATTGCAGTGAATATAAAAGCATTATATCAATCTTTTCTTAGTCAAATTTAAGAGTTGTACAATTTATAATAGTAAAAATAATCCTCATTACTTAATGTAAACAACAGAATAAAAACATAAACTATTCCAGGATAAAGAGAATGGTAAACACAATATTATCCGGTGAAAAACTATAGCTATCAATCCGAGTTTAAGAGATATGACTAATATTTTAGTTAGTTAATTTACATACATAATTATTCCTAACATTAGAGGCCCCTATACAACAACTGAACAGTACTAATCAGCCCTGAGTATCCTATACCATCTAACAGTTCTTCCGATCTGATAATAAATTTATTTCATCCCAAGCCTTGACATATTGCCATGGAGCTCAGCGCAATTTGTACCTCTGGTGAAAACATCTGATAATTGACTCCGCAGATGGTATATCAGATATTAAGATTAGTCTTTATCAAGTGTGCATCTACTCATTAGGAGTCCTGCCATGCTGCACCACTTCGTGAATATCACAGTATACCTTCAAATACCGTTTCTAGTTGATTTTCTTAAAATACAATTTTCATAGACTACGAGACAGCCGTGGTCACGAGTTTACACTTGCTACTACATTCTCCTTATGGATATCAGTCATGTACTGTTGATTATAGATTTATACTATTCAGGAACATAAAACCTCTTCCGAGGAAAGGCTTCAGTGTATTCTCTACTGGTTAGTACCTCGAGTTTACTCCTCAGACATCACTAACAATAATATCAGCAACTTCCACCAAAGCATCAAACCCATAATTGTGTACTCCCGTTAGCAATAGTAGCAAAAGAGTCAATGTTAGACTGATCATACATAGAATTATTGAAACTAACAACAGGTTCATAAGGAGGGCATGACTTGCATCTGGAATTGTTTAAGGTTCGGAATGGCTCGATCTCATTTTCTTCGGGATCCTCGGAAAAACTGATGCAGTCACACTAAGTCATAATGTTGGAATCTTTGATTAGAGGATGCAGTAGATCTAGGT
This sequence comes from Linaria vulgaris, assembly GCA_948329865.1. Classification (NCBI taxonomy): domain Eukaryota; kingdom Viridiplantae; phylum Streptophyta; class Magnoliopsida; order Lamiales; family Plantaginaceae; genus Linaria; species Linaria vulgaris. The sequence continues at coordinate 66,689,526 of OX415250.1, forward strand.
TTATAAGAAGGCACAGTTCGAGTCTTGCCTAATGGTTTTGTGTTAGTAAACATGCATAGATCAACAGGTCAAAATATACTATCTGCCTTCAGATACTTTTCAATATACTAAAATGTAGTTACTCAATATATCTCAATATGTAGTTACTCATTTCTAAAAAGACTAGCACGGTTAGGCCTGCAATAGAGGAAAGCTCATCAAACCCTACAAAACATTATTCTTCAGATTCAGTGACAATCAACACAACTTCTACTTGATGAAATAGAGAGGAGAACAGTTCAGAAGAAGAGGTCCGTGAGAAGAAATAAGTTTAATTTGAGCATAAATGGGTAATTGCCTTCGCAACAAAGAAAAGAGATAGAGAAATAAATGTCTTGATTCACATGATTTGCTGCATGATATGAGATTTACTTCGCCAAGTGTAAGAATAGAGGATGAGTTGCCCCGTCAACTTTTACATGCTGGTAAAGTACCCTTTATGTTCTTCCAGAGGGTGTTTCATGCAAGGCAGATTTTGTTTGGGTAGGACTATCTATGCAACCTTCGTACAATCATCAATGAGGAAAACAAAACCATCAAGGCCCTGAGCATTTCAAGTTACAATTGTCACAAATATCAACTCTGAAACAATCACAATTTTAGAAATTCTTTGCTATTGTAAAAAGAGACTAAGGGTATTTTAAAAATAACATGCACCACACTAAAAATCACTAAGGGATCAAGTCGGGATCATTTTCAACGAAAGTAGACATGAACTGAATAAACACAGAAGGGCTAGAATCGTAAGATGACATGCAGAAATGTTATTCACAAGATGAACTAGTATATAATCAAGACAACTTGCTCCACGACTTGGATGCAATTTAAGTTGCAAGAAAGTAAAAGCTTGTTACTTTTCTCAGCATGTTTAATATTTCTATTCAAACAATGGTCTATTGAGAAATAAATTGCATAACAGATACGTCCTGTAAGCTTTTGAACAAAGACAAGACTCCTCTATTATTTTGGTACATCAAGCACATCCTCAAGAAAAATAGATGATTGATACACGTTGTACAATTGCCTATGTAGACATATGTTAAAACGCCTTTCCATTCAGAGGGGAGTACAAGTGCTGAACATTGCACGTAGTAGGAAATCTAATCAGTAAGCCCTGATTCTCTAATCCAACAGCGGTGAAAACAAAGGCATCCGACCCACAAAGAAAGAGACTAACCCGGAAGTGCAAATGAAAGGGAATTGCATTGATTCTAAACAAAGATGGTGCACCAGAAAGGTTCTCTGCTACTGTGACAGAGGAAACACAGTTATAGAAGGCTGCACCGAAAGAGCAGAAGGCAGAAAGCAAGCTTGTAATGGAGAACAACACCATCAGTGAATTATAAGAAAATTAACACCTAGGGTAGGCCATGATAACACTTTATAATATAATATCGTCTCTTATCTCTTAAAAACACTATTCTAGGAGGAGGGGAACAGCCCAACCATATTAGGAAGAATAACAGCGATCAATCTCCTGTATTAAAGGATACTAAGAATTCAGATCCTAATGACACTAGAAATGACACTAAAAATGAAATAAATGGAGACAGAAAGGAAAACTGAATAAACATAGACGACGACACAAGGACTTTTGTATGGTGCACAGACCTGGGGACAGCGGTCTCGAACTTTACGTGCCTCTAGCGCACAACGCTGGGCTGAAATCTGACCAAAGTGCAAATACGGAGAGAGGCCAGATAGTGCTTTGGGTTTCAAAGGATTATTCCTATCTGACGAGTAATTCTTCAATCTCATAGTCAAGAAGCCATTTAATAATTCTAATGCAGCCTCTTCACCAGGCTGACACCATTCAAGTTCAGGAACTTCTGCTCCTTGCCTGGTAGTTAATATTATTATTATTATTATTGTTAAGCTAAGCTGGTGCATATAGAAAGAAAGAAAGAAAGAATTGAAGGGTTGTTGTACTTGTTGTACCTACCTTACAACATCTGCAATGAGGGTATCCCAATCAATAGAAGGAGGAGTAGGGAGGGAAGATTCTGGCCATTTTTGGTTAGGAGGCAGGAGGTTTGGGAAATCTGTGAGATAGTCGGGAAGCTTTTTGTTAATCTTGGGCCTTATCGTCCTAGCACTGTATTCAAGCTTGTCGGAGGCAACCCAAACAGGCACTACATTGTGTGCATCAACTTCATGAATAGATAAGAGGAGGGAGGTTGTATCGTGGCGTATTTGTTCGTTCCATTGTCTGACCTCGCGTAGCGGGGAGAAGTCTGTTACCAAAAGGGAAGCCCCACATTGTTTAAGAAAACATGGGATGGTATCCACAGCTTCACCCTAATGTAATGTAATGTTCAGTAAAAGGGTTCACTCAATTAAAGAAGAAGAAGAAGAAGAAAAAAAACAAAACTTGCCTTCAAAAGGAAAAATGGGATATTGAGATGATGATGGAGATGAGAGGATAATGTTTTCAATCCTCTGAGCATAAAACCCAATTGACGGGCTTTGGCGCCTTTGAATTGGTTGAATAAATTGAAGGCTACGGCTAAAGGGACGTCACGTTGGTTCGCCTCATGGACCGCGTGGATCAATGCCCAGTTATCATTTACCCTTTGATCCCTAAACATCCAGTACACAACGGGCCCCACACCCTCCTCCTTACAAACCACCACCTTCTTCACCCGCCCCGCCATACAAGCACAACACATTACTACTACTTTCTTTCTTATTCTTATTTATTTCAAACACGAATAGAGAGAGAGTAAGTACTGAACAAGAAGAAGAACGAACGAACAAGGGTTTTCACCAAAAAATGGAGGGAACTCTCTCAGTTTGTGGGTTTAGAATCTGACACGTTGCACGCCTCTCCTCCTCCGCTTTCGCTACATCTCTCTCTCTTGCATTTGCAATTTTACAACAATAACTAGGATATGATATTATGATGATATCTTAATTCTCGAATAATTATTATATTTCGTGCTACAAATGGAATACAAATTATATTGCATAAACGAAAAACTTTAATCCAGCGACACATGAAACACCGATTCAATGTTCAGTTGTAGTTTAGTAGAAGATCGCTTACACACACACAAATTATCGAAATAAGCTTGAATCTAATACAAAATATGTTAATTTATAACACATACGAGTGAATAAGATTAACTTTGTCCGAAACCACCTATACAATCGACTAGGATACGCTGAGACGTTGTACAATAACCCTATTCTAAATATAAGATTAGTCTTGGTCCCTGTCTCATATGTTGAATATTGGATGATATCAGGTCTCGTGGATATCAGGTATGATATCGATGGTATTCGGATGTCGGAGGTGGTATGATATCAAACACTGGGAGATGTCGAATATATCTATATGAATCGAAACTATATGTATAACGGTTGTAAGGATGTCGAAATATATTGATATAAAATATGTATATTCGAGATATGTGTGTAGGTGACGTAGCAATTAATGAATCTGCCTTGATATGCGGAGTAGAGCTAGGGGAGGAAAAGGAAGGTTTATAAAAGAAAATAAGAGGGGGGGGGGGGGGGTACTACAAAGGGATCCGAGTGATGTACCCACTCATTCGGTCCAAGTAAAATAAAGACTAGCTATCTAAGGGGTTTCTAAGAATACCCCAAGAACTTAGCCGACTCAGCTAGATCCAATATATCAATTCTAACTAGCACTTTCCCACAAGAGCCATGACCGCCCGTGAGATAGGAGTATCTAGAAGTCACACCCAAAGTCGGAGTGTGCAATCCAAATACCCTCTCCCACATAGGGAGGCCAAGGCCTTTGTGAGATAAGCGCACTTCCTCGTAAGTGTGTACACCGCCCGTGAGAGTAAGATACTTAGAGGTCATGCCCAATGAGGGCGTATGCAATCCAAGCATCCTCTCCCACATAGGGAGGCATAGACAATTCCGAGCGAAGCAAGTGTGACCTAAGCTATTACAAAAAAGAGCGTGTCTCGAAGGCGGACACCTCGTAAAATAACCTAAACTAGTAGGGAAAACAAAGTTGTTCAACTTATTACAATAATGGTACCAAATAACTCTATCTATCGAAAACTTCCACACCGCTCTACTATCTCCATCCTTCATGTTTTCGGCTTAGGGGGCCGGAATGTAGGCCAACTAAGCTTGTCTTTCTCAATAAGGACCCGAACCTTTTGGCTAGCCAAGTTGCTCGGGTGTCGGCCATTGATGCGGAGAATGCATGCTTCATTGGCAAGTTGATCTGCCACTTGGTTGCCCTCCCTAAATGTATGATGCATGGACCCATTGATAAGAACCAAAAGGGTGCAGATCTCTTCAATTTGTCGAATAATCTTCCAAGGACCACCTCTCTTAGCATTCAAAATAGGTAAGGTAATAAGAGCATTCGTTTCGACATCCACATCGCGTACTCCAAGAGAATGACAATATTGGAGGCCTTGATGGATGGCTAAGAGCTTCGCTTCCACATTAGTCATAGGCTCCAATGCAATGTGGTAAATCCAAGCACAATTACCTAAGTGATCTCGAAGAACTCCACCACCACCGGCCATACCGGGATTCCCTTTCGAACTTCCATCCGTGTTAAGCTTCCATCGCCCTTCCCTCGGCTTCTTACACACAACCTCAATGGGGGGCTTGATATGGACTCTAGCAAGTTTGATATCCCACAAATCTACCACGTATTTAGAGCCTTGCCAAATTTTCTCCTCACACGGTTTGATGGTGAATAGGTCAAGGATATGGCGGATAACCCTATCAATAATGATTTTGGCATTCATCGGGATTCCATTATGCCTAGTCGCGTTTCTCGCCGTCCAAATGTACCATAATACCAAGATAGGAACAAGAATACGAATATGACCGAGGGGTGTGTGGTGTCTCGCTTTTATCCAATAAGCAATTAAATTGATCCAAGAAATAAAGACGGGTTGCTTAATATGGAAAATGCGGAAAAAGTAAGACCATACCTCTTGGGCAAGCGGGCTAGACCAAAATACGTGGTCCGTTGTCTCTTCATTCCGGCAACAATTGCATTGCGAGACAATCTCCATCTCCAAGCGTTTAGCAATCTTTTGATCCGTAGGTAGTAGATTTTGCACATATCGCCACGCAAAGAAGGATATATTTGGAAGGAGGAGACGGTGCCAAAGAAACCTATAGATACCGGATGGTCATAAGGATCACAAAGGGAGCGGCGTGCGGACTTAGTAGAGAAGAGGCCATTAGAATCAAGCTTCCAAAGAGGAGTATCTTCTCCTTCTTGCCAAGTGGGAAGTCCCACCACCCGAGCCACCTCATCATCGTCCAAAACCTCCTCAAGCTTCGCAATATCCCATTCACCGTTGGCCCAAAAGTCACAAATGTGCGATCGAGAGTTAATATGCGTCCCATCTCGGGGTTTAAGAGGGCCATCTTTCAACCATTGATCAACCCAAAAGAGAGATGAGCCATTCTTGATATTCCAAAATATATGAGGTTGAGCTTTAGTAGCCGATTTAGTCAATCGACGCCATCCTCTAGAATCCCACGTTTTGCTATCAAAGATAGGATCACGCGTAGCATACCTCTTCATCATGTATTGAGCCCATAAAGAGTCTTGCAAACGGAATCTCCACCAAAGCTTAATACCAAAAGCTTCCACCAAGCAAGTAAGAGAGGGAATATTAAGGCCTCCCATGGCGAACGGCTTGCATATTTTTTCCCAAATTTGCCAATGAAGCTTTCTTCTTTCCTCGTTAGAACCCCAAAGAAATCGCGCAAATATCTTCTCTAAGTGTTCAAGAGCGCAAGCCGGCGGAACAAGGATTTGACAAAGGTAGATCGGAATGGAACAAAGGACACTTTTGATGAGAGTGAGGCGGCCTCCAAAATTGAGAAATCCCAATTCCCAACCACTTATAAGACCACGGATTTGATCACTCCACATGTCAAAGTAAGATTATTTCATACGTCCACAGATAATAGGAGCACCAAGGTAAGTTATGGGAAATTCACCTTTCTCAAAGCCGGTAAGGTCGTGGATAGCCATATTGTCTAACCTTCCCTTGACAAATATAATGCAATCATCCGCATAAGCCAAGTGTGACACATCCATATTACCTCCGGTGTTGAGAAAGAGATTCAGATTGCACTCATAAAGTTGATTTAATCCTCTAGATAAGAATTCGGCGGCAATAATGAAGAGAGCGGGAGATATGGGGTCCCCTTGACGAACTCCATGCTTAGACTCGAAGAAGCCGTGGCATTCACCATTGACAAGCACGGTGAAGAAACAATTCTCAACGCAATTCTTAATGAGATCAATCCACTCCCGAGAGAAGCCAAACTTTATAAGGCATTGATATAAGAACCCCCAATCCAATCTATCATAAGCTTTCTCCATATCAAGTTTCACCACAAGATTATGCTCATCTCTTTTAGTATTGAGATTAGAAGCCAATTCTTGAGCGAGAAGGATATTATCACCAATAAGGCGACCTTTGACAAAACCACTTTGATTAAGAGAAACGATATTGGGTAAAAAGGAAGCTAACCGATCATTGAGGAGTTTGGAGATGATTTTGTAACTCACGTTGCAAAGGCTAATCGGTCTATATTCCTTCCACTCTTTGGGATCTTTCTTCTTCGGGATAAGCACAATGTTGGTCGCCTTGAAGATGCGAGGAAAGGTGGTGCCGTGAAAGAAATCCAAGACCGCTCAAGAATATCCTCTTTGATAATATCCCAACAAGATTGGTAAAAGTGAGCATTGAAACCATCCGGTCCCGCCACACTATCCGAGCTAAGGCCAAAAACAACATCTCTAACCTCTTCAAGATTCGGGGGCCGACAAAGCCACGTATTGTCACTCTCGGAAATAAGGGTGTGGATAAAATTGAGATTGTGGCAAGTGGGAATGTTAATATGAGAAGCAATGAGGTGTTCATAGTACCTCACAGCCGAGTTGCCAATCTCTTTTGGGTAGTCCACCAATGTACCATTCTCATGAATGCGGAAAATCTTGGCCTTAGCTTGCTTTTTCTTGGCCATGGCTTGAAAGAGCCTTGTGTTGCGCTCCCCTTCGATAGCCCATTTGCATCTCGCCCGTTGTTTCCAATATTTCGATTCCATAATGCGAGTGGTAGTAAATTCGGCATAGCACTTATTCACCAAGGATCGGGAAGTAGGCGTGGGGTATTGATCATGAAGGATTTCGGCTTGCTTGAGGTTATCTTCCTTCTCCTTAATGTTTTTAAAGATATTGCCGAAGGTGTTCCTATTCCAAGTTTTGAGCTCCTTTCTCAAGAGAATGAGTTTATCCCCAAGCTTGAACAACCCCACACAAGAAGTAGGTTGATTCCAACACTCCTCCACTTTCCCAAGAAAATCCTTGTGCTTGATCCACATGTTTTGAAACCGAAAAGGCCTTGGCTTCCGAGAAAGATCCCTCTCGAAATGAGTAAAGAGGGGATTATGATCCGAATGGAGTCTAGCCTTATGAACAATACGCGTGCTAGCAAAGGACGAACTCCAATCATAGTTGATGAGTGCTCGATCAATCCGAGTGCGAGTCCCATTGCTAGCCCAAGTGAAAGGTTTCCTTCATATCCGGTATCTTGCAATCCGCAATCATCAATACAATCATGGAATTCATCCATCTCTCCAACAATAGGCGGATTTCTACCCCTTTTCTCCTCTTCCTTAAGAACAACATTAAAGTCTCCCACAACTAGCCATGACTTTTTCTCATCGTTCCTTCTAAGACCATCCCAAAGAGATTGACGAGAAGTCCGAGATTGAGCGGCATAAACAAAGGTGCATAATAGAGGATGAGGGAGGATATGAGATGAAATGACACAATGAAGAAATTGGTCATGATCCTCTAGAACCTCAATATGCATATCATTATCACCAAACACCCAAATATTATTATTCCTACTCGACAAGGCCGACTCGTAGTGGAACTTTTTCCAGAATTTATGAGAGTCAAACTTGGCTTTCGGTTCGAGAAGAGCAAGAACTTTTGGCTTGTTTCTTAGGACCATATTTTCCACATTATCCCCATTTTTCTTCTTCCCAACTCCCCGAACGTTCCAACAAACAAATAACATCAATGAGATGGGTTGTGAGATGTACCTTCAAGCAAAGTTCGTTTGGCTTTTTCCTTCCTTCTCTCCTTCTTTCTTTGGTTTTTGCTTTTCGAAGAAGAAGAAGATCCATTGCCATAGTTTTTGGTGTTAGAGTTTTCAAGAGAAAATAAAAGGTTTATAAAGAAAGAAAAAGAGGGGGGTACTACATGAAAAGAGTCGTATGGTGTACCCAACCAATACGATCAAAGGCCCAAACAAAAGAGACAAACGGGAGCATATCTAAAGGTGGATACCTCGTAAAATAGTGTAAGCCTAATGTTGAAAACGAGAGGGAGGCCTATTACAAAGATTACTAAGCAAAAAGTTGCAGCATTGAATTTCCAACCAACACGTCATCCCGAATACTTCTTATGATCATCCCCATCACATTAGCTCAACGGCAAGAGCAATATTCCGACATTGTGATTTACCGTTGGAGATCGAGTCGTCCTTCTTCCAAACCTTTTTGCATTTTTGTCTCCATCTATCCTTTTCAGAGGCCGTGAACTTGTTCCAATTTTTTCTCCATCTAATCATTTCCGAGACCGTGTACTTGTTCCAATTTTTTAGAAGAGTGGGACCGTCACTATCGTCATCATACCTAAAATTAGGTTGCGACTGAGAATTTCCTTTCATCTCTCCCAAGTAGGGTTGCTTATTGCGGATTGGCGACCTCTTGCTTTTCTTTGGTTTACTTAGGTTGATTGGCCCTTTTCCCATTTGATCCTCAAAGTGAAGCATAGGGACCTCATCCATTGATTCATCCGAATCACTCATGTCAATGATGGTTGTTGGAATGATTTTCTTCTTTGTTGATCTTTTGGATCAGACTTCTTGCCATGGCTCCGATGTCCTCCCTTCTTCATCTTCCGTACCATACATAAGAGCCTCTCTCGAGTGTTCCTCATTCTCTACTTTGCTCGTTTCCTTAATCAACCTCGCATTGACTTCATGCAAACAATTCTCTTCCTTCATAGATATTATTTCCATGCTTTTATCAATATCATGCTCAAGAGATTTATCATGCTCAAGAATAGTAAAAGGATTGGAATCACTTAGCTTCGAGTGTTTAGTCGTTGCATAATGAGGCACCTTGTGAGTATTCAAGATCCCATTCCTTTTGGCTTTCGGCAACAACTCAAACTTAGGTGTTTCACGATTGATAGGTTCTTGAACTTGCTTGCCATTTTCAACATGTGTGTTCACTTTCCCAACTCCACAATCCGCATAGCGATGTCCAATGTGTTGGCACTTCCTACAAAAATGGGGAAGATTTTCATAGACAACTCTTTGTTTGACGATGGACATGCTCCCATTCACTTCCACACCCCATTTAATGTCTTCTTGCAATGAATGAAGTAGGTTGACTTCAACACAAATCCGTGGGTAGTCGGGGCGAGATAGAGTTGCCGTTTCTTCATCAATCATCAAAGGCCTCCCAAAATATTGCCCAATCTTCATGAGTGCGTTCCGTTCACAAAATCTCATATTGAGATTCGGGAGGGCTATCCAAACGGGAGCAATAGGAAGGTCCATTTCGGGATCAAAGGAAGGAGTCCATTTATATATTGATCCTCTAAGGTTAAGAAATCCGAGATCTTTCTTCAACCATAGCCTAGTAAAATCCTCCTCTTCATCCAACTTTAACATGACATGCCTTGGTCCACAAACGCCAAGGGTGTATTTTCCTTTCAAGTTGAGTCGAGACATCCTATTATGAATGTAGGCACGACATGGTTTCACAAGAGCAAATCGGAGGATTAGAACAAGATTGAGTCGAGCATCAAGATCTTGAATCTCCTCTTCTTTAAAGACGATCATGGGCTTTTCGTTAACGAAATGAAACTCTTTTGAGATCGATTTATCATCAATGAGTGGCCGGTTAACCACGTACTTAACTTGTGGTTTAACGGCTTGTGCATAAGAACCACGTGCAAGTCGTGGCCGACGAGGAATATTCGATGCAATGTTAGCTCGCTTCACACGGTTGTGTAGGGCACTAATATTGCTAGAAACAAAGGTTGTATGTCCATTACTCAAGAAGTTAGAGGAAATAGGAGGGAAATTACCTCTATTCAAAAGTGAAGAGCTATGAGCCATTGATGACGTGGCAACAACTTTGGCCACGGTGGAGCCACCTAGCGCGGATGAGTCATCATTGACCAAAGTCAACACAAGTGAGGTGTCATTTGGATCAGCCATGTCACTCATTTTCGGCCATATGTGCAAAGGAGGGAGAATCACGTGCAAAGGACAAAAATTGCCCAAAATGGTAAAAAAGTACACAAGCGCGTGGGCCGGAGCGCTGTAGGCGCCCGTACGGAGCCCTGGCGCCCTGACAGGAGCGCTGACACGTGCAGGCAGGGCTGGCCTGGATAGTGACCCTACGTGCTGTCACCAAAAGTGACCGCTCATCTCTCCTCCAACGTCTCTCTGGTCCGTACCACCACCAAAATGACCGCAACAATCCAGGCCACCGTGAGAGGCCACTTTCCGGTTAGGTAGCACCGGAAAAGTGATCGGAAAAAGCTGCAAATCACCGGAAAAGCCCTAAAATGCACGGATCCGAGTGAATCAAGACCCCTAGAGACCGCCCCTTTCACCTCCAACGTCTCTTTGGACCGTACCACCACCAAACTGACCACAACTAACTTGGGAACCGTGCAAGGTCGCGCTCCGGTGAGTTGGCACCAGAAAAGTGGACGAAAAGTGCTGAAACTCGCTGGAGACACCTTAAAACCCACGGATCCGAGCTCAAAACTTATCCTAAGACCCAAAAAGGAAGCAAATCTCCACCTAACCCACCAAATATCACGCAAGGAGCTTGAATCCTAACAAAACCGAAGAGAAGACCCCAGAATCTTGATCGGAGAAACCAATCCCGCCTCCAAAACCACAAAATCCGAGCGAAAATAGGACCAAACACCAAGAAGACTCCAAAACCACCAAATCCGAGCGAAAATAGGACCAAACACCAAGAAGACCGATTATTATAGACCAAGAAAGCCAAGAAATCCGAGCTAGAAGAACCTATAATCAAGAAATCCGAGAATCCGCCATGGAAGAAGCTTGAATCCGAAAATCCTCCGTGGAAGAAGCTTGAAACCGAGGGGAAGCTAACCGAAACCCATGACTAGAGCTAGGATCCGAATCTCGAGCTCACAAGAGGTAGAACCGAGTCACTGGAGACGACGCCGGCGACCTCGTGAGGAGGTCACCGTGCTCCGATGATCGGAAAAGGAAAGAGCGAAGTGCCCCTAGGTGTGAACGCGCGGAGAGAGTTTTTTGTGGTGTTAGAGTTTTCAAGATAATATTGATTAAGATCCGACTCCGCCACTATAGAATCATTGCTCTCGGCCTCTTCATTGGTGTGCCAAAATGCGGAGATAGGAGAGATTGGGGGAGAAGAGATATCACATGAGAAGGAGTCATCATGGTGTTGTGCCCTCGATGACATAATCTTAGATTTTGGTCGATAGTTGGAGTCCAAAAGTCTAGCACCATCATCATTATCATCCTTCAAAATCCTATCTTCGATATCCTTTTCATATGCTTTTCTCGAGGCTTCGGCAACAATCCCATCATCGACATTAGCAATCTTAGATTGCATTTCTTTACTCACTTCCTCGGAAGCTTCAATCATATCCTTGTTACCTCGAATTTCTTCCTCAACCATGATAATAGCTTGTATAGTATCATCACTCCACTCATTGCTCAATGTATTGCCATCAACTTCTTTATTGCTCTCCTTGTGGCCTTTCATTTTCTCTTCAACCTCATTGATGGCCTTTAAAGTGTTATCACTCAAATCTTGGCTAAGGTCATTTCCCCCTTCATTGATATTGGTTTCCCCAACTTTTTCCTTCCCTTTCCCAATGACGGTTTCTTGCTCAAGAGTGCTAAAGGGTTTCGGGTCACCCCTTTTTAGAAGTTTCTTAGGATATACATTACTAACATGAGATGTAGCATGAGAGACATTTCTTCTACTTTTTCCTTCCACACAAAGGAGGAAGACTCCCGTTGTTTCGGCCCAAGATTGTCGTCCCCTTTTTCTCCATCCTCCTTAGGTTTTTCCATATCGCATTCCTCAATCTTATGTCCAACTCTTTGGCATTTTGTGCAATAGTTAGGAAGGTTTTCATACACCACCTTTTGCTTGACGATGTCAACATTTCCATGCATATCCTCCACTCCCCACTCTATAACTTCTTTAAGAGGATCAAGAAGATTCACTTCGACATATATCCGATGGTAGTCGGGCCGAGACATGGTCGCCGCTCCCTCATCAAGACGCAATGGTCTTCCAAAGTAATAACCAATATTCATAAGAGCACTCCGCTCACAAAAGCGCATATTCAAGTTGGGTAGACCAATCCATACGGGTGCTATTGGGGGCTCAAGATCGGGGTCAAATTCTGGTGTCCTTTTGTAGATAGATCCATTCAAATCAAGGAACCGAAGGTTCTTTTTCAACCATAGCCTAGTATAGTCCTCTTCCATAGTCAACTTAAGCATCACATGTCGCAGACCTATAGGTCCAAGAGTATATGCCCATTTTAGCTTAAGCTTAGCCATCTTGTTGTGAATGTAGGTGTAGCTCGGCTTTAAAAGAGGGAAGCGAAGAATAAGGACGAATTTGAGCCTTTCATCAAGAGCTTTAACCTCTTTTTTTTTTTTAATACAAGCATGGATCTTCCTTTGACAAATAGAAAATCCATCGTCTTGAGAGAAGGATCATCGAGAAGAGATCGATTGATGTCGTAGTGCCTTGTAGGGGCGACCGCTTGTGCATAGGATGCTCGTCGTAAAGGTGCACGTACTTGAAATGGACGCGGATTGTCCAGAGCTGAGACCTTGTTCTTATCAAATGTTGGCGGCACAAAAGATGATGATGAAGCGAATAATGGCTTTATAGCTTTAGCAAAATTGTTAGATAATGGCGGGAAAAGTCTGGATCCAATCTTTGAAGTACTCGCAATATTAGAAGAGAGAATTGCATTCGAATTTTGCTTAGCTTGATCAAGAGAGATTATACCATTAAGAGAGTTTTCCTTACTTGTTAGTGGCAATCCAAGAGTGGATGATGTGGCTTCCAAAGTGGAGGTGTGGGCCCCTTGAGTAGATATGTCAAAAGTCAATCCTTTCTTTAGAGAGGTGGGGCCGCCCAAAAGAAGAGATACATTTTCCTCCATGTCACCCATATTTTCGGTCAAAATAGTCTTGATGAGAGGAAAAGATAATTTAGGCTCTAAAGTATCTTTTGATGAGTCCTCCATGTTGGAAAAGTGGGCCCTATTTGCATCATATACTTCATTGACCGAATTCAAATTACCCTCACTTGGGTGAATATCAGCCATATGTAGTCCAAAAGAGAGAAGGCCACGTTCAAAAGGCAAGAATTACCCAAAATGGCAAAAAAGTACACTGCGCCTGGCCCGGAGCACTGCAGGCACCCGTACGGAGCCCTGGCACCCTGACAGGAGCGCTGACACGCGCAGGCGAGGGGGTCAGGCTAGCGTCCTTGCGTACCTGCACGGAAAGTGACTTATCTCCTCAACCACAACGACTCTCTGGTCGGTCCACCTACCAATCTGACCGCAACGAAGAGGGATACCTGAAAATGACACTTTCCGGCAAGGGTGCACCGTAGAGGTGGTCGGAAAAAGTAGAAAACCGACAGAAAATGCTTAAAACCCTCGGTTTTGAAGCCAAAACTAACCCCAAGACTCAAATCCAATGAAAATATCCACCACAACCACCAAACAACACGCAAGGGGCTTGAACCTTATCAACACCGAAGAGAGGACGCCGGAAATATGATCGAAGGTGCTCAAAACTCCTCCAAAACCACCAAATCCGAGCGAAATCCAAGAGATCCGAATGAGAAGCACCCCAAAAACGAAAATATGAAGAGAGAAAAAAGATTAGAAGCAAAGGACTTCTAAATCCGAAAAAGAAAAGAGGAAAAAACGTGATAGACAAGCCTCATCCACCATTGTTGAACGGAACAAAGCTTGAAAGTCACCAAAGAACGAAGGATCTCTACCCAAAACCCATAGCGGCAACCTCCATTATCCGAGCCTAAGGAGAAGACGCCGGTGCCCTCGTAAGGAGGTCACCGTGCTCCGGCGAACGGAGAGGTACAAAAAGTAGCCGTTATTTTTAGAGAGAGGAGAGAGCAAAATCCTAGAGAGAGAAAGTTGTTTTTTCGTGATCACGAGTGTTATGCAGAGTAGAGCTATATATAGACCTCGAAGGGTGGGACCAGTCCCGCAAATCCCGGGGCGAGTAGTACTCTATATCGGTAAGAATCCCGATATACGATAGATTACCAAATAGTTAGGCTCGACCCAGTTATTCTTTTGGGTTGGCTCAAATATTATCAGATACCCAAATCATGTAGTCTCTTAGTTTGGTATATACCTGGTAATGCAATATCGTCTGAGGTCCAGTTTGAGAAAGGAACCAATATGATTTTACTAAGGATTTCGGGTGAATTACAAGGGGGGTCGTGTGTAGGGGATAGCTTTTTTCTAATGGAGAATGCCTTTATTATTTTGCTATGTACGAAGATGCGTGTATTGAATTTGGAGATAATGCACTTGTCCTTTTGATGTTGAATGAGGAGCTATTTATAGTACTGAACATAAGGCAATCTGTCCAATGAGAGTTGGTCTTTCCTAATAACTACGGGTGGTGGTGATGACCAATGTTGTATAGGGTCTTCCTTCCAATTTTCTATCGGGAGGTCTTTAAGGCCTGCATGTTTTGTCCGAGTCAGCTGTCTCCGAATGGATGGTCGGCTCTGGCGGCGTTCACTTTCATCTGTGCAGCCTACACCCATCCCTGCTCAATGTATAGGTTTTTCGGGGCATTCGGCTTGGCGAGCTCGTCTACAGACAAGCTCTTTTACACTTTCACTATGCGGAAATCGACTAAGAGGATTTTTCACGAGCTTCTGGGGTCCCACATCAGCTAGAAGGAGAAATTTTTCTTCGTCCGACCCACAGTTAAGGTTCTTTTGGCCAATGTTCCGAGGGAGTGGAATCTAGATCCCCGGATTCCAGCCGACCTTGATATTGTAGGGGCAACAGATCAATTGGTGGCTGAAGGATTTTTTGAGCAGGGTTCTAGCTGGAACAAGATGTCACAAGTCAACGTTTTTTTGGCTCTTTACGAGAAACGTGGTCTGAACGACATGCTAGCTATGACGCCCTTCGTAAGGCAAGGCTCCAAGTATGGTGGAGTTGTGGGGGATTAGGCTTACAAGGACCTGTCCTAAACCCCCCATTTTGGTTATATGGACGAAGCAGAGAGAGGGTCGTTGGAAGCTTAATACGGATGGAAGCTCAAAGGGTAATCCCAGATTGGCCGGAGTTTGAGGGGTTATTCGTGACCATTTAAGTAATTGTGCTTGGATTTATCATGCTGCTTTAGAGCCAATGACCAATGTGGAAGCGGAGCACTTGGCCATTCATCAAGGCCTCAAATATTGTCATACTCTTGGCTTACATGATGTGGATATAGAAACGGATGCTCTTATTACCATTCCTATTGTGAACGCTAGGAAATGAGGCCTGTGGAAGATTATTCAACAAGTAGAGGAGATTCGTACATTGTTGGTTTTGGTTAATGGTTCCATGCACCACATCTATAGAGAAGGCAACCAAGTAGCGGATCAACTTGCTAATGAGGCGTGCATCCTCCGCATTAATGGTCGGTATCCGAGCAATTTGGCGAGTCAAAAGATTCGAGTTCTACTAGAAAATGACAAGCTTAGTTGGACTTCTCTTTGCAATTCCAAGTCTAATTCATGAAGATTAGAAAAGCTAGCAAAAGGACAATTTCGAAGACTTGATTGGAGGATCATACTTGATAGGTTTAGATGGAAAACTACTTGTAATAAACCGTATGTTATTGTTTATTTTCCTAGCTTTTTTGATTCGAGGGCATGTTGGTTCGTACGATGCCTGTTGACCCATTTGACTAACTATTACTTGCTCGTTAAGTACTAAAGTAAACTACTACTTGCTGGTTGAGTAATAGAGTAAACGAGTTACGTTCTATCAAATCTTGAAATGAGAGATCATTATAGAGTGTTTAAGTCTCTATACTCAGTTTTGTTTTGCCATTAATTTTTGTATAGAACTTCATATTCGTGGTCACAACTCTTAACCTTTACAAGCATAATTGTACGATGCCCGTTGACCCATTTGACCAATTATTAATTGCTAATTAAGTAATAAAGTAAACTATTACTTTTTGGTTAAGTAATAAAGTAAACGAGTTACTTTTGATAAAATCGTAAAAGGAGAGATGATTCTAGAGTGTTTAAATCTCCATACTTAGTTTTTTTCGCCATGACTTGTTGTATGGAACTTCATATTCGTGATCACAAGTCTTAACCTTTACAAGCATAATCTAAGCTTATTAACACTAATTGAATGCCTTTTGCTTTGTACGATGACCGTTGACCCATTTGACCACCTATTACATGCTCATTAAGTAATAAATTAAACAATTACTTGCTGGTTATGTAATAGCGATTTACGGTTAATCAAATCGTGAAGTGAGATATCATTATAGAGTGTTTAAGTCTCCATACTTAGTTTTTTTCCCATGAGTTTTTGTATGAAACTTAATATTCGTGATAACAAATCTCAACCTTTACAAGCATAATCTAAGCTTATTGGCACAAATCGATTGCGTTCTGGTTTGTACGACGCCCCTTGACTTTTTTGAGTAACTATTACTGGCTAGTTAAGTTCTACAGTAAACTATTTCATGCGAGTTAAGTAAATAGAGCAAACAAGTAACGTTTGATCAAATAGTGAAAGGAAAGATTATTTTAGAGTGTTTAAATCTCCATATTTAGCTTTTCTTTTTGCCATAACTTGTTGTCTGGAACTTCATATATGTGATCACAACTCTTAACCTTTACAAGTATAATCTAATCTTATTGGCACAATTTGAGAGCGTTTTAGTTCGTACGATGCTCGTTGACCCATTTGACTAACTATTACTTGCTCGTTAAGTACTAAAGTAAACCATTACTTGCTGATTAAGTAATAGAGTAAACGAGTGACATTTGATCAAATCGTGAAAATGAGAGATTATTTTAGAGTGTTTAAGTCTCCATACTCAGTTTTTTTTTGCCATGAGTTTTTGTATGGAACTTCATATTCGTGATAACAACTCTTAACCTTTACAAGCATAATCTAAGCCCATTGGCACAAATCGAGCGCGTTTTGGTTTGTACGATGCCCGTTGACCCATTTGACTAACTGTTATTTGCTCATTAAGTAACAAAGGAAACTATTACTTGCTAGTTAAGTAATAGAGTAAACGAGTGACGTTTGATCACATCGTGAAAGGAGAGGTCATTTTAGAGTGTTTAAGTCTCCATACTTAGTTTTTTTGCCGTGACTTGTTGTATGGAACTTCTTATAATTGATCACAACTCTTAACCTTTACAAGAATAATCTAATCTTATTGGCCAAATTCGAGGGCTTTTTGGTTCGTACGATGCCCGTTGACCCATTTGACTAACTATTACTTGCTCGTTAAGTACCAAAGTAAACTATTACTTACTGATTAAGTAATAGAGTAAACGAGTTACGTTCTATCAATTCGTGACATGAGAGATCATTCTAGAGTGTTTAAGTCTCCATACTTAGTTTGGTTTGCCATGAGTTTTTGTATGAAACTTCATATTAGTGATAACAACTCTACAAGCATAATTTAAGCTTATTGGCACAAATCGAGTGCGTTTTGGTTCCTACAATGCCCGTTGACCCTTTTGAGTAACTATTATTGGCTTGTTAAGTACTAAAGGAAATTATTACTTGCTGGTTAAGTAATAGAGTAAACAAGTATTGTTTGATAAAATCGTGAATGGAAAGATCATTCTAGAGTTTTTAAATCTGTATACTTAGGTTTTTTGGCCATAACTTATTGTATGGAACTTCGTATTTTTGATCACAACTCTTAACCTTTACAAGCATAATCTAAGCTTATTGACACAAATCGAGTGCGTTTTGGTTTGTAAGATGCCCGTTGACTTTTTTGAGTAACTATTACTCGCTTGTAAAGTTCTAAAGTAAAATATTACTTGTTGGTTAACTAATAGAGTAAACAAGTAACGTTTAATCAAATAGTGAAACGAAAGATCATTCTAGAGTGTTTAAACCTCCCTACTTAGTTTTTTTGGCCATGACTTGTTGTATGGAACTTCGTATTCTTGACCAAAAGTCTTAAGCTTTACAAGCATAATCTAAGCTTATTGGCACAAGTCGAGTGCATTTTGATTCATACGATGCCCGTTGACCCATTTGACTAACTATCACTTGCTCATTAAGTAACAAAGGAAACTATTACTTACTAGTTAAGTAATAGAGTAAACGAGTGATGTTTGATCAAATCGTGAAAAAGAGAGATCATTTTAGATTGTTTAAGTCTCTATACTTAGTTTTTTTGGCCATGACTTGTGTCTGGACGTATATATATGTGATCACAACTCTTAACCTTTACAATCATAATTCAAGCTTATTGACACAAATCGAGGGCGTGTTGGTTGGTACGATGTATGTTCACCCATTTGACTAACTATTACTTGCTCATTAAGTGCTAAAGTAAGCTATTACTTGCTGGTTAAGTAATAGAGTAAACGAGTTACGTTCTATCAAATCGTGAAAGGAAAGATCATTATAGAGTGTTTAAGTCTCTATTCTTAGTTTGTTTTACCATAAGTTTTTGTATGGAACTTCATATTCGTGATCACAACTTTTAACCTTTACAAGTATAATCTAAGCTTATTGGCACAAATCGAGTGCGTTTTGGTTCCTACAATGCCTGTTGACCCTTTTGAGTAACTATTACTAGCTCGTTAAGTTCTAAAAAACTATTACTTGCTGGTTAAGTAATAGAGTAAACAAGTAACGTTTGATAAAATAGTGAAAGAAAAGATCATTCTAGAGTGTTTAAATCTCCATACTTAGGTTTTTTGGCAATAATCTATTGTATGGAATTTCGTATTCTTAATCAAAAGTCTTAAGCTTTACAAGCATAATCTAAGTTTATTTGTACAAATCGAGTGCATTTTGGTTCGTACGATGCCCGTCGACCCATTTGACTAACTATTATTTGCTCATTAATTAACAAATGAAACTATTACTTACTAGTTAAGTAATAGATGAGTGGCGTTTGATCAAATCGTGAAAGGACAGATCATTTTAGAGTGTTTAAGTCTCTATACTTAGTTCATATATGCGATCACAACTCTTAACCTTTACAAGCATAATCTAATCTTATTAGCACAAATCGAGGGCGTTTTGGTTCGTACGATGCTTGTTGACCCATTTGACTAACTATTACTTGCTCGTTAAGTACTAAAGTAAACTATTACTTGCTGGTTAAGTAATAGAGTAAACGAGTTACGTTCTATCAATTCGTGAAATGAGAGATCATTCTAGAGTGTTTAAGTCTCCAACCTTAGTTTTTTTTTTTTGGCCATGAGTTTTTGTATGGAAGTTCATATGGGTGATAACAACTCTTAACCTTTACAAGCATAATCTAAGCCTAATGGCACGAATCGAGTGCGTTTTGGGTCGTACGATGCTCGTTGACCCAGTTGACTAACTATTACTTGCTCGTTAAGTAACAAAGGAAACAATTATTTGCTTGTTAAGTAATAGAGTAAACGAGTAACGTTTGATCAAATCGTGAAAGGACAAATCATTTTAGAGTGTTTAAGTCTCCATACTTTGTGTTTGTTTGCCATGACTTGTTGTCTGGAACTTCATATTTGTGATCACAACTCTTAACCTTTACAAGCATAATCTAATCTTATTGGCCAAATTAGAGGGCGTTTTAGTTTGTAAGATCCCCGTTGCCCCATTTGACTAACTATTACTTGCTCGTTAAGTACTAAAGTAAACTATTACTTGCTCATTAAGTCATAGAGTAAACGAGTTACGTTATATCAAATCGTGAAACGAGAGATCATTCTAGAGTGTTTTAAGTCTCCATACTTAGTTTTTTTTGCCATGAGTTTTTGTATGGAACTTCATATTAGTGATAACAACTCTACAAGCATAATTTAAGCTTATTGGCACAAATCGAGTGCGTTTTGGTTCCTACAATGTGCGTTGACCCATTTGACTAACTATTACTTGCTCATTAAGTAACGAAGGAAACTATTACTTACTAGTTAAGTAATAGAGTAAACGAGTGATGTTTGATCAAATCGTGAAAAAGAGAGATCATTTTATATTTTTTAAGTCTCTATACTTAGTTTTTTTGGCCATGACTTGTGTTTGGACGTATATATATGTGATCACAACTCTTAACCTTTACAAGCATAATTCAAGCTTATTGACACAAATCGAGGGCGTGTTGGTTGGTACGATGTATGTTGACCCATTTGACTAACTATTACTTGCTCATTAAGTACTAAAGTAAACTATTACTTGCTGGTTAAGTAATTGAGAAAACGAGTTACGTTCTATCAAATCGTGAAAGGAAAGAT
Organism: Linaria vulgaris; assembly: GCA_948329865.1. Lineage (NCBI taxonomy): Eukaryota > Viridiplantae > Streptophyta > Magnoliopsida > Lamiales > Plantaginaceae > Linaria > Linaria vulgaris. The sequence continues at coordinate 66,710,169 of OX415250.1, forward strand.
CATTATAGAGTGTTTAAGTCTCTATTCGTAGTTTGTTTTACCATAAGTTTTTGTATGGAACTTCATATTCGTGATCACAACTTTTAACCTTTACAAGCATAATCTAAGCTTACTGGCACAAATCGAGTGCGTTTTGGTTCCTATAATGCCTGTTGACCCTTTTGAGTAACTATTACTAGCTCGTTAAGTACTAAAAAACTATTAGTTGCTGGTTAAGTAATAGAGTAAATAAGTAACGTTTGATAAAATCGTGAAAGAAAAGATCATTCTAGAGTGTTTAAATCTCCATACTTAGGTTTTTTGGCCATAATCTGTTGTATGGAACTTCGTATTCTTGATCAAAAGTCTTAAGCTTTACAAGCATAATCTAAGCTTATTGGTACAAATCGAGTGCGTTTTGGTTCGTACGATGCCCGTCGACCCATTTGACTAACTATTATTTGCTCATTAATTAACAAATGAAACTATTACTTACTAGTTAAGTAATAGAGTAAATGAGTGGCGTTTGATCAAATCGTGAAAGGACAGATCATTTTAGAGTGTTTAAGTCTCTATACTTAGTTTTTTATTGCCATGACCTGTGGTCTGGAACTTCATATATGCTATCACAACTCTTAACCTTTACAAGCATAATCTAATCTTATTAGCACAAATCGAGGGCGTTTTGGTTCGTACGATGCTTGTTGACCCATTTGACTAACTATTACTTGCTCGTTAAGTACTAAAGTAAACTATTATTTGCTGGTTAAGTAATAGAGTAAACGAGTTACGTTCTATCAATTCGTGAAATGAGAGATCATTCTAGAGTGTTTAAGTCTCCAACCTTAGTTTTTTTTTTTTTTTTGCCATGAGTTTTTGTATGGAAATTCATATGGGTGATAACAACTCTTAACCTTTACAAGCATAATCTAAGCCTAATGGCACGAATCGAGTGCGTTTTGGGTCGTACGATGCCCGTTGACCCAGTTGACTAACTATTACTTGCTCGTTAAGTAACAAAGGAAACAATTACTTGCTTGTTAAGTAATAGAGTAAACGAGTAACGTTTGATCAAATCGTGAAAGGACAGATCATTTTAGAGTGTTTAAGTCTCCATACTTTGTGTTTGTTTGCCATGACTTGTTGTCTGGAACTTCATATTTGTGATCACAACTCTTAACCTTTACAAGCATAATCTAATCTTATTGGCCAAATTCGAGGGCGTTTTAGTTTGTAAGATGCCCGTTGCCCCATTTGACTTAACTATTACTTGCTCGTTAAGTACTAAAGTAAACTATTACTTGCTGATTAAGTAATAGAGTAAACGAGTTACGTTATATCAAATCGTGAAATGAGAGATCATTCTAGAGTGTTTTAAGTCTCCATACTTAGTTTTTTTTGCCATGAGTTTTTGTATGGAACTTCATATTAGTGATAACAACTCTACAAGCATAATTTAAGCTTATTGGCACAAATCGAGTGCGTTTTGGTTCCTACAATGCCCGTTGACCCTTTTGAGTAACTATTACTGGCTTGTTAAGTACTAAAGTAAATTATTACTTGCTTGTTAAGTAATAGAGTAAACAAGTATTGTTTGATAAAATCGTGAATGGAAAGAATATTCTAGAGTTTTTAAATCTGTATACTTAGGTTTTTTGGCCATAACTTATTGTATGGAACTTCATATTCTTGATCACAACTCTTAACCTTTACAAGCATAATCTAAGTTTATTGACACAAATCGAGTGCGTTTTGGTTCGTAAGATGCCTGTTGACTTTTTTGAGTAACTATTACTCGCTTGTAAAGTTCTAAAGTATACTATTACTTGTTGGTTAACTAATAGAGTAAACAACTAACGTTTAATCAAATAGTGAAATGAAAGATCATTCTAGAGTGTTTAAACCCCCATACTTAGTTTTTTTGGCCATGACTTGTTGTATGGAACTTCGTATTCTTGACCAAAAGTCTTAAACTTTACAAGCATAATCTAAGCTTATTGGCACAAGTCGAGTGCATTTTGGTTCGTACGATGCCCGTTGACCCATTTGACTAACTATTACTTGCTCATTAAGTAACAAAGGAAACTATTACTTACTAGTTAAGTAATAGAGTAAACGAGTGATGTTTGATCAAATCGTGAAAAAGAGAGATCATTTTAGATTGTTTAAGTCTCTATACTTTGTCTTTTTGGCCATGACTTGTGTCTAGACGTATATATATGTGATCACAACTCTTAACCTTTACAAGCATAATTCAAGCTTATTGACACAAATCGAGGGCGTGTTGGTTGGTACGATGTATGTTGACCCATTTGACTAACTATTACTTGCTCATTAAGTACTAAAGTAAACTATTACTTGCTGGTTAAGTAATTGAGTAAACGAGTTACGTTCTATCAAATCGTGAAAGGAAAGATCTATATAGAGTGTTTAAGTCTCTATTCTAAGTTTGTTTTACCATAAGTTTTTGTATGGAACTTCATATTCGTGATCACAACTTTTAACCTTTACAAGCATAATCTAAGATTATTGGCACTAATCGAGTGCGTTTTGGTTCCTACAATGCCTGTTGACCCTTTTGAGTAACTATTACTAGCTCGTTAAGTACTAAAAAACTATTACTTGCTGGTTAAGTAATAGAGTAAATAAGTAACGTTTGATAAAATCGTGAAAGAAAAGATCATTCTAGAGTGTTTAAATCTCCATACTTAGGTTTTTTGGCCATAACCTGTTGTATGGAACTTCGTATTCTTGATCAAAAGTCTTAAGCTTTACAAGCATAATCTAAGCTTGTTGGTACAAATCGAGTGGGTTTTGGTTCGTATGATGCCCATCGACCCATTTGACTAACTATTACTTGCTCATTAATTAACAAATGAAACTATTACTTACTGGTTAAGTAATAGAGTAAACGAGTGGCGTTTGATCAAATCGTGAAAGGACAGATCATTTTAGAGTGTTTAAGTCTCTATACTTAGTTTTTTTTTTTGCCATGACCTGTTGTCTGGAACTTCATATATGTGATCACAACTCTTAACCTTTACAAGCATAATCTAATCTTATTAGCACAGATCGAGAGCGTTTTGGTTCGTACAATGCTTGTTGACCCATTTGACTAACTATTACTTGCTCGTTAAGTACTAAAGTAAATTATTACTTGATGGTTAAGTAATAGAGTAAACGAGTTACGTTCTATCAATTCGTGAAATGAGAGATCATTCTAGAGTGTTTAAGTCTCCATACTTAGTTTGGTTTGCCATGAGTTTTTGTATGAAACTTCATATTAGTGATAACAACTCTACAAGCATAATTTAAGCTTATTGGCACAAATCGAGTGCGTTTTGGTTCCTACAATGCCCGTTGACCCTTTTGAGTAACTATTATTGGCTTGTTAAGTACTAAAGGAAATTATTACTTGCTGGTTAAGTAATAGAGTAAACAAGTATTGTTTGATAAAATCGTGAATGGAAAGATCATTCTAGAGTTTTTAAATCTGTATACTTAGGTTTTTTGGCCATAACTTATTGTATGGAACTTCGTATTTTTGATCACAACTCTTAACCTTTACAAGCATAATCTAAGCTTATTGACACAAATCGAGTGCGTTTTGGTTCGTAAGATGCCCGTTGACTTTTTTGAGTAACTCTTACTCGCTTGTAAAGTTCTAAAGTAAACTATTACTTGTTGGTTAACTAATAGAGTAAACAAGTAATGTTTAATCAAATAGTGAAAGGAAAGATCATTCTAGAGTGTTTAAACCTCCGTACTTAGTTTTTTTGGCCATGACTTGTTGTATGGAACTTCGTATTCTTGACCAAAATACGACTTGTTGTATGGAACTTTATATTCTTGATCACAAAACATCACAAGAAAAAGCTCTCTTCTCTCTCCTCAAGCTCTTCCATGGCCGCACCTTTCCTTGGAGATTTCGAGAGGTGGTGATTGATTTCCTTCCCGAAAATCTTATCATCATCCTTGTTTGCTCAAGAGGATCGATTCAAGTAGTGACAATGGGACGGTTTGAAGATGTTTTGTTTTCGCCATTTTCGTAAGTTTTGATTTTGTCGATTTTGTCTTCCCCTCTCTTTAAGCACCGGTATCATTGGAGCACAACACCTCCTCACGAGGGGTTGGAGACTACTCCGGTGAACGGTTGGCTTTAATAGGGGTTGTGTTGCTTTTGGTTTTTTTGCTTTCTCTTATCGAGCTCAACAATGGCGGACGGATCTTGCTCTTGATTGTTCGCGCCGATTTTGTGTCCTTATAGTTCGTCTCTCTCCCTCCTCTTGCCTTCCAACATCACGCCCTTATTTAGAATTCAAATCGCATGTTCCTCATCATGGTGTTCACGCCATATGCTATGGTCTTGTGCTTTGAGTTTTGAATTCGGTTAACGTTCTTGGATTGTGGTGTGTACTTGAATCCCGAGTTGGTTTTTGAACCTTCTTTTGCTAGGATTTGAGGAAAGTCACGATTCACACGTTTTTGTGTGGTGTTCTTCATCTTTTTTTTTGTTTATCTTTTGGTCTTCTTGTGTTTTGGACTTCGGATTTCTTAGATTTAGGTTTGTTTCTCCGTTCTTGAGCTCTCGTTGTTCTCGGATTTCTCGGTTTTGTGTGGTTTTTGGTGGGTTTGGTGGTGATTTACTTCGGAATTGATAAGGAGGGGCGTTTTTGACGCTCGGATCCGTCTTGTTGCGGTAATTTGGAGTTCTCCGGTGGTGTTTTCCGACCGCTCCTCCTTCTCCGGCGAATTTCCGACGCCGGACCACCACCACGGCGGCGCCGCGCTCGGTCCGGTCAACTCTGAGGGGGCGGCGGTCAACTAGGGTTTAGGTGGTGATAGTGGGAACTCTTACACCCCACTACCTTGAGCCTTGTGAGTGGTGGATGTGCAAGACCATTAAGGGGATAAGAGTGCTCTTGTCTTGTCCCTTTGTCCCCCACCATGGATGTGGACCATACCTTACACATGTCATCACCACAATTGGACACCTCATCATGCAAGAGTGTTGACCTTGCTCTTGTCAACCCCAATATTTTAATTACACACGTGGGACCCACTGCCATCTCACCTCCGTTGACTGAGTCAACTTTGACCTACGAAAAGTCAACAGTCAACGCCCTTGTTCCTTATGTTGACCGAAAATCAATGGACAATGCTCTAATTCATGAGCCGAACTTGCATATGGACCAAAATCTTAATCAAGATAAAGTTGGAATTGATACTAATTTGAACATGAACTCGAAGCTTGTTACATTTGATAAAGATGATCTCGATAAGGCTAAACAAGCTATGGATTCCAACAAGACTTCTAATGTTGCGAGCACATCTAAGATTGGATCCGGCCATTTCCCGCCACTCTCGAGTAACTTTTCAAAAATGGCAAAGGCACCTCTATTTGTTAAACAACCAAATGTGGCTCCGGAGAATCCGAGACCTTATCAAGTTCGTGCTCCTATTAGACGTGCTACCTATGCTCAAGCGGCCGCACCTACGAGACAATATGATATCAACCGCTCCCTTATTGATGATCCAAATCTCACCAACATGGATTTTCGAATCTTCAAGGGAAAATCCATGATTGTTTTCAAGAATGAGGAAATCAAAGCCCTTGACGATAGGCTCAAGCTTGTGTTAATCCTCCGTTTTGCCATTGCTAAGCCGAGCTATACTTATATTCACAACAAGATGGCTAGGCTCAAACTCAAAGGCAATTACACTCTTGGCCCTATAGGACCGCGACACGTTATGATGAAATTGACTTTGGAGGAGGACTATACTCGACTATGGTTGAAGAAGGACCTTCGCTTTCTTGATCTCAACGGCTCTATCTATAAATGGACTCCGGACTTCGACCCCGAGCGTGAACCGCCTATAGCTCCGGTATGGATCGGTCTACCTAACCTTAATTTACGGTTTTGCGAAAGAAATGCTCTTATGAATATTGGTTATTATTTCGGGAAACCATTGAGGCTCGATGAAGGAGCGGCCACTATGTCACGGCCCGATTATCCTCGTATATGTGTCGAGGTGAATCTTCTCGACACGTTGAGAGAAGAAATCGAATGGGGGGTGGAAGATGCTCATGGGACCGTGGATATCATCAAGCAAAAAGTTGTGTATGAAAATCTTCCGATATTTTGTCGAAAGTGTCATAGAATGGGGCATAAAATTGATGAATGTGGTGTGGATAAATCTCAAGATATTAAGGAGAAGGTTGATGATACCCAAGGTGCCAAAAATAGCGAGGCCAACATTAATGGTTGGACGTTTAAGCCAAGGAGGTACGTCGCCCCGAACTCACCACCGAAGAAGATCTTAAAGAAAGGGGACGTTATATCTACCAATCCCATTGACCAAGAATCCAAGGTCGAGAAAGAAAAGGAACAAATGTCGAAGAATACTAGCAATGGAGGAGGAAATCTTATGGTCAATACGATTAAGCCGGCCGAGGAGGTGGATCCACAAATACACATTAAGATAGATAACATTGATGTCGTGACTAAGGAGGGAGATGAACATCTCCTAAGGGAGGAGGAACTTGCAAAAGAATTGAAAAAGGCTCAAGAAAAAGAGAACGAAGATATTATTCTTAGAGATGATAATGATGATAGAGCTCTTCTTTCGGACTCCGACTATCAACCGATATCTAAAGTTCTCTCCCCAAGGGTTTGTTCTCAAGAGGACACTTTCACATGTGATACATCCACCCCTCCTAACTCGCCGAGCTCTCCACTTTGGCAATCTAATGAAGAAGCCGCGAGGGATGACACGGTTGTTGAGGAGCCGGATCTTAACCATAGTTCGTCCTCAACAAAGAGCAAAAACCAAAGAAAGAAGGAAAAAAGGAAAGAAAAGGCGAAACGCAATTTGCTTTCCAGTGATGGTACGTCTCCCTCCCAATCTTATTGATGTTATTTGTTTGTTGGAACGTACGTGGAGTTGGTAAACGTAATAATGGAGATAACGTTGCGAATTTGGTCCTTCGTCATAAGCCTAAGGTTCTTGCTCTCCTTGAACCTAAAGCTAGATTTGATGCGCATAAATTCCGGAAAAAGTTCCATTATGACTCGGCTTTCTCTAATATCAACAACCAGATTTGGATCTTTGGTGATAGTGATATGCATATTGAGGTTCTAGAGGATCATGACCAATTTGTTCATTGTGTCATTTCTTCTCATATCCTCCCTCATCCGTTATTATGCACTTTTGTTTATGCCGCTAAAACTCGGGCTCTTCGACATCCCCTTTGGGATGGTCTTCGAAGAAGTGATGATCAAAAGCCGTGGTTAGTTGTGGGGGACTTCAATGTCGTTCTTAAAGATGAGGAAAAAAGGGGTATCAATCCGCCTAGCATTGGGGAGATGGATGACTTCCATGATTGTATTGATGATTGTGGCCTTCAAGACGCCGGGTATGAAGGCAATCCCTTCACTTGGGCTAGCAATGGGACTCGTACAAGGATTGATCGTGCTCTAATCAATTTCGATTGGAGTTCATCCTTTGCTAGCACTCGGATCGTCCACGAGGCTAGACTCCATTCGGACCATAATCCACTCTTTATTCACTTTGACCGGATCCTCTCTCGTAAGCCGAGGGCGTTTCGGTTTCAAAACATGTGGATCAAGCATAAGGACTTTCTTGAGAAGGTTAAGGAATGTTGGAGCCAACCTACTACTTGTTCGGGGTTATTCAAACTTGGGGATAAACTTATTCGATTGAGAAAGGAGCTCAAAAGTTGGAATAGGATCACCTTCGGCAATATCTTTCAAAACATTAAGGATAAGGAGGATGCCCTCAAGCAAGCCGAGATTATCCATGATCATGATCCCACTCCTACTTCCCGTTCCTTGGTGAATAAGTGTTATGCCGATTTTGTTCTCACTCGCACTATGGAATCGGAATATTGGAAACAACGGGCGAAATGCAAATGGGCCATTGAAGGGGAGCGTAACACTAGGCTCTTTCAAGCTATGGCCAAGAAGAAACAAGCAAAGGCCAAGATCTTTCGCATCCACGAGAATGGTCTTTTGGTGGACAACCCCGATGAGATTGGCAATTCGGCCGAGAGGTACTATAAAAACCTCCTTGCTTCTAATATTGATACGATTGAGGGCCACAATCTTGATTTCATTCCTAGCCTTATTTCCGAGAGTGACAATACTTGGCTTTGCCGGGCCCCAAATCTTGAAGAGGTTAAAGATGTTGTCTTTGGTCTTAGCTCGGATAGTGTGGCGGGTCCGGATGGTTTCAATGCACACTTCTATCAATCTTGTTGGGACATTATCAAAGAGGATATTCTTGAGGCGGTTTTGGATTTCTTTCGTGGCACCACCTTTCCTCGTATCTTCAAGGCGACCAACATTGTGCTTATTCCGAAGAAGAAAGACCCCAAAGAGTGGAAAGACTATAGGCCGATTAGTCTTTGCAACGTGAGTTATAAGATCATTTCTAAACTCCTCAATGACCGGTTAGCCTCCCTTTTACCCAATATTATTTCTCTTAATCAAAGTGGTTTTGTCAAAGGTCGCCTCATTGGTGACAATATCCTTCTTGCCCAAGAATTGGCCTCTAATCTCAATGCAAAAAGAGATGTGCACAATCTTGTGGTGAAACTTGATATGGAGAAAGCTTATGATAGATTGAGTTGGAGGTTCTTATATCAATGCCTTACTAAGTTCGGTTTTTCTCGGGAGTGGATTGATCTCATTAAGAATTGCGTGGAGAATTGCTTCTTCTCCGTGCTTGTCAATGGTGCATGCCACGGTTTCTTCGAGTCTAAGCATGGAGTGCGTCAAGGCGACCCCATATCTCCCGCTCTCTTCATTATTGCCGCCGAATTCCTTTCGAGAGGTCTTAACCAACTTTATGAGAGCAATCCGGATCTTTATCTCAACAATGGGGGCGTTATGGATGTGTCTCATTTGGCTTATGCGGATGATTGCATTATTTTTGTGAAGGGAACCTTGGACAACATGGCCAAACTCATGGATTTCCTACATCTTTATGAAGAGGCTTCGGGCCAACACATTAATGCATCCAAAAGTTGCTTCATCACTTCCCCTCGGATCAATGGTGCGCATGTCCATGCCATCCACGACCTCACGGGCTTCGAGAAAGGTGAGTTCCCCATTACTTATCTTGGTGCCCCTATTATTCGTGGAAGAATGCAACAAGCCTACTTTGATATGTGGATTGACCAAATCCGTGGCCTTATAAGTGGATGGGAATTGAAATTCCTCAATTTTGGTGGTCGCCTCACTCTCATCAAAAGTGTTCTTTGCTCCATTCCGATCTATCTTTGTCAAATCATGGAGCCCCCGGCTTGTGTCCTCGAACATCTTGAAAAAATTTTTGCTCGGTTTCTTTGGGGATCGAACGAGGAAAGGAGGAAAATTCATTGGAGAAGTTGGGAAAGAATTTGCAAACCTTTTGCCATGGGTGGCCTTAATATTTCCTCTCTTGATTGCTTGGTGGAAGCTTTTGGTCTTAAACTTTGGTGGAGGTTTCGTTTGCAAGACTCGTTATGGGCCAAATACATGATGTCTAGGTACGCTACGCGGGATCCTATCTTTAGTAGCAAGCCTTGGGACTTTCGTGGATGGAGAAGATTGACTAAAGCGGCTTCCAAAGCCCAACAACATATGTTTTGGGACATCAAGGATGGCTCTTCGTTCTTTTGGGTGGATCAATGGTTGAAAGAAGGCCTACTTAGACCCCGGGATGGCGTGCATATTAACTCCCGCACGCGCATTAGTGACTTTTGGGTCAACGGGGAATGGGACATTGCTAAGCTTGAGGAGGTCTTGGAGGATGATGACGTGGCTCGGGTGATTGAGGTCCCCATTGGTCAAGAAGGCAAAGACACTCTGCTTTGGAAGCTTGATCCCAATGGGTTTTTCTCTACTAAGTCCGCACGCCGATCCATTTGTGACCCCTATACTCCATCCGGCATCTATAGGTTCCTTTGGCATCGTCTACTCCTTCCGAATATCTCCTTCTTTGCGTGGCGATATGTGCAAAACCTCTTACCTACGGATGAAAAGATTGCTAAGCGTTTGAAGATGGAGATTACCTCGCAATGCAATTGTTGTCGGAATGTGGAGACTACGGATCACATCTTTTGGTCTAGCCCGCTTGCCCAAGAGGTATGGTCTTACTTTTTCCGCACTTTCCATATCAAGCAACCCGTCTTTATTTCTTGGAACAATTTAATTGCGTATTGGATCAAAGTGAGCCGTCATACCCCTCCCGGCCACATTCGTATTATTGTTCCTATTTTGGTGATATGGTACATTTGGACGGCAAGAAATGCGGCTAGGCATAATGGTGTCCCCATGAATTCCAAAATCATCATTCATAGGGTTGTCCGCCACGTGATTGATCTCTTCACTATCAATCCATGTGAGGAGATTCTTTGGCGCGGGTCCAAATACGTTGTGGATATGTGGGGTATTAAACTTGCAAGAGTTCGTATTAAACCTCCCATTGAGGTTGTGTGGAAGAAACCGGGGGAAGGGCGATGGAAGCTCAACACGGATGGTAGCTCTAAAGGGAACCCCGGGATGGCCGGTGGTGGTGGCATTCTTCGTGATCATTTGGGAAATTGTGCTTGGACTTATCACATTGCTTTGGAGCCTATGACGAATGTTGAAGCGGAGCTTATGGCCATCTATCAAGGTCTCCAATATTGTCATTCTCTCGGAGTGCGTGACGTGGATATTGAAACGGATGCCCTTATCACCTTACCCATTGTGAATGCAAAGAGAGGAGGCCCATGGAAGATCATTCGGCAACTTGAAGAGATTCGCACCCTATTGGTCCTTGTCAATGGGACCATGCATCATACATATAGGGAGGGCAACCAAGTGGCGGACCAACTCGCTAATGAAGCATGCATTCTTCGCATCAACGGTCGTCAAACGGGCACTTTGGCTAGCCACAAGGTTCGGGTTCTTATTGAGAAAGACAAGATGTGTTGGCCTACTTTTCGTCACCCTAAGCCGAGGCCATGATGTTTGATTCTAGTTCTTTGGATTTTTTGCTTTCCATAGTTTGTTTTTGTTGTTTTTACTTGTTGTACGCTCCTTTCCTTTCTAGCTTATGTTATTTTTCGAGGTACCCGGGTTTGTGGTATGCTCTTTTTTGTAATAGTTTCGATCATTATTGCTTCGCCCGAAATTGCATACGCCTCCCTATGTGGGAGAGGATGCTTGGATTGCGTAAGCCCTCACCGGGTACGACTTCTAAGTATCTTACTCTCACGGGCGGTGTATACATTTTCGAGGAAGCGCGCCTTGCTCACATAGACCTTGGCCTCCCTATGTGGGAGAGGGTATTTCGATTGCACACTTCGGCTTTGGGTGTGATTTCTAAATACTACACTCTCACGGGCGGTCATTGCTCTAGTGGGAAGGCGCTTGGTAGGTTGGATATCTCGAGTATAGCCCTTTGGCTTAGGTTTTGGGGAAATCCTTACGAACCCCTTAGCTTCTCTACTGTTTGCTTGGATCGAGCGATTGGGTACAACGCTCGGCTCCTGATGTAGTACCCCCCTGTTTTTTCTGTTATAAACCTCTTTTTCTTCTCGTATTCTTGACCAAAAGTCTTAAGCATTACAAGCATAATCTAAGCTTATTGGCACAAGTCGAGTGCATTTTGATTCGTACGATGCCCGTTGACCCATTTGACTAACTATTACTTGCTCATTAAGTAACAAAGGAAACTATTACTTACTAGTTAAGTAATAGATTAAACGAGTGATGTTTGATCAAATCGTGAAAAAGAGAGATCATTTTAGATTGTTTAAGTCTCTATACTTAGTTTTTTTGGCTATGACTTGTGTCTGGACGTATATATATGTGATCACAACTCTTAACCTTTACAAGCATAATTCAAGCTTATTGACACAAATCGAGGGCGTGTTGGTTGGTACGATGTATGTTGACCCATTTGACTAACTATTACTTGCTCATTAAGTGCTAAAGTAAACTATTACTTGCTGGTTAAGTAATAGAGTAAACGAGTTACGTTCTATCAAATCGTGAAAGGAAAGATCATTATACAGTGTTTAAGTCTCTATTCTTAGTTTGTTTTACCATAACTTTTTGTATGGAACTTCATATTCGTGATCACAACTTTTAACCTTTACAAACATAATCTAAGCTTATTGGCACAAATCGAGTGCGTTTTGGTTCCTACAATGCCTGTTGACCCTTTTGAGTAACTATTACTAGCTCGTTAAGTACTAAAAAACTATTACTTGCTGGTTAAGTAATAGAGTAAATAAGTAACGTTTGATAAAATCGTGAAAGAAAAGATCATTCTAGAGTGTTTAAATCTCCATACTTAGGTTTTTTGGCCATAACTTGTTGTATGGAACTTCGTATTCTTGATCAAAAGTCTTAAGCTTTACAAGCATAATCTAAGCTTGTTGCTACAAATCGAGTGGGTTTTGGTTCGTATGATGCCCGTCGACCCATTTGACTAACTATTACTTGCTCATTAATTAACAAATAAAACTATTACTTACTGGTTAAGTAATAGAGTAAACGAGTGGCGTTAGATCAAATCGTGAAAGGACAGATCATTTTAGAGTGTTTAAGTCTCTATACTTAGTTTTTTTTTTGCCATGACCTGTTGTCTGGAACTTCATATATGTGATCACAACTCTTAACCTTTACAAGCATAATCTAATCTTATTAGCACAGATCGAGGGCGTTTTGGTTCGTACAATGCTTGTTGACCCATTTGACTAACTATTACTTGCTCGTTAAGTACTAAAGTAAATTATTACTTGCTGGTTAAGTAATAGAGTAAACGAGTTACGTTCTATCAATTCGTGAAATGAGAGATCATTCTAGAGTGTTTAAGTCTCCATACTTAGTTTGGTTTGCCATGAGTTTTTGTATGAAACTTCATGTTAGTGATAACAACTCTACAAGCATAATTTAAGCTTATTGGCACAAATCGAGTGCGTTTTGGTTCCTACAATGCCCGTTGACCCTTTTGAGTAACTATTATTGGCTTGTTAAGTACTAAAGGAAATTATTACTTGCTGGTTAAGTAATAGAGTAAACAAGTATTGTTTGATAAAATCGTGAATGGAAAGATCATTCTAGAGTTTTTAAATCTGTATACTTAGGTTTTTTGGCCATAACTTATTTTATGGAACTTCGTATTTTTGATCACAACTCTTAACCTTTACAAGAATAATCTAAGCTTATTGACACAAATCGAGTGCGTTTTGGTTCGTAAGATGCCCGTTGACTTTTTTGAGTAACTCTTACTCGCTTGTAAAGTTCTAAAGTAAACTATTACTTGTTGGTTAACTAATAGAGTAAACAAGTAATGTTTAATCAAATGGTGAAAGGAAAGATCATTCTAGAGTGTTTAAACCTCCGTACTTAGTTTTTTTGGCCATGACTTGTTGTATGGAACTTCGTATTCTTGACCAAAAGTCTTAAGCATTACAAGCATAATCTAAGCTTATTGGCACAAGTCGAGTGCATTTTGATTCGTACGATGCCCGTTGACCCATTTGACTAACTATTACTTGCTCATTAAGTAACAAAGGAAACTATTACTTACTAGTTAAGTAATAGATTAAACGAGTGATGTTTGATCAAATCGTGAAAAAGAGAGATCATTTTAGATTGTTTAAGTCTCTATACTTAGTTTTTTTGGCTATGACTTGTGTCTGGACGTATATATATGTGATCACAACTCTTAACCTTTACAAGCATAATTCAAGCTTATTGACACAAATCGAGGGCGTGTTGGTTGGTACGATGTATGTTGACCCATTTGACTAACTATTACTTGCTCATTAAGTGCTAAAGTAAACTATTACTTGCTGGTTAAGTAATAGAGTAAACGAGTTACGTTCTATCAAATCGTGAAAGGAAAGATCATTATACAGTGTTTAAGTCTCTATTCTTAGTTTGTTTTACCATAACTTTTTGTATGGAACTTCATATTCGTGATCACAACTTTTAACCTTTACAAGCATAATCTAAGCTTATTGGCACAAATCGAGTGCGTTTTGGTTCCTACAATGCCTGTTGACCCTTTTGAGTAACTATTACTAGCTCGTTAAGTACTAAAAAACTATTACTTGCTGGTTAAGTAATAGAGTAAATAAGTAACGTTTGATAAAATCGTGAAAGAAAAGATCATTCTAGAGTGTTTAAATCTCCATACTTAGGTTTTTTGGCCATAACCTGTTGTATGGAACTTCGTATTCTTGATCAAAAGTCTTAAGCTTTACAAGCATAATCTAAGCTTGTTGGTACAAATCGAGTGGGTTTTGGTTCGTATGATGCCCGTCGACCCATTTGACTAACTATTACTTGCTCATTAATTAACAAATAAAACTATTACTTACTGGTTAAGTAATAGAGTAAACGAGTGGCGTTTGATCAAATCGTGAAAGGACAGATCATTTTAGAGTGTTTAAGTCTCTATACTTAGTTTTTTTTTTTTGCCATGACCTGTTGTCTGGAACTTCATATATGTGATCACAACTCTTAACCTTTACAAGCATAATCTAATCTTATTAGCACAGATCGAGGGCGTTTTGGTTCGTACAATGCTTGTTGACCCATTTGACTAACTATTACTTGCTCGTTAAGTACTAAAGTAAATTATTACTTGCTGGTTAAGTAATAGAGTAAACGAGTTACGTTCTATCAATTCGTGAAATGAGAGATCATTCTAGAGTGTTTAAGTCTCCATACTTAGTTTGGTTTGCCATGAGTTTTTGTATGAAACTTCATGTTAGTGATAACAACTCTACAAGCATAATTTAAGCTTATTGGCACAAATCGAGTGCGTTTTGGTTCCTACAATGCCCGTTGACCCTTTTGAGTAACTATTATTGGCTTGTTAAGTACTAAAGGAAATTATTACTTGCTGGTTAAGTAATAGAGTAAACAAGTATTGTTTGATAAAATCGTGAATGGAAAGATCATTCTAGAGTTTTTAAATCTGTATACTTAGGTTTTTTGGCCATAACTTATTGTATGGAACTTCGTATTTTTGATCACAACTCTTAACCTTTACAAGCATAATCTAAGCTTATTGACACAAATCGAGTGCGTTTTGGTTCGTAAGATGCCCGTTGACTTTTTTGAGTAACTCTTACTCGCTTGTAAAGTTCTAAAGTAAACTATTACTTGTTGGTTAACTAATAGAGTAAACAAGTAATGTTTAATCAAATGGTGAAAGGAAAGATCATTCTAGAGTGTTTAAACCTCCGTACTTAGTTTTTTTGGCCATGACTTGTTGTATGGAACTTCGTATTCTTGACCAAAAGTCTTAAGCATTACAAGCATAATCTAAGCTTATTGGCACAAGTCGAGTGCATTTTGATTCGTACGATGCCCGTTGACCCATTTGACTAACTATTACTTGCTCATTAAGTAACAAAGGAAACTATTACTTACTAGTTAAGTAATAGATTAAACGAGTGATGTTTGATCAAATCGTGAAAAAGAGAGATCATTTTAGATTGTTTAAGTCTCTATACTTAATTTTTTTGGCTATGACTTGTGTCTGGACGTATATATATGTGATCACAACTCTTAACCTTTACAAGCATAATTCAAGCTTATTGACACAAATCGAGGGCGTGTTGGTTGGTACGATGTATGTTGACCCATTTGACTAACTATTACTTGCTCATTAAGTGCTAAAGTAAACTATTACTTGCTGGTTAAGTAATAGAGTAAACGAGTTACGTTCTATCAAATCGTGAAAGGAAAGATCATTATACAGTGTTTAAGTCTCTATTCTTAGTTTGTTTTACCATAACTTTTTGTATGGAACTTCATATTCGTGATCACAACTTTTAACCTTTACAAGCATAATCTAAGCTTATTGGCACAAATCGAGTGCGTTTTGGTTCCTACAATGCCTGTTGACCCTTTTGAGTAACTATTACTAGCTCGTTAAGTACTAAAAAACTATTACTTGCTGGTTAAGTAATAGAGTAAATAAGTAACGTTTGATAAAATCGTGAAAGAAAAGATCATTCTAGAGTGTTTAAATCTCCATACTTAGGTTTTTTGGCCATAACTTGTTGTATGGAACTTCGTATTCTTGATCAAAAGTCTTAAGCTTTACAAGCATAATCTAAGCTTGTTGGTACAAATCGAGTGGGTTTTGGTTCGTATGATGCCCGTCGACCCATTTGACTAACTATTACTTGCTCATTAATTAACAAATAAAACTATTACTTACTGGTTAAGTAATAGAGTAAACGAGTGGTGTTTGATCAAATCGTGAAAGGACAGATCATTTTAGAGTGTTTAAGTCTCTATACTTAGTTTTTTTTTTTGCCATGACCTGTTGTCTGGAACTTCATATATGTGATCACAACTCTTAACCTTTACAAGCATAATCTAATCTTATTAGCACAGATCGAGGGCGTTTTGGTTCGTACAATGCTTGTTGACCCATTTGACTAACTATTACTTGCTCGTTAAGTACTAAAGTAAATTATTACTTGCTGGTTAAGTAATAGAGTAAACGAGTTACGTTCTATCAATTCGTGAAATGAGAGATCATTCTAGAGTGTTTAAGTCTCCATACTTAGTTTGGTTTGCCATGAGTTTTTGTATGAAACTTCATGTTAGTGATAACAACTCTACAAGCATAATTTAAGCTTATTGGCACAAATCGAGTGCGTTTTGGTTCCTACAATGCCCGTTGACCCTTTTGAGTAACTATTATTGGCTTGTTAAGTACTAAAGGAAATTATTACTTGCTGGTTAAGTAATAGAGTAAACAAGTATTGTTTGATAAAATCGTGAATGGAAAGATCATTCTAGAGTTTTTAAATCTGTATACTTAGGTTTTTTGGCCATAACTTATTTTATGGAACTTCGTATTTTTGATCACAACTCTTAACCTTTACAAGCATAATCTAAGCTTATTGACACAAATCGAGTGCGTTTTGGTTCGTAAGATGCCCGTTGACTTTTTTGAGTAACTCTTACTCGCTTGTAAAGTTCTAAAGTAAACTATTACTTGTTGGTTAACTAATAGAGTAAACAAGTAATGTTTAATCAAATGGTGAAAGGAAAGATCATTCTAGAGTGTTTAAACCTCCGTACTTAGTTTTTTTGGCCATGACTTGTTGTATGGAACTTCGTATTCTTGACCAAAAGTCTTAAGCATTACAAGCATAATCTAAGCTTATTGGCACAAGTCGAGTGCATTTTGATTCGTACGATGCCCGTTGACCCATTTGACTAACTATTACTTGCTCATTAAGTAACAAAGGAAACTATTACTTACTAGTTAAGTAATAGATTAAACGAGTGATGTTTGATCAAATCGTGAAAAAGAGAGATCATTTTAGATTGTTTAAGTCTCTATACTTAGTTTTTTTGGCTATGACTTGTGTCTGGACGTATATATATGTGATCACAACTCTTAACCTTTACAAGCATAATTCAAGCTTATTGACACAAATCGAGGGCGTGTTGGTTGGTACGATGTATGTTGACCCATTTGACTAACTATTACTTGCTCATTAAGTGCTAAAGTAAACTATTACTTGCTGGTTAAGTAATAGAGTAAACGAGTTACGTTCTATCAAATCGTGAAAGGAAAGATCATTATACAGTGTTTAAGTCTCTATTCTTAGTTTGTTTTACCATAAGTTTTTGTATGGAACTTCATATTCGTGATCACAACTTTTAACCTTTACAAGCATAATCTAAGCTTATTGGCACAAATCGAGTGCGTTTTGGTTCCTACAATGCCTGTTGACCCTTTTGAGTAACTATTACTAGCTCGTTAAGTACTAAAAAACTATTACTTGCTGGTTAAGTAATAGAGTAAATAAGTAACGTTTGATAAAATCGTGAAAGAAAAGATCATTCTAGAGTGTTTAAATCTCCATACTTAGGTTTTTTGGCCATAACCTGTTGTATGGAACTTCGTATTCTTGATCAAAAGTCTTAAGCTTTACAAGCATAATCTAAGCTTGTTGGTACAAATCGAGTGGGTTTTGGTTCGTATGATGCCCGTCGACCCATTTGACTAACTATTACTTGCTCATTAATTAACAAATAAAACTATTACTTACTGGTTAAGTAATAGAGTAAACGAGTGGCGTTTGATCAAATCGTGAAAGGACAGATCATTTTAGAGTGTTTAAGTCTCTATACTTAGTTTTTTTTTTTTGCCATGACCTGTTGTCTGGAACTTCATATATGTGATCACAACTCTTAACCTTTACAAGCATAATCTAATCTTATTAGCACAGATCGAGGGCGTTTTGGTTCGTACAATGCTTGTTGACCCATTTGACTAACTATTACTTGCTCGTTAAGTACTAAAGTAAATTATTACTTGCTGGTTAAGTAATAGAGTAAACGAGTTACGTTCTATCAATTCGTGAAATGAGAGATCATTCTAGAGTGTTTAAGTCTCCATACTTAGTTTGGTTTGCCATGAGTTTTTGTATGAAACTTCATGTTAGTGATAACAACTCTACAAGCATAATTTAAGCTTATTGGCACAAATCGAGTGCGTTTTGGTTCCTACAATGCCCGTTGACCCTTTTGAGTAACTATTATTGGCTTGTTAAGTACTAAAGGAAATTATTACTTGCTGGTTAAGTAATAGAGTAAACAAGTATTGTTTGATAAAATCGTGAATGGAAAGATCATTCTAGAGTTTTTAAATCTGTATACTTAGGTTTTTTGGCCATAACTTATTTTATGGAACTTCGTATTTTTGATCACAACTCTTAACCTTTACAAGCATAATCTAAGCTTATTGACACAAATCGAGTGCGTTTTGGTTCGTAAGATGCCCGTTGACTTTTTTGAGTAACTCTTACTCGCTTGTAAAGTTCTAAAGTAAACTATTACTTGTTGGTTAACTAATAGAGTAAACAAGTAATGTTTAATCAAATGGTGAAAGGAAAGATCATTCTAGAGTGTTTAAACCTCCGTACTTAGTTTTTTTGGCCATGACTTGTTGTATGGAACTTCGTATTCTTGACCAAAAGTCTTAAGCATTACAAGCATAATCTAAGCTTATTGGCACAAGTCGAGTGCATTTTGATTCGTACGATGCCCGTTGACCCATTTGACTAACTATTACTTGCTCATTAAGTAACAAAGGAAACTATTACTTACTAGTTAAGTAATAGATTAAACGAGTGATGTTTGATCAAATCGTGAAAAAGAGAGATCATTTTAGATTGTTTAAGTCTCTATACTTAGTTTTTTTGGCTATGACTTGTGTCTGGACGTATATATATGTGATCACAACTCTTAACCTTTACAAGCATAATTCAAGCTTATTGACACAAATCGAGGGCGTGTTGGTTGGTACGATGTATGTTGACCCATTTGACTAACTATTACTTGCTCATTAAGTGCTAAAGTAAACTATTACTTGCTGGTTAAGTAATAGAGTAAACGAGTTACGTTCTATCAAATCGTGAAAGGAAAGATCATTATACAGTGTTTAAGTCTCTATTCTTAGTTTGTTTTACCATAAGTTTTTGTATGGAACTTCATATTCGTGATCACAACTTTTAACCTTTACAAGCATAATCTAAGCTTATTGGCACAAATCGAGTGCGTTTTGGTTCCTACAATGCCTGTTGACCCTTTTGAGTAACTATTACTAGCTCGTTAAGTACTAAAAAACTATTACTTGCTGGTTAAGTAATAGAGTAAATAAGTAACGTTTGATAAAATCGTGAAAGAAAAGATCATTCTAGAGTGTTTAAATCTCCATACTTAGGTTTTTTGGCCATAACCTGTTGTATGGAACTTCGTATTCTTGATCAAAAGTCTTAAGCTTTACAAGCATAATCTAAGCTTGTTGGTACAAATCGAGTGGGTTTTGGTTCGTATGATGCCCGTCGACCCATTTGACTAACTATTACTTGCTCATTAATTAACAAATAAAACTATTACTTACTGGTTAAGTAATAGAGTAAACGAGTGGCGTTTGATCAAATCGTGAAAGGACAGATCATTTTAGAGTGTTTAAGTCTCTATACTTAGTTTTTTTTTTTTGCCATGACCTGTTGTCTGGAACTTCATATATGTGATCACAACTCTTAACCTTTACAAGCATAATCTAATCTTATTAGCACAGATCGAGGGCGTTTTGGTTCGTACAATGCTTGTTGACCCATTTGACTAACTATTACTTGCTCGTTAAGTACTAAAGTAAATTATTACTTGCTGGTTAAGTAATAGAGTAAACGAGTTACGTTCTATCAATTCGTGAAATGAGAGATCATTCTAGAGTGTTTAAGTCTCCATACTTAGTTTGGTTTGCCATGAGTTTTTGTATGAAACTTCATGTTAGTGATAACAACTCTACAAGCATAATTTAAGCTTATTGGCACAAATCGAGTGCGTTTTGGTTCCTACAATGCCCGTTGACCCTTTTGAGTAACTATTATTGGCTTGTTAAGTACTAAAGGAAATTATTACTTGCTGGTTAAGTAATAGAGTAAACAAGTATTGTTTGATAAAATCGTGAATGGAAAGATCATTCTAGAGTTTTTAAATCTGTATACTTAGGTTTTTTGGCCATAACTTATTGTATGGAACTTCGTATTTTTGATCACAACTCTTAACCTTTACAAGCATAATCTAAGCTTATTGACACAAATCGAGTGCGTTTTGGTTCGTAAGATGCCCGTTGACTTTTTTGAGTAACTCTTACTCGCTTGTAAAGTTCTAAAGTAAACTATTACTTGTTGGTTAACTAATAGAGTAAACAAGTAATGTTTAATCAAATGGTGAAAGGAAAGATCATTCTAGAGTGTTTAAACCTCCGTACTTAGTTTTTTTGGCCATGACTTGTTGTATGGAACTTCGTATTCTTGACCAAAAGTCTTAAGCATTACAAGCATAATCTAAGCTTATTGGCACAAGTCGAGTGCATTTTGATTCGTACGATGCCCGTTGACCCATTTGACTAACTATTACTTGCTCATTAAGTAACAAAGGAAACTATTACTTACTAGTTAAGTAATAGATTAAACGAGTGATGTTTGATCAAATCGTGAAAAAGAGAGATCATTTTAGATTGTTTAAGTCTCTATACTTAGTTTTTTTGGCTATGACTTGTGTCTGGACGTATATATATGTGATCACAACTCTTAACCTTTACAAGCATAATTCAAGCTTATTGACACAAATCGAGGGCGTGTTGGTTGGTACGATGTATGTTGACCCATTTGACTAACTATTACTTGCTCATTAAGTGCTAAAGTAAACTATTACTTGCTGGTTAAGTAATAGAGTAAACGAGTTACGTTCTATCAAATCGTGAAAGGAAAGATCATTATACAGTGTTTAAGTCTCTATTCTTAGTTTGTTTTACCATAAGTTTTTGTATGGAACTTCATATTCGTGATCACAACTTTTAACCTTTACAAGCATAATCTAAGCTTATTGGCACAAATCGAGTGCGTTTTGGTTCCTACAATGCCTGTTGACCCTTTTGAGTAACTATTACTAGCTCGTTAAGTACTAAAAAACTATTACTTGCTGGTTAAGTAATAGAGTAAATAAGTAACGTTTGATAAAATCGTGAAAGAAAAGATCATTCTAGAGTGTTTAAATCTCCATACTTAGGTTTTTTGGCCATAACCTGTTGTATGGAACTTCGTATTCTTGATCAAAAGTCTTAAGCTTTACAAGCATAATCTAAGCTTGTTGGTACAAATCGAGTGGGTTTTGGTTCGTATGATGCCCGTCGACCCATTTGACTAACTATTACTTGCTCATTAATTAACAAATAAAACTATTACTTACTGGTTAAGTAATAGAGTAAACGAGTGGCGTTTGATCAAATCGTGAAAGGACAGATCATTTTAGAGTGTTTAAGTCTCTATACTTAGTTTTTTTTTTTTGCCATGACCTGTTGTCTGGAACTTCATATATGTGATCACAACTCTTAACCTTTACAAGCATAATCTAATCTTATTAGCACAGATCGAGGGCGTTTTGGTTCGTACAATGCTTGTTGACCCATTTGACTAACTATTACTTGCTCGTTAAGTACTAAAGTAAATTATTACTTGCTGGTTAAGTAATAGAGTAAACGAGTTACGTTCTATCAATTCGTGAAATGAGAGATCATTCTAGAGTGTTTAAGTCTCCATACTTAGTTTGGTTTGCCATGAGTTTTTGTATGAAACTTCATGTTAGTGATAACAACTCTACAAGCATAATTTAAGCTTATTGGCACAAATCGAGTGCGTTTTGGTTCCTACAATGCCCGTTGACCCTTTTGAGTAACTATTATTGGCTTGTTAAGTACTAAAGGAAATTATTACTTGCTGGTTAAGTAATAGAGTAAACAAGTATTGTTTGATAAAATCGTGAATGGAAAGATCATTCTAGAGTTTTTAAATCTGTATACTTAGGTTTTTTGGCCATAACTTATTGTATGGAACTTCGTATTTTTGATCACAACTCTTAACCTTTACAAGCATAATCTAAGCTTATTGACACAAATCGAGTGCGTTTTGGTTCGTAAGATGCCCGTTGACTTTTTTGAGTAACTCTTACTCGCTTGTAAAGTTCTAAAGTAAACTATTACTTGTTGGTTAACTAATAGAGTAAACAAGTAATGTTTAATCAAATGGTGAAAGGAAAGATCATTCTAGAGTGTTTAAACCTCCGTACTTAGTTTTTTTGGCCATGACTTGTTGTATGGAACTTCGTATTCTTGACCAAAAGTCTTAAGCATTACAAGCATAATCTAAGCTTATTGGCACAAGTCGAGTGCATTTTGATTCGTACGATGCCCGTTGACCCATTTGACTAACTATTACTTGCTCATTAAGTAACAAAGGAAACTATTACTTACTAGTTAAGTAATAGATTAAACGAGTGATGTTTGATCAAATCGTGAAAAAGAGAGATCATTTTAGATTGTTTAAGTCTCTATACTTAGTTTTTTTGGCTATGACTTGTGTCTGGACGTATATATATGTGATCACAACTCTTAACCTTTACAAGCATAATTCAAGCTTATTGACACAAATCGAGGGCGTGTTGGTTGGTACGATGTATGTTGACCCATTTGACTAACTATTACTTGCTCATTAAGTGCTAAAGTAAACTATTACTTGCTGGTTAAGTAATAGAGTAAACGAGTTACGTTCTATCAAATCGTGAAAGGAAAGATCATTATACAGTGTTTAAGTCTCTATTCTTAGTTTGTTTTACCATAACTTTTTGTATGGAACTTCATATTCGTGATCACAACTTTTAACCTTTACAAGCATAATCTAAGCTTATTGGCACAAATCGAGTGCGTTTTGGTTCCTACAATGCCTGTTGACCCTTTTGAGTAACTATTACTAGCTCGTTAAGTACTAAAAAACTATTACTTGCTGGTTAAGTAATAGAGTAAATAAGTAACGTTTGATAAAATCGTGAAAGAAAAGATCATTCTAGAGTGTTTAAATCTCCATACTTAGGTTTTTTGGCCATAACCTGTTGTATGGAACTTCGTATTCTTGATCAAAAGTCTTAAGCTTTACAAGCATAATCTAAGCTTGTTGGTACAAATCGAGTGGGTTTTGGTTCGTATGATGCCCGTCGACCCATTTGACTAACTATTACTTGCTCATTAATTAACAAATAAAACTATTACTTACTGGTTAAGTAATAGAGTAAACGAGTGGCGTTTGATCAAATCGTGAAAGGACAGATCATTTTAGAGTGTTTAAGTCTCTATACTTAGTTTTTTTTTTTTGCCATGACCTGTTGTCTGGAACTTCATATATGTGATCACAACTCTTAACCTTTACAAGCATAATCTAATCTTATTAGCACAGATCGAGGGCGTTTTGGTTCGTACAATGCTTGTTGACCCATTTGACTAACTATTACTTGCTCGTTAAGTACTAAAGTAAATTATTACTTGCTGGTTAAGTAATAGAGTAAACGAGTTACGTTCTATCAATTCGTGAAATGAGAGATCATTCTAGAGTGTTTAAGTCTCCATACTTAGTTTGGTTTGCCATGAGTTTTTGTATGAAACTTCATGTTAGTGATAACAACTCTACAAGCATAATTTAAGCTTATTGGCACAAATCGAGTGCGTTTTGGTTCCTACAATGCCCGTTGACCCTTTTGAGTAACTATTATTGGCTTGTTAAGTACTAAAGGAAATTATTACTTGCTGGTTAAGTAATAGAGTAAACAAGTATTGTTTGATAAAATCGTGAATGGAAAGATCATTCTAGAGTTTTTAAATCTGTATACTTAGGTTTTTTGGCCATAACTTATTTTATGGAACTTCGTATTTTTGATCACAACTCTTAACCTTTACAAGCATAATCTAAGCTTATTGACACAAATCGAGTGCGTTTTGGTTCGTAAGATGCCCGTTGACTTTTTTGAGTAACTCTTACTCGCTTGTAAAGTTCTAAAGTAAACTATTACTTGTTGGTTAACTAATAGAGTAAACAAGTAATGTTTAATCAAATGGTGAAAGGAAAGATCATTCTAGAGTGTTTAAACCTCCGTACTTAGTTTTTTTGGCCATGACTTGTTGTATGGAACTTCGTATTCTTGACCAAAAGTCTTAAGCATTACAAGCATAATCTAAGCTTATTGGCACAAGTCGAGTGCATTTTGATTCGTACGATGCCCGTTGACCCATTTGACTAACTATTACTTGCTCATTAAGTAACAAAGGAAACTATTACTTACTAGTTAAGTAATAGATTAAACGAGTGATGTTTGATCAAATCGTGAAAAAGAGAGATCATTTTAGATTGTTTAAGTCTCTATACTTAGTTTTTTTGGCTATGACTTGTGTCTGGACGTATATATATGTGATCACAACTCTTAACCTTTACAAGCATAATTCAAGCTTATTGACACAAATCGAGGGCGTGTTGGTTGGTACGATGTATGTTGACCCATTTGACTAACTATTACTTGCTCATTAAGTGCTAAAGTAAACTATTACTTGCTGGTTAAGTAATAGAGTAAACGAGTTACGTTCTATCAAATCGTGAAAGGAAAGATCATTATACAGTGTTTAAGTCTCTATTCTTAGTTTGTTTTACCATAACTTTTTGTATGGAACTTCATATTCGTGATCACAACTTTTAACCTTTACAAGCATAATCTAAGCTTATTGGCACAAATCGAGTGCGTTTTGGTTCCTACAATGCCTGTTGACCCTTTTGAGTAACTATTACTAGCTCGTTAAGTACTAAAAAACTATTACTTGCTGGTTAAGTAATAGAGTAAATAAGTAACGTTTGATAAAATCGTGAAAGAAAAGATCATTCTAGAGTGTTTAAATCTCCATACTTAGGTTTTTTGGCCATAACCTGTTGTATGGAACTTCGTATTCTTGATCAAAAGTCTTAAGCTTTACAAGCATAATCTAAGCTTGTTGGTACAAATCGAGTGGGTTTTGGTTCGTATGATGCCCGTCGACCCATTTGACTAACTATTACTTGCTCATTAATTAACAAATAAAACTATTACTTACTGGTTAAGTAATAGAGTAAACGAGTGGCGTTTGATCAAATCGTGAAAGGACAGATCATTTTAGAGTGTTTAAGTCTCTATACTTAGTTTTTTTTTTTTGCCATGACCTGTTGTCTGGAACTTCATATATGTGATCACAACTCTTAACCTTTACAAGCATAATCTAATCTTATTAGCACAGATCGAGGGCGTTTTGGTTCGTACAATGCTTGTTGACCCATTTGACTAACTATTACTTGCTCGTTAAGTACTAAAGTAAATTATTACTTGCTGGTTAAGTAATAGAGTAAACGAGTTACGTTCTATCAATTCGTGAAATGAGAGATCATTCTAGAGTGTTTAAGTCTCCATACTTAGTTTGGTTTGCCATGAGTTTTTGTATGAAACTTCATGTTAGTGATAACAACTCTACAAGCATAATTTAAGCTTATTGGCACAAATCGAGTGCGTTTTGGTTCCTACAATGCCCGTTGACCCTTTTGAGTAACTATTATTGGCTTGTTAAGTACTAAAGGAAATTATTACTTGCTGGTTAAGTAATAGAGTAAACAAGTATTGTTTGATAAAATCGTGAATGGAAAGATCATTCTAGAGTTTTTAAATCTGTATACTTAGGTTTTTTGGCCATAACTTATTTTATGGAACTTCGTATTTTTGATCACAACTCTTAACCTTTACAAGCATAATCTAAGCTTATTGACACAAATCGAGTGCGTTTTGGTTCGTAAGATGCCCGTTGACTTTTTTGAGTAACTCTTACTCGCTTGTAAAGTTCTAAAGTAAACTATTACTTGTTGGTTAACTAATAGAGTAAACAAGTAATGTTTAATCAAATGGTGAAAGGAAAGATCATTCTAGAGTGTTTAAACCTCCGTACTTAGTTTTTTTGGCCATGACTTGTTGTATGGAACTTCGTATTCTTGACCAAAAGTCTTAAGCATTACAAGCATAATCTAAGCTTATTGGCACAAGTCGAGTGCATTTTGATTCGTACGATGCCCGTTGACCCATTTGACTAACTATTACTTGCTCATTAAGTAACAAAGGAAACTATTACTTACTAGTTAAGTAATAGATTAAACGAGTGATGTTTGATCAAATCGTGAAAAAGAGAGATCATTTTAGATTGTTTAAGTCTCTATACTTAGTTTTTTTGGCTATGACTTGTGTCTGGACGTATATATATGTGATCACAACTCTTAACCTTTACAAGCATAATTCAAGCTTATTGACACAAATCGAGGGCGTGTTGGTTGGTACGATGTATGTTGACCCATTTGACTAACTATTACTTGCTCATTAAGTGCTAAAGTAAACTATTACTTGCTGGTTAAGTAATAGAGTAAACGAGTTACGTTCTATCAAATCGTGAAAGGAAAGATCATTATACAGTGTTTAAGTCTCTATTCTTAGTTTGTTTTACCATAAGTTTTTGTATGGAACTTCATATTCGTGATCACAACTTTTAACCTTTACAAGCATAATCTAAGCTTATTGGCACAAATCGAGTGCGTTTTGGTTCCTACAATGCCTGTTGACCCTTTTGAGTAACTATTACTAGCTCGTTAAGTACTAAAAAACTATTACTTGCTGGTTAAGTAATAGAGTAAATAAGTAACGTTTGATAAAATCGTGAAAGAAAAGATCATTCTAGAGTGTTTAAATCTCCATACTTAGGTTTTTTGGCCATAACCTGTTGTATGGAACTTCGTATTCTTGATCAAAAGTCTTAAGCTTTACAAGCATAATCTAAGCTTGTTGGTACAAATCGAGTGGGTTTTGGTTCGTATGATGCCCGTCGACCCATTTGACTAACTATTACTTGCTCATTAATTAACAAATAAAACTATTACTTACTGGTTAAGTAATAGAGTAAACGAGTGGCGTTTGATCAAATCGTGAAAGGACAGATCATTTTAGAGTGTTTAAGTCTCTATACTTAGTTTTTTTTTTTTGCCATGACCTGTTGTCTGGAACTTCATATATGTGATCACAACTCTTAACCTTTACAAGCATAATCTAATCTTATTAGCACAGATCGAGGGCGTTTTGGTTCGTACAATGCTTGTTGACCCATTTGACTAACTATTACTTGCTCGTTAAGTACTAAAGTAAATTATTACTTGCTGGTTAAGTAATAGAGTAAACGAGTTACGTTCTATCAATTCGTGAAATGAGAGATCATTCTAGAGTGTTTAAGTCTCCATACTTAGTTTGGTTTGCCATGAGTTTTTGTATGAAACTTCATGTTAGTGATAACAACTCTACAAGCATAATTTAAGCTTATTGGCACAAATCGAGTGCGTTTTGGTTCCTACAATGCCCGTTGACCCTTTTGAGTAACTATTATTGGCTTGTTAAGTACTAAAGGAAATTATTACTTGCTGGTTAAGTAATAGAGTAAACAAGTATTGTTTGATAAAATCGTGAATGGAAAGATCATTCTAGAGTTTTTAAATCTGTATACTTAGGTTTTTTGGCCATAACTTATTGTATGGAACTTCGTATTTTTGATCACAACTCTTAACCTTTACAAGCATAATCTAAGCTTATTGACACAAATCGAGTGCGTTTTGGTTCGTAAGATGCCCGTTGACTTTTTTGAGTAACTCTTACTCGCTTGTAAAGTTCTAAAGTAAACTATTACTTGTTGGTTAACTAATAGAGTAAACAAGTAATGTTTAATCAAATGGTGAAAGGAAAGATCATTCTAGAGTGTTTAAACCTCCGTACTTAGTTTTTTTGGCCATGACTTGTTGTATGGAACTTCGTATTCTTGACCAAAAGTCTTAAGCATTACAAGCATAATCTAAGCTTATTGGCACAAGTCGAGTGCATTTTGATTCGTACGATGCCCGTTGACCCATTTGACTAACTATTACTTGCTCATTAAGTAACAAAGGAAACTATTACTTACTAGTTAAGTAATAGATTAAACGAGTGATGTTTGATCAAATCGTGAAAAAGAGAGATCATTTTAGATTGTTTAAGTCTCTATACTTAGTTTTTTTGGCTATGACTTGTGTCTGGACGTATATATATGTGATCACAACTCTTAACCTTTACAAGCATAATTCAAGCTTATTGACACAAATCGAGGGCGTGTTGGTTGGTACGATGTATGTTGACCCATTTGACTAACTATTACTTGCTCATTAAGTGCTAAAGTAAACTATTACTTGCTGGTTAAGTAATAGAGTAAACGAGTTACGTTCTATCAAATCGTGAAACGAAAGATCATTATACAGTGTTTAAGTCTCTATTCTTAGTTTGTTTTACCATAAGTTTTTGTATGGAACTTCATATTCGTGATCACAACTTTTAACCTTTACAAGCATAATCTAAGCTTATTGGCACAAATCGAGTGCGTTTTGGTTCCTACAATGCCTGTTGACCCTTTTGAGTAACTATTACTAGCTCGTTAAGTACTAAAAAACTATTACTTGCTGGTTAAGTAATAGAGTAAATAAGTAACGTTTGATAAAATCGTGAAAGAAAAGATCATTCTAGAGTGTTTAAATCTCCATACTTAGGTTTTTTGGCCATAACCTGTTGTATGGAACTTCGTATTCTTGATCAAAAGTCTTAAGCTTTACAAGCATAATCTAAGCTTGTTGGTACAAATCGAGTGGGTTTTGGTTCGTATGATGCCCGTCGACCCATTTGACTAACTATTACTTGCTCATTAATTAACAAATAAAACTATTACTTACTGGTTAAGTAATAGAGTAAACGAGTGGCGTTTGATCAAATCGTGAAAGGACAGATCATTTTAGAGTGTTTAAGTCTCTATACTTAGTTTTTTTTTTTTGCCATGACCTGTTGTCTGGAACTTCATATATGTGATCACAACTCTTAACCTTTACAAGCATAATCTAATCTTATTAGCACAGATCGAGGGCGTTTTGGTTCGTACAATGCTTGTTGACCCATTTGACTAACTATTACTTGCTCGTTAAGTACTAAAGTAAATTATTACTTGCTGGTTAAGTAATAGAGTAAACGAGTTACGTTCTATCAATTCGTGAAATGAGAGATCATTCTAGAGTGTTTAAGTCTCCATACTTAGTTTGGTTTGCCATGAGTTTTTGTATGAAACTTCATGTTAGTGATAACAACTCTACAAGCATAATTTAAGCTTATTGGCACAAATCGAGTGCGTTTTGGTTCCTACAATGCCCGTTGACCCTTTTGAGTAACTATTATTGGCTTGTTAAGTACTAAAGGAAATTATTACTTGCTGGTTAAGTAATAGAGTAAACAAGTATTGTTTGATAAAATCGTGAATGGAAAGATCATTCTAGAGTTTTTAAATCTGTATACTTAGGTTTTTTGGCCATAACTTATTGTATGGAACTTCGTATTTTTGATCACAACTCTTAACCTTTACAAGCATAATCTAAGCTTATTGACACAAATCGAGTGCGTTTTGGTTCGTAAGATGCCCGTTGACTTTTTTGAGTAACTCTTACTCGCTTGTAAAGTTCTAAAGTAAACTATTACTTGTTGGTTAACTAATAGAGTAAACAAGTAATGTTTAATCAAATGGTGAAAGGAAAGATCATTCTAGAGTGTTTAAACCTCCGTACTTAGTTTTTTTGGCCATGACTTGTTGTATGGAACTTCGTATTCTTGACCAAAAGTCTTAAGCATTACAAGCATAATCTAAGCTTATTGGCACAAGTCGAGTGCATTTTGATTCGTACGATGCCCGTTGACCCATTTGACTAACTATTACTTGCTCATTAAGTAACAAAGGAAACTATTACTTACTAGTTAAGTAATAGATTAAACGAGTGATGTTTGATCAAATCGTGAAAAAGAGAGATCATTTTAGATTGTTTAAGTCTCTATACTTAGTTTTTTTGGCTATGACTTGTGTCTGGACGTATATATATGTGATCAAAACTCTTAACCTTTACAAGCATAATTCAAGCTTATTGACACAAATCGAGGGCGTGTTGGTTGGTACGATGTATGTTGGCCCATTTGACTAACTATTACTTGCTCATTAAGTGCTAAAGTAAACTATTACTTGCTGGTTAAGTAATAGAGTAAACGAGTTACGTTCTATCAAATCGTGAAAGGAAAGATCATTATACAGTGTTTAAGTCTCTATTCTTAGTTTGTTTTACCATAAGTTTTTGTATGGAACTTCATATTCGTGATCACAACTTTTAACCTTTACAAGCATAATCTAAGCTTATTGGCACAAATCGAGTGCGTTTTGGTTCCTACAATGCCTGTTGACCCTTTTGAGTAACTATTACTAGCTCGTTAAGTACTAAAAAACTATTACTTGCTGGTTAAGTAATAGAGTAAATAAGTAACGTTTGATAAAATCGTGAAAGAAAAGATCATTCTAGAGTGTTTAAATCTCCATACTTAGGTTTTTTGGCCATAACCTGTTGTATGGAACTTCGTATTCTTGATCAAAAGTCTTAAGCTTTACAAGCATAATCTAAGCTTGTTGGTACAAATCGAGTGGGTTTTGGTTCGTATGATGCCCGTCGACCCATTTGACTAACTATTACTTGCTCATTAATTAACAAATAAAACTATTACTTACTGGTTAAGTAATAGAGTAAACGAGTGGCGTTTGATCAAATCGTGAAAGGACAGATCATTTTAGAGTGTTTAAGTCTCTATACTTAGTTTTTTTTTTTTGCCATGACCTGTTGTCTGGAACTTCATATATGTGATCACAACTCTTAACCTTTACAAGCATAATCTAATCTTATTAGCACAGATCGAGGGCGTTTTGGTTCGTACAATGCTTGTTGACCCATTTGACTAACTATTACTTGCTCGTTAAGTACTAAAGTAAATTATTACTTGCTGGTTAAGTAATAGAGTAAACGAGTTACGTTCTATCAATTCGTGAAATGAGAGATCATTCTAGAGTGTTTAAGTCTCCATACTTAGTTTGGTTTGCCATGAGTTTTTGTATGAAACTTCATGTTAGTGATAACAACTCTACAAGCATAATTTAAGCTTATTGGCACAAATCGAGTGCGTTTTGGTTCCTACAATGCCCGTTGACCCTTTTGAGTAACTATTATTGGCTTGTTAAGTACTAAAGGAAATTATTACTTGCTGGTTAAGTAATAGAGTAAACAAGTATTGTTTGATAAAATCGTGAATGGAAAGATCATTCTAGAGTTTTTAAATCTGTATACTTAGGTTTTTTGGCCATAACTTATTGTATGGAACTTCGTATTTTTGATCACAACTCTTAACCTTTACAAGCATAATCTAAGCTTATTGACACAAATCGAGTGCGTTTTGGTTCGTAAGATGCCCGTTGACTTTTTTGAGTAACTCTTACTCGCTTGTAAAGTTCTAAAGTAAACTATTACTTGTTGGTTAACTAATAGAGTAAACAAGTAATGTTTAATCAAATGGTGAAAGGAAAGATCATTCTAGAGTGTTTAAACCTCCGTACTTAGTTTTTTTGGCCATGACTTGTTGTATGGAACTTCGTATTCTTGACCAAAAGTCTTAAGCATTACAAGCATAATCTAAGCTTATTGGCACAAGTCGAGTGCATTTTGATTCGTACGATGCCCGTTGACCCATTTGACTAACTATTACTTGCTCATTAAGTAACAAAGGAAACTATTACTTACTAGTTAAGTAATAGATTAAACGAGTGATGTTTGATCAAATCGTGAAAAAGAGAGATCATTTTAGATTGTTTAAGTCTCTATACTTAGTTTTTTTGGCTATGACTTGTGTCTGGACGTATATATATGTGATCAAAACTCTTAACCTTTACAAGCATAATTCAAGCTTATTGACACAAATCGAGGGCGTGTTGGTTGGTACGATGTATGTTGGCCCATTTGACTAACTATTACTTGCTCATTAAGTGCTAAAGTAAACTATTACTTGCTGGTTAAGTAATAGAGTAAACGAGTTACGTTCTATCAAATCGTGAAAGGAAAGATCATTATACAGTGTTTAAGTCTCTATTCTTAGTTTGTTTTACCATAAGTTTTTGTATGGAACTTCATATTCGTGATCACAACTTTTAACCTTTACAAGCATAATCTAAGCTTATTGGCACAAATCGAGTGCGTTTTGGTTCCTACAATGCCTGTTGACCCTTTTGAGTAACTATTACTAGCTCGTTAAGTACTAAAAAACTATTACTTGCTGGTTAAGTAATAGAGTAAATAAGTAACGTTTGATAAAATCGTGAAAGAAAAGATCATTCTAGAGTGTTTAAATCTCCATACTTAGGTTTTTTGGCCATAACCTGTTGTATGGAACTTCGTATTCTTGATCAAAAGTCTTAAGCTTTACAAGCATAATCTAAGCTTGTTGGTACAAATCGAGTGGGTTTTGGTTCGTATGATGCCCGTCGACCCATTTGACTAACTATTACTTGCTCATTAATTAACAAATAAAACTATTACTTACTGGTTAAGTAATAGAGTAAACGAGTGGCGTTTGATCAAATCGTGAAAGGACAGATCATTTTAGAGTGTTTAAGTCTCTATACTTAGTTTTTTTTTTTTGCCATGACCTGTTGTCTGGAACTTCATATATGTGATCACAACTCTTAACCTTTACAAGCATAATCTAATCTTATTAGCACAGATCGAGGGCGTTTTGGTTCGTACAATGCTTGTTGACCCATTTGACTAACTATTACTTGCTCGTTAAGTACTAAAGTAAATTATTACTTGCTGGTTAAGTAATAGAGTAAACGAGTTACGTTCTATCAATTCGTGAAATGAGAGATCATTCTAGAGTGTTTAAGTCTCCATACTTAGTTTGGTTTGCCATGAGTTTTTGTATGAAACTTCATGTTAGTGATAACAACTCTACAAGCATAATTTAAGCTTATTGGCACAAATCGAGTGCGTTTTGGTTCCTACAATGCCCGTTGACCCTTTTGAGTAACTATTATTGGCTTGTTAAGTACTAAAGGAAATTATTACTTGCTGGTTAAGTAATAGAGTAAACAAGTATTGTTTGATAAAATCGTGAATGGAAAGATCATTCTAGAGTTTTTAAATCTGTATACTTAGGTTTTTTGGCCATAACTTATTGTATGGAACTTCGTATTTTTGATCACAACTCTTAACCTTTACAAGCATAATCTAAGCTTATTGACACAAATCGAGTGCGTTTTGGTTCGTAAGATGCCCGTTGACTTTTTTGAGTAACTCTTACTCGCTTGTAAAGTTCTAAAGTAAACTATTACTTGTTGGTTAACTAATAGAGTAAACAAGTAATGTTTAATCAAATGGTGAAAGGAAAGATCATTCTAGAGTGTTTAAACCTCCGTACTTAGTTTTTTTGGCCATGACTTGTTGTATGGAACTTCGTATTCTTGACCAAAAGTCTTAAGCATTACAAGCATAATCTAAGCTTATTGGCACAAGTCGAGTGCATTTTGATTCGTACGATGCCCGTTGACCCATTTGACTAACTATTACTTGCTCATTAAGTAACAAAGGAAACTATTACTTACTAGTTAAGTAATAGATTAAACGAGTGATGTTTGATCAAATCGTGAAAAAGAGAGATCATTTTAGATTGTTTAAGTCTCTATACTTAGTTTTTTTGGCTATGACTTGTGTCTGGACGTATATATATGTGATCACAACTCTTAACCTTTACAAGCATAATTCAAGCTTATTGACACAAATCGAGGGCGTGTTGGTTGGTACATGTATGTTGACCCATTTGACTAACTATTACTTGCTCATTAAGTGCTAAAGTAAACTATTACTTGCTGGTTAAGTAATAGAGTAAACGAGTTACGTTCTATCAAATCGTGAAAGGAAAGATCATTATACAGTGTTTAAGTCTCTATTCTTAGTTTGTTTTACCCATAACTTTTTGTATGGAACTTCATATTCGTGATCACAACTTTTAACCTTTACAAGCATAATCTAAGCTTATGGCACAAATCGAGTGCGTTTTGGTTCCTACAATGCCTGTTGACCCTTTTGAGTAACTATTACTAGCTCGTTAAGTACTAAAAAACTATTACTTGCTGGTTAAGTAATAGAGTAAATAAGTAACGTTTGATAAAATCGTGAAAGAAAAGATCATTCTAGAGTGTTTAAATCTCCATACTTAGGTTTTTTGGCCATAACCTGTTGTATGGAACTTCGTATTCTTGATCAAAAGTCTTAAGCTTTACAAGCATAATCTAAGCTTGTTGGTACAAATCGAGTGGGTTTTGGTTCGTATGATGCCCGTCGACCCATTTGACTAACTATTACTTGCTCATTAATTAACAAATGAAACTATTACTTACTTGTTAAGTAATAGAGTAAACGAGTAACGTTTGATCAAATCGTGAAAGAACAGATCATTTTAGAGTGTTTAAGTCTCTATACTTAGTTTTTTTTTTTGCCATGACCTGTTGTCTGGAACTTCATATATGTGATCACAATTCTTAACCTTTACAAGCATAATCTAATCTTATTAGCACAGATCGAGGGCGTTTTTGGTTCGTACAATGCTTGTTGACCCATTTGACTAACTATTAATTGCTCGTTAAGTACTAAAGTAAATTATTACTTGCTGGTTAAGTAATAGAGTAAACGAGTTACGTTCTATCAATTCGTGAAATGAGAGATCATTCTAGAGTGTTTAAGTCTCCATACTTAGTTTGGTTTGCCATGAGTTTTTGTATGAAACTTCATGTTAGTGATAACAACTCTACAAGCATAATTTAAGCTTATTGGCACAAATCGAGTGCGTTTTTGGTTCCTACAATGCCCGTTGACCCCTTTTGAGTAACTATTATTGGCTTGTTAAGTACTAAAGGAAATTATTACTTGCTGGTTAAGTAATAGAGTAAACAAGTATTGTTTGATAAAATCGTGAATGGAAAGATCATTCTAGAGTTTTTAAATCTGTATACTTAGGTTTTTTGGCCATAACTTATTGTATGGAACTTCGTATTTTTGATCACAACTCTTAACCTTTACAAGCATAATCTAAGCTTATTGACACAAATCGAGTGCGTTTTGGTTCGTAAGATGCCCGTTGACTTTTTTGAGTAACTCTTACTCGCTTGTAAAGTTCTAAAGTAAACTATTACTTGTTGGTTAACTAATAGAGTAAACAAGTAATGTTTAATCAAATGGTGAAAGGAAAGATCATTCTAGAGTGTTTAAACATCCGTACTTAGTTTTTTTGGCCATGACTTGTTGTATGGAACTTCGTATTCTTGACCAAAAGTCTTAAGCATTACAAGCATAATCTAAGCTTATTGGCACAAGTCGAGTGCATTTTGATTCGTACGATGCCCGTTTGACCCATTTGACTAACTATTACTTGCTCATTAAGTAACAAAGGAAACTATTACTTACTAGTTAAGTAATAGATTAAACGAGTGATGTTTGATCAAATCGTGAAAAAGAGAGATCATTTTAGATTGTTTAAGTCTCTATACTTAGTTTTTTTTGGCTATGACTTGTGTCTGGACGTATATATATGTGATCACAACTCTTAACCTTTACAAGCATAATTCAAGCTTATTGACACAAATCGAGGGCGTGTTGGTTGGTAACGATGTATGTTGACCCATTTGACTAACTATTACTTGCTCATTAAGTGCTAAAGTAAACTATTACTTGCTGTTAAGTAATAGAGTAAACGAGTTACGTTCTATCAAATCGTGAAAGGAAAGATCATTATACAGTGTTTAAGTCTCTATTCTTATTTGTTTTACCATAAGTTTTTGTATGGAACTTCTATTCGTGATCACAATTCTTTTAACCTTTACAAGCATAATCTAAGCTTATTGGCACAAATCGAGTGCGTTTTGGTTCCTACAATGCCTGTTGACCCTTTTGAGTAACTATTACTAGCTCGTTAAGTACTAAAAAACTATTACTTGCTGGTTAAGTAATAGAGTAAATAAGTAACGTTTGATAAAATCGTGAAAGAAAAGATCATTCTAGAGTGTTTAAATCACCATACTTAGGTTTTTTGGCCATAACCTGTTGTATGGAACTTCGTATTCTTGATCAAAAGTCTTAAGCTTTACAAGCATAATCTAAGCTTGTTGGTACAAATCGAGTGGGTTTTGGTTCGTATGATGCCCGTCGACCCATTTGACTAACTATTACTTGCTCATTAATTAACAAATGAAACTATTACTTACTTGTTAAGTAATAGAGTAAACGAGTAACGTTTGATCAAATCGTGAAAGAACAGATCATTTTAGAGTGTTTAAGTCTCTATACTTAGTTTTTTTTTTTGCCATGACCTGTTGTCTGGAACTTCATATATGTGATCACAATTCTTAACCTTTACAAGCATAATCTAATCTTATTAGCACAGATCGAGGGCGTTTTGGTTCGTACAATGCTTGTTGACCCATTTGACTAACTATTAATTGCTCGTTAAGTACTAAAGTAAATTATTACTTGCTGGTTAAGTAATAGAGTAAACGAGTTACGTTCTATCAATTCGTGAAATGAGAGATCATTCTAGAGTGTTTAAGTCTCCATACTTAGTTTGGTTTGCCATGAGTTTTTGTATGAAACTTCATATTAGTGATAACAACTCTACAAGCATAATTTAAGCTTATTGGCACAAATCGAGTGCGTTTTGGTTCCTACAATGCCCGTTGACCCTTTTGAGTAACTATTATTGGCTTGTTAAGTTCTAAAGGAAATTATTACTTGCTGGTTAAGTAATAGAGGTAAACAAGTATTGTTTGATAAAATCGTGAATGGAAAGATCATTCTAGAGTTTTAAATCTGTATACTTAGGTTTTTTGGCCATAACTTATTGTATGGAACTTCGTATTTTTGATCACAACTCTTAACCTTTACAAGCATAATCTAAGCTTATTGACACAAATCGAGTGCGTTTTGGTTCGTAAGATGCCCGTTGACTTTTTTGAGTAACTCTTACTCGCTTGTAAAGTTCTAAAGTAAACTATTACTTGTTGGTTAACTAATAGAGTAAACAAGTAATGTTTAATCAATGGTGAAAGGAAAGATCATTCTAGAGTGTTTAAACCTCCGTACTTAGTTTTTTTGGCCATGACTTGTTGTATGGAACTTCGTATTCTTGACCAAAAGTCTTAAGCATTACAAGCATAATCTAAGCTTATTGGCACAAGTCGAGTGCATTTTGATTCGTACGATGCCCGTTGACCCATTTGACTAACTATTACTTGCTCATTAAGTACAAAGGAAACTATTACTTACTAGTTAAGTAATAGATTAAACGAGTGATGTTTGATCAAATCGTGAAAAAGAGAGATCATTTTAGATTGTTTAAGTCTCTATACTTAGTTTTTTTTGGCTATGACTTGTGGTCTGGGACGTATATATATGTGATCACAACTCTTAACCTTTACAAGCATAATTCAAGCTTATTGACACAAATCGAGGGCGTGTTGGTTGGTACGATGTATGTTGACCCATTTGACTAACTATTACTTGCTCATCTAAGTGCTAAAGTAAACTATTACTTGCTGGTTAAGTAATAGAGTAAACGAGTTACGTTCTATCAAATCGTGAAAGGAAAGATCATTATACAGTGTTTAAGTCTCTATTCTTAGTTTGTTTTACAATAACTTTTTGTATGGAACTTCATATTCGTGATCACAACTTTTAACCTTTACAAGCATAATCTAAGCTTATTGGCACAAATCGAGTGCGTTTTGGTTCCTACAATGCCTGTTGACCCTTTTGAGTAACTATTACTAGCTCGTTAAGTACTAAAAAACTATTACTTGCTGGTTAAGTAATAGAGTAAATAAGTAACATTTGATAAAATCGTGAAAGAAAAGATCATTCTAGAAACTTCGTATTCTTGATCAAAAGTCTTAAGCTTTACAAGCGTAATCTAAGTTTATTGGTACAAATCGAGTGCGTTTTGGTTCGTACGATGCCCGTCGACCCATTTGACTAACTATTATTTGCTCATTAATTAACAAATGAAACTATTACTTACTAGTTAAGTAATAGAGTAAATGAGTGGCGTTTGATCAAATCGGGGAAATGACATATCATTTTAGAGTGTTTAAGTCTCTATACTTAGTTTTGTTTTTTGCCATGACCTGTTGTCTGGAACTTCATATATGTGATCACAACTCTTAACCTTTACAAGCATAATCTAATCTTATTAGCACAGATCGAGGGCGTTTTGGTTCGTACAATGCTTGTTGACCCATTTGACTAACTATTACTTGCTCGTTAAGTACTAAAGTAAATTATTACTTGCTGGTTAAGTAATAGAGTAAACGAGTTACGTTCTATCAATTCGTGAAATGAGAGATCATTCTAGAGTGTTTAAGTCTCCATACTTAGTTTGGTTTGCCATGAGTTTTTGTATGAAACTTCATATTAGTGATAACAACTCTACAAGCATAATTTAAGCTTATTGGCACAAATCGAGTGCGTTTTGGTTCCTACAATGCCCGTTGACCCTTTTGAGTAACTATTATTGGCTTGTTAAGTACTAAAGGAAATTATTACTTGCTGGTTAAGTAATAGAGTAAACAAGTATTGTTTGATAAAATCGTGAATGGAAAGATCATTCTAGAGTTTTTAAATCTGTATACTTAGGTTTTTTGGCCATAACTTATTGTATGGAACTTCGTATTTTTGATCACAACTCTTAACCTTTACAAGCATAATCTAAGCTTATTGACACAAATCGAGTGCGTTTTGGTTCGTAAGATGCCCGTTGACTTTTTTGAGTAACTCTTACTCGCTTGTAAAGTTCTAAAGTAAACTATTACTTGTTGGTTAACTAATAGAGTAAACAAGTAATGTTTAATCAAATAGTGAAAGGAAAGATCATTCTAGAGTGTTTAAACCTCCGTACTTAGTTTTTTTGGCCATGACTTGTTGTATGGAACTTCGTATTCTTGACCAAAAGTCTTAAGCATTACAAGCATAATCTAAGCTTATTGGCACAAGTCGAGTGCATTTTGATTCGTACGATGCCCGTTGACCCATTTGACTAACTATTACTTGCTCATTAAGTAACAAAGGAAACTATTACTTACTAGTTAAGTAATAGATTAAACGAGTGATGTCTGATCAAATCGTGAAAAAGAGAGATCATTTTAGATTGTTTAAGTCTCTATACTTAGTTTTTTTGGCTATGACTTGTGTCTGGACGTATATATATGTGATCACAACTCTTAACCTTTACAAGTATAATTCAAGCTTATTGACACAAATCGAGGGCGTGTTGGTTGGTACGATGTATGTTGACCCATTTGACTAACTATTACTTGCTCATTAAGTGCTAAAGTAAACTATTACTTGCTGGTTAAGTAATAGAGTAAACGAGTTACGTTCTATCAAATCGTGAAAGGAAAGATCATTATACAGTGTTTAAGTCTCTATTCTTAGTTTGTTTTACCATAACTTTTTGTATGGAACTTCATATTCGTGATCACAACTTTTAACCTTTACAAGCATAATCTAAGCTTATTGGCACAAATCGAGTGCGTTTTGGTTCCTACAATGCCTGTTGACCCTTTTGAGTAACTATTACTAGCTCGTTAAGTACTAAAAAACTATTACTTGCTGGTTAAGTAATAGAGTAAATAAGTAACGTTTGATAAAATCGTGAAAGAAAAGATCATTCTAGAGTGTTTAAATCTCCATACTTAGGTTTTTTGGCCATAACCTGTTGTATGGAACTTCGTATTCTTGATCAAAAGTCTTAAGCTTTACAAGCATAATCTAAGCTTGTTGGTACAAATCGAGTGGGTTTTGGTTCGTATGATGCCCGTCGACCCATTTGACTAACTATTACTTGCTCATTAATTAACAAATGAAACTATTACTTACTTGTTAAGTAATAGAGTAAACGAGTAACGTTTGATCAAATCGTGAAAGAACAGATCATTTTAGAGTGTTTAAGTCTCTATACTTAGTTTTTTTTTTTGCCATGACCTGTTGTCTGGAACTTCATATATGTGATCACAATTCTTAACCTTTACAAGCATAATCTAATCTTATTAGCACAGATCGAGGGCGTTTTGGTTCGTACAATGCTTGTTGACCCATTTGACTAACTATTAATTGCTCGTTAAGTACTAAAGTAAATTATTAC
This sequence comes from Linaria vulgaris, assembly GCA_948329865.1. Classification (NCBI taxonomy): domain Eukaryota; kingdom Viridiplantae; phylum Streptophyta; class Magnoliopsida; order Lamiales; family Plantaginaceae; genus Linaria; species Linaria vulgaris. The sequence continues at coordinate 66,750,740 of OX415250.1, forward strand.
TTGCTGGTTAAGTAATAGAGTAAACGAGTTACGTTCTATCAATTCGTGAAATGAGAGATCATTCTAGAGTGTTTAAGTCTCCATACTTAGTTTGGTTTGCCATGAGTTTTTGTATGAAACTTCATGTTAGTGATAACAACTCTACAAGCATAATTTAAGCTTATTGGCACAAATCGAGTGCGTTTTGGTTCCTACAATGCCCGTTGACCCTTTTGAGTAACTATTATTGGCTTGTTAAGTACTAAAAGAAATTATTACTTGCTGGTTAAGTAATAGAGTAAACAAGTATTGTTTGATAAAATCGTGAATGGAAAGATCATTCTAGAGTTTTTAAATCTGTATACTTAGGTTTTTTGGCCATAACTTATTGTATGGAACTTCGTATTTTTGATCACAACTCTTAACCTTTACAAGCATAATCTAAGCTTATTGACACAAATCGAGTGCGTTTTGGTTCGTAAGATGCCCGTTGACTTTTTTGAGTAACTCTTACTCGCTTGTAAAGTTCTAAAGTAAACTATTACTTGTTGGTTAACTAATAGAGTAAACAAGTAATGTTTAATCAAATGGTGAAAGGAAAGATCATTCTAGAGTGTTTAAACATCCGTACTTAGTTTTTTTGGCCATGACTTGTTGTATGGAACTTCGTATTCTTGACCAAAAGTCTTAAGCATTACAAGCATAATCTAAGCTTATTGGCACAAGTCGAGTGCATTTTGATTCGTACGATGCCCGTTGACCCATTTGACTAACTATTACTTGCTCATTAAGTAACAAAGGAAACTATTACTTACTAGTTAAGTAATAGATTAAACGAGTGATGTTTGATCAAATCGTGAAAAAGAGAGATCATTTTAGATTGTTTAAGTCTCTATACTTAGTTTTTTTGGCTATGACTTGTGTCTGGACGTATATATATGTGATCACAACTCTTAACCTTTACAAGCATAATTCAAGCTTATTGACACAAATCGAGGGCGTGTTGGTTGGTACGATGTATGTTGACCCATTTGACTAACTATTACTTGCTCATTAAGTGCTAAAGTAAACTATTACTTGCTGGTTAAGTAATAGAGTAAACGAGTTACGTTCTATCAAATCGTGAAAGGAAAGATCATTATACAGTGTTTAAGTCTCTATTCTTAGTTTGTTTTACCATAAGTTTTTGTATGGAACTTCATATTCGTGATCACAACTTTTAACCTTTACAAGCATAATCTAAGCTTATTGGCACAAATCGAGTGCGTTTTGGTTCCTACAATGCCTGTTGACCCTTTTGAGTAACTATTACTAGCTCGTTAAGTACTAAAAAACTATTACTTGCTGGTTAAGTAATAGAGTAAATAAGTAACGTTTGATAAAATCGTGAAAGAAAAGATCATTCTAGAGTGTTTAAATCACCATACTTAGGTTTTTTGGCCATAACCTGTTGTATGGAACTTCGTATTCTTGATCAAAAGTCTTAAGCTTTACAAGCATAATCTAAGCTTGTTGGTACAAATCGAGTGGGTTTTGGTTCGTATGATGCCCGTCGACCCATTTGACTAACTATTACTTGCTCATTAATTAACAAATGAAACTATTACTTACTTGTTAAGTAATAGAGTAAACGAGTAACGTTTGATCAAATCGTGAAAGAACAGATCATTTTAGAGTGTTTAAGTCTCTATACTTAGTTTTTTTTTTTGCCATGACCTGTTGTCTGGAACTTCATATATGTGATCACAATTCTTAACCTTTACAAGCATAATCTAATCTTATTAGCACAGATCGAGGGCGTTTTGGTTCGTACAATGCTTGTTGACCCATTTGACTAACTATTAATTGCTCGTTAAGTACTAAAGTAAATTATTACTTGCTGGTTAAGTAATAGAGTAAACGAGTTACGTTCTATCAATTCGTGAAATGAGAGATCATTCTAGAGTGTTTAAGTCTCCATACTTAGTTTGGTTTGCCATGAGTTTTTGTATGAAACTTCATATTAGTGATAACAACTCTACAAGCATAATTTAAGCTTATTGGCACAAATCGAGTGCGTTTTGGTTCCTACAATGCCCGTTGACCCTTTTGAGTAACTATTATTGGCTTGTTAAGTACTAAAGGAAATTATTACTTGCTGGTTAAGTAATAGAGTAAACAAGTATTGTTTGATAAAATCGTGAATGGAAAGATCATTCTAGAGTTTTTAAATCTGTATACTTAGGTTTTTTGGCCATAACTTATTGTATGGAACTTCGTATTTTTGATCACAACTCTTAACCTTTACAAGCATAATCTAAGCTTATTGACACAAATCGAGTGCGTTTTGGTTCGTAAGATGCCCGTTGACTTTTTTGAGTAACTCTTACTCGCTTGTAAAGTTCTAAAGTAAACTATTACTTGTTGGTTAACTAATAGAGTAAACAAGTAATGTTTAATCAAATGGTGAAAGGAAAGATCATTCTAGAGTGTTTAAACCTCCGTACTTAGTTTTTTTGGCCATGACTTGTTGTATGGAACTTCGTATTCTTGACCAAAAGTCTTAAGCATTACAAGCATAATCTAAGCTTATTGGCACAAGTCGAGTGCATTTTGATTCGTACGATGCCCGTTGACCCATTTGACTAACTATTACTTGCTCATTAAGTAACAAAGGAAACTATTACTTACTAGTTAAGTAATAGATTAAACGAGTGATGTTTGATCAAATCGTGAAAAAGAGAGATCATTTTAGATTGTTTAAGTCTCTATACTTAGTTTTTTTGGCTATGACTTGTGTCTGGACGTATATATATGTGATCACAACTCTTAACCTTTACAAGCATAATTCAAGCTTATTGACACAAATCGAGGGCGTGTTGGTTGGTACGATGTATGTTGACCCATTTGACTAACTATTACTTGCTCATTAAGTGCTAAAGTAAACTATTACTTGCTGGTTAAGTAATAGAGTAAACGAGTTACGTTCTATCAAATCGTGAAAGGAAAGATCATTATACAGTGTTTAAGTCTCTATTCTTAGTTTGTTTTACAATAACTTTTTGTATGGAACTTCATATTCGTGATCACAACTTTTAACCTTTACAAGCATAATCTAAGCTTATTGGCACAAATCGAGTGCGTTTTGGTTCCTACAATGCCTGTTGACCCTTTTGAGTAACTATTACTAGCTCGTTAAGTACTAAAAAACTATTACTTGCTGGTTAAGTAATAGAGTAAATAAGTAACATTTGATAAAATCGTGAAAGAAAAGATCATTCTAGAAACTTCGTATTCTTGATCAAAAGTCTTAAGCTTTACAAGCGTAATCTAAGTTTATTGGTACAAATCGAGTGCGTTTTGGTTCGTACGATGCCCGTCGACCCATTTGACTAACTATTATTTGCTCATTAATTAACAAATGAAACTATTACTTACTAGTTAAGTAATAGAGTAAATGAGTGGCGTTTGATCAAATCGGGAAATGACATATCATTTTAGAGTGTTTAAGTCTCTATACTTAGTTTTGTTTTTTGCCATGACCTGTTGTCTGGAACTTCATATATGTGATCACAACTCTTAACCTTTACAAGCATAATCTAATCTTATTAGCACAGATCGAGGGCGTTTTGGTTCGTACAATGCTTGTTGACCCATTTGACTAACTATTACTTGCTCGTTAAGTACTAAAGTAAATTATTACTTGCTGGTTAAGTAATAGAGTAAACGAGTTACGTTCTATCAATTCGTGAAATGAGAGATCATTCTAGAGTGTTTAAGTCTCCATACTTAGTTTGGTTTGCCATGAGTTTTTGTATGAAACTTCATATTAGTGATAACAACTCTACAAGCATAATTTAAGCTTATTGGCACAAATCGAGTGCGTTTTGGTTCCTACAATGCCCGTTGACCCTTTTGAGTAACTATTATTGGCTTGTTAAGTACTAAAGGAAATTATTACTTGCTGGTTAAGTAATAGAGTAAACAAGTATTGTTTGATAAAATCGTGAATGGAAAGATCATTCTAGAGTTTTTAAATCTGTATACTTAGGTTTTTTGGCCATAACTTATTGTATGGAACTTCGTATTTTTGATCACAACTCTTAACCTTTACAAGCATAATCTAAGCTTATTGACACAAATCGAGTGCGTTTTGGTTCGTAAGATGCCCGTTGACTTTTTTGAGTAACTCTTACTCGCTTGTAAAGTTCTAAAGTAAACTATTACTTGTTGGTTAACTAATAGAGTAAACAAGTAATGTTTAATCAAATAGTGAAAGGAAAGATCATTCTAGAGTGTTTAAACCTCCGTACTTAGTTTTTTTGGCCATGACTTGTTGTATGGAACTTCGTATTCTTGACCAAAAGTCTTAAGCATTACAAGCATAATCTAAGCTTATTGGCACAAGTCGAGTGCATTTTGATTCGTACGATGCCCGTTGACCCATTTGACTAACTATTACTTGCTCATTAAGTAACAAAGGAAACTATTACTTACTAGTTAAGTAATAGATTAAACGAGTGATGTCTGATCAAATCGTGAAAAAGAGAGATCATTTTAGATTGTTTAAGTCTCTATACTTAGTTTTTTTGGCTATGACTTGTGTCTGGACGTATATATATGTGATCACAACTCTTAACCTTTACAAGTATAATTCAAGCTTATTGACACAAATCGAGGGCGTGTTGGTTGGTACGATGTATGTTGACCCATTTGACTAACTATTACTTGCTCATTAAGTGCTAAAGTAAACTATTACTTGCTGGTTAAGTAATAGAGTAAACGAGTTACGTTCTATCAAATCGTGAAAGGAAAGATCATTATACAGTGTTTAAGTCTCTATTCTTAGTTTGTTTTACCATAAGTTTTTGTATGGAACTTCATATTTGTGATCACAACTTTTAACCTTTACAAGCATAATCTAAGCTTATTGGCACAAATCGAGTGCGTTTTGGTTCCTACAATGCCTGTTGACCCTTTTGAGTAACTATTACTAGCTCGTTAAGTACTAAAAAACTATTACTTGCTGGTTAAGTAATAGAGTAAATAAGTAACATTTGATAAAATCGTGAAAGAAAAGATCATTCTAGAGTGTTTAAATCTCCATACTTAGGTTTTTTGGCCATAATCTGTTGTATGGAACTTCGTATTCTTAATCAAAAGTCTTAAGCTTTACAAGCGTAATCTAAGTTTATTGGTACAAATCGAGTGCGTTTTGGTTCGTACGATGCCCGTCGACCCATTTGACTAACTATTATTTGCTCATTAATTAACAAATGAAACTATTACTTACTAGTTAAGTAATAGAGTAAATGAGTGGCGTTTGATCAAATCGGGAAAGGACATATCATTTTAGAGTGTTTAAGTCTCTATACTTAGTTTTTTTTTTTGCCATGACCTGTTGTCTGGAACTTCATATATGTGATCACAATTCTTAACCTTTACAAGCATAATCTAATCTTATTAGCACAGATCGAGGGTGTTTTGGTTCGTACAATGCTTGTTGACCCATTTGACTAACTATTAATTGCTCGTTAAGTACTAAAGTAAATTATTACTTGCTGGTTAAGTAATAGAGTAAACGAGTTACGTTCTATCAATTCGTGAAATGAGAGATCATTCTAGAGTGTTTAAGTCTCCATACTTAGTTTGGTTTGCCATGAGTTTTTGTATGAAACTTCATATTAGTGATAACAACTCTACAAGCATAATTTAAGCTTATTGGCACAAATCGAGTGCGTTTTGGTTCCTACAATGCCCGTTGACCCTTTTGAGTAACTATTATTGGCTTGTTAAGTACTAAAGGAAATTATTACTTGCTGGTTAAGTAATAGAGTAAACAAGTATTGTTTGATAAAATCGTGAATGGAAAGATCATTCTAGAGTTTTTAAATCTGTATACTTAGGTTTTTTGGCCATAACTTATTGTATGGAACTTCGTATTTTTGATCACAACTCTTAACCTTTACAAGCATAATCTAAGCTTATTGACACAAATCGAGTGCGTTTTGGTTCGTAAGATGCCCGTTGACTTTTTTGAGTAACTCTTACTCGCTTGTAAAGTTCTAAAGTAAACTATTACTTGTTGGTTAACTAATAGAGTAAACAAGTAATGTTTAATCAAATGGTGAAAGGAAAGATCATTCTAGAGTGTTTAAACCTCCGTACTTAGTTTTTTTGGCCATGACTTGTTGTATGGAACTTCGTATTCTTGACCAAAAGTCTTAAGCATTACAAGCATAATCTAAGCTTATTGGCACAAGTCGAGTGCATTTTGATTCGTACGATGCCCGTTGACCCATTTGACTAACTATTACTTGCTCATTAAGTAACAAAGGAAACTATTACTTACTAGTTAAGTAATAGATTAAACGAGTGATGTTTGATCAAATCGTGAAAAAGAGAGATCATTTTAGATTGTTTAAGTCTCCATACTTAGTTTGGTTTGCCATGAGTTTTTGTATGAAACTTCATGTTAGTGATAACAACTCTACAAGCATAATTTAAGCTTATTGGCACAAATCGAGTGCGTTTTGGTTCCTACAATGCCCGTTGACCCTTTTGAGTAACTATTATTGGCTTGTTAAGTACTAAAGGAAATTATTACTTGCTGGTTAACTAATAGAGTAAACAAGTATTGTTTGATAAAATCGTGAATGGAAAGATCATTCTAGAGTTTTTAAATCTGTATACTTAGGTTTTTTGGCCATAACTTATTGTATGGAACTTCGTATTTTTGATCACAACTCTTAACCTTTACAAGCATAATCTAAGCTTATTGACACAAATCGAGTGCGTTTTGGTTCGTAAGATGCCCGTTGACTTTTTTGAGTAACTCTTACTCGCTTGTAAAGTTCTAAAGTAAACTATTACTTGTTGGTTAACTAATAGAGTAAACAAGTAATGTTTAATCAAATAGTGAAAGGAAAGATCATTCTAGAGTGTTTAAACCTCCGTACTTAGTTTTTTTGGCCATGACTTGTTGTATGGAACTTCGTATTCTTGACCAAAAGTCTTAAGCATTACAAGCATAATCTAAGCTTATTGGCACAAGTCGAGTGCATTTTGATTCGTACGATGCCCGTTGACCCATTTGACTAACTATTACTTGCTCATTAAGTAACAAAGGAAACTATTACTTACTAGTTAAGTAATAGATTAAACGAGTGATGTCTGATCAAATCGTGAAAAAGAGAGATCATTTTAGATTGTTTAAGTCTCTATACTTAGTTTTTTTGGCTATGACTTGTGTCTGGACGTATATATATGTGATCACAACTCTTAACCTTTACAAGCATAATTCAAGCTTATTGACACAAATCGAGGGCGTGTTGGTTGGTACGATGTATGTTGACCCATTTGACTAACTATTACTTGCTCATTAAGTGCTAAAGTAAACTATTACTTGCTGGTTAAGTAATAGAGTAAACGAGTTACGTTCTATCAAATCGTGAAAGGAAAGATCATTATACAGTGTTTAAGTCTCTATTCTTAGTTTGTTTTACCATAAGTTTTTGTATGGAACTTCATATTTGTGATCACAACTTTTAACCTTTACAAGCATAATCTAAGCTTATTGGCACAAATCGAGTGCGTTTTGGTTCCTACAATGCCTGTTGACCCTTTTGAGTAACTATTACTAGCTCGTTAAGTACTAAAAAACTATTACTTGCTGGTTAAGTAATAGAGTAAATAAGTAACATTTGATAAAATCGTGAAAGAAAAGATCATTCTAGAGTGTTTAAATCTCCATACTTAGGTTTTTTGGCCATAATCTGTTGTATGGAACTTCGTATTCTTAATCAAAAGTCTTAAGCTTTACAAGCGTAATCTAAGTTTATTGGTACAAATCGAGTGCGTTTTGGTTCGTACGATGCCCGTCGACCCATTTGACTAACTATTATTTGCTCATTAATTAACAAATGAAACTATTACTTACTAGTTAAGTAATAGAGTAAATGAGTGGCGTTTGATCAAATCGGGAAAGGACATATCATTTTAGAGTGTTTAAGTCTCTATACTTAGTTTTTTTTTTTGCCATGACCTGTTGTCTGGAACTTCATATATGTGATCACAATTCTTAACCTTTACAAGCATAATCTAATCTTATTAGCACAGATCGAGGGTGTTTTGGTTCGTACAATGCTTGTTGACCCATTTGACTAACTATTAATTGCTCGTTAAGTACTAAAGTAAATTATTACTTGCTGGTTAAGTAATAGAGTAAACGAGTTACGTTCTATCAATTCGTGAAATGAGAGATCATTCTAGAGTGTTTAAGTCTCCATACTTAGTTTGGTTTGCCATGAGTTTTTGTATGAAACTTCATATTAGTGATAACAACTCTACAAGCATAATTTAAGCTTATTGGCACAAATCGAGTGCGTTTTGGTTCCTACAATGCCCGTTGACCCTTTTGAGTAACTATTATTGGCTTGTTAAGTACTAAAGGAAATTATTACTTGCTGGTTAAGTAATAGAGTAAACAAGTATTGTTTGATAAAATCGTGAATGGAAAGATCATTCTAGAGTTTTTAAATCTGTATACTTAGGTTTTTTGGCCATAACTTATTGTATGGAACTTCGTATTTTTGATCACAACTCTTAACCTTTACAAGCATAATCTAAGCTTATTGACACAAATCGAGTGCGTTTTGGTTCGTAAGATGCCCGTTGACTTTTTTGAGTAACTCTTACTCGCTTGTAAAGTTCTAAAGTAAACTATTACTTGTTGGTTAACTAATAGAGTAAACAAGTAATGTTTAATCAAATGGTGAAAGGAAAGATCATTCTAGAGTGTTTAAACCTCCGTACTTAGTTTTTTTGGCCATGACTTGTTGTATGGAACTTCGTATTCTTGACCAAAAGTCTTAAGCATTACAAGCATAATCTAAGCTTATTGGCACAAGTCGAGTGCATTTTGATTCGTACGATGCCCGTTGACCCATTTGACTAACTATTACTTGCTCATTAAGTAACAAAGGAAACTATTACTTACTAGTTAAGTAATAGATTAAACGAGTGATGTTTGATCAAATCGTGAAAAAGAGAGATCATTTTAGATTGTTTAAGTCTCCATACTTAGTTTGGTTTGCCATGAGTTTTTGTATGAAACTTCATGTTAGTGATAACAACTCTACAAGCATAATTTAAGCTTATTGGCACAAATCGAGTGCGTTTTGGTTCCTACAATGCCCGTTGACCCTTTTGAGTAACTATTATTGGCTTGTTAAGTACTAAAGGAAATTATTACTTGCTGGTTAAGTAATAGAGTAAACAAGTATTGTTTGATAAAATCGTGAATGGAAAGATCATTCTAGAGTTTTTAAATCTGTATACTTAGGTTTTTTGGCCATAACTTATTGTATGGAACTTCGTATTTTTGATCACAACTCTTAACCTTTACAAGCATAATCTAAGCTTATTGACACAAATCGAGTGCGTTTTGGTTCGTAAGATGCCCGTTGACTTTTTTGAGTAACTCTTACTCGCTTGTAAAGTTCTAAAGTAAACTATTACTTGTTGGTTAACTAATAGAGTAAACAAGTAATGTTTAATCAAATGGTGAAAGGAAAGATCATTCTAGAGTGTTTAAACCTCCGTACTTAGTTTTTTTGGCCATGACTTGTTGTATGGAACTTCGTATTCTTGACCAAAAGTCTTAAGCATTACAAGCATAATCTAAGCTTATTGGCACAAGTCGAGTGCATTTTGATTCGTACGATGCCCGTTGACCCATTTGACTAACTATTACTTGCTCATTAAGTAACAAAGGAAACTATTACTTACTAGTTAAGTAATAGATTAAACGAGTGATGTCTGATCAAATCGTGAAAAAGAGAGATCATTTTAGATTGTTTAAGTCTCTATACTTAGTTTTTTTGGCTATGACTTGTGTCTGGACGTATATATATGTGATCACAACTCTTAACCTTTACAAGTATAATTCAAGCTTATTGACACAAATCGAGGGCGTGTTGGTTGGTACGATGTATGTTGACCCATTTGACTAACTATTACTTGCTCATTAAGTGCTAAAGTAAACTATTACTTGCTGGTTAAGTAATAGAGTAAACGAGTTACGTTCTATCAAATCGTGAAAGGAAAGATCATTATACAGTGTTTAAGTCTCTATTCTTAGTTTGTTTTACCATAAGTTTTTGTATGGAACTTCATATTTGTGATCACAACTTTTAACCTTTACAAGCATAATCTAAGCTTATTGGCACAAATCGAGTGCGTTTTGGTTCCTACAATGCCTGTTGACCCTTTTGAGTAACTATTACTAGCTCGTTAAGTACTAAAAAACTATTACTTGCTGGTTAAGTAATAGAGTAAATAAGTAACATTTGATAAAATCGTGAAAGAAAAGATCATTCTAGAGTGTTTAAATCTCCATACTTAGGTTTTTTGGCCATAATCTGTTGTATGGAACTTCGTATTCTTAATCAAAAGTCTTAAGCTTTACAAGCGTAATCTAAGTTTATTGGTACAAATCGAGTGCGTTTTGGTTCGTACGATGCCCGTCGACCCATTTGACTAACTATTATTTGCTCATTAATTAACAAATGAAACTATTACTTACTAGTTAAGTAATAGAGTAAATGAGTGGCGTTTGATCAAATCGGGAAAGGACATATCATTTTAGAGTGTTTAAGTCTCTATACTTAGTTTTTTTTTTTGCCATGACCTGTTGTCTGGAACTTCATATATGTGATCACAATTCTTAACCTTTACAAGCATAATCTAATCTTATTAGCACAGATCGAGGGTGTTTTGGTTCGTACAATGCTTGTTGACCCATTTGACTAACTATTAATTGCTCGTTAAGTACTAAAGTAAATTATTACTTGCTGGTTAAGTAATAGAGTAAACGAGTTACGTTCTATCAATTCGTGAAATGAGAGATCATTCTAGAGTGTTTAAGTCTCCATACTTAGTTTGGTTTGCCATGAGTTTTTGTATGAAACTTCATATTAGTGATAACAACTCTACAAGCATAATTTAAGCTTATTGGCACAAATCGAGTGCGTTTTGGTTCCTACAATGCCCGTTGACCCTTTTGAGTAACTATTATTGGCTTGTTAAGTACTAAAGGAAATTATTACTTGCTGGTTAAGTAATAGAGTAAACAAGTATTGTTTGATAAAATCGTGAATGGAAAGATCATTCTAGAGTTTTTAAATCTGTATACTTAGGTTTTTTGGCCATAACTTATTGTATGGAACTTCGTATTTTTGATCACAACTCTTAACCTTTACAAGCATAATCTAAGCTTATTGACACAAATCGAGTGCGTTTTGGTTCGTAAGATGCCCGTTGACTTTTTTGAGTAACTCTTACTCGCTTGTAAAGTTCTAAAGTAAACTATTACTTGTTGGTTAACTAATAGAGTAAACAAGTAATGTTTAATCAAATGGTGAAAGGAAAGATCATTCTAGAGTGTTTAAACCTCCGTACTTAGTTTTTTTGGCCATGACTTGTTGTATGGAACTTCGTATTCTTGACCAAAAGTCTTAAGCATTACAAGCATAATCTAAGCTTATTGGCACAAGTCGAGTGCATTTTGATTCGTACGATGCCCGTTGACCCATTTGACTAACTATTACTTGCTCATTAAGTAACAAAGGAAACTATTACTTACTAGTTAAGTAATAGATTAAACGAGTGATGTTTGATCAAATCGTGAAAAAGAGAGATCATTTTAGATTGTTTAAGTCTCCATACTTAGTTTGGTTTGCCATGAGTTTTTGTATGAAACTTCATGTTAGTGATAACAACTCTACAAGCATAATTTAAGCTTATTGGCACAAATCGAGTGCGTTTTGGTTCCTACAATGCCCGTTGACCCTTTTGAGTAACTATTATTGGCTTGTTAAGTACTAAAGGAAATTATTACTTGCTGGTTAAGTAATAGAGTAAACAAGTATTGTTTGATAAAATCGTGAATGGAAAGATCATTCTAGAGTTTTTAAATCTGTATACTTAGGTTTTTTGGCCATAACTTATTGTATGGAACTTCGTATTTTTGATCACAACTCTTAACCTTTACAAGCATAATCTAAGCTTATTGACACAAATCGAGTGCGTTTTGGTTCGTAAGATGCCCGTTGACTTTTTTGAGTAACTCTTACTCGCTTGTAAAGTTCTAAAGTAAACTATTACTTGTTGGTTAACTAATAGAGTAAACAAGTAATGTTTAATCAAATGGTGAAAGGAAAGATCATTCTAGAGTGTTTAAACCTCCGTACTTAGTTTTTTTGGCCATGACTTGTTGTATGGAACTTCGTATTCTTGACCAAAAGTCTTAAGCATTACAAGCATAATCTAAGCTTATTGGCACAAGTCGAGTGCATTTTGATTCGTACGATGCCCGTTGACCCATTTGACTAACTATTACTTGCTCATTAAGTAACAAAGGAAACTATTACTTACTAGTTAAGTAATAGATTAAACGAGTGATGTTTGATCAAATCGTGAAAAAGAGAGATCATTTTAGATTGTTTAAGTCTCTATACTTAGTTTTTTTGGCTATGACTTGTGTCTGGACGTATATATATGTGATCACAACTCTTAACCTTTACAAGCATAATTCAAGCTTATTGACACAAATCGAGGGCGTGTTGGTTGGTACGATGTATGTTGACCCATTTGACTAACTATTACTTGCTCATTAAGTGCTAAAGTAAACTATTACTTGCTGGTTAAGTAATAGAGTAAACGAGTTACGTTCTATCAAATCGTGAAAGGAAAGATCATTATACAGTGTTTAAGTCTCTATTCTTAGTTTGTTTTACAATAACTTTTTGTATGGAACTTCATATTCGTGATCACAACTTTTAACCTTTACAAGCATAATCTAAGCTTATTGGCACAAATCGAGTGCGTTTTGGTTCCTACAATGCCTGTTGACCCTTTTGAGTAACTATTACTAGCTCGTTAAGTACTAAAAAACTATTACTTGCTGGTTAAGTAATAGAGTAAATAAGTAACATTTGATAAAATCGTGAAAGAAAAGATCATTCTAGAAACTTCGTATTCTTGATCAAAAGTCTTAAGCTTTACAAGCGTAATCTAAGTTTATTGGTACAAATCGAGTGCGTTTTGGTTCGTACGATGCCCGTCGACCCATTTGACTAACTATTATTTGCTCATTAATTAACAAATGAAACTATTACTTACTAGTTAAGTAATAGAGTAAATGAGTGGCGTTTGATCAAATCGGGAAATGACATATCATTTTAGAGTGTTTAAGTCTCTATACTTAGTTTTGTTTTTTGCCATGACCTGTTGTCTGGAACTTCATATATGTGATCACAACTCTTAACCTTTACAAGCATAATCTAATCTTATTAGCACAGATCGAGGGCGTTTTGGTTCGTACAATGCTTGTTGACCCATTTGACTAACTATTACTTGCTCGTTAAGTACTAAAGTAAATTATTACTTGCTGGTTAAGTAATAGAGTAAACGAGTTACGTTCTATCAATTCGTGAAATGAGAGATCATTCTAGAGTGTTTAAGTCTCCATACTTAGTTTGGTTTGCCATGAGTTTTTGTATGAAACTTCATATTAGTGATAACAACTCTACAAGCATAATTTAAGCTTATTGGCACAAATCGAGTGCGTTTTGGTTCCTACAATGCCCGTTGACCCTTTTGAGTAACTATTATTGGCTTGTTAAGTACTAAAGGAAATTATTACTTGCTGGTTAAGTAATAGAGTAAACAAGTATTGTTTGATAAAATCGTGAATGGAAAGATCATTCTAGAGTTTTTAAATCTGTATACTTAGGTTTTTTGGCCATAACTTATTGTATGGAACTTCGTATTTTTGATCACAACTCTTAACCTTTACAAGCATAATCTAAGCTTATTGACACAAATCGAGTGCGTTTTGGTTCGTAAGATGCCCGTTGACTTTTTTGAGTAACTCTTACTCGCTTGTAAAGTTCTAAAGTAAACTATTACTTGTTGGTTAACTAATAGAGTAAACAAGTAATGTTTAATCAAATAGTGAAAGGAAAGATCATTCTAGAGTGTTTAAACCTCCGTACTTAGTTTTTTTGGCCATGACTTGTTGTATGGAACTTCGTATTCTTGACCAAAAGTCTTAAGCATTACAAGCATAATCTAAGCTTATTGGCACAAGTCGAGTGCATTTTGATTCGTACGATGCCCGTTGACCCATTTGACTAACTATTACTTGCTCATTAAGTAACAAAGGAAACTATTACTTACTAGTTAAGTAATAGATTAAACGAGTGATGTCTGATCAAATCGTGAAAAAGAGAGATCATTTTAGATTGTTTAAGTCTCTATACTTAGTTTTTTTGGCTATGACTTGTGTCTGGACGTATATATATGTGATCACAACTCTTAACCTTTACAAGCATAATTCAAGCTTATTGACACAAATCGAGGGCGTGTTGGTTGGTACGATGTATGTTGACCCATTTGACTAACTATTACTTGCTCATTAAGTGCTAAAGTAAACTATTACTTGCTGGTTAAGTAATAGAGTAAACGAGTTACGTTCTATCAAATCGTGAAAGGAAAGATCATTATACAGTGTTTAAGTCTCTATTCTTAGTTTGTTTTACAATAACTTTTTGTATGGAACTTCATATTCGTGATCACAACTTTTAACCTTTACAAGCATAATCTAAGCTTATTGGCACAAATCGAGTGCGTTTTGGTTCCTACAATGCCTGTTGACCCTTTTGAGTAACTATTACTAGCTCGTTAAGTACTAAAAAACTATTACTTGCTGGTTAAGTAATAGAGTAAATAAGTAACATTTGATAAAATCGTGAAAGAAAAGATCATTCTAGAAACTTCGTATTCTTGATCAAAAGTCTTAAGCTTTACAAGCGTAATCTAAGTTTATTGGTACAAATCGAGTGCGTTTTGGTTCGTACGATGCCCGTCGACCCATTTGACTAACTATTATTTGCTCATTAATTAACAAATGAAACTATTACTTACTAGTTAAGTAATAGAGTAAATGAGTGGCGTTTGATCAAATCGGGAAATGACATATCATTTTAGAGTGTTTAAGTCTCTATACTTAGTTTTGTTTTTTGCCATGACCTGTTGTCTGGAACTTCATATATGTGATCACAACTCTTAACCTTTACAAGCATAATCTAATCTTATTAGCACAGATCGAGGGCGTTTTGGTTCGTACAATGCTTGTTGACCCATTTGACTAACTATTACTTGCTCGTTAAGTACTAAAGTAAATTATTACTTGCTGGTTAAGTAATAGAGTAAACGAGTTACGTTCTATCAATTCGTGAAATGAGAGATCATTCTAGAGTGTTTAAGTCTCCATACTTAGTTTGGTTTGCCATGAGTTTTTGTATGAAACTTCATATTAGTGATAACAACTCTACAAGCATAATTTAAGCTTATTGGCACAAATCGAGTGCGTTTTGGTTCCTACAATGCCCGTTGACCCTTTTGAGTAACTATTATTGGCTTGTTAAGTACTAAAGGAAATTATTACTTGCTGGTTAAGTAATAGAGTAAACAAGTATTGTTTGATAAAATCGTGAATGGAAAGATCATTCTAGAGTTTTTAAATCTGTATACTTAGGTTTTTTGGCCATAACTTATTGTATGGAACTTCGTATTTTTGATCACAACTCTTAACCTTTACAAGCATAATCTAAGCTTATTGACACAAATCGAGTGCGTTTTGGTTCGTAAGATGCCCGTTGACTTTTTTGAGTAACTCTTACTCGCTTGTAAAGTTCTAAAGTAAACTATTACTTGTTGGTTAACTAATAGAGTAAACAAGTAATGTTTAATCAAATAGTGAAAGGAAAGATCATTCTAGAGTGTTTAAACCTCCGTACTTAGTTTTTTTGGCCATGACTTGTTGTATGGAACTTCGTATTCTTGACCAAAAGTCTTAAGCATTACAAGCATAATCTAAGCTTATTGGCACAAGTCGAGTGCATTTTGATTCGTACGATGCCCGTTGACCCATTTGACTAACTATTACTTGCTCATTAAGTAACAAAGGAAACTATTACTTACTAGTTAAGTAATAGATTAAACGAGTGATGTCTGATCAAATCGTGAAAAAGAGAGATCATTTTAGATTGTTTAAGTCTCTATACTTAGTTTTTTTGGCTATGACTTGTGTCTGGACGTATATATATGTGATCACAACTCTTAACCTTTACAAGCATAATTCAAGCTTATTGACACAAATCGAGGGCGTGTTGGTTGGTACGATGTATGTTGACCCATTTGACTAACTATTACTTGCTCATTAAGTGCTAAAGTAAACTATTACTTGCTGGTTAAGTAATAGAGTAAACGAGTTACGTTCTATCAAATCGTGAAAGGAAAGATCATTATACAGTGTTTAAGTCTCTATTCTTAGTTTGTTTTACCATAAGTTTTTGTATGGAACTTCATATTTGTGATCACAACTTTTAACCTTTACAAGCATAATCTAAGCTTATTGGCACAAATCGAGTGCGTTTTGGTTCCTACAATGCCTGTTGACCCTTTTGAGTAACTATTACTAGCTCGTTAAGTACTAAAAAACTATTACTTGCTGGTTAAGTAATAGAGTAAATAAGTAACATTTGATAAAATCGTGAAAGAAAAGATCATTCTAGAGTGTTTAAATCTCCATACTTAGGTTTTTTGGCCATAATCTGTTGTATGGAACTTCGTATTCTTAATCAAAAGTCTTAAGCTTTACAAGCGTAATCTAAGTTTATTGGTACAAATCGAGTGCGTTTTGGTTCGTACGATGCCCGTCGACCCATTTGACTAACTATTATTTGCTCATTAATTAACAAATGAAACTATTACTTACTAGTTAAGTAATAGAGTAAATGAGTGGCGTTTGATCAAATCGGGAAAGGACATATCATTTTAGAGTGTTTAAGTCTCTATACTTAGTTTTTTTTTTTGCCATGACCTGTTGTCTGGAACTTCATATATGTGATCACAATTCTTAACCTTTACAAGCATAATCTAATCTTATTAGCACAGATCGAGGGTGTTTTGGTTCGTACAATGCTTGTTGACCCATTTGACTAACTATTAATTGCTCGTTAAGTACTAAAGTAAATTATTACTTGCTGGTTAAGTAATAGAGTAAACGAGTTACGTTCTATCAATTCGTGAAATGAGAGATCATTCTAGAGTGTTTAAGTCTCCATACTTAGTTTGGTTTGCCATGAGTTTTTGTATGAAACTTCATATTAGTGATAACAACTCTACAAGCATAATTTAAGCTTATTGGCACAAATCGAGTGCGTTTTGGTTCCTACAATGCCCGTTGACCCTTTTGAGTAACTATTATTGGCTTGTTAAGTACTAAAGGAAATTATTACTTGCTGGTTAAGTAATAGAGTAAACAAGTATTGTTTGATAAAATCGTGAATGGAAAGATCATTCTAGAGTTTTTAAATCTGTATACTTAGGTTTTTTGGCCATAACTTATTGTATGGAACTTCGTATTTTTGATCACAACTCTTAACCTTTACAAGCATAATCTAAGCTTATTGACACAAATCGAGTGCGTTTTGGTTCGTAAGATGCCCGTTGACTTTTTTGAGTAACTCTTACTCGCTTGTAAAGTTCTAAAGTAAACTATTACTTGTTGGTTAACTAATAGAGTAAACAAGTAATGTTTAATCAAATGGTGAAAGGAAAGATCATTCTAGAGTGTTTAAACCTCCGTACTTAGTTTTTTTGGCCATGACTTGTTGTATGGAACTTCGTATTCTTGACCAAAAGTCTTAAGCATTACAAGCATAATCTAAGCTTATTGGCACAAGTCGAGTGCATTTTGATTCGTACGATGCCCGTTGACCCATTTGACTAACTATTACTTGCTCATTAAGTAACAAAGGAAACTATTACTTACTAGTTAAGTAATAGATTAAACGAGTGATGTTTGATCAAATCGTGAAAAAGAGAGATCATTTTAGATTGTTTAAGTCTCTATACTTAGTTTTTTTGGCTATGACTGGTGTCTGGACGTATATATATGTGATCACAACTCTTAACCTTTACAAGCATAATTCAAGCTTATTGACACAAATCGAGGGCGTGTTGGTTGGTACGATGTATGTTGACCCATTTGACTAACTATTACTTGCTCATTAAGTGCTAAAGTAAACTATTACTTGCTGGTTAAGTAATAGAGTAAACGAGTTACGTTCTATCAAATCGTGAAAGGAAAGATCATTATACAGTGTTTAAGTCTCTATTCTTAGTTTGTTTTACAATAACTTTTTGTATGGAACTTCATATTCGTGATCACAACTTTTAACCTTTACAAGCATAATCTAAGCTTATTGGCACAAATCGAGTGCGTTTTGGTTCCTACAATGCCTGTTGACCCTTTTGAGTAACTATTACTAGCTCGTTAAGTACTAAAAAACTATTACTTGCTGGTTAAGTAATAGAGTAAATAAGTAACGTTTGATAAAATCGTGAAAGAAAAGATCATTCTAGAGTGTTTAAATCTCCATACTTAGGTTTTTTGCACATAATCTGTTGTATGGAACTTCGTATTCTTAATCAAAAGTCTTAAGCTTTACAAGCATAATCTAAGTTTATTGGTACAAATCGAGTGCGTTTTGGTTCGTACGATGCCCGTCGACCCATTTGACTAACTATTATTTGCTCATTAATTAACAAATGAAACTATTACTTACTAGTTAAGTAATAGAGTAAATGAGTGGCGTTTGATCAAATCGGGAAAGGACATATCATTTTAGAGTGTTTAAGTCTCTATACTTAGTTTTGTTTTTTGCCATGACCTGTTGTCTGGAACTTCATATATGTGATCACAACTCTTAACCTTTAAAAGCATAATCTAATCTTATTAGCACAGATCGAGGGCGTTTTGGTTCGTACAATGCTTGTTGACCCATTTGACTAACTATTACTTGCTCGTTAAGTACTAAAGTAAATTATCACTTGCTGGTTAAGTAATAGAGTAAACGAGTTACGTTCTATCAATTCGTGAAATGAGAGATCATTCTAGAGTGTTTAAGTCTCCATACTTAGTTTGGTTTGCCATGAGTTTTTGTATGAAACTTCATATTAGTGATAACAACTCTACAAGCATAATTTAAGCTTATTGGCACAAATCGAGTGCGTTTTGGTTCCTACAATGCCCGTTGACCCTTTTGAGTAACTATTATTGGCTTGTTAAGTACTAAAGGAAATTATTACTTGCTGGTTAAGTAATAGAGTAAACAAGTATTGTTTGATAAAATCGTGAATGGAAAGATCATTCTAGAGTTTTTAAATCTGTATACTTAGGTTTTTTGGCCATAACTTATTGTATGGAACTTCGTATTTTTGATCACAACTCTTAACCTTTACAAGCATAATCTAAGCTTATTGACACAAATCGAGTGCGTTTTGGTTCGTAAGATGCCCGTTGACTTTTTTGAGTAACTCTTACTCGCTTGTAAAGTTCTAAAGTAAACTATTACTTGTTGGTTAACTAATAGAGTAAACAAGTAATGTTTAATCAAATAGTGAAAGGAAAGATCATTCTAGAGTGTTTAAACCTCCGTACTTAGTTTTTTTGGCCATGACTTGTTGTATGGAACTTTGTATTCTTGACCAAAAGTCTTAAACTTTACAAGCATAATCTAAGCTTATTGGCACAAGTCGAGTGCATTTTGGTTCGTACGATGCCCGTTGACCCATTTGACTAACTATTACTTGCTCATTAAGTACTAAAGTTATCTATTACTTGCTGGTTAAGTAATTGAGTAAACGAGTAACGTTCTATCAAATCGTGAAAGGAAAGATCATTATAGAGTGTTTAAGTCTCTATTCTAAGTTTGTTTTACCATAAGTTTTTGTATGGAACTTCATATTCGTGATCACAACTTTTAACCTTTACAAGCATAATCTAAGCTTATTGGCACAAATCGAGTGCGTTTTAGTTCCTACAATGCCTGTTGACCATTTTGAGTAACTATTACTAGCTCGTTAAGTACTAAAAAACTATTACTTGCTGGTTAAGTAATAGAGTAAATAAGTAACGTTTGATAAAATCGTGAAAGAAAAGATCATTCTAGATTGTTTAAATCTCCATATTTAGGTTTTTTGGCCATAACCTGTTGTATGGAACTTCGTATTCTTGATCAAAAGTCTTAAGCTTTACAAGCGTAATCTAAGTTTATTGGTACAAATCGAGTGCGTTTTGGTTCGTACGATGCCCGTCGACCCATTTGACTAACTATTATTTGCTCATTAATTAACAAATGAAACTATTACTTACTAGTTAAGTAATAGAGTAAAAGAGTGGCGTTTGATCAAATCGTGAAAGGACATATCATTTTAGAGTGTTTAAGTCTCTATACTTAGTTTTGTTTTTTGCCATGACCTGTTGTCTGGAACTTCATATATGTGATCACAACTCTTAACCTTTACAAGCATAATCTAATCTTATTAGCACAGATCGAGGGCGTTTTGGTTCGTACAATGCTTGTTGACCCATTTGACTAACTATTACTTGCTCGTTAAGTACTAAAGTAAATTATTACTTGCTGGTTAAGTAATAGAGTAAACGAGTTACGTTCTATCAATTCGTGAAATGAGAGATCATTCTAGAGTGTTTAAGTCTCCATACTTAGTTTGGTTTGCCATGAGTTTTTGTATGAAACTTCATATTAGTGATAACAACTCTACAAGCATAATTTAAGCTTATTGGCACAAATCGAGTGCGCTTTGGTTCCTACAATGCCCGTTGACCCTTTTGAGTAACTATTATTGGCTTGTTAAGTACTAAAGGAAATTATTACTTGCTGGTTAAGTAATAGAGTAAACAAGTATTGTTTGATAAAATCGTGAATGGAAAGATCATTCTAGAGTTTTTAAATCTGTATACTTAGGTTTTTTGGCCATAACTTATTGTATGGAACTTCGTATTTTTGATCACAACTCTTAACCTTTACAAGCATAATCTAAGCTTATTGACACAAATCGAGTGCGTTTTGGTTCGTAAGATGCCCGTTGACTTTTTTGAGTAACTCTTACTCGCTTGTAAAGTTCTAAAGTAAACTATTACTTGTTGGTTAACTAATAGAGTAAACAAGTAATGTTTAATCAAATAGTGAAAGGAAAGATCATTCTAGAGTGTTTAAACCTCCGTACTTAGTTTTTTTGGCCATGACTTGTTGTATGGAACTTTGTATTCTTGACCAAAAGTCTTAAACTTTACAAGCATAATCTAAGCTTATTGGCACAAGTCGAGTGCATTTTGGTTCGTACGATGCCCGTTGACCCATTTGACTAACTATTACTTGCTCATTAAGTACTAAAGTTATCTATTACTTGCTGGTTAAGTAATTGAGTAAACGAGTTACGTTCTATCAAATCGTGAAAGGAAAGATCATTATAGAGTGTTTAAGTCTCTATTCTAAGTTTGTTTTACCATAAGTTTTTGTATGGAACTTCATATTCGTGATCACAACTTTTAACCTTTACAAGCATAATCTAAGCTTATTGGCACAAATCGAGTGCGTTTTAGTTCCTACAATGCCTGTTGACCATTTTGAGTAACTATTACTAGCTCGTTAAGTACTAAAAAACTATTACTTGCTGGTTAAGTAATAGAGTAAATAAGTAACGTTTGATAAAATCGTGAAAGAAAAGATCATTCTAGATTGTTTAAATCTCCATATTTAGGTTTTTTGGCCATAACCTGTTGTATGGAACTTCGTATTCTTGATCAAAAGTCTTAAGCTTTACAAGCGTAATCTATGTTTATTGGTACAAATCGAGTGCGTTTTGGTTCGTACGATGCCCGTCGACCCATTTGACTAACTATTATTTGCTCATTAATTAACAAATGAAACTATTACTTACTAGTTAAGTAATAGAGTAAATGAGTGGCGTTTGATCAAATCGTGAAAGGACATGTCATTTTAGAGTGTTTAAGTCTCTATACTTAGTTTTGTTTTTTGCCATGACCTGTTGTCTGGAACTTCATATATGTGATCACAACTCTTAACCTTTACAAGCATAATCTAATCTTATTAGCACAGATCGAGGGCGTTTTGGTTCGTACAATGCTTGTTGACCCATTTGACTAACTATTACTTGCTCGTTAAGTACTAAAGTAAATTATTACTTGCTGGTTAAGTAATAGAGTAAACGAGTTACGTTCTATCAATTCGTGAAATGAGAGATCATTCTAGAGTGTTTAAGTCTCCATACTTAGTTTGGTTTGCCATGAGTTTTTGTATGAAACTTCATATTAGTGATAACAACTCTACAAGCATAATTTAAGCTTATTGGCACAAATCGAGTGCGTTTTGGTTCCTACAATGCCCGTTGACCCTTTTGAGTAACTATTATTGGCTTGTTAAGTACTAAAGGAAATTATTACTTGCTGGTTAAGTAATAGAGTAAACAAGTATTGTTTGATAAAATCGTGAATGGAAAGATCATTCTAGAGTTTTTAAATCTGTATACTTAGGTTTTTTGGCCATAACTTATTGTATGGAACTTCGTATTTTTGATCACAACTCTTAACCTTTACAAGCATAATCTAAGCTTATTGACACAAATCGAGTGCGTTTTGGTTCGTAAGATGCCCGTTGACTTTTTTGAGTAACTCTTACTCGCTTGTAAAGTTCTAAAGTAAACTATTACTTGTTGGTTAACTAATAGAGTAAACAAGTAATGTTTAATCAAATAGTGAAAGGAAAGATCATTCTAGAGTGTTTAAACCTCCGTACTTAGTTTTTTTGGCCATGACTTGTTGTATGGAACTTTGTATTCTTGACCAAAAGTCTTAAACTTTACAAGCATAATCTAAGCTTATTGGCACAAGTCGAGTGCATTTTGGTTCGTACGATGCCCGTTGACCCATTTGACTAACTATTACTTGCTCATTAAGTACTAAAGTTATCTATTACTTGCTGGTTAAGTAATTGAGTAAACGAGTTACGTTCTATCAAATCGTGAAAGGAAAGATCATTATAGAGTGTTTAAGTCTCTATTCTAAGTTTGTTTTACCATAAGTTTTTGTATGGAACTTCATATTCGTGATCACAACTTTTAACCTTTACAAGCATAATCTAAGCTTATTGGCACAAATCGAGTGCGTTTTAGTTCCTACAATGCCTGTTGACCATTTTGAGTAACTATTACTAGCTCGTTAAGTACTAAAAAACTATTACTTGCTGGTTAAGTAATAGAGTAAATAAGTAACGTTTGATAAAATCGTGAAAGAAAAGATCATTCTAGATTGTTTAAATCTCCATATTTAGGTTTTTTGGCCATAACCTGTTGTATGGAACTTCGTATTCTTGATCAAAAGTCTTAAGCTTTACAAGCGTAATCTATGTTTATTGGTACAAATCGAGTGCGTTTTGGTTCGTACGATGCCCGTCGACCCATTTGACTAACTATTATTTGCTCATTAATTAACAAATGAAACTATTACTTACTAGTTAAGTAATAGAGTAAATGAGTGGCGTTTGATCAAATCGTGAAAGGACATATCATTTTAGAGTGTTTAAGTCTCTATACTTAGTTTTGTTTTTTGCCATGACCTGTTGTCTGGAACTTCATATATGTGATCACAACTCTTAACCTTTACAAGCATAATCTAATCTTATTAGCACAGATCGAGGGCGTTTTGGTTCGTACAATGCTTGTTGACCCATTTGACTAACTATTACTTGCTCGTTAAGTACTAAAGTAAATTATTACTTGCTGGTTAAGTAATAGAGTAAACGAGTTACGTTCTATCAATTCGTGAAATGAGAGATCATTCTAGAGTGTTTAAGTCTCCATACTTAGTTTGGTTTGCCATGAGTTTTTGTATGAAACTTCATATTAGTGATAACAACTCTACAAGCATAATTTAAGCTTATTGGCACAAATCGAGTGCGTTTTGGTTCCTACAATGCCCGTTGACCCTTTTGAGTAACTATTATTGGCTTGTTAAGTACTAAAGGAAATTATTACTTGCTGGTTAAGTAATAGAGTAAACAAGTATTGTTTGATAAAATCGTGAATGGAAAGATCATTCTAGAGTTTTTAAATCTGTATACTTAGGTTTTTTGGCCATAACTTATTGTATGGAACTTCGTATTTTTGATCACAACTCTTAACCTTTACAAGCATAATCTAAGCTTATTGACACAAATCGAGTGCGTTTTGGTTCGTAAGATGCCCGTTGACTTTTTTGAGTAACTCTTACTCGCTTGTAAAGTTCTAAAGTAAACTATTACTTGTTGGTTAACTAATAGAGTAAACAAGTAATGTTTAATCAAATAGTGAAAGGAAAGATCATTCTAGAGTGTTTAAACCTCCGTACTTAGTTTTTTTGGCCATGACTTGTTGTATGGAACTTTGTATTCTTGACCAAAAGTCTTAAACTTTACAAGCATAATCTAAGCTTATTGGCACAAGTCGAGTGCATTTTGGTTCGTACGATGCCCGTTGACCCATTTGACTAACTATTACTTGCTCATTAAGTACTAAAGTTATCTATTACTTGCTGGTTAAGTAATTGAGTAAACGAGTTACGTTCTATCAAATCGTGAAAGGAAAGATCATTATAGAGTGTTTAAGTCTCTATTCTAAGTTTGTTTTACCATAAGTTTTTGTATGGAACTTCATATTCGTGATCACAACTTTTAACCTTTACAAGCATAATCTAAGCTTATTGGCACAAATCGAGTGCGTTTTAGTTCCTACAATGCCTGTTGACCATTTTGAGTAACTATTACTAGCTCGTTAAGTACTAAAAAACTATTACTTGCTGGTTAAGTAATAGAGTAAATAAGTAACGTTTGATAAAATCGTGAAAGAAAAGATCATTCTAGATTGTTTAAATCTCCATATTTAGGTTTTTTGGCCATAACCTGTTGTATGGAACTTCGTATTCTTGATCAAAAGTCTTAAGCTTTACAAGCGTAATCTAAGTTTATTGGTACAAATCGAGTGCGTTTTGGTTCGTACGATGCCCGTCGACCCATTTGACTAACTATTATTTGCTCATTAATTAACAAATGAAACTATTACTTACTAGTTAAGTAATAGAGTAAATGAGTGGCGTTTGATCAAATCGTGAAAGGACATATCATTTTAGAGTGTTTAAGTCTCTATACTTAGTTTTGTTTTTTGCCATGACCTGTTGTCTGGAACTTCATATATGTGATCACAAATCTTTAACCTTTACAAGCATAATCTAATCTTATTAGCACAGATCGAGGGCGTTTTGGTTCGTACAATGCTTGTTGACCCATTTGACTAACTATTACTTGCTCGTTAAGTACTAAAGTAAATTATTACTTGCTGGTTAAGTAATAGAGTAAACGAGTTACGTTCTATCAATTCGTGAAATGAGAGATCATTCTAGAGTGTTTAAGTCTCCATACTTAGTTTGGTTTGCCATGAGTTTTTGTATGAAACTTCATATTAGTGATAACAACTCTACAAGCATAATTTAAGCTTATTGGCACAAATCGAGTGCGTTTTGGTTCCTACAATGCCCGTTGACCCTTTTGAGTAACTATTATTGGCTTGTTAAGTACTAAAGGAAATTATTACTTGCTGGTTAAGTAATAGAGTAAACAAGTATTGTTTGATAAAATCGTGAATGGAAAGATCATTCTAGAGTTTTTAAATCTGTATACTTAGGTTTTTTGGCCATAACTTATTGTATGGAACTTCGTATTTTTGATCACAACTCTTAACTTTTACAAGCATAATCTAAGCTTATTGACACAAATCGAGTGCGTTTTGGTTCGTAAGATGCCCGTTGACTTTTTTGAGTAACTCTTACTCGCTTGTAAAGTTCTAAAGTAAACTATTACTTGTTGGTTAACTAATAGAGTAAACAAGTAATGTTTAATCAAATAGTGAAAGGAAAGATCATTCTAGAGTGTTTAAACCTCCGTACTTAGTTTTTTTGGCCATGACTTGTTGTATGGAACTTTGTATTCTTGACCAAAAGTCTTAAACTTTACAAGCATAATCTAAGCTTATTGGCACAAGTCGAGTGCATTTTGGTTCGTACGATGCCCGTTGACCCATTTGACTAACTATTACTTGCTCATTAAGTACTAAAGTTATCTATTACTTGCTGGTTAAGTAATTGAGTAAACGAGTTACGTTCTATCAAATCGTGAAAGGAAAGATCATTATAGAGTGTTTAAGTCTCTATTCTAAGTTTGTTTTACCATAAGTTTTTGTATGGAACTTCATATTCGTGATCACAACTTTTAACCTTTACAAGCATAATCTAAGCTTATTGGCACAAATCGAGTGCGTTTTAGTTCCTACAATGCCTGTTGACCATTTTGAGTAACTATTACTAGCTCGTTAAGTACTAAAAAACTATTACTTGCTGGTTAAGTAATAGAGTAAATAAGTAACGTTTGATAAAATCGTGAAAGAAAAGATCATTCTAGATTGTTTAAATCTCCATATTTAGGTTTTTTGGCCATAACCTGTTGTATGGAACTTCGTATTCTTGATCAAAAGTCTTAAGCTTTACAAGCGTAATCTAAGTTTATTGGTACAAATCGAGTGCGTTTTGGTTCGTACGATGCCCGTCGACCCATTTGACTAACTATTATTTGCTCATTAATTAACAAATGAAACTATTACTTACTAGTTAAGTAATAGAGTAAATGAGTGGCGTTTGATCAAATCGGGAAAGGACATATCATTTTAGAGTGTTTAAGTCTCTATACTTAGTTTTGTTTTTTGCCATGACCTGTTGTCTGGAACTTCATATATGTGATCACAACTCTTAACCTTTAAAAGCATAATCTAATCTTATTAGCACAGATCGAGGGCGTTTTGGTTCGTACAATGCTTGTTGACCCATTTGACTAACTATTACTTGCTCGTTAAGTACTAAAGTAAATTATTACTTGCTGGTTAAGTAATAGAGTAAACGAGTTACGTTCTATCAATTCGTGAAATGAGAGATCATTCTAGAGTGTTTAAGTCTCCATACTTAGTTTGGTTTGCCATGAGTTTTTGTATGAAACTTCATATTAGTGATAACAACTCTACAAGCATAATTTAAGCTTATTGGCACAAATCGAGTGCGTTTTGGTTCCTACAATGCCCGTTGACCCTTTTGAGTAACTATTATTGGCTTGTTAAGTACTAAAGGAAATTATTACTTGCTGGTTAAGTAATAGAGTAAACAAGTATTGTTTGATAAAATCGTGAATGGAAAGATCATTCTAGAGTTTTTAAATCTGTATACTTAGGTTTTTTGGCCATAACTTATTGTATGGAATTTCGTATTTTTGATCACAACTCTTAACCTTTACAAGCATAATCTAAGCTTATTGACACAAATCGAGTGCGTTTTGGTTCGTAAGATGCCCGTTGACTTTTTTGAGTAACTCTTACTCGCTTGTAAAGTTCTAAAGTAAACTATTACTTGTTGGTTAACTAATAGAGTAAACAAGTAATGTTTAATCAAATAGTGAAAGGAAAGATCATTCTAGAGTGTTTAAACCTCCGTACTTAGTTTTTTTGGCCATGACTTGTTGTATGGAACTTCGTATTCTTGACCAAAAGTCTTAAGCATTACAAGCATAATCTAAGCTTATTGGCACAAGTCGAGTGCATTTTGATTCGTACGATGCCCGTTGACCCATTTGACTAACTATTACTTGCTCATTAAGTAACAAAGGAAACTATTACTTACTAGTTAAGTAATAGATTAAACGAGTGATGTCTGATCAAATCGTGAAAAAGAGAGATCATTTTAGATTGTTTAAGTCTCTATACTTAGTTTTTTTGGCTATGACTTGTGTCTGGACGTATATATATGTGATCACAACTCTTAACCTTTACAAGCATAATTCAAGCTTATTGACACAAATCGAGGGCGTGTTGGTTGGTACGATGTATGTTGACCCATTTGACTAACTATTACTTGCTCATTAA
Source organism: Linaria vulgaris (assembly GCA_948329865.1). Classification (NCBI taxonomy): domain Eukaryota; kingdom Viridiplantae; phylum Streptophyta; class Magnoliopsida; order Lamiales; family Plantaginaceae; genus Linaria; species Linaria vulgaris. The sequence continues at coordinate 66,778,643 of OX415250.1, forward strand.
GTGCTAAAGTAAACTATTACTTGTTGGTTAAGTAATAGAGTAAACGAGTTACGTTCTATCAAATCGTGAAAGGAAAGATCATTATACAGTGTTTAAGTCTCTATTCTTAGTTTGTTTTACCATAACTTTTTGTATGGAACTTCATATTCGTGATCACAACTTTTAACCTTTACAAGCATAATCTAAGCTTATTGGCACAAATCGAGTGCGTTTTGGTTCCTACAATGCCTGTTGACCCTTTTGAGTAACTATTACTAGCTCGTTAAGTACTAAAAAACTATTACTTGCTGGTTAAGTAATAGAGTAAATAAGTAACGTTTGATAAAATCGTGAAAGAAAAGATCATTCTAGAGTGTTTAAATCTCCATACTTAGGTTTTTTGCCCATAATCTGTTGTATGGAACTTCGTATTCTTAATCAAAAGTCTTAAGCTTTACAAGCGTAATCTAAGTTTATTGGTACAAATCGAGTGCGTTTTGGTTCGTACGATGCCCGTCGACCCATTTGACTAACTATTATTTGCTCATTAATTAACAAATGAAACTATTACTTACTAGTTAAGTAATAGAGTAAATGAGTGGCGTTTGATCAAATCGTGAAAGGACAAATCATTTTAGAGTGTTTAAGTCTCTATACTTAGTTTTTTATTGCCATGACCTGTGGTCTGGAACTTCATATATGCTATCACAACTCTTAACCTTTACAAGCATAATCTAATCTTATTAGCACAAATCGAGGGCGTTTTGGTTCGTACGATGATTGTTGACCCATTTGACTAACTATTACTTGCTCGTTAAGTACTAAAGTAAACTATTACTTGCTGGTTAAGTAATAGAGTAAACGAGTTACGTTCTATCAATTCGTGAAATGAGAGATCATTCTAGAGTGTTTAAGTCTCCAACCTTAGTTTTTTTTTTTTTGCCATGAGTTTTTGTACGATGCCCGTTGACCCAGTTGACTAACTATTACTTGCTCGTTAAGTAACAAAGGAAACAATTACTTGCTTGTTAAGTAATAGAGTAAACGAGTAACGTTTGATCAAATCGTGAAAGGACAGATCATTTTAGAGTGTTTAAGTCTCCATACTTTGTGTTTGTTTGCCATGACTTGTTGTGTGGAACTTCATATTTGTGATCACAACTCTTAACCTTTACAAGCATAATCTAATCTTATTGGCCAAATTCGAGGGCGTTTTAGTTTGTAAGATGCCCGTTGCCCCATTTGACTTAACTATTACTTGCTCGTTAAGTACTAAAGTAAACTATTACTTGCTGATTAAGTAATAGAGTAAACGAGTTACGTTATATCAAATCGTGAAATGAGAGATCATTCTAGAGTGTTTTAAGTCTCCATACTTAGTTTTTTTTGCCATGAGTTTTTGTATGGAACTTCATATTAGTGATAACAACTCTACAAGCATAATTTAAGCTTATTGGCACAAATCGAGTGCGTTTTGGTTCCTACAATGCCCGTTGACCCTTTTGAGTAACTATTACTGGCTTGTTAAGTACTAAAGTAAATTATTACTTGCTTGTTAAGTAATAGAGTAAACAAGTATTGTTTGATAAAATTGTGAATGGAAAGAATATTCTAGAGTTTTTAAATCTGTATACTTAGGTTTTTTGGCCATAACTTATTGTATGGAACTTCATATTCTCGATCACAACTCTTAACCTTTACAAGCATAATCTAAGTTTATTGACACAAATCGAGTGCGTTTTGGTTCGTAAGATGCCTGTTGACTTTTTTGAGTAACTATTACTCGCTTGTAAAGTTCTAAACTATACTATTACTTGTTGGTTAACTAATAGAGTAAACAACTAACGTTTAATCAAATAGTGAAATGAAAGATCATTCTAGAGTGTTTAAACCTCCATACTTAGTTTTTTTGGCCATGACTTGTTGTATGGAACTTTGTATTCTTGACCAAAAGTCTTAAACTTTACAAGCATAATCTAAGCTTATTGGCACAAGTCGAGTGCATTTTGGTTCGTACGATGCCCGTTGACCCATTTGACTAACTATTACTTGCTCATTAAGTACTAAAGTTATCTATTACTTGCTGGTTAAGTAATTGAGTAAACGAGTTACGTTCTATCAAATCGTGAAAGGAAAGATCATTATAGAGTGTTTAAGTCTCTATTCTAAGTTTGTTTTACCATAAGTTTTTGTATGGAACTTCATATTCGTGATCACAACTTTTAACCTTTACAAGCATAATCTAAGCTTATTGGCACAAATCGAGTGCGTTTTAGTTCCTACAATGCCTGTTGACCATTTTGAGTAACTATTACTAGCTCGTTAAGTACTAAAAAACTATTACTTGCTGGTTAAGTAATAGAGTAAATAAGTAACGTTTGATAAAATCGTGAAAGAAAAGATCATTCTAGATTGTTTAAATCTCCATATTTAGGTTTTTTGGCCATAACCTGTTGTATGGAACTTCGTATTCTTGATCAAAAGTCTTAAGCTTTACAAGCGTAATCTAAGTTTATTGGTACAAATCGAGTGCGTTTTGGTTCGTACGATGCCCGTCGACCCATTTGACTAACTATTATTTGCTCATTAATTAACAAATGAAACTATTACTTACTAGTCAAGTAATAGAGTAAATGAGTGGCGTTTGATCAAATCGTGAAAGGACATATCATTTTAGAGTGTTTAAGTCTCTATACTTAGTTTTGTTTTTTGCCATGACCTGTTGTCTGGAACTTCATATATGTGATCACAACTCTTAACCTTTACAAGCATAATCTAATCTTATTAGCACAGATCGAGGGCGTTTTGGTTCGTACAATGCTTGTTGACCCATTTGACTAACTATTACTTGCTCGTTAAGTACTAAAGTAAATTATTACTTGCTGGTTAAGTAATAGAGTAAACGAGTTACGTTCTATCAATTCGTGAAATGAGAGATCATTCTAGAGTGTTTAAGTCTCCATACTTAGTTTGGTTTGCCATGAGTTTTTGTATGAAACTTCATATTAGTGATAACAACTCTACAAGCATAATTTAAGCTTATTGGCACAAATCGAGTGCGTTTTGGTTCCTACAATGCCCGTTGACCCTTTTGAGTAACTATTATTGGCTTGTTAAGTACTAAAGGAAATTATTACTTGCTGGTTAAGTAATAGAGTAAACAAGTATTGTTTGATAAAATCGTGAATGGAAAGATCATTCTAGAGTTTTTAAATCTGTATACTTAGGTTTTTTGGCCATAACTTATTGTATGGAACTTCGTATTTCTGATCACAACTCTTAACCTTTACAAGCATAATCTAAGCTTATTGACACAAATCGAGTGCGTTTTGGTTCGTAAGATGCCCGTTGACTTTTTTGAGTAACTCTTACTCGCTTGTAAAGTTCTAAAGTAAACTATTACTTGTTGGTTAACTAATAGAGTAAACAAGTAATGTTTAATCAAATAGTGAAAGGAAAGATCATTCTAGAGTGTTTAAACCTCCGTACTTAGTTTTTTTGGCCATGACTTGTTGTATGGAACTTTGTATTCTTGACCAAAAGTCTTAAACTTTACAAGCATAATCTAAGCTTATTGGCACAAGTCGAGTGCATTTTGGTTCGTACGATGCCCGTTGACCCATTTGACTAACTATTACTTGCTCATTAAGTACTAAAGTTATCTATTACTTGCTGGTTAAGTAATTGAGTAAACGAGTTACGTTCTATCAAATCGTGAAAGGAAAGATCATTATAGAGTGTTTAAGTCTCTATTCTAAGTTTGTTTTACCATAAGTTTTAGTATGGAACTTCATATTCGTGATCACAACTTTTAACCTTTACAAGCATAATCTAAGCTTATTGGCACAAATCGAGTGCGTTTTAGTTCCTACAATGCCTGTTGACCATTTTGAGTAACTATTACTAGCTCGTTAAGTACTAAAAAACTATTACTTGCTGGTTAAGTAATAGAGTAAATAAGTAACGTTTGATAAAATCGTGAAAGAAAAGATCATTCTAGATTGTTTAAATCTCCATATTTAGGTTTTTTGGCCATAACCTGTTGTATGGAACTTCGTATTCTTGATCAAAAGTCTTAAGCTTTACAAGCGTAATCTAAGTTTATTGGTACAAATCGAGTGCGTTTTGGTTCGTACGATGCCCGTCGACCCATTTGACTAACTATTATTTGCTCATTAATTAACAAATGAAACTATTACTTACTAGTTAAGTAATAGAGTAAATGAGTGGCGTTTGATCAAATCGTGAAAGGACATATCATTTTAGAGTGTTTAAGTCTCTATACTTAGTTTTGTTTTTTGCCATGACCTGTTGTCTGGAACTTCATATATGTGATCACAACTCTTAACCTTTACAAGCATAATCTAATCTTATTAGCACAGATCGAGGGCGTTTTGGTTCGTACAATGCTTGTTGACCCATTTGACTAACTATTACTTGCTCGTTAAGTACTAAAGTAAATTATTACTTGCTGGTTAAGTAATAGAGTAAACGAGTTACGTTCTATCAATTCGTGAAATGAGAGATCATTCTAGAGTGTTTAAGTCTCCAACCTTAGTTTTTTTTTTTTTGCCATGAGTTTTTGTACGATGCCCGTTGACCCAGTTGACTAACTATTACTTGCTCGTTAAGTAACAAAGGAAACAATTACTTGCTTGTTAAGTAATAGAGTAAACGAGTAACGTTTGATCAAATCGTGAAAGGACAGATCATTTTAGAGTGTTTAAGTCTCCATACTTTGTGTTTGTTTGCCATGACTTGTTGTGTGGAACTTCATATTTGTGATCACAACTCTTAACCTTTACAAGCATAATCTAATCTTATTGGCCAAATTCGAGGGCGTTTTAGTTTGTAAGATGCCCGTTGCCCCATTTGACTTAACTATTACTTGCTCGTTAAGTACTAAAGTAAACTATTACTTGCTGATTAAGTAATAGAGTAAACGAGTTACGTTATATCAAATCGTGAAATGAGAGATCATTCTAGAGTGTTTTAAGTCTCCATACTTAGTTTTTTTTGCCATGAGTTTTTGTATGGAACTTCATATTAGTGATAACAACTCTACAAGCATAATTTAAGCTTATTGGCACAAATCGAGTGCGTTTTGGTTCCTACAATGCCCGTTGACCCTTTTGAGTAACTATTACTGGCTTGTTAAGTACTAAAGTAAATTATTACTTGCTTGTTAAGTAATAGAGTAAACAAGTATTGTTTGATAAAATCGTGAATGGAAAGAATATTCTAGAGTTTTTAAATCTGTATACATAGGTTTTTTGGCCATAACTTATTGTATGGAACTTCATATTCTCGATCACAACTCTTAACCTTTACAAGCATAATCTAAGTTTATTGACACAAATCGAGTGCGTTTTGGTTCGTAAGATGCCTGTTGACTTTTTTGAGTAACTATTACTCGCTTGTAAAGTTCTAAACTATACTATTACTTGTTGGTTAACTAATAGAGTAAACAACTAACGTTTAATCAAATAGTGAAATGAAAGATCATTCTAGAGTGTTTAAACCTCCATACTTAGTTTTTTTGGCCATGACTTGTTGTATGGAACTTTGTATTCTTGACCAAAAGTCTTAAACTTTACAAGCATAATCTAAGCTTATTGGCACAAGTCGAGTGCATTTTGGTTCGTACGATGCCCGTTGACCCATTTGACTAACTATTACTTGCTCATTAAGTACTAAAGTTATCTATTACTTGCTGGTTAAGTAATTGAGTAAACGAGTTACGTTCTATCAAATCGTGAAAGGAAAGATCATTATAGAGTGTTTAAGTCTCTATTCTAAGTTTGTTTTACCATAAGTTTTTGTATGGAACTTCATATTCGTGATCACAACTTTTAACCTTTACAAGCATAATCTAAGCTTATTGGCACAAATCGAGTGCGTTTTAGTTCCTACAATGCCTGTTGACCATTTTGAGTAACTATTACTAGCTCGTTAAGTACTAAAAAACTATTACTTGCTGGTTAAGTAATAGAGTAAATAAGTAACGTTTGATAAAATCGTGAAAGAAAAGATCATTCTAGATTGTTTAAATCTCCATATTTAGGTTTTTTGGCCATAACCTGTTGTATGGAACTTCGTATTCTTGATCAAAAGTCTTAAGCTTTACAAGCGTAATCTAAGTTTATTGGTACAAATCGAGTGCGTTTTGGTTCGTACGATGCCCGTCGACCCATTTGACTAACTATTATTTGCTCATTAATTAACAAATGAAACTATTACTTACTAGTCAAGTAATAGAGTAAATGAGTGGCGTTTGATCAAATCGTGAAAGGACATATCATTTTAGAGTGTTTAAGTCTCTATACTTAGTTTTGTTTTTTGCCATGACCTGTTGTCTGGAACTTCATATATGTGATCACAACTCTTAACCTTTACAAGCATAATCTAATCTTATTAGCACAGATCGAGGGCGTTTTGGTTCGTACAATGCTTGTTGACCCATTTGACTAACTATTACTTGCTCGTTAAGTACTAAAGTAAATTATTACTTGCTGGTTAAGTAATAGAGTAAACGAGTTACGTTCTATCAATTCGTGAAATGAGAGATCATTCTAGAGTGTTTAAGTCTCCATACTTAGTTTGGTTTGCCATGAGTTTTTGTATGAAACTTCATATTAGTGATAACAACTCTACAAGCATAATTTAAGCTTATTGGCACAAATCGAGTGCGTTTTGGTTCCTACAATGCCCGTTGACCCTTTTGAGTAACTATTATTGGCTTGTTAAGTACTAAAGGAAATTATTACTTGCTGGTTAAGTAATAGAGTAAACAAGTATTGTTTGATAAAATCGTGAATGGAAAGATCATTCTAGAGTTTTTAAATCTGTATACTTAGGTTTTTTGGCCATAACTTATTGTATGGAACTTCGTATTTCTGATCACAACTCTTAACCTTTACAAGCATAATCTAAGCTTATTGACACAAATCGAGTGCGTTTTGGTTCGTAAGATGCCCGTTGACTTTTTTGAGTAACTCTTACTCGCTTGTAAAGTTCTAAAGTAAACTATTACTTGTTGGTTAACTAATAGAGTAAACAAGTAATGTTTAATCAAATAGTGAAAGGAAAGATCATTCTAGAGTGTTTAAACCTCCGTACTTAGTTTTTTTGGCCATGACTTGTTGAGAAAGACAAGATGTGTTGGCCTACTTTTCGTCACCCTAAGCCGAGGCCATGATGTTTGATTCTAGTTCTTTGGATTGTTTGCTTTCCATAGTTTGTTTTTGTTGTTTTTACTTGTTGTACGCTCCTTTCCTTTCTAGCTTAGGTTATTTTTCGAGGTACCCGGGTTTGTGGTATGCTCTTTTTTGTAATAGTTTTGATCATTATTGCTTCGCCCGAAATTGCATACGCCTCCCTATGTGGGAGAGGATGCTTGGATTGCGTAAGCCCTCACTGGGTACGACTTCTAAGTATCTTACTCTCACGGGCGGTGTATACATTTTCGAGGAAGCGCGCCTTGCTCACATAGACCTTGGCCTCCCTATGTGGGAGAGGGTATTTCGATTGCACACTTCGGCTTTAGGTGTGATTTCTAAATACTACACTCTCACGGGCGGTCATTGCTCTAGTGGGAAGGCGCTTGGTAGGTTGGATATCTCGAGTATAGCCCTTTGGCTTAGGTTTTGGGGTAATCCTTACGAACCCCTTAGCTTCTCTACTGTTTGCTTGGATCGAGCGATTGGGTACAACGCTCGGCTCCTGATGTAGTACCCCCCTGTTTTTTCTTTTATAAACCTCTTTTCTTCTTCTTGTATTCTTGACCAAAAGTCTTAAACTTTACAAGCATAATCTAAGCTTATTGGCACAAGTCGAGTGCATTTTGGTTCGTACGATGCCCGTTGACCCATTTGACTAACTATTACTTGCTCATTAAGTACTAAAGTTATCTATTACTTGCTGGTTAAGTAATTGAGTAAACGAGTTACGTTCTATCAAATCGTGAAAGGAAAGATCATTATAGAGTGTTTAAGTCTCTATTCTAAGTTTGTTTTACCATAAGTTTTAGTATGGAACTTCATATTCGTGATCACAACTTTTAACCTTTACAAGCATAATCTAAGCTTATTGGCACAAATCGAGTGCGTTTTAGTTCCTACAATGCCTGTTGACCATTTTGAGTAACTATTACTAGCTCGTTAAGTACTAAAAAACTATTACTTGCTGGTTAAGTAATAGAGTAAATAAGTAACGTTTGATAAAATCGTGAAAGAAAAGATCATTCTAGATTGTTTAAATCTCCATATTTAGGTTTTTTGGCCATAACCTGTTGTATGGAACTTCGTATTCTTGATCAAAAGTCTTAAGCTTTACAAGCGTAATCTAAGTTTATTGGTACAAATCGAGTGCGTTTTGGTTCGTACGATGCCCGTCGACCCATTTGACTAACTATTATTTGCTCATTAATTAACAAATGAAACTATTACTTACTAGTTAAGTAATAGAGTAAATGAGTGGCGTTTGATCAAATCGTGAAAGGACATATCATTTTAGAGTGTTTAAGTCTCTATACTTAGTTTTGTTTTTTGCCATGACCTGTTGTCTGGAACTTCATATATGTGATCACAACTCTTAACCTTTACAAGCATAATCTAATCTTATTAGCACAGATCGAGGGCGTTTTGGTTCGTACAATGCTTGTTGACCCATTTGACTAACTATTACTTGCTCGTTAAGTACTAAAGTAAATTATTACTTGCTGGTTAAGTAATAGAGTAAACGAGTTACGTTCTATCAATTCGTGAAATGAGAGATCATTCTAGAGTGTTTAAGTCTCCATACTTAGTTTGGTTTGCCATGAGTTTTTGTATGAAACTTCATATTAGTGATAACAACTCTACAAGCATAATTTAAGCTTATTGGCACAAATCGAGTGCGTTTTGGTTCCTACAATGCCCGTTGACCCTTTTGAGTAACTATTATTGGCTTGTTAAGTACTAAAGGAAATTATTACTTGCTGGTTAAGTAATAGAGTAAACAAGTATTGTTTGATAAAATCGTGAATGGAAAGATCATTCTAGAGTTTTTAAATCTGTATACTTAGGTTTTTTGGCCATAACTTATTGTATGGAACTTCGTATTTTTGATCACAACTCTTAACCTTTACAAGCATAATCTAAGCTTATTGACACAAATCGAGTGCGTTTTGGTTCGTAAGATGCCCGTTGACTTTTTTGAGTAACTCTTACTCGCTTGTAAAGTTCTAAAGTAAACTATTACTTGTTGGTTAACTAATAGAGTAAACAAGTAATGTTTAATCAAATAGTGAAAGGAAAGATCATTCTAGAGTGTTTAAACCTCCGTACTTAGTTTTTTTGGCCATGACTTGTTGTATGGAACTTCGTATTCTTGACCAAAAGTCTTAAGCATTACAAGCATAATCTAAGCTTATTGGCACAAGTCGAGTGCATTTTGATTCGTACGATGCCCGTTGACCCATTTGACTAACTATTACTTGCTCATTAAGTAACAAAGGAAACTATTACTTACTAGTTAAGTAATAGATTAAACGAGTAATGTCTGATCAAATCGTGAAAAAGAGAGATCATTTTAGATTGTTTAAGTCTCTATACTTAGTTTTTTTGGCTATGACTTGTGTCTGGACGTATATATATGTGATCACAACTCTTAACCTTTACAAGCATAATTCAAGCTTATTGACACAAATCGAGGGCGTGTTGGTTGGTACGATGTATGTTGACCCATTTGACTAACTATTACTTGCTCATTAAGTGCTAAAGTAAACTATTACTTGCTGGTTAAGTAATAGAGTAAACGAGTTACGTTCTATCAAATCGTGAAAGGAAAGATCATTATACAGTGTTTAAGTCTCTATTCTTAGTTTGTTTTACCATAACTTTTTGTATGGAACTTCATATTCGTGATCACAACTTTTAACCTTTACAAGCATAATCTAAGCTTATTGGCACAAATCGAGTGCGTTTTGGTTCCTACAATGCCTGTTGACCCTTTTGAGTAACTATTACTAGCTCGTTAAGTACTAAAAAACTATTACTTGCTGGTTAAGTAATAGAGTAAATAAGTAACGTTTGATAAAATCGTGAAAGAAAAGATCATTCTAGAGTGTTTAAATCTCCATACTTAGGTTTTTTGCCCATAATCTGTTGTATGGAACTTCGTATTCTTAATCAAAAGTCTTAAGCTTTACAAGCGTAATCTAAGTTTATTGGTACAAATCGAGTGCGTTTTGGTTCGTACGATGCCCGTCGACCCATTTGACTAACTATTATTTGCTCATTAATTAACAAATGAAACTATTACTTACTAGTTAAGTAATAGAGTAAATGAGTGGCGTTTGATCAAATCGTGAAAGGACAAATCATTTTAGAGTGTTTAAGTATCTATACTTAGTTTTTTATTGCCATGACCTGTGGTGTGGAACTTCATATATGCTATCACAACTCTTAACCTTTACAAGCATAATCTAATCTTATTAGCACAAATCGAGGGCGTTTTGGTTCGTACGATGATTGTTGACCCATTTGACTAACTATTACTTGCTCGTTAAGTACTAAAGTAAACTATTACTTGCTGGTTAAGTAATAGAGTAAACGAGTTACGTTCTATCAATTCGTGAAATGAGAGATCATTCTAGAGTGTTTAAGTCTCCAACCTTAGTTTTTTTTTTTTGCCATGAGTTTTTGTACGATGCCCGTTGACCCAGTTGACTAACTATTACTTGCTCGTTAAGTAACAAAGGAAACAATTACTTGCTTGTTAAGTAATAGAGTAAACGAGTAACGTTTGATCAAATCGTGAAAGGACAGATCATTTTAGAGTGTTTAAGTCTCCATACTTTGTGTTTGTTTGCCATGACTTGTTGTGTGGAACTTCATATTTGTGATCACAACTCTTAACCTTTACAAGCATAATCTAATCTTATTGGCCAAATTCGAGGGCGTTTTAGTTTGTAAGATGCCCGTTGCCCCATTTGACTTAACTATTACTTGCTCGTTAAGTACTAAAGTAAACTATTACTTGCTGATTAAGTAATAGAGTAAACGAGTTACGTTATATCAAATCGTGAAATGAGAGATCATTCTAGAGTGTTTTAAGTCTCCATACTTAGTTTTTTTTGCCATGAGTTTTTGTATGGAACTTCATATTAGTGATAACAACTCTACAAGCATAATTTAAGCTTATTGGCACAAATCGAGTGCGTTTTGGTTCCTACAATGCCCGTTGACCCTTTTGAGTAACTATTACTGGCTTGTTAAGTACTAAAGTAAATTATTACTTGCTTGTTAAGTAATAGAGTAAACAAGTATTGTTTGATAAAATCGTGAATGGAAAGAATATTCTAGAGTTTTTAAATCTGTATACATAGGTTTTTTGGCCATAACTTATTGTATGGAACTTCATATTCTCGATCACAACTCTTAACCTTTACAAGCATAATCTAAGTTTATTGACACAAATCGAGTGCGTTTTGGTTCGTAAGATGCCTGTTGACTTTTTTGAGTAACTATTACTCGCTTGTAAAGTTCTAAACTATACTATTACTTGTTGGTTAACTAATAGAGTAAACAACTAACGTTTAATCAAATAGTGAAATGAAAGATCATTCTAGAGTGTTTAAACCTCCATACTTAGTTTTTTTGGCCATGACTTGTTGTATGGAACTTTGTATTCTTGACCAAAAGTCTTAAACTTTACAAGCATAATCTAAGCTTATTGGCACAAGTCGAGTGCATTTTGGTTCGTACGATGCCCGTTGACCCATTTGACTAACTATTACTTGCTCATTAAGTACTAAAGTTATCTATTACTTGCTGGTTAAGTAATTGAGTAAACGAGTTACGTTCTATCAAATCGTGAAAGGAAAGATCATTATAGAGTGTTTAAGTCTCTATTCTAAGTTTGTTTTACCATAAGTTTTTGTATGGAACTTCATATTCGTGATCACAACTTTTAACCTTTACAAGCATAATCTAAGCTTATTGGCACAAATCGAGTGCGTTTTAGTTCCTACAATGCCTGTTGACCATTTTGAGTAACTATTACTAGCTCGTTAAGTACTAAAAAACTATTACTTGCTGGTTAAGTAATAGAGTAAATAAGTAACGTTTGATAAAATCGTGAAAGAAAAGATCATTCTAGATTGTTTAAATCTCCATATTTAGGTTTTTTGGCCATAACCTGTTGTATGGAACTTCGTATTCTTGATCAAAAGTCTTAAGCTTTACAAGCATAATCTAAGCTTATTGGTACAAATCGAGTGCGTTTTGGTTCGTATGATGCCCGTCGACCCATTTGACTCACTATTACTTGCTCATTAATTAACAAATGAAACTATTACTTACTAGTTAAGTAATAGAGTAAACGAGTGGCGTTTGATCAAATCGTGAAAGGACAGATCATTTTAGAGTGTTTAAGTCTCTATACTTAGTTTTTTTTTTGCCATGACCTGTTGTCTGGAACTTCATATATGTGATCACAACTCTTAACCTTTACAAGCATAATCTAATCTTATTAGCACAGATCGAGGGCGTTTTGGTTCGTACAATGCTTGTTGACCCATTTGACTAACTATTACTTGCTCGTTAAGTACTAAAGTAAATTATTACTTGCTGGTTAAGTAATAGAGTAAACGAGTTACGTTCTATCAATTCGTGAAATGAGAGATCATTCTAGAGTGTTTAAGTCTCCATACTTAGTTTGGTCTGCTATGAGTTTTTGTATGAAACTTCATATTAGTGATAACAACTCTACAAGCATAATTTAAGCTTATTGGCACAAATCGAGTGCGTTTTGGTTCCTACAATGCCCGTTGACCCTTTTGAGTAACTATTACTAGCTCGTTAAGTACTAAAAAACTATTACTTGCTAGTTAAGTAATAGAATAAAGGGATAAAAGCATCAAACCCCCTAACCTATGGGGTGATTTGCGCTTTGGTCCTTAAACTAAGTTTATCAGCGCTTTGCTCCCTAAACTATAGGGTGTCTGTGCGATTTGGTCCTTTTTTGCATTTCCAGTTTTTTGTGGTCAAAATATTCCTCACTTTGAGGTGTTTTTTTGTCTTTTTTTTTCACCAACTATCATTATACATCTAGTACAACACATATGAGTCGGGTAGAGGAGAATATTCCGGCCAAAAATGGCCGAAAATAGTCGAAAATGGGCAAATCCCGTTGTGTCGTCATGGTCTTTTTGTGGCCGAAATATTCCTCACTTTGAGGTGTTTTCTTGTCTTTTTTTTTTCACCAACTACTATTATACATCTAGTACAACACATATGAGTCGGGTAGAGGGAAATACTCTGACAAAAAATGGCCGAAAATTGCCCGAAATGCAAAAAAGGACCAAATTGCACAGACACCCTATAGTTTAGGGAGCAAAGCGCTGATAAACTTAGTTTAAGGACCAAAGCGCAAATCACCCCATAGGTTAGGGGGTTTGATGCTTTTATCCCTAGAATAAATAAGTAACGTTTGATAAAATCGTGAAAGAAAAGATCATTCTAGAGTGTTTAAATCTCCATACTTAGGTTTTTTGGCCATAACCTGTTGTATGGAACTTCGTATTCTTGATCAAAAGTCTTAAGCTTTACAAGCAGAATCTAAGCTTATTGGTACAAATCGAGTGCGTTTTGGTTCGTATGATGCCCGTCGACCCATTTGACAAACTATTACTTGCTCATTAATTAAAAAATGAAACTATTACTTACTGGTTAAGTAATTGAGTAAACGAGTGGCGTTTGATCAAATCGTGAAATGACAGATCATTTTAGAGTGTTTAAGTCTCTATACTTAGTTTTTTTTTGCCATGACCTGTTGTCTAGAACTTCATATATGTGATCACAACTCTTAACCTTTACAAGCATAATCTAATCTTATTAGCACAAATCGAGGGCGTTTTGGTTCGTACAATGCTTGTTGACCCATTTGACTAACTATTACTTGCTCGTTAAGTACTAAAGTAAATTATTACTGGCTGGTTAAGTAATAGAGTAAACGAGTTACGTTCTATCAATTCGTGAAATGAGAGATCATTCTAGAGTCTTTAAGTCTCCATACTTAGTTTTGTTTGCCATGAGTTTTTGTATGAAACTTCATATTAGTGATAACAATTCTACAAGCATAATTTAAGCTTATTGGCACAAATCGAGTGCGTTTTGGTTCCTACAATGCCCGTTGACCCTTTTGAGTAATTATTACTGGCTTGTTAAGTACTAAAGTAAATTATTACTTGCTTGTTAAGTAATAGAGTAAACAAGTATTGTTTGATAAAATCGTGAATGGAAAGAATATTCTAGAGTTTTTAAATCTGTATACTTAGGTTTTTTGGCCATAACTTATTGTATGGAACTTCACATTCTTGATCACAACTCTTAACCTTTACAAGCATAATCTAAGTTTATTGACACAAATCGAGTGCGTTTTGGTTCGTAAGATGCCTGTTGACTTTTTTGAGTAACTATTACTCGCTTGTAAAGTTCTAAAGTATATTATTACTTGTTGGTTAACTAATAGAGTAAACAACTAACGTTTAATCAAATAGTGAAATGAAAGATCATTCTAGAGTGTTTAAACCTCCATACTTAGTTTTTTTGGCCATGACTTGTTGTATGGAACTTCGTATTCTTGACCAAAAGTCTTAAACTTTACAAGCATAATCTAAGCTTATTGGCACAAGTCGAGTGCATTTTGGTTCGTACGATGCCCGTTGACCCATTTGACTAACTATTACTTGCTCATTAAGTACTAAAGTAAACTATTACTTGCTGGTTAAGTAATTGAGTAAACGAGTTACGTTCGATCAAATCGTGAAAGGAAAGATCATTATAGAGTGTTTAAGTCTCTATTCTAAGTTTGTTTTACCATTAGTTTTTGTATGGAACTTCATATTCGTGATCACAACTTTTAACCTTTACAAGCATAATCAAAGCTTATTGGCACAAATCGAGTGCGTTTTGGTTCCTACAATGCCTGTTGACCCTTTTGAGTAACTATTACTAGCTCGTTAAGTACTAAAAAACTATTACTTGCTGGTTAAGTAATAGAGTAAATAAGTAACGTTTGATAAAATCGTGAAAGAAAAGATCATTCTAGATTGTTTAAATCTCCATACTTAGGTTTTTGGGCCATAACCTGTTGTATGGAACTTCGTATTCTTGATCAAAAGTCTTAAGCTTTACAAGCATAATCTAAGCTTATTGGTACAAATCGAGTGCGTTTTGGTTCGTATGATGCCCGTCGACCCATTTGACTAACTATTACTTGCTCATTAATTAACAAATGAAACTATTACTTACTGGTTAAGTAATAGAGTAAACGAGTGGCGTTTGATCAAATCGTGAAAGGACAGATCATTTTAGAGTGTTTAAGTCTCTATACTTAGTTTTTTTTTTGCCATGACCTGTTGTCTGGAACTTCATATATGTGATCACAACTCTTAACCTTTACAAGCATAATCTAGTCTTATTAGCACAAATCGAGGGCGTTTTGGTTCGTACAATGCTTGTTGACCCATTTGACTAACTATTACTTGCTCGTTAAGTACTAAAGTAAATTATTACTGGCTGGTTAAGTAATAGAGTAAACGAGTTACATTCTATCAATTCGTGAAATTAGAGATCATTCTAGAGTGTTTAAGTCTCCATACTTAGTTTTGTTTGCCATGAGTTTTTGTATGAAACTTCATATTAGTGATAACAATTCTACAAGCATAATTTAAGCTTATTGACACAAATCGAGTGCGTTTTGGTTCCTACAATGTCCGTTGACCCTTTTGAGTAATTATTACTGGCTTGTTAAGTACTAAAGTAAATTATTACTTGCTTGTTAAGTAATAGAGTAAACAAGTATTGTTTGATAAAATCGTGAATGGAAAGAATATTCTAGAGTTTTTAAATCTGTATACTTAGGTTTTTTGGCCATAACTTATTGTATGGAACTTCATATTCTTGATCACAACTCTTAACCTTTACAAGCATAATCTAAGTTTATTGACACAACTCGAGTGCGTTTTGGTTCGTAAGATGCCTGTTGACTTTTTTGAGTAACTATTACTCGCTTGTAAAGTTCTAAAGTATATTATTACTTGTTGGTTAACTAATAGAGTAAACAACTAACGTTTAATCAAATAGTGAAATGAAAGATCATTCTAGAGTGTTTAAACCTCCATACTTAGTTTTTTTGGCCATGACTTGTTGTATGGAACTTCGTATTCTTGACCAAAAGTCTTAAACTTTACAAGCATAATCTAAGCTTATTGGCACAAGTCGAGTGCATTTTGGTTCGTACGATGCCCGTTGACCCATTTGACTAACTATTACTTGCTCATTAAGTACTAAAGTAAACTATTACTTGCTGGTTAAGTAATTGAGTAAACGAGTTACGTTCTATCAAATCGTGAAAGGAAAGATCATTATAGAGTGTTTAAGTCTCTATTCTAAGTTTGTTTTACCATTAGTTTTTGTATGGAACTTCATATTCGTGATCACAACTTTTAACCTTTACAAGCATAATCAAAGCTTATTGGCACAAATCGAGTGCGTTTTGGTTCCTACAATGCCTGTTGACCCTTTTGAGTAACTATTACTAGCTCGTTAAGTACTAAAAAACTATTACTTACTGGTTAAGTAATAGAGTAAATAAGTAACGTTTGATAAAATCGTGAAAGAAAAGATCATTCTAGATTGTTTAAATCTCCATACTTAGGTTTTTTGGCCATAACCTGTTGTATGGAACTTCGTATTCTTGATCAAAAGTCTTAAGCTTTACAAGCATAATCTAAGCTTATTGGTACAAATCGAGTACGTTTTGGTTCGTATGATGCCCGTTGATCCATTTGACTAACTATTACTTGCTCATTAATTAACAAATGAAACTATTACTTACTGGTTAAGTAATAGAGTAAACGAGTGGCGTTTGATCAAATCGTGAAAGGACAGATCATTTTAGAGTGTTTAAGTCTCTATACTTAGTTTTTTTTTTTGCCATGACCTGTTGTCTGGAACTTCATATATGTGATCACAACTCTTAACCTTTACAACCATAATCTAATCTTATTAGCACAGATCGAGGGCGTTTTGGTTCATACAATGCTTGTTGACCCATTTGACTAAATATTACTTGCTCGTTAAGTACTAAAGTAAATTATTACTTGCTGGTTAAGTAATAGAGTAAACGAGTTACGTTCTATCAATTCGTGAAATGAGAGATCATTCTAGAGTGTTTAAGTCTCCATACTTAGTTTGGTTTGCTATGAGTTTTTGGTTTGCTATGAGTTTTTGTATGAAACTTCATATTAGTGATAACAACTCTACAAGCATAATTTAAGCTTATTGGCACAAATCGAGTGCGTTTTGGTTCCTACAATGCCCGTTGACCCTTTTGAGTAACTATTACTAGCTCGTTAAGTACTAATAAACTATTACTTGCTGGTTAAGTAATAGAATCAATAAGTAACGTTTGATAAAATCGTGAAAGAAAAGATCATTCTAGAGTGTTTAAATCTCCATACTTAGGTTTTTTGGCCATAACCTGTTGTATGGAACTTCGTATTCTTGATCAAAAGTCTTAAGCTTTACAAGCATAATCTAAGCTTATTGGTACAAATCGAGTGCGTTTTGGTTCGTATGATGCCCGTCGACCCATTTGACTAACTATTACTTGCTCATTAATTAACAAATGAAACTATTACTTACTGGTTAAGTAATAGAGTAAACGAGTGGCGTTTGATCAAATCGTGAAAGGACAGATCATTTTAGAGTGTTTAAGTCTCTATACTTAGTTTTTTTTTTGCCATGACCTGTTGTCTGGAACTTCATATATGTGATCACAAATCTTAACCTTTACAAGCATAATCTAATCTTATTAGCACAAATCGAGGGCGTTTTGGTTCGTACAATGCTTGTTGACCCATTTGACTAACTATTACTTGCTCGTTAAGTACTAAAGTAAATTATTACTGGCTGGTTAAGTAATAGAGTAAACGAGTTACGTTCTATCAATTCGTGAAATGAGAGATCATTCTAGAGTGTTTAAGTCTCCATACTTAGTTTTGTTTGCCATGAGTTTTTGTATGAAACTTCATATTAGTGATAACAATTCTACAAGCATAATTTAAGCTTATTGGCACAAATCGAGTGCGTTTTGGTTCCTACAATGCCCGTTGACCCTTTTGAGTAATTATTACTGGCTTGTTAAGTACTAAAGTAAATTATTACTTGCTTGTTAAGTAATAGAGTAAACAAGTATTGTTTGATAAAATCGTGAATGGAAAGAATATTCTAGAGTTTTTAAATCTGTATACTTAGGTTTTTTGGCCATAACTTATTGTATGGAACTTCATATTCTTGATCACAACTCTTAACCTTTACAAGCATAATCTAAGTTTATTGACACAAATCGAGTGCGTTTTGGTTCGTAAGATGCCTGTTGACTTTTTTGAGTAACTATTACTCGCTTGTAAAGTTCTAAAGTATATTATTACTTGTTGGTTAACTAATAGAGTAAACAACTAACGTTTAATCAAATAGTGAAATGAAAGATCATTCTAGAGTGTTTAAACCTCCATACTTAGTTTTTTTGGCCATGACTTGTTGTATGGAACTTCGTATTCTTGACCAAAAGTCTTAAACTTTACAAGCATAATCTAAGCTTATTGGCACAAGTCGAGTGCATTTTGGTTCGTACGATGCCCGTTGACCCATTTGACTAACTAT
Source organism: Linaria vulgaris (assembly GCA_948329865.1). Classification (NCBI taxonomy): domain Eukaryota; kingdom Viridiplantae; phylum Streptophyta; class Magnoliopsida; order Lamiales; family Plantaginaceae; genus Linaria; species Linaria vulgaris. Next base: position 66,797,335 of record OX415250.1, read on the forward strand.
TACTTGCTCATTAAGTACTAAAGTAAACTATTACTTGCTGGTTAAGTAATTGAGTAAACGAGTTACGTTCTATCAAATCGTGAAAGGAAAGATCATTATAGAGTGTTTAAGTCTCTATTCTAAGTTTGTTTTACCATTAGTTTTTGTATGGAACTTCATATTCGTGATCACAACTTTTAACCTTTACAAGCATAATCAAAGCTTATTGGCACAAATCGAGTGCGTTTTGGTTCCTACAATGCCTGTTGACCCTTTTGAGTAACTATTACTAGCTCGTTAAGTACTAAAAAACTATTACTTACTGGTTAAGTAATAGAGTAAATAAGTAACGTTTGATAAAATCGTGAAAGAAAAGATCATTCTAGATTGTTTAAATCTCCATACTTAGGTTTTTTGGCCATAACCTGTTGTATGGAACTTCGTATTCTTGATCAAAAGTCTTAAGCTTTACAAGCATAATCTAAGCTTATTGGTACAAATCGAGTACGTTTTGGTTCGTATGATGCCCGTTGACCCATTTGACTAACTATTACTTGCTCATTAATTAACAAATGAAACTATTACTTACTGGTTAAGTAATAGAGTAAACGAGTGGCGTTTGATCAAATCGTGAAAGGACAGATCATTTTAGAGTGTTTAAGTCTCTATACTTAGTTTTTTTTTTGCCATGACCTGTTGTCTGGAACTTCATATATGTGATCACAACTCTTAACCTTTACAACCATAATCTAATCTTATTAGCACAGATCGAGGGCGTTTTGGTTCATACAATGCTTGTTGACCCATTTGACTAAATATTACTTGCTCGTTAAGTACTAAAGTAAATTATTACTTGCTGGTTAAGTAATAGAGTAAACGAGTTACGTTCTATCAATTCGTGAAATGAAAGATCATTCTAGAGTGTTTAAGTCTCCATACTTAGTTTGGTTTGCTATGAGTTTTTGGTTTGCTATGAGTTTTTGTATGAAACTTCATATTAGTGATAACAACTCTACAAGCATAATTTAAGCTTATTGGCACAAATCGAGTGCGTTTTGGTTCCTACAATGCCCGTTGACCCTTTTGAGTAACTATTACTAGCTCGTTAAGTACTAATAAACTATTACTTGCTGGTTAAGTAATAGAATCAATACGTAACGTTTGATAAAATCGTGAAAGAAAAGATCATTCTAGAGTGTTTAAATCTCCATACTTAGGTTTTTTGGCCATAACCTGTTGTATGGAACTTCGTATTCTTGATCAAAAGTCTTAAGCTTTACAAGCATAATCTAAGCTTATTGGTACAAATCGAGTGCGTTTTGGTTCGTATGATGCCCGTCGACCCATTTGACTAACTATTACTTGCTCATTAATTAACAAATGAAACTATTACTTACTGGTTAAGTAATAGAGTAAACGAGTGGCGTTTGATCAAATCGTGAAAGGACATATCATTTTAGAGTGTTTAAGTCTCTATACTTAGTTTTTTTTTTGCCATGACCTGTTGTCTGGAACTTCATATATGTGATCACAAATCTTAACCTTTACAAGCATAATCTAATCTTATTAGCACAAATCGAGGGCGTTTTGGTTCGTACAATGCTTGTTGACCCATTTGACTAACTATTACTTGCTCGTTAAGTACTAAAGTAAATTATTACTGGCTGGTTAAGTAATAGAGTAAACGAGTTACGTTCTATCAATTCGTGAAATGAGAGATCATTCTAGAGTGTTTAAGTCTCCATACTTAGTTTTGTTTGCCATGAGTTTTTGTATGAAACTTCATATTAGTGATAACAATTCTACAAGCATAATTTAAGCTTATTGGCACAAATCGAGTGCGTTTTGGTTCCTACAATGCCCGTTGACCCTTTTGAGTAATTATTACTGGCTTGTTAAGTACTAAAGTAAATTATTACTTGCTTGTTAAGTAATAGAGTAAACAAGTATTGTTTGATAAAATCGTGAATGGAAAGAATATTCTAGAGTTTTTAAATCTGTATACTTAGGTTTTTTGGCCATAACTTATTGTATGGAACTTCATATTCTTGATCACAACTCTTAACCTTTACAAGCATAATCTAAGTTTATTGACACAACTCGAGTGCGTTTTGGTTCGTAAGATGCCTGTTGACATTTTTGAGTAACTATTACTCGCTTGTAAAGTTCTAAAGTATATTATTACTTGTTGGTTAACTAATAGAGTAAAAAACTAACGTTTAATCAAATAGTGAAATGAAAGATCATTCTAGAGTGTTTAAACCTCCATACTTAGTTTTTTTGGCCATGACTTGTTGTATGGAACTTCGTATTCTTGACCAAAAGTCTTAAACTTTACAAGCATAATCTAAGCTTATTGGCACAAGTCGAGTGCATTTTGGTTCGTACGATGCCCGTTGACCCATTTGACTAACTATTACTTTCTCATTAAGTACTAAAGTAAACTATTACTTGCTGGTTAAGTAATTGAGTAAACGAGTTACGTTCTATCAAATCGTGAAAGGAAAGATCATTATAGAGTGTTTAAGTCTCTATTCTAAGTTTGTTTTACCATTAGTTTTTGTATGGAACTTCATATTCGTGATCACAACTTTTAACCTTTACAAGCATAATCAAAGCTTATTGGCACAAATCGAGTGCGTTTTGGTTCCTACAATGCCTGTTGACCCTTTTGAGTAACTATTACTAGCTCGTTAAGTACTAAAAAACTATTACTTACTGGTTAAGTAATAGAGTAAATAAGTAACGTTTGATAAAATCGTGAAAGAAAAGATCATTCTAGATTGTTTAAATCTCCATACTTAGGTTTTTTGGCCATAACCTGTTGTATGGAACTTCGTATTCTTGATCAAAAGTCTTAAGCTTTACAAGCATAATCTAAGCTTATTGGTACAAATCGAGTACGTTTTGGTTCGTATGATGCCCGTTGACCCATTTGACTAACTATTACTTGCTCATTAATTAACAAATGAAACTATTACTTACTGGTTAAGTAATAGAGTAAACGAGTGGCGTTTGATCAAATCGTGAAAGGACAGATCATTTTAGAGTGTTTAAGTCTCTATACTTAGTTTTTTTTTTGCCATGACCTGTTGTCTGGAACTTCATATATGTGATCACAACTCTTAACCTTTACAACCATAATCTAATCTTATTAGCACAGATCGAGGGCGTTTTGGTTCATACAATGCTTGTTGACCCATTTGACTAAATATTACTTGCTCGTTAAGTACTAAAGTAAATTATTACTTGCTGGTTAAGTAATAGAGTAAACGAGTTACGTTCTATCAATTCGTGAAATGAGAGATCATTCTAGAGTGTTTAAGTCTCCATACTTAGTTTGGTTTGCTATGAGTTTTTGGTTTGCTATGAGTTTTTGTATGAAACTTCATATTAGTGATAACAACTCTACAAGCATAATTTAAGCTTATTGGCACAAATCGAGTGCGTTTTGGTTCCTACAATGCCCGTTGACCCTTTTGAGTAACTATTACTAGCTCGTTAAGTACTAATAAACTATTACTTGCTGGTTAAGTAATAGAATCAATAAGTAACGTTTGATAAAATCGTGAAAGAAAAGATCATTCTAGAGTGTTTAAATCTCCATACTTAGGTTTTTTGGCCATAACCTGTTGTATGGAACTTCGTATTCTTGATCAAAAGTCTTAAGCTTTACAAGCATAATCTAAGCTTATTGGTACAAATCGAGTGCGTTTTGGTTCGTATGATGCCCGTCGACCCATTTGACTAACTATTACTTGCTCATTAATTAACAAATGAAACTATTACTTACTGGTTAAGTAATAGAGTAAACGAGTGGCGTTTGATCAAATCGTGAAAGGACAGATCATTTTAGAGTGTTTAAGTCTCTATACTTAGTTTTTTTTTTGCCATGACCTGTTGTCTGGAACTTCATATATGTGATCACAAATCTTAACCTTTACAAGCATAATCTAATCTTATTAGCACAAATCGAGGGCGTTTTGGTTCGTACAATGCTTGTTGACCCATTTGACTAACTATTACTTGCTCGTTAAGTACTAAAGTAAATTATTACTGGCTGGTTAAGTAATAGAGTAAACGAGTTACGTTCTATCAATTCGTGAAATGAGAGATCATTCTAGAGTGTTTAAGTCTCCATACTTAGTTTTGTTTGCCATGAGTTTTTGTATGAAACTTCATATTAGTGATAACAATTCTACAAGCATAATTTAAGCTTATTGGCACAAATCGAGTGCGTTTTGGTTCCTACAATGCCCGTTGACCCTTTTGAGTAATTATTACTGGCTTGTTAAGTACTAAAGTAAATTATTACTTGCTTGTTAAGTAATAGAGTAAACAAGTATTGTTTGATAAAATCGTGAATGGAAAGAATATTCTAGAGTTTTTAAATCTGTATACTTAGGTTTTTTGGCCATAACTTATTGTATGGAACTTCATATTCTTGATCACAACTCTTAACCTTTACAAGCATAATCTAAGTTTATTGACACAAATCGAGTGCGTTTTGGTTCGTAAGATGCCTGTTGACTTTTTTGAGTAACTATTACTCGCTTGTAAAGTTCTAAAGTATATTATTACTTGTTGGTTAACTAATAGAGTAAACAACTAACGTTTAATCAAATAGTGAAATGAAAGATCATTCTAGAGTGTTTAAACCTCCATACTTAGTTTTTTTGGCCATGACTTGTTGTATGGAACTTCGTATTCTTGACCAAAAGTCTTAAACTTTACAAGCATAATCTAAGCTTATTGGCACAAGTCGAGTGCATTTTGGTTCGTACGATGCCCGTTGACCCATTTGACTAACTATTACTTTCTCATTAAGTACTAAAGTAAACTATTACTTGCTGGTTAAGTAATTGAGTAAACGAGTTACGTTCTATCAAATCGTGAAAGGAAAGATCATTATAGAGTGTTTAAGTCTCTATTCTAAGTTTGTTTTACCATTAGTTTTTGTATGGAACTTCATATTCGTGATCACAACTTTTAACCTTTACAAGCATAATCAAAGCTTATTGGCACAAATCGAGTGCGTTTTGGTTCCTACAATGCCTGTTGACCCTTTTGAGTAACTATTACTAGCTCGTTAAGTACTAAAAAACTATTACTTACTGGTTAAGTAATAGAGTAAATAAGTAACGTTTGATAAAATCGTGAAAGAAAAGATCATTCTAGATTGTTTAAATCTCCATACTTAGGTTTTTTGGCCATAACCTGTTGTATGGAACTTCGTATTCTTGATCAAAAGTCTTAAGCTTTACAAGCATAATCTAAGCTTATTGGTACAAATCGAGTACGTTTTGGTTCGTATGATGCCCGTTGACCCATTTGACTAACTATTACTTGCTCATTAATTAACAAATGAAACTATTACTTACTGGTTAAGTAATAGAGTAAACGAGTGGCGTTTGATCAAATCGTGAAAGGACAGATCATTTTAGAGTGTTTAAGTCTCTATACTTAGTTTTTTTTTTGCCATGACCTGTTGTCTGGAACTTCATATATGTGATCACAACTCTTAACCTTTACAACCATAATCTAATCTTATTAGCACAGATCGAGGGCGTTTTGGTTCATACAATGCTTGTTGACCCATTTGACTAAATATTACTTGCTCGTTAAGTACTAAAGTAAATTATTACTTGCTGGTTAAGTAATAGAGTAAACGAGTTACGTTCTATCAATTCGTGAAATGAGAGATCATTCTAGAGTGTTTAAGTCTCCATACTTAGTTTGGTTTGCTATGAGTTTTTGGTTTGCTATGAGTTTTTGTATGAAACTTCATATTAGTGATAACAACTCTACAAGCATAATTTAAGCTTATTGGCACAAATCGAGTGCGTTTTGGTTCCTACAATGCCCGTTGACCCTTTTGAGTAACTATTACTAGCTCGTTAAGTACTAATAAACTATTACTTGCTGGTTAAGTAATAGAATCAATAAGTAACGTTTGATAAAATCGTGAAAGAAAAGATCATTCTAGAGTGTTTAAATCTCCATACTTAGGTTTTTTGGCCATAACCTGTTGTATGGAACTTCGTATTCTTGATCAAAAGTCTTAAGCTTTACAAGCATAATCTAAGCTTATTGGTACAAATCGAGTGCGTTTTGGTTCGTATGATGCCCGTCGACCCATTTGACTAACTATTACTTGCTCATTAATTAACAAATGAAACTATTACTTACTGGTTAAGTAATAGAGTAAACGAGTGGCGTTTGATCAAATCGTGAAAGGACAGATCATTTTAGAGTGTTTAAGTCTCTATACTTAGTTTTTTTTTTGCCATGACCTGTTGTCTGGAACTTCATATATGTGATCACAAATCTTAACCTTTACAAGCATAATCTAATCTTATTAGCACAAATCGAGGGCGTTTTGGTTCGTACAATGCTTGTTGACCCATTTGACTAACTATTACTTGCTCGTTAAGTACTAAAGTAAATTATTACTGGCTGGTTAAGTAATAGAGTAAACGAGTTACGTTCTATCAATTCGTGAAATGAGAGATCATTCTAGAGTGTTTAAGTCTCCATACTTAGTTTTGTTTGCCATGAGTTTTTGTATGAAACTTCATATTAGTGATAACAATTCTACAAGCATAATTTAAGCTTATTGGCACAAATCGAGTGCGTTTTGGTTCCTACAATGCCCGTTGACCCTTTTGAGTAATTATTACTGGCTTGTTAAGTACTAAAGTAAATTATTACTTGCTTGTTAAGTAATAGAGTAAACAAGTATTGTTTGATAAAATCGTGAATGGAAAGAATATTCTAGAGTTTTTAAATCTGTATACTTAGGTTTTTTGGCCATAACTTATTGTATGGAACTTCATATTCTTGATCACAACTCTTAACCTTTACAAGCATAATCTAAGTTTATTGACACAAATCGAGTGCGTTTTGGTTCGTAAGATGCCTGTTGACTTTTTTGAGTAACTATTACTCGCTTGTAAAGTTCTAAAGTATATTATTACTTGTTGGTTAACTAATAGAGTAAACAACTAACGTTTAATCAAATAGTGAAATGAAAGATCATTCTAGAGTGTTTAAACCTCCATACTTAGTTTTTTTGGCCATGACTTGTTGTATGGAACTTCGTATTCTTGACCAAAAGTCTTAAACTTTACAAGCATAATCTAAGCTTATTGGCACAAGTCGAGTGCATTTTGGTTCGTACGATGCCCGTTGACCCATTTGACTAACTATTACTTTCTCATTAAGTACTAAAGTAAACTATTACTTGCTGGTTAAGTAATTGAGTAAACGAGTTACGTTCTATCAAATCGTGAAAGGAAAGATCATTATAGAGTGTTTAAGTCTCTATTCTAAGTTTGTTTTACCATTAGTTTTTGTATGGAACTTCATATTCGTGATCACAACTTTTAACCTTTACAAGCATAATCAAAGCTTATTGGCACAAATCGAGTGCGTTTTGGTTCCTACAATGCCTGTTGACCCTTTTGAGTAACTATTACTAGCTCGTTAAGTACTAAAAAACTATTACTTACTGGTTAAGTAATAGAGTAAATAAGTAACGTTTGATAAAATCGTGAAAGAAAAGATCATTCTAGATTGTTTAAATCTCCATACTTAGGTTTTTTGGCCATAACCTGTTGTATGGAACTTCGTATTCTTGATCAAAAGTCTTAAGCTTTACAAGCATAATCTAAGCTTATTGGTACAAATCGAGTACGTTTTGGTTCGTATGATGCCCGTTGACCCATTTGACTAACTATTACTTGCTCATTAATTAACAAATGAAACTATTACTTACTGGTTAAGTAATAGAGTAAACGAGTGGCGTTTGATCAAATCGTGAAAGGACAGATCATTTTAGAGTGTTTAAGTCTCTATACTTAGTTTTTTTTTTGCCATGACCTGTTGTCTGGAACTTCATATATGTGATCACAACTCTTAACCTTTACAACCATAATCTAATCTTATTAGCACAGATCGAGGGCGTTTTGGTTCATACAATGCTTGTTGACCCATTTGACTAAATATTACTTGCTCGTTAAGTACTAAAGTAAATTATTACTTGCTGGTTAAGTAATAGAGTAAACGAGTTACGTTCTATCAATTCGTGAAATGAGAGATCATTCTAGAGTGTTTAAGTCTCCATACTTAGTTTGGTTTGCTATGAGTTTTTGGTTTGCTATGAGTTTTTGTATGAAACTTCATATTAGTGATAACAACTCTACAAGCATAATTTAAGCTTATTGGCACAAATCGAGTGCGTTTTGGTTCCTACAATGCCCGTTGACCCTTTTGAGTAACTATTACTAGCTCGTTAAGTACTAATAAACTATTACTTGCTGGTTAAGTAATAGAATCAATAAGTAACGTTTGATAAAATCGTGAAAGAAAAGATCATTCTAGAGTGTTTAAATCTCCATACTTAGGTTTTTTGGCCATAACCTGTTGTATGGAACTTCGTATTCTTGATCAAAAGTCTTAAGCTTTACAAGCATAATCTAAGCTTATTGGTACAAATCGAGTGCGTTTTGGTTCGTATGATGCCCGTCGACCCATTTGACTAACTATTACTTGCTCATTAATTAACAAATGAAACTATTACTTACTGGTTAAGTAATAGAGTAAACGAGTGGCGTTTGATCAAATCGTGAAAGGACAGATCATTTTAGAGTGTTTAAGTCTCTATACTTAGTTTTTTTTTTGCCATGACCTGTTGTCTGGAACTTCATATATGTGATCACAAATCTTAACCTTTACAAGCATAATCTAATCTTATTAGCACAAATCGAGGGCGTTTTGGTTCGTACAATGCTTGTTGACCCATTTGACTAACTATTACTTGCTCGTTAAGTACTAAAGTAAATTATTACTGGCTGGTTAAGTAATAGAGTAAACGAGTTACGTTCTATCAATTCGTGAAATGAGAGATCATTCTAGAGTGTTTAAGTCTCCATACTTAGTTTTGTTTGCCATGAGTTTTTGTATGAAACTTCATATTAGTGATAACAATTCTACAAGCATAATTTAAGCTTATTGGCACAAATCGAGTGCGTTTTGGTTCCTACAATGCCCGTTGACCCTTTTGAGTAATTATTACTGGCTTGTTAAGTACTAAAGTAAATTATTACTTGCTTGTTAAGTAATAGAGTAAACAAGTATTGTTTGATAAAATCGTGAATGGAAAGAATATTCTAGAGTTTTTAAATCTGTATACTTAGGTTTTTTGGCCATAACTTATTGTATGGAACTTCATATTCTTGATCACAACTCTTAACCTTTACAAGCATAATCTAAGTTTATTGACACAAATCGAGTGCGTTTTGGTTCGTAAGATGCCTGTTGACTTTTTTGAGTAACTATTACTCGCTTGTAAAGTTCTAAAGTATATTATTACTTGTTGGTTAACTAATAGAGTAAACAACTAACGTTTAATCAAATAGTGAAATGAAAGATCATTCTAGAGTGTTTAAACCTCCATACTTAGTTTTTTTGGCCATGACTTGTTGTATGGAACTTCGTATTCTTGACCAAAAGTCTTAAACTTTACAAGCATAATCTAAGCTTATTGGCACAAGTCGAGTGCATTTTGGTTCGTACGATGCCCGTTGACCCATTTGACTAACTATTACTTGCTCATTAAGTACTAAAGTAAACTATTACTTGCTGGTTAAGTAATTGAGTAAACGAGTTACGTTCTATCAAATCGTGAAAGGAAAGATCATTATAGAGTGTTTAAGTCTCTATTCTAAGTTTGTTTTACCATTAGTTTTTGTATGGAACTTCATATTCGTGATCACAACTTTTAACCTTTACAAGCATAATCAAAGCTTATTGGCACAAATCGAGTGCGTTTTGGTTCCTACAATGCCTGTTGACCCTTTTGAGTAACTATTACTAGCTCGTTAAGTACTAAAAAACTATTACTTACTGGTTAAGTAATAGAGTAAATAAGTAACGTTTGATAAAATCGTGAAAGAAAAGATCATTCTAGATTGTTTAAATCTCCATACTTAGGTTTTTTGGCCATAACCTGTTGTATGGAACTTCGTATTCTTGATCAAAAGTCTTAAGCTTTACAAGCATAATCTAAGCTTATTGGTACAAATCGAGTACGTTTTGGTTCGTATGATGCCCGTTGACCCATTTGACTAACTATTACTTGCTCATTAATTAACAAATGAAACTATTACTTACTGGTTAAGTAATAGAGTAAACGAGTGGCGTTTGATCAAATCGTGAAAGGACAGATCATTTTAGAGTGTTTAAGTCTCTATACTTAGTTTTTTTTTTGCCATGACCTGTTGTCTGGAACTTCATATATGTGATCACAACTCTTAACCTTTACAACCATAATCTAATCTTATTAGCACAGATCGAGGGCGTTTTGGTTCATACAATGCTTGTTGACCCATTTGACTAAATATTACTTGCTCGTTAAGTACTAAAGTAAATTATTACTTGCTGGTTAAGTAATAGAGTAAACGAGTTACGTTCTATCAATTCGTGAAATGAGAGATCATTCTAGAGTGTTTAAGTCTCCATACTTAGTTTGGTTTGCTATGAGTTTTTGGTTTGCTATGAGTTTTTGTATGAAACTTCATATTAGTGATAACAACTCTACAAGCATAATTTAAGCTTATTGGCACAAATCGAGTGCGTTTTGGTTCCTACAATGCCCGTTGACCCTTTTGAGTAACTATTACTAGCTCGTTAAGTACTAATAAACTATTACTTGCTGGTTAAGTAATAGAATCAATAAGTAACGTTTGATAAAATCGTGAAAGAAAAGATCATTCTAGAGTGTTTAAATCTCCATACTTAGGTTTTTTGGCCATAACCTGTTGTATGGAACTTCGTATTCTTGATCAAAAGTCTTAAGCTTTACAAGCATAATCTAAGCTTATTGGTACAAATCGAGTGCGTTTTGGTTCGTATGATGCCCGTCGACCCATTTGACTAACTATTACTTGCTCATTAATTAACAAATGAAACTATTACTTACTGGTTAAGTAATAGAGTAAACGAGTGGCGTTTGATCAAATCGTGAAAGGACAGATCATTTTAGAGTGTTTAAGTCTCTATACTTAGTTTTTTTTTTGCCATGACCTGTTGTCTGGAACTTCATATATGTGATCACAAATCTTAACCTTTACAAGCATAATCTAATCTTATTAGCACAAATCGAGGGCGTTTTGGTTCGTACAATGCTTGTTGACCCATTTGACTAACTATTACTTGCTCGTTAAGTACTAAAGTAAATTATTACTGGCTGGTTAAGTAATAGAGTAAACGAGTTACGTTCTATCAATTCGTGAAATGAGAGATCATTCTAGAGTGTTTAAGTCTCCATACTTAGTTTTGTTTGCCATGAGTTTTTGTATGAAACTTCATATTAGTGATAACAATTCTACAAGCATAATTTAAGCTTATTGGCACAAATCGAGTGCGTTTTGGTTCCTACAATGCCCGTTGACCCTTTTGAGTAATTATTACTGGCTTGTTAAGTACTAAAGTAAATTATTACTTGCTTGTTAAGTAATAGAGTAAACAAGTATTGTTTGATAAAATCGTGAATGGAAAGAATATTCTAGAGTTTTTAAATCTGTATACTTAGGTTTTTTGGCCATAACTTATTGTATGGAACTTCATATTCTTGATCACAACTCTTAACCTTTACAAGCATAATCTAAGTTTATTGACACAAATCGAGTGCGTTTTGGTTCGTAAGATGCCTGTTGACTTTTTTGAGTAACTATTACTCGCTTGTAAAGTTCTAAAGTATATTATTACTTGTTGGTTAACTAATAGAGTAAACAACTAACGTTTAATCAAATAGTGAAATGAAAGATCATTCTAGAGTGTTTAAACCTCCATACTTAGTTTTTTTGGCCATGACTTGTTGTATGGAACTTCGTATTCTTGACCAAAAGTCTTAAACTTTACAAGCATAATCTAAGCTTATTGGCACAAGTCGAGTGCATTTTGGTTCGTACGATGCCCGTTGACCCATTTGACTAACTATTACTTGCTCATTAAGTACTAAAGTAAACTATTACTTGCTGGTTAAGTAATTGAGTAAACGAGTTACGTTCTATCAAATCGTGAAAGGAAAGATCATTATAGAGTGTTTAAGTCTCTATTCTAAGTTTGTTTTACCATTAGTTTTTGTATGGAACTTCATATTCGTGATCACAACTTTTAACCTTTACAAGCATAATCAAAGCTTATTGGCACAAATCGAGTGCGTTTTGGTTCCTACAATGCCTGTTGACCCTTTTGAGTAACTATTACTAGCTCGTTAAGTACTAAAAAACTATTACTTACTGGTTAAGTAATAGAGTAAATAAGTAACGTTTGATAAAATCGTGAAAGAAAAGATCATTCTAGATTGTTTAAATCTCCATACTTAGGTTTTTTGGCCATAACCTGTTGTATGGAACTTCGTATTCTTGATCAAAAGTCTTAAGCTTTACAAGCATAATCTAAGCTTATTGGTACAAATCGAGTACGTTTTGGTTCGTATGATGCCCGTTGACCCATTTGACTAACTATTACTTGCTCATTAATTAACAAATGAAACTATTACTTACTGGTTAAGTAATAGAGTAAACGAGTGGCGTTTGATCAAATCGTGAAAGGACAGATCATTTTAGAGTGTTTAAGTCTCTATACTTAGTTTTTTTTTTGCCATGACCTGTTGTCTGGAACTTCATATATGTGATCACAACTCTTAACCTTTACAACCATAATCTAATCTTATTAGCACAGATCGAGGGCGTTTTGGTTCATACAATGCTTGTTGACCCATTTGACTAAATATTACTTGCTCGTTAAGTACTAAAGTAAATTATTACTTGCTGGTTAAGTAATAGAGTAAACGAGTTACGTTCTATCAATTCGTGAAATGAGAGATCATTCTAGAGTGTTTAAGTCTCCATACTTAGTTTGGTTTGCTATGAGTTTTTGGTTTGCTATGAGTTTTTGTATGAAACTTCATATTAGTGATAACAACTCTACAAGCATAATTTAAGCTTATTGGCACAAATCGAGTGCGTTTTGGTTCCTACAATGCCCGTTGACCCTTTTGAGTAACTATTACTAGCTCGTTAAGTACTAATAAACTATTACTTGCTGGTTAAGTAATAGAATCAATACGTAACGTTTGATAAAATCGTGAAAGAAAAGATCATTCTAGAGTGTTTAAATCTCCATACTTAGGTTTTTTGGCCATAACCTGTTGTATGGAACTTCGTATTCTTGATCAAAAGTCTTAAGCTTTACAAGCATAATCTAAGCTTATTGGTACAAATCGAGTGCGTTTTGGTTCGTATGATGCCCGTCGACCCATTTGACTAACTATTACTTGCTCATTAATTAACAAATGAAACTATTACTTACTGGTTAAGTAATAGAGTAAACGAGTGGCGTTTGATCAAATCGTGAAAGGACAGATCATTTTAGAGTGTTTAAGTCTCTATACTTAGTTTTTTTTTTGCTATGACCTGTTGTCTGGAACTTCATATATGTGATCACAAATCTTAACCTTTACAAGCATAATCTAATCTTATTAGCACAAATCGAGGGCGTTTTGGTTCGTACAATGCTTGTTGACCCATTTGACTAACTATTACTTGCTCGTTAAGTACTAAAGTAAATTATTACTGGCTGGTTAAGTAATAGAGTAAACGAGTTACGTTCTATCAATTCGTGAAATGAGAGATCATTCTAGAGTGTTTAAGTCTCCATACTTAGTTTTGTTTGCCATGAGTTTTTGTATGAAACTTCATATTAGTGATAACAATACTACAAGCATAATTTAAGCTTATTGGCACAAATCGAGTGCGTTTTGGTTCCTACAATGCCCGTTGACCCTTTTGAGTAATTATTACTGGCTTGTTAAGTACTAAAGTAAATTATTACTTGCTTGTTAAGTAATAGAGTAAACAAGTATTGTTTGATAAAATCGTGAATGGAAAGAATATTCTAGAGTTTTTAAATCTGTATACTTAGGTTTTTTGGCCATAACTTATTGTATGGAACTTCATATTCTTGATCACAACTCTTAACCTTTACAAGCATAATCTAAGTTTATTGACACAAATCGAGTGCGTTTTGGTTCGTAAGATGCCTGTTGACTTTTTTGAGTAACTATTACTCGCTTGTAAAGTTCTAAAGTATATTATTACTTGTTGGTTAACTAATAGAGTAAACAACTAACGTTTAATCAAATAGTGAAATGAAAGATCATTCTAGAGTGTTTAAACCTCCATACTTAGTTTTTTTGGCCATGACTTGTTGTATGGAACTTCGTATTCTTGACCAAAAGTCTTAAACTTTACAAGCATAATCTAAGCTTATTGGCACAAGTCGAGTGCATTTTGGTTCGTACGATGCCCGTTGACCCATTTGACTAACTATTACTTGCTCATTAAGTACTAAAGTAAACTATTACTTGCTGGTTAAGTAATTGAGTAAACGAGTTACGTTCTATCAAATCGTGAAAGGAAAGATCATTATAGAGTGTTTAAGTCTCTATTCTAAGTTTGTTTTACCATTAGTTTTTGTATGGAACTTCATATTCGTGATCACAACTTTTAACCTTTACAAGCATAATCAAAGCTTATTGGCACAAATCGAGTGCGTTTTGGTTCCTACAATGCCTGTTGACCCTTTTGAGTAACTATTACTAGCTCGTTAAGTACTAAAAAACTATTACTTGCTGGTTAAGTAATAGAATAAATAAGTAACGTTTGATAAAATCGTGAAAGAAAAGATCATTCTAGATTGTTTAAATCTCCATACTTAGGTTTTTTGGCCATAACCTGTTGTATGGAACTTCGTATTCTTGATCAAAAGTCTTAAGCTTTACAAGCATAATCTAAGCTTATTGGTACAAATCGAGTGCGTTTTGGTTCGTATGATGCCCGTTGACCCATTTGACTAACTATTACTTGCTCATTAATTAACAAATGAAACTATTACTTACTGGTTAAGTAATAGAGTAAACGAGTGGCGTTTGATCAAATCGTGAAAGGACAGATCATTTTAGAGTGTTTAAGTCTCTATACTTAGTTTTTTTTTGCCATGACCTGTTGTCTGGAACTTCATATATGTGATCACAACTCTTAACCTTTACAACCATAATCTAATCTTATTAGCACAGATCGAGGGCGTTTTGGTTCATACAATGCTTGTTGACCCATTTGACTAAATATTACTTGCTCGTTAAGTACTAAAGTAAATTATTACTTGCTGGTTAAGTAATAGAGTAAACGAGTTACGTTCTATCAATTCGTGAAATGAGAGATCATTCTAGAGTGTTTAAGTCTCCATACTTAGTTTGGTTTGCTATGAGTTTTTGTATGAAACTTCATATTAGTGATAACAACTCTACAAGCATAATTTAAGCTTATTGGCACAAATCGAGTGCATTTTGGTTCCTACAATGCCCGTTGACCCTTTTGAGTAACTATTACTAGCTCGTTAAGTACTAATAAACTATTACTTGCTGGTTAAGTAATAGAATCAATAAGTAACGTTTGATAAAATCGTGAAAGAAAAGATCATTCTAGAGTGTTTAAATCTCCATACTTAGGTTTTTTGGCCATAACCTGTTGTATGGAACTTCGTATTCTTGATCAAAAGTCTTAAGCTTTACAAGCATAATCTAAGCTTATTGGTACAAATCGAGTGCGTTTTGGTTCGTATGATGCCCGTCGACCCATTTGACTAACTATTACTTGCTCATTAATTAACAAATGAAACTATTACTTACTGGTTAAGTAATAGAGTAAACGAGTGGCGTTTGATCAAATCGTGAAAGGACAGATCATTTTAGAGTGTTTAAGTCTCTATACTTAGTTTTTTTTTTGCCATGACCTGTTGTCTGGAACTTTCATATATGTGATCACAAATCTTAACCTTTACAAGCATAATCTAATCTTATTAGCACAAATCGAGGGCGTTTTGGTTCGTACAATGCTTGTTGACCCATTTGACTAACTATTACTTGCTCGTTAAGTACTAAAGTAAATTATTACTGGCTGGTTAAGTAATAGAGTAAACGAGTTACGTTCTATCAATTCGTGAAATGAGAGATCATTCTAGAGTGTTTAAGTCTCCATACTTAGTTTTGTTTGCCATGAGTTTTTGTATGAAACTTCATATTAGTGATAACAATTCTACAAGCATAATTTAAGCTTATTGGCACAAATCGAGTGCGTTTTGGTTCCTACAATGCCCGTTGACCCTTTTGAGTAATTATTACTGGCTTGTTAAGTACTAAAGTAAATTATTACTTGCTTGTTAAGTAATAGAGTAAACAAGTATTGTTTGATAAAATCGTGAATGGAAAGAATATTCTAGAGTTTTTAAATCTGTATACTTAGGTTTTTTGGCCATAACTTATTGTATGGAACTTCATATTCTTGATCACAACTCTTAACCTTTACAAGCATAATCTAAGTTTATTGACACAAATCGAGTGCGTTTTGGTTCGTAAGATGCCTGTTGACTTTTTTGAGTAACTATTACTCGCTTGTAAAGTTCTAAAGTATATTATTACTTGTTGGTTAACTAATAGAGTAAACAACTAACGTTTAATCAAATAGTGAAATGAAAGATCATTCTAGAGTGTTTAAACCTCCATACTTAGTTTTTTTGGCCATGACTTGTTGTATGGAACTTCGTATTCTTGACCAAAAATATTCTTGATCACAATCACAAAAACACAAGTAACAAAAGCTCTCTTCTCTCTCCTTGCGTTCACACTTAGGCGGTTTCCGGTCACCTTTCCGATCATCGGAGCACGGTGACCTCCTCACGAGGACACCGGCGTCTTCTCCGTTGACTCGGTTTCCCCTCTTGTGAGCTTAAGGTTCGGACTTTAGCTTCCCCTATGGATTTTGGTTAACTTTTCACGGATTCAAGCTTCATCCATGGAAGATTTTCGTCTTTCTTGATGGCCATGGTGTTCTAGCTCGGATTTCATTCGCTTTTCACGGATTCAAGCTTCTTCCATGGAGGATTTTCGTCTTTGTTGATGGTATGGTCTTCTAGCTCGGATTTCTTGGTTTTCTTGTCCTATAGTTCGTCTCTTGGTGTTTTTCTTTCCGTTTTTCATCTCCCCCTCTTTGTTTCGACATAACACCCATTGTGGAGTGTTCATCACCTTCTCTTGGATTGCCCTTGAGTTTGGTGGTTACACAAAACGGTGGAGAGTGATCGAGGGTGTGTTGGATTGCCCTTCACGGCTTGGTCACTCTTTGTGAAGTGTCTTTCATTCTTTTTGTTCCTCTTTTTCGTTTTTGGGGTGCCTCTCATTCGGATCTCTTGGATTTCGCTCGGATTTGGTGGTTTTAGAGGAGTTTTGAGCTACTCCGATCATATTTCCGACGTCTTCTCTTCGGGGTTGTTAAGGTTCAAGCCTCTTGCGTGTTTTTGGGTGGTTGTGGAGGTGATTTTCATCGGATTTGAGTCTTGGGGTCAGTTTTGGCTTCAAATCCGAGGGTTTTAAGCACTTTCCGGCGGTTTTTGGCTTTTTCCGACCACCTCCTCGGTGCACCCTCGCCGGAAACTGTCATATTCAGGTAGCCCTCTTCGTTGCGGTCATTTTGGTGGGTGGACCGACCAGAGAGCCCTTGTGGGTGAGGAGATAAGTCATTTTCCGTGCAAGGTGTTTTTTCCGGCGAGTTTCCGGCGACCTTCCGCCGCTCCGGTCAGATTTGTGTAGGTGGCGGCTGATCTTGGATTAGGATTAGGGTTAGGGGACAAGTTGTAAGCTTTTGGTTAGTGGAGACTAGGGTTGGGGGACAAGGTGCATGCTTTTTGTTAGTGGAGCCTAGGAGTGGGGGACAAGAGTGCACTACCTTTTCCTTGTGTCCCCCATGCTTCCCACTAATAGTCTTCCACTATGCAAGACCATTAATGTGGGACCCACTGCCACATCATCTCAGTTGACTCAGTCAACTTTGACTCACGAAGTCAACGCCCAGAAGTCACAGTCGACTTTCGAAAAGTCAACTCCGAAAGCAAAAGTTGACAACATGATCTCGGAGCTTGTTGTGTCCGAAAAGTCTAAGATTGGGACGAGCCTTTTTCCGCTTCTCTCAAATAACTTTGCTAGAGTGGCGAAGGCTCCATTTGCTCCACCTACATTTTCGAGACAACCAAATGTGGCACCGGACAATCCTCGACCGTATCAAATCCGTGCTCCATTGCGTCGCGCTTCTTATGCGCAAGCGGCCGCTCCCACAAGACAATATGAAATAAACCGCTCTCTTATTGATGATCCTACACTCACTACAATGGAGCTTCGAGTGGTCAAAGGGAAATCTATGATCGTCTTCAAGAATGAGGAAATTAAAGTCCTTGATGATAGGCTTAAGCTTGTCTTGATCCTTCGCTTCCCTCTCGTTAAGCCGAGCTACACGTTTATTCATAACAAGATGGCTAGACTCAAACTCAAAGGAAAATACACTCTTGGTCCAATTGGCCCTCGCCACGTTATGTTGAAATTGACCACGGAGGAGGACTACACTCGTTTATGGTTGAAGAAGGATCTTCAATTTCTTGATCTTAATGGTTCAATCTATAAGTGGACCCCGGACTTCGATCCCGATCTTGATCCTCCGATAGCTCCCGTGTGGATTGGTTTACCAAACCTCAACATGCGGTTTTGTGAGAGAAATGCCCTTATGAACATTGGGTCTTACTTTGGAAGACCTTTGAGGCTTGACGAAGGCGCGGCCACTATGTCACGCCCGGATTATCCTCGAATATGTGTTGAGATCAACCTTCTTGATCCATTGAAAGAAGAAATTGAATGGGGGGTAGAAGATGTGCATGGTCAAGTGGACATCGTAAAGCAAAAGGTCGTATATGAAAATATTCCAACCTATTGCCGGAAATGTCAACGAATGGGCCATACATTTGAGGAATGTGGTGTGGAGAAACCTCAAGGAACTAATGAGAAGGTTGAGGATGTCCCAAAACCGACGACCTTTGTTTGGAAGGCTAAGAGGAACATTGCTCCAATTTCACCACCGAAGAAAGTCGATAGCCTTGAACAAATACCCAATGTTGAGGAAGTGGCCGAAGAGGCGGATCAAGAGAAACACCTCAAGTTGGCAATAATTCACGTTGCGACTAATGATGGAAATGAAGATCTCCTTAGTGAGGAAGAGTTGAGAAAGGCCAAAGAAAAAGAGATTGAAGATATGATCTTGAGGGATGACAATGATGATGCAAAGAGGTTATCGGATTCTAATTATCAACCTAAGTCTAGACTTCTCTCTCCAAGGGTGTGCTTTCCGGATGCTACTTTCTCGCGTGATATCTCTACCCCTCCCACCTCGCCAACCCTCCTACTTGGGCATACTTATGATGAAGCCGTGGGTGATGATGCGTTTGTTGAGGAGTTGGAATCCTCATTTAATCAAAGAAGAATCTGCACTCCAATCCCAAGACAAATTGTAACGAGCGACCTCGAGGACTCAACTGTTACAAAAGATGAGTCTTATGAGGAATGTTGTAGGCGAATACTCCGAGAAGGTGAAGAGAGAAGAGAAAAAAATAGGATTAAAGCACCAGATTGCTCCACCTACATAAGCAAGAGTCAACGGAAAAAAGAGAACAAAGAACGAAGAGCAGAAGAAAAGATGAAGTGGAAGAATAGATCATATTCATAGATGATATAGGCCGATTTTTCACATTTTGGCTTACTTTACTTTCGAGGTATCCACTTTTGGGATATGCTCTTATTTGTTGTTGAGATTTCTATTTCTCTGTGTTTGGCGATCGTATGGGTGGGGTACACCATACGGCCCTCGCTATGTAGTACCTCCCCCTAGTTTTCTTTTATAAACCTTTTATTTCTCTTTCTCGTATTCTTGACCAAAAGTCTTAAACTTTACAAGCATAATCTAAGCTTATTGGCACAAGTCGAGTGCATTTTGGTTCGTACGATGCCCGTTGACCCATTTGACTAACTATTACTTGCTCATTAAGTACTAAAGTAAACTATTACTTGCTGGTTAAGTAATTGAGTAAACGAGTTACGTTCTATCAAATCGTGAAAGGAAAGATCATTATAGAGTGTTTAAGTCTCTATTCTAAGTTTGTTTTACCATTAGTTTTTGTATGGAACTTCATATTCGTGATCACAACTTTTAACCTTTACAAGCATAATCAAAGCTTATTGGCACAAATCGAGTGCGTTTTGGTTCCTACAATGCCTGTTGACCCTTTTGAGTAACTATTACTAGCTCGTTAAGTACTAAAAAACTATTACTTGCTGGTTAAGTAATAGAGTAAATAAGTAACGTTTGATAAAATCGTGAAAGAAAAGATCATTCTAGATTGTTTAAATCTCCATACTTAGGTTTTTTGGCCATAACCTGTTGTATGGAACTTCGTATTCTTGATCAAAAGTCTTAAGCTTTACAAGCATAATCTAAGCTTATTGGTACAAATCGAGTGCGTTTTGGTTCGTATGATGCCCGTTGACCCATTTGACTAACTATTACTTGCTCATTAATTAACAAATGAAACTATTACTTACTGGTTAAGTAATAGAGTAAACGAGTGGCGTTTGATCAAATCGTGAAAGGACAGATCATTTTAGAGTGTTTAAGTCTCTATACTTAGTTTTTTTTTTGCCATGACCTGTTGTCTGGAACTTCATATATGTGATCACAACTCTTAACCTTTACAACCATAATCTAATCTTATTAGCACAGATCGAGGGCGTTTTGGTTCATACAATGCTTGTTGACCCATTTGACTAAATATTACTTGCTCGTTAAGTACTAAAGTAAATTATTACTTGCTGGTTAAGTAATAGAGTAAACGAGTTACGTTCTATCAATTCGTGAAATGAGAGATCATTCTAGAGTGTTTAAGTCTCCATACTTAGTTTGGTTTGCTATGAGTTTTTGTATGAAACTTCATATTAGTGATAACAACTCTACAAGCATAATTTAAGCTTATTGGCACAAATCGAGTGCGTTTTGGTTCCTACAATGCCCGTTGACCCTTTTGAGTAACTATAACTAGCTCGTTAAGTACTAATAAACTATTACTTGCTGGTTAAGTAATAGAATCAATAAGTAACGTTTGATAAAATCGTGAAAGAAAAGATCATTCTAGAGTGTTTAAATCTCCATACTTAGGTTTTTTGGCCATAACCTGTTGTATGGAACTTCGTATTCTTGATCAAAAGTCTTAAGCTTTACAAGCATAATCTAAGCTTATTGGTACAAATCGAGTGCGTTTTGGTTCGTATGATGCCCGTCGACCCATTTGACTAACTATTACTTGCTCATTAATTAACAAATGAAACTATTACTTACTGGTTAAGTAATAGAGTAAACGAGTGGCGTTTGATCAAATCGTGAAAGGACAGATCATTTTAGAGTGTTTAAGTCTCTATACTTAGTTTTTTTTTTGCCATGACCTGTTGTCTGGAACTTCATATATGTGATCACAAATCTTAACCTTTACAAGCATAATCTAATCTTATTAGCACAAATCGAGGGCGTTTTGGTTCGTACAATGCTTGTTGACCCATTTGACTAACTATTACTTGCTCGTTAAGTACTAAAGTAAATTATTACTGGCTGGTTAAGTAATAGAGTAAACGAGTTACGTTCTATCAATTCGTGAAATGAGAGATCATTCTAGAGTGTTTAAGTCTCCATACTTAGTTTTGTTTGCCATGAGTTTTTGTATGAAACTTCATATTAGTGATAACAATTCTACAAGCATAATTTAAGCTTATTGGCACAAATCGAGTGCGTTTTGGTTGCTACAATGCCCGTTGACCCTTTTGAGTAATTATTACTGGCTTGTTAAGTACTAAAGTAAATTATTGCTTGCTTGTTAAGTAATAGAGTAAACAAGTATTGTTTGATAAAATCGTGAATGGAAAGAATATTCTAGAGTTTTTAAATCTGTATACTTAGGTTTTTTGGCCATAACTTATTGTATGGAACTTCATATTCTTGATCACAACTCTTAACCTTTACAAGCATAATCTAAGTTTATTGACACAAATCGAGTGCGTTTTGGTTCGTAAGATGCCTGTTGACTTTTTTGAGTAACTATTACTCGCTTGTAAAGTTCTAAAGTATATTATTACTTGTTGGTTAACTAATAGAGTAAACAACTAACGTTTAATCAAATAGTGAAATGAAAGATCATTCTAGAGTGTTTAAACCTCCATACTTAGTTTTTTTGGCCATGACTTGTTGTATGGAACTTCGTATTCTTGACCAAAAGTCTTAAACTTTACAAGCATAATCTAAGCTTATTGGCACAAGTCGAGTGCATTTTGGTTCGTACGATGCCCGTTGACCCATTTGACTAACTATTACTTGCTCATTAAGTACTAAAGTAAACTATTACTTGCTGGTTAAGTAATTGAGTAAACGAGTTACGTTCTATCAAATCGTGAAAGGAAAGATCATTATAGAGTGTTTAAGTCTCTATTCTAAGTTTGTTTTACCATTAGTTTTTGTATGGAACTTCATATTCGTGATCACAACTTTTAACCTTTACAAGCATAATCAAAGCTTATTGGCACAAATCGAGTGGGTTTTGGTTCCTACAATGCCTGTTGACCCTTTTGAGTAACTATTACTAGCTCGTTAAGTACTAAAAAACTATTACTTGCTGGTTAAGTAATAGAGTAAATAAGTAACGTTTGATAAAATCGTGAAAGAAAAGATCATTCTAGATTGTTTAAATCTCCATACTTAGGTTTTTTGGCCATAACCTGTTGTATGGAACTTCGTATTCTTGATCAAAAGTCTTAAGCTTTACAAGCATAATCTAAGCTTATTGGTACAAATCGAGTGCGTTTTGGTTCGTATGATGCCCGTTGACCCATTTGACTAACTATTACTTGCTCATTAATTAACAAATGAAACTATTACTTACTGGTTAAGTAATAGAGTAAACGAGTGGCGTTTGATCAAATCGTGAAAGGACAGATCATTTTAGAGTGTTTAAGTCTCTATACTTAGTTTTTTTTTTGCCATGACCTGTTGTCTGGAACTTCATATATGTGATCACAACTCTTAACCTTTACAACCATAATCTAATCTTATTAGCATAGATCGAGGGCGTTTTGGTTCATACAATGCTTGTTGACCCATTTGACTAAATATTACTTGCTCGTTAAGTACTAAAGTAAATTATTACTTGCTGGTTAAGTAATAGAGTAAACGAGTTACGTTCTATCAATTCGTGAAATGAGAGATCATTCTAGAGTGTTTAAGTCTCCATACTTAGTTTGGTTTGCTATGAGTTTTTGTATGAAACTTCATATTAGTGATAACAACTCTACAAGCATAATTTAAGCTTATTGGCACAAATCGAGTGCGTTTTGGTTCCTACAATGGCCGTTGACCCTTTTGAGTAACTATTACTAGCTCGTTAAGTACTAATAAACTATTACTTGCTGGTTAAGTAATAGAATCAATAAGTAACGTTTGATAAAATCGTGAAAGAAAAGATCATTCTAGAGTGTTTAAATCTCCATACTTAGGTTTTTTGGCCATAACCTGTTGTATGGAACTTCGTATTCTTGATCAAAAGTCTTAAGCTTTACAAGCATAATCTAAGCTTATTGGTACAAATCGAGTGCGTTTTGGTTCGTATGATGCCCGTCGACCCATTTGACTAACTATTACTTGCTCATTAATTAACAAATGAAACTATTACTTACTGGTTAAGTAATAGAGTAAACGAGTGGCGTTTGATCAAATCGTGAAAGGACAGATCATTTTAGAGTGTTTAAGTCTCTATACTTAGTTTTTTTTTTGCCATGACCTGTTGTCTGGAACTTCATATATGTGATCACAAATCTTAACCTTTACAAGCATAATCTAATCTTATTAGCACAAATCGAGGGCGTTTTGGTTCGTACAATGCTTGTTGACCCATTTGACTAACTATTACTTGCTCGTTAAGTACTAAAGTAAATTATTACTGGCTGGTTAAGTAATAGAGTAAACGAGTTACGTTCTATCAATTCGTGAAATGAGAGATCATTCTAGAGTGTTTAAGTCTCCATACTTAGTTTTGTTTGCCATGAGTTTTTGTATGAAACTTCATATTAGTGATAACAATTCTACAAGCATAATTTAAGCTTATTGGCACAAATCGAGTGCGTTTTGGTTCCTACAATGCCCGTTGACCCTTTTGAGTAATTATTACTGGCTTGTTAAGTACTAAAGTAAATTATTACTTGCTTGTTAAGTAATAGAGTAAACAAGTATTGTTTGATAAAATCGTGAATGGAAAGAATATTCTAGAGTTTTTAAATCTGTATACTTAGGTTTTTTGGCCATAACTTATTGTATGGAACTTCATATTCTTGATCACAACTCTTAACCTTTACAAGCATAATCTAAGTTTATTGACACAAATCGAGTGCGTTTTGGTTCGTAAGATGCCTGTTGACTTTTTTGAGTAACTATTACTCGCTTGTAAAGTTCTAAAGTATATTATTACTTGTTGGTTAACTAATAGAGTAAACAACTAACGTTTAATCAAATAGTGAAATGAAAGATCATTCTAGAGTGTTTAAACCTCCATACTTAGTTTTTTTGGCCATGACTTGTTGTATGGAACTTCGTATTCTTGACCAAAAGTCTTAAACTTTACAAGCATAATCTAAGCTTATTGGCACAAGTCGAGTGCATTTTGGTTCGTACGATGCCCGTTGACCCATTTGACTAACTATTACTTGCTCATTAAGTACTAAAGTAAACTATTACTTGCTGGTTAAGTAATTGAGTAAACGAGTTACGTTCTATCAAATCGTGAAAGGAAAGATCATTATAGAGTGTTTAAGTCTCTATTCTAAGTTTGTTTTACCATTAGTTTTTGTATGGAACTTCATATTCGTGATCACAAATTTTAACCTTTACAAGCATAATCAAAGCTTATTGGCACAAATCGAGTGCGTTTTGGTTCCTACAATGCCTGTTGACCCTTTTGAGTAACTATTACTAGCTCGTTAAGTACTAAAAAACTATTACTTGCTGGTTAAGTAATAGAGTAAATAAGTAACGTTTGATAAAATCGTGAAAGAAAAGATCATTCTAGATTGTTTAAATCTCCATACTTAGGTTTTTTGGCCATAACCTGTTGTATGGAACTTCGTATTCTTGATCAAAAGTCTTAAGCTTTACAAGCATAATCTAAGCTTATTGGTACAAATCGAGTGCGTTTTGGTTCGTATGATGCCCGTTGACCCATTTGACTAACTATTACTTGCTCATTAATTAACAAATGAAACTATTACTTACTGGTTAAGTAATAGAGTAAACGAGTGGCGTTTGATCAAATCGTGAAAGGACATATCATTTTAGAGTGTTTAAGTCTCTATACTTAGTTTTTTTTTTGCCATGACCTGTTGTCTGGAACTTCATATATGTGATCACAACTCTTAACCTTTACAACCATAATCTAATCTTATTAGCACAGATCGAGGGCGTTTTGGTTCATACAATGCTTGTTGACCCATTTGACTAAATATTACTTGCTCGTTAAGTACTAAAGTAAATTATTACTTGCTGGTTAAGTAATAGAGTAAACGAGTTACGTTCTATCAATTCGTGAAATGAGAGATCATTCTAGAGTGTTTAAGTCTCCATACTTAGTTTGGTTTGCTATGAGTTTTTGTATGAAACTTCATATTAGTGATAACAACTCTACAAGCATAATTTAAGCTTATTGGCACAAATCGAGTGCGTTTTGGTTCCTACAATGGCCGTTGACCCTTTTGAGTAACTATTACTAGCTCGTTAAGTACTAATAAACTATTACTTGCTGGTTAAGTAATAGAATCAATAAGTAACGTTTGATAAAATCGTGAAAGAAAAGATCATTCTAGAGTGTTTAAATCTCCATACTTAGGTTTTTTGGCCATAACCTGTTGTATGGAACTTCGTATTCTTGATCAAAAGTCTTAAGCTTTACAAGCATAATCTAAGCTTATTGGTACAAATCGAGTGCGTTTTGGTTCGTATGATGCCCGTCGACCCATTTGACTAACTATTACTTGCTCATTAATTAACAAATGAAACTATTACTTACTGGTTAAGTAATAGAGTAAACGAGTGGCGTTTGATCAAATCGTGAAAGGACAGATCATTTTAGAGTGTTTAAGTCTCTATACTTAGTTTTTTTTTTGCCATGACCTGTTGTCTGGAACTTCATATATGTGATCACAAATCTTAACCTTTACAAGCATAATCTAATCTTATTAGCACAAATCGAGGGCGTTTTGGTTCGTACAATGCTTGTTGACCCATTTGACTAACTATTACTTGCTCGTTAAGTACTAAAGTAAATTATTACTGGCTGGTTAAGTAATAGAGTAAACGAGTTACGTTCTATCAATTCGTGAAATGAGAGATCATTCTAGAGTGTTTAAGTCTCCATACTTAGTTTTGTTTGCCATGAGTTTTTGTATGAAACTTCATATTAGTGATAACAATTCTACAAGCATAATTTAAGCTTATTGGCACAAATCGAGTGCGTTTTGGTTCCTACAATGCCCGTTGACCCTTTTGAGTAATTATTACTGGCTTGTTAAGTACTAAAGTAAATTATTACTTGCTTGTTAAGTAATAGAGTAAACAAGTATTGTTTGATAAAATCGTGAATGGAAAGAATATTCTAGAGTTTTTAAATCTGTATACTTAGGTTTTTTGGCCATAACTTATTGTATGGAACTTCATATTCTTGATCACAACTCTTAACCTTTACAAGCATAATCTAAGTTTATTGACACAAATCGAGTGCGTTTTGGTTCGTAAGATGCCTGTTGACTTTTTTGAGTAACTATTACTCGCTTGTAAAGTTCTAAAGTATATTATTACTTGTTGGTTAACTAATAGAGTAAACAACTAACGTTTAATCAAATAGTGAAATGAAAGATCATTCTAGAGTGTTTAAACCTCCATACTTAGTTTTTTTGGCCATGACTTGTTGTATGGAACTTCGTATTCTTGACCAAAAGTCTTAAACTTTACAAGCATAATCTAAGCTTATTGGCACAAGTCGAGTGCATTTTGGTTCGTACGATGCCCGTTGACCCATTTGACTAACTATTACTTGCTCATTAAGTACTAAAGTAAACTATTACTTGCTGGTTAAGTAATTGAGTAAACGAGTTACGTTCTATCAAATCGTGAAAGGAAAGATCATTATAGAGTGTTTAAGTCTCTATTCTAAGTTTGTTTTACCATTAGTTTTTGTATGGAACTTCATATTCGTGATCACAAATTTTAACCTTTACAAGCATAATCAAAGCTTATTGGCACAAATCGAGTGCGTTTTGGTTCCTACAATGCCTGTTGACCCTTTTGAGTAACTATTACTAGCTCGTTAAGTACTAAAAAACTATTACTTGCTGGTTAAGTAATAGAGTAAATAAGTAACGTTTGATAAAATCGTGAAAGAAAAGATCATTCTAGATTGTTTAAATCTCCATACTTAGGTTTTTTGGCCATAACCTGTTGTATGGAACTTCGTATTCTTGATCAAAAGTCTTAAGCTTTACAAGCATAATCTAAGCTTATTGGTACAAATCGAGTGCGTTTTGGTTCGTATGATGCCCGTTGACCCATTTGACTAACTATTACTTGCTCATTAATTAACAAATGAAACTATTACTTACTGGTTAAGTAATAGAGTAAACGAGTGGCGTTTGATCAAATCGTGAAAGGACATATCATTTTAGAGTGTTTAAGTCTCTATACTTAGTTTTTTTTTTGCCATGACCTGTTGTCTGGAACTTCATATATGTGATCACAACTCTTAACCTTTACAACCATAATCTAATCTTATTAGCACAGATCGAGGGCGTTTTGGTTCATACAATGCTTGTTGACCCATTTGACTAAATATTACTTGCTCGTTAAGTACTAAAGTAAATTATTACTTGCTGGTTAAGTAATAGAGTAAACGAGTTACGTTCTATCAATTCGTGAAATGAGAGATCATTCTAGAGTGTTTAAGTCTCCATACTTAGTTTGGTTTGCTATGAGTTTTTGTATGAAACTTCATATTAGTGATAACAACTCTACAAGCATAATTTAAGCTTATTGGCACAAATCGAGTGCGTTTTGGTTCCTACAATGGCCGTTGACCCTTTTGAGTAACTATTACTAGCTCGTTAAGTACTAATAAACTATTACTTGCTGGTTAAGTAATAGAATCAATAAGTAACGTTTGATAAAATCGTGAAAGAAAAGATCATTCTAGAGTGTTTAAATCTCCATACTTAGGTTTTTTGGCCATAACCTGTTGTATGGAACTTCGTATTCTTGATCAAAAGTCTTAAGCTTTACAAGCATAATCTAAGCTTATTGGTACAAATCGAGTGCGTTTTGGTTCGTATGATGCCCGTCGACCCATTTGACTAACTATTACTTGCTCATTAATTAACAAATGAAACTATTACTTACTGGTTAAGTAATAGAGTAAACGAGTGGCGTTTGATCAAATCGTGAAAGGACAGATCATTTTAGAGTGTTTAAGTCTCTATACTTAGTTTTTTTTTTGCCATGACCTGTTGTCTGGAACTTCATATATGTGATCACAAATCTTAACCTTTACAAGCATAATCTAATCTTATTAGCACAAATCGAGGGCGTTTTGGTTCGTACAATGCTTGTTGACCCATTTGACTAACTATTACTTGCTCGTTAAGTACTAAAGTAAATTATTACTGGCTGGTTAAGTAATAGAGTAAACGAGTTACGTTCTATCAATTCGTGAAATGAGAGATCATTCTAGAGTGTTTAAGTCTCCATACTTAGTTTTGTTTGCCATGAGTTTTTGTATGAAACTTCATATTAGTGATAACAATTCTACAAGCATAATTTAAGCTTATTGGCACAAATCGAGTGCGTTTTGGTTCCTACAATGCCCGTTGACCCTTTTGAGTAATTATTACTGGCTTGTTAAGTACTAAAGTAAATTATTACTTGCTTGTTAAGTAATAGAGTAAACAAGTATTGTTTGATAAAATCGTGAATGGAAAGAATATTCTAGAGTTTTTAAATCTGTATACTTAGGTTTTTTGGCCATAACTTATTGTATGGAACTTCATATTCTTGATCACAACTCTTAACCTTTACAAGCATAATCTAAGTTTATTGACACAAATCGAGTGCGTTTTGGTTCGTAAGATGCCTGTTGACTTTTTTGAGTAACTATTACTCGCTTGTAAAGTTCTAAAGTATATTATTACTTGTTGGTTAACTAATAGAGTAAACAACTAACGTTTAATCAAATAGTGAAATGAAAGATCATTCTAGAGTGTTTAAACCTCCATACTTAGTTTTTTTGGCCATGACTTGTTGTATGGAACTTCGTATTCTTGACCAAAAGTCTTAAACTTTACAAGCATAATCTAAGCTTATTGGCACAAGTCGAGTGCATTTTGGTTCGTACGATGCCCGTTGACCCATTTGACTAACTATTACTTGCTCATTAAGTACTAAAGTAAACTATTACTTGCTGGTTAAGTAATTGAGTAAACGAGTTACGTTCTATCAAATCGTGAAAGGAAAGATCATTATAGAGTGTTTAAGTCTCTATTCTAAGTTTGTTTTACCATTAGTTTTTGTATGGAACTTCATATTCATGATCACAACTTTTAACCTTTACAAGCATAATCAAAGCTTATTGGCACAAATCGAGTGCGTTTTGGTTCCTACAATGCCTGTTGACCCTTTTGAGTAACTATTACTAGCTCGTTAAGTACTAAAAAACTATTACTTGCTGGTTAAGTAATAGAGTAAATAAGTAACGTTTGATAAAATCGTGAAAGAAAAGATCATTCTAGATTGTTTAAATCTCCATACTTAGGTTTTTTGGCCATAACCTGTTGTATGGAACTTCGTATTCTTGATCAAAAGTCTTAAGCTTTACAAGCATAATCTAAGCTTATTGGTACAAATCGAGTGCGTTTTGGTTCGTATGATGCCCGTTGACCCATTTGACTAACTATTACTTGCTCATTAATTAACAAATGAAACTATTACTTACTGGTTAAGTAATAGAGTAAACGAGTGGCGTTTGATCAAATCGTGAAAGGACAGATCATTTTAGAGTGTTTAAGTCTCTATACTTAGTTTTTTTTTTGCCATGACCTGTTGTCTGGAACTTCATATATGTGATCACAACTCTTAACCTTTACAACCATAATCTAATCTTATTAGCATAGATCGAGGGCGTTTTGGTTCATACAATGCTTGTTGACCCATTTGACTAATATTACTTGCTCGTTAAGTACTAAAGTAAATTATTACTTGCTGGTTAAGTAATAGAGTAAACGAGTTGCGTTCTATCAATTCGTGAAATGAGAGATCATTCTAGAGTGTTTAAGTCTCCATACTTAGTTTGGTTTGCTATGAGTTTTTGTATGAAACTTCATATTAGTGATAACAACTCTACAAGCATAATTTAAGCTTATTGGCACAAATCGAGTGCGTTTTGGTTCCTACAATGCCCGTTGACCCTTTTGAGTAACTATTACTAGCTCGTTAAGTACTAATAAACTATTACTTGCTGGTTAAGTAATAGAATCAATAAGTAACGTTTGATAAAATCGTGAAAGAAAAGATCATTCTAGAGTGTTTAAATCTCCATACTTAGGTTTTTTGGCCATAACCTGTTGTATGGAACTTCGTATTCTTGATCAAAAGTCTTAAGCTTTACAAGCATAATCTAAGCTTATTGGTACAAATCGAGTGCGTTTTGGTTCGTATGATGCCCGTCGACCCATTTGACTAACTATTACTTGCTCATTAATTAACAAATGAAACTATTACTTACTGGTTAAGTAATAGAGTAAACGAGTGGCGTTTGATCAAATCGTGAAAGGACAGATCATTTTAGAGTGTTTAAGTCTCTATACTTAGTTTTTTTTTTGCCATGACCTGTTGTCTGGAACTTCATATATGTGATCACAAATCTTAACCTTTACAAGCATAATCTAATCTTATTAGCACAAATCGAGGGCGTTTTGGTTCGTACAATGCTTGTTGACCCATTTGACTAACTATTACTTGCTCGTTAAGTACTAAAGTAAATTATTACTGGCTGGTTAAGTAATAGAGTAAACGAGTTACGTTCTATCAATTCGTGAAATGAGAGATCATTCTAGAGTGTTTAAGTCTCCATACTTAGTTTTGTTTGCCATGAGTTTTTGTATGAAACTTCATATTAGTGATAACAATTCTACAAGCATAATTTAAGCTTATTGGCACAAATCGAGTGCGTTTTGGTTCCTACAATGCCCGTTGACCCTTTTGAGTAATTATTACTGGCTTGTTAAGTACTAAAGTAAATTATTACTTGCTTGTTAAGTAATAGAGTAAACAAGTATTGTTTGATAAAATCGTGAATGGAAAGAATATTCTAGAGTTTTTAAATCTGTATACTTAGGTTTTTTGGCCATAACTTATTGTATGGAACTTCATATTCTTGATCACAACTCTTAACCTTTACAAGCATAATCTAAGTTTATTGACACAAATCGAGTGCGTTTTGGTTCGTAAGATGCCTGTTGACTTTTTTGAGTAACTATTACTCGCTTGTAAAGTTCTAAAGTATATTATTACTTGTTGGTTAACTAATAGAGTAAACAACTAACGTTTAATCAAATAGTGAAATGAAAGATCATTCTAGAGTGTTTAAACCTCCATACTTAGTTTTTTTGGCCATGACTTGTTGTATGGAACTTCGTATTCTTGACCAAAAGTCTTAAACTTTACAAGCATAATCTAAGCTTATTGGCACAAGTCGAGTGCATTTTGGTTCGTACGATGCCCGTTGACCCATTTGACTAACTATTACTTGCTCATTAAGTACTAAAGTAAACTATTACTTGCTGGTTAAGTAATTGAGTAAACGAGTTACGTTCTATCAAATCGTGAAAGGAAAGATCATTATAGAGTGTTTAAGTCTCTATTCTAAGTTTGTTTTACCATTAGTTTTTGTATGGAACTTCATATTCGTGATCACAACTTTTAACCTTTACAAGCATAA
Organism: Linaria vulgaris; assembly: GCA_948329865.1. NCBI lineage: Eukaryota > Viridiplantae > Streptophyta > Magnoliopsida > Lamiales > Plantaginaceae > Linaria > Linaria vulgaris. The sequence goes on from OX415250.1 coordinate 66,829,369, forward strand.
TCAAAGCTTATTGGCACAAATCGAGTGCGTTTTGGTTCCTACAATGCCTGTTGACCCTTTTGAGTAACTATTACTAGCTCGTTAAGTACTAAAAAACTATTACTTGCTGGTTAAGTAATAGAGTAAATAAGTAACGTTTGATAAAATCGTGAAAGAAAAGATCATTCTAGATTGTTTAAATCTCCATACTTAGGTTTTTTGGCCATAACCTGTTGTATGGAACTTCGTATTCTTGATCAAAAGTCTTAAGCTTTACAAGCATAATCTAAGCTTATTGGTACAAGTCGAGTGCGTTTTGGTTCGTATGATGCCCGTCGACCCATTTGACTAACTATTACTTGCTCATTAATTAACAAATAAAACTATTACTTACTGGTTAAGTAATAGAGTAAACGAGTGGCGTTTGATCAAATCGTGAAAGGACAAATCATTTTAGAGTGTTTAAGTCTCTATACTTAGTTTTTTTCTTTGCCATGACCTGTTGTCTGGAACTTCATATATGTGATCACAACTCTTAACCTTTACAAGCATAATCTAATCTTATTAGCACAGATCGAGGTCGTTTTGGTTCGTACAATGCTTGTTGACCCATTTGACTAACTATTACTTGCTCGTTAAGTACTAAAGTAAATTATTACTTGCTGGTTAAGTAATAGAGTAAACGAGTTACGTTCTATCAATTCGTGAAATGAGAGATCATTCTAGAGTGTTTAAGTCTCCATACTTAGTTTCGTCTGCTATGAGTTTTTGTATGAAACTTCATATTAGTGATAACAACTCTACAAGCATAATTTAAGCTTATTGGCACAAATCGAGTGCGTTTTGGTTCCTACAATGCCCGTTGACCCTTTTGAGTAACTATTACTAGCTCGTTAAGTACTAAAAAACTATTACTTGCTGGTTAAGTAATAGAATAAATAAGTAACGTTTGATAAAATCGTGAAAGAAAAGATCATTCTAGAGTGTTTAAATCTCCATACTTAGGTTTTTTGGCCATAACCTGTTGTATGGAACTTCGTATTCTTGATCAAAAGTCTTAAGCTTTACAAACATAATCTAAGCTTATTGGTACAAATCGAGTGCGTTTTGGTTCGTATGATGCCCGTCGACCCATTTGACTAACTATTACTTGCTCATTAATTAACAAATGAAACTATTACTTACTGGTTAAGTAATAGAGTAAACGAGTGGCGTTTGATCAAATCGTGAAAGGACAGATCATTTTAGAGTGTTTAAGTCTCTATACTTAGTTTTTTTTTTGCCATGACCTGTTGTCTGGAACTTCATATATGTGATCACAAATCTTAACCTTTACAAGCATAATCTAATCTTATTAGCACAAATCGAGGGCGTTTTGGTTCGTACAATGCTTGTTGACCCATTTGACTAACTATTACTTGCTCGTTAAGTACTAAAGTAAATTATTACTGGCTGGTTAAGTAATAGAGTAAACGAGTTACGTTCTATCAATTCGTGAAATGAGAGATCATTCTAGAGTGTTTAAGTCTCCATACTTAGTTTTGTTTGCCATGAGTTTTTGTATGAAACTTCATATTAGTGATAATAATTCTACAAGCATAATTTAAGCTTATTGGCACAAATCGAGTGCGTTTTGGTTCCTACAATGCCCGTTGACCCTTTTGAGTAATTATTACTGGCTTGTTAAGTACTAAAGTAAATTATTACTTGCTTGTTAAGTAATAGAGTAAACAAGTATTGTTTGATAAAATCGTGAATGGAAAGAATATTCTAGAGTTTTTAAATCTGTATACTTAGGTTTTTTGGCCATAACTTATTGTATGGAACTTCATATTCTTGATCACAACTCTTAACCTTTACAAGCATAATCTAAGTTTATTGACACAAATCGAGTGCGTTTTGGTTCGTAAGATGCCTGTTGACTTTTTTGAGTAACTATTACTCGCTTGTAAAGTTCTAAAGTATATTATTACTTGTTGGTTAACTAATAGAGTAAACAACTAACGTTTAATCAAATAGTGAAATGAAAGATCATTCTAGAGTGTTTAAACCTCCATACTTAGTTTTTTTGGCCATGACTTGTTGTATGGAACTTCGTATTCTTGACCAAAAGTCTTAAACTTTACAAGCATAATCTAAGCTTATTGGCACAAGTCGAGTGCATTTTGGTTCGTACGATGCCCGTTGACCCATTTGACTAACTATTACTTGCTCATTAAGTACTAAAGTAAACTATTACTTGCTGGTTAAGTAATTGAGTAAACGAGTTACGTTCTATCAAATCGTGAAAGGAAAGATCATTATAGAGTGTTTAAGTCTCTATTCTAAGTTTGTTTTACCATTAGTTTTTGTATGGAACTTCATATTCGTGATCACAACTTTTAACCTTTACAAGCATAATCAAAGCTTATTGGCACAAATCGAGTGCGTTTTGGTTCCTACAATGCCTGTTGACCCTTTTGAGTAACTATTACTAGCTCGTTAAGTACTAAAAAACTATTACTTGCTGGTTAAGTAATAGAATAAATAAGTAACGTTTGATAAAATCGTGAAAGAAAAGATCATTCTAGAGTGTTTAAATCTCCATACTTAGGTTTTTTGGCCATAACCTGTTGTATGGAACTTCGTATTCTTGATCAAAAGTCTTAAGCTTTACAAACATAATCTAAGCTTATTGGTACAAATCGAGTGCGTTTTGGTTCGTATGATGCCCGTCGACCCATTTGACTAACTATTACTTGCTCATTAATTAACAAATGAAACTATTACTTACTGGTTAAGTAATAGAGTAAACGAGTGGCGTTTGATCAAATCGTGAAAGGACAGATCATTTTAGAGTGTTTAAGTCTCTATACTTAGTTTTTTTTTTGCCATGACCTGTTGTCTGGAACTTCATATATGTGATCACAAATCTTAACCTTTACAAGCATAATCTAATCTTATTAGCACAAATCGAGGGCGTTTTGGTTCGTACAATGCTTGTTGACCCATTTGACTAACTATTACTTGCTCGTTAAGTACTAAAGTAAATTATTACTGGCTGGTTAAGTAATAGAGTAAACGAGTTACGTTCTATCAATTCGTGAAATGAGAGATCATTCTAGAGTGTTTAAGTCTCCATACTTAGTTTTGTTTGCCATGAGTTTTTGTATGAAACTTCATATTAGTGATAATAATTCTACAAGCATAATTTAAGCTTATTGGCACAAATCGAGTGCGTTTTGGTTCCTACAATGCCCGTTGACCCTTTTGAGTAATTATTACTGGCTTGTTAAGTACTAAAGTAAATTATTACTTGCTTGTTAAGTAATAGAGTAAACAAGTATTGTTTGATAAAATCGTGAATGGAAAGAATATTCTAGAGTTTTTAAATCTGTATACTTAGGTTTTTTGGCCATAACTTATTGTATGGAACTTCATATTCTTGATCACAACTCTTAACCTTTACAAGCATAATCTAAGTTTATTGACACAAATCGAGTGCGTTTTGGTTCGTAAGATGCCTGTTGACTTTTTTGAGTAACTATTACTCGCTTGTAAAGTTCTAAAGTATATTATTACTTGTTGGTTAACTAATAGAGTAAACAACTAACGTTTAATCAAATAGTGAAATGAAAGATCATTCTAGAGTGTTTAAACCTCCATACTTAGTTTTTTTGGCCATGACTTGTTGTATGGAACTTCGTATTCTTGACCAAAAGTCTTAAACTTTACAAGCATAATCTAAGCTTATTGGCACAAGTCGAGTGCATTTTGGTTCGTACGATGCCCGTTGACCCATTTGACTAACTATTACTTGCTCATTAAGTACTAAAGTAAACTATTACTTGCTGGTTAAGTAATTGAGTAAACGAGTTACGTTCTATCAAATCGTGAAAGGAAAGATCATTATAGAGTGTTTAAGTCTCTATTCTAAGTTTGTTTTACCATTAGTTTTTGTATGGAACTTCATATTCGTGATCACAACTTTTAACCTTTACAAGCATAATCAAAGCTTATTGGCACAAATCGAGTGCGTTTTGGTTCCTACAATGCCTGTTGACCCTTTTGAGTAACTATTACTAGCTCGTTAAGTACTAAAAAACTATTACTTGCTGGTTAAGTAATAGAGTGAATAAGTAACGTTTGATAAAATCGTGCAAGAAAAGATCATTCTAGATTGTTTAAATCTCCATACTTAGGTTTTTTGGCCATAACCTGTTGTATGGAACTTCGTATTCTTGATCAAAAGTCTTAAGCTTTACAAGCATAATCTAAGCTTATTGGTACAAATCGAGTGCGTTTTGGTTCGTATGATGCCCGTCGACCCATTTGACTAACTATTACTTGCTCATTAATTAACAAATGAAACTATTACTTACTGGTTAAGTAATAGAGTAAACGATGACTTGTTGTATGGAACTTCGTATTCTTGACCAAAAGTCTTAAACTTTACAGACACAATCTAAGCTTATTGGCACAAGTCGAGTGCATTTTGGTTCGTACGATGCCCGTTGACCCATTTGACTAACTATTACTTGCTTATTAAGTACTAAAGTAAACTATTACTTGCTGGTTAAGTAATTGAGTAAACGAGTTACGTTCTATCAAATCGTGAAAGGAAAGATCATTATAGAGTGTTTAAGTCTCTATTCTAAGTTTGTTTTACCATTAGTTTTTGTATGGAACTTCATATTCGTGATCACAACTTTTAACCTTTACAAGCATAATCAAAGCTTATTGGCACAAATCGAGTGCGTTTTGGTTCCTACAATGCCTGTTGACCCTTTTGAGTAACTATTACTAGCTCGTTAAGTACTAAAAAACTATTACTTGCTGGTTAAGTAATAGAATAAATAAGTAACGTTTGATAAAATCGTGAAAGAAAAGATCATTCTAGAGTGTTTAAATCTCCATACTTAGGTTTTTTGGCCATAACCTATTGTATGGAACTTCGTATTCTTGATCAAAAGTCTTAAGCTTTACAAGCATAATCTAAGCTTATTGGTACAAATCGAGTGCGTTTTGGTTCGTATGATGCCCGTCGACCCATTTGACTAACTATTACTTGCTCATTAATTAACAAATAAAACTATTACTTACTGGTTAAGTAATAGAGTAAACGAGTGGCGTTTGATCAAATCGTGAAAGGACAAATCATTTTAGAGTGTTTAAGTCTCTATACTTAGTTTTTTTCTTTGCCATGACCTGTTGTCTGGAACTTCATATATGTGATCACAACTCTTAACCTTTACAAGCATAATCTAATCTTATTAGCACAGATCGAGGTCGTTTTGGTTCGTACAATGCTTGTTGACCCATTTGACTAACTATTACTTGCTCGTTAAGTACTAAAGTAAATTATTACTTGCTGGTTAAGTAATAGAGTAAACGAGTTACGTTCTATCAATTCGTGAAATGAGAGATCATTCTAGAGTGTTTAAGTCTCCATACTTAGTTTCGTCTGCTATGAGTTTTTGTATGAAACTTCATATTAGTGATAACAACTCTACAAGCATAATTTAAGCTTATTGGCACAAATCGAGTGCGTTTTGGTTCCTACAATGCCCGTTGACCCTTTTGAGTAACTATTACTAGCTCGTTAAGTACTAAAAAACTATTACTTGCTAGTTAAGTAATAGAATAAATAAGTAACGTTTGATAAAATCGTGAAAGAAAAGATCATTCTAGAGTGTTTAAATCTCCATACTTAGGTTTTTTGGCCATAACCTGTTGTATGGAACTTCGTATTCTTGATCAAAAGTCTTAAGCTTTACAAACATAATCTAAGCTTATTGGTACAAATCGAGTGCGTTTTGGTTCGTATGATGCCCATCGACCCATTTGACAAACTATTACTTGCTCATTAATTAAAAAATGAAACTATTACTTACTGGTTAAGTAATAGAGTAAACGAGTGGCGTTTGATCAAATCGTGAAATGACAGATCATTTTAGAGTGTTTAAGTCTCTATACTTAGTTTTTTTTTTTGCCATGACCTGTTGTCTGGAACTTCATATATGTGATCACAACTCTTAACCTTTACAAGCATAATCTAGTCTTATTAGCACAAATCGAGGGCGTTTTGGTTCGTACAATGCTTGTTGACCCATTTGACTAACTATTACTTGCTCGTTAAGTACTAAAGTAAATTATTACTGGCTGGTTAAGTAATAGAGTAAACGAGTTACGTTCTATCAATTCGTGAAATGAGAGATCATTCTAGAGTGTTTAAGTCTCCATACTTAGTTTTGTTTGCCATGAGTTTTTGTATGAAACTTCATATTAGTGATAACAATTCTACAAGCATAATTTAAGCTTATTGGCACAAATCGAGTGCGTTTTGGTTCCTACAATGCCCGTTGACCCTTTTGAGTAATTATTACTGGCTTGTTAAGTACTAAAGTAAATTATTACTTGCTTGTTAAGTAATAGAGTAAACAAGTATTGTTTGATAAAATCGTGAATGGAAAGAATATTCTAGAGTTTTTAAATCTGTATACTTAGGTTTTTTGGCCATAACTTATTGTATGGAACTTCATATTCTTGATCACAACTCTTAACCTTTACAAGCATAATCTAAGTTTATTGACACAAATCGAGTGCGTTTTGGTTCGTAAGATGCCTGTTGACTTTTTTGAGTAACTATTACTCGCTTGTAAAGTTCTAAAGTATATTATTACTTGTTGGTTAACTAATAGAGTAAACAACTAACGTTTAATCAAATAGTGAAATGAAAGATCATTCTAGAGTGTTTAAACCTCCATACTTAGTTTTTTTGGCCATGACTTGTTGTATGGAACTTCGTATTCTTGACCAAAAGTCTTAAACTTTACAAGCATAATCTAAGCTTATTGGCACAAGTCGAGTGCATTTTGGTTCGTACGATGCCCGTTGACCCATTTGACTAACTATTACTTGCTCATTAAGTACTAAAGTAAACTATTACTTGCTGGTTAAGTAATTGAGTAAACGAGTTACGTTCTATCAAATCGTGAAAGGAAAGATCATTATAGAGTGTTTAAGTCTCTATTCTAAGTTTGTTTTACCATTAGTTTTTGTATGGAACTTCATATTCGTGATCACAACTTTTAACCTTTACAAGCATAATCAAAGCTTATTGGCACAAATCGAGTGCGTTTTGGTTCCTACAATGCCTGTTGACCCTTTTGAGTAACTATTACTAGCTCGTTAAGTACTAAAAAACTATTACTTGCTGGTTAAGTAATAGAGTGAATAAGTAACGTTTGATAAAATCGTGCAAGAAAAGATCATTCTAGATTGTTTAAATCTCCATACTTAGGTTTTTTGGCCATAACCTGTTGTATGGAACTTCGTATTCTTGATCAAAAGTCTTAAGCTTTACAAGCATAATCTAAGCTTATTGGTACAAATCGAGTGCGTTTTGGTTCGTATGATGCCCGTCGACCCATTTGACTAACTATTACTTGCTCATTAATTAACAAATGAAACTATTACTTACTGGTTAAGTAATAGAGTAAACGATGACTTGTTGTATGGAACTTCGTATTCTTGACCAAAAGTCTTAAACTTTACAGACACAATCTAAGCTTATTGGCACAAGTCGAGTGCATTTTGGTTCGTACGATGCCCGTTGACCCATTTGACTAACTATTACTTGCTTATTAAGTACTAAAGTAAACTATTACTTGCTGGTTAAGTAATTGAGTAAACGAGTTACGTTCTATCAAATCGTGAAAGGAAAGATCATTATAGAGTGTTTAAGTCTCTATTCTAAGTTTGTTTTACCATTAGTTTTTGTATGGAACTTCATATTCGTGATCACAACTTTTAACCTTTACAAGCATAATCAAAGCTTATTGGCACAAATCGAGTGCGTTTTGGTTCCTACAATGCCTGTTGACCCTTTTGAGTAACTATTACTAGCTCGTTAAGTACTAAAAAACTATTACTTGCTGGTTAAGTAATAGAATAAATAAGTAACGTTTGATAAAATCGTGAAAGAAAAGATCATTCTAGAGTGTTTAAATCTCCATACTTAGGTTTTTTGGCCATAACCTATTGTATGGAACTTCGTATTCTTGATCAAAAGTCTTAAGCTTTACAAGCATAATCTAAGCTTATTGGTACAAATCGAGTGCGTTTTGGTTCGTATGATGCCCGTCGACCCATTTGACTAACTATTACTTGCTCATTAATTAACAAATAAAACTATTACTTACTGGTTAAGTAATAGAGTAAACGAGTGGCGTTTGATCAAATCGTGAAAGGACAAATCATTTTAGAGTGTTTAAGTCTCTATACTTAGTTTTTTTCTTTGCCATGACCTGTTGTCTGGAACTTCATATATGTGATCACAACTCTTAACCTTTACAAGCATAATCTAATCTTATTAGCACAGATCGAGGTCGTTTTGGTTCGTACAATGCTTGTTGACCCATTTGACTAACTATTACTTGCTCGTTAAGTACTAAAGTAAATTATTACTTGCTGGTTAAGTAATAGAGTAAACGAGTTACGTTCTATCAATTCGTGAAATGAGAGATCATTCTAGAGTGTTTAAGTCTCCATACTTAGTTTCGTCTGCCATGAGTTTTTGTATGAAACTTCATATTAGTGATAACAACTCTACAAGCATAATTTAAGCTTATTGGCACAAATCGAGTGCGTTTTGGTTCCTACAATGCCCGTTGACCCTTTTGAGTAATTATTACTGGCTTGTTAAGTACTAAAGTAAATTATTACTTGCTTGTTAAGTAATAGAGTAAACAAGTATTGTTTGATAAAATCGTGAATGGAAAGAATATTCTAGAGTTTTTAAATCTGTATACTTAGGTTTTTTGGCCATAACTTATTGTATGGAACTTCATATTCTTGATCACAACTCTTAACCTTTACAAGCATAATCTAAGTTTATTGACACAAATCGAGTGCGTTTTGGTTCGTAAGATGCCTGTTGACTTTTTTGAGTAACTATTACTCGCTTGTAAAGTTCTAAAGTATATTATTACTTGTTGGTTAACTAATAGAGTAAACAACTAACGTTTAATCAAATAGTGAAATGAAAGATCATTCTAGAGTGTTTAAACCTCCATACTTAGTTTTTTTGGCCATGACTTGTTGTATGGAACTTCGTATTCTTGACCAAAAGTCTTAAACTTTACAAGCATAATCTAAGCTTATTGGCACAAGTCGAGTGCATTTTGGTTCGTACGATGCCCGTTGACCCATTTGACTAACTATTACTTGCTCATTAAGTACTAAAGTAAACTATTACTTGCTGGTTAAGTAATTGAGTAAACGAGTTACGTTCTATCAAATCGTGAAAGGAAAGATCATTATAGAGTGTTTAAGTCTCTATTCTAAGTTTGTTTTACCATTAGTTTTTGTATGGAACTTCATATTCGTGATCACAACTTTTAACCTTTACAAGCATAATCAAAGCTTATTGGCACAAATCGAGTGCGTTTTGGTTCCTACAATGCCTGTTGACCCTTTTGAGTAACTATTACTAGCTCGTTAAGTACTAAAAAACTATTACTTGCTGGTTAAGTAATAGAGTGAATAAGTAACGTTTGATAAAATCGTGCAAGAAAAGATCATTCTAGATTGTTTAAATCTCCATACTTAGGTTTTTTGGCCATAACCTGTTGTATGGAACTTCGTATTCTTGATCAAAAGTCTTAAGCTTTACAAGCATAATCTAAGCTTATTGGTACAAATCGAGTGCGTTTTGGTTCGTATGATGCCCGTCGACCCATTTGACTAACTATTACTTGCTCATTAATTAACAAATGAAACTATTACTTACTGGTTAAGTAATAGAGTAAACGATGACTTGTTGTATGGAACTTCGTATTCTTGACCAAAAGTCTTAAACTTTACAGACACAATCTAAGCTTATTGGCACAAGTCGAGTGCATTTTGGTTCGTACGATGCCCGTTGACCCATTTGACTAACTATTACTTGCTTATTAAGTACTAAAGTAAACTATTACTTGCTGGTTAAGTAATTGAGTAAACGAGTTACGTTCTATCAAATCGTGAAAGGAAAGATCATTATAGAGTGTTTAAGTCTCTATTCTAAGTTTGTTTTACCATTAGTTTTTGTATGGAACTTCATATTCGTGATCACAACTTTTAACCTTTACAAGCATAATCAAAGCTTATTGGCACAAATCGAGTGCGTTTTGGTTCCTACAATGCCTGTTGACCCTTTTGAGTAACTATTACTAGCTCGTTAAGTACTAAAAAACTATTACTTGCTGGTTAAGTAATAGAATAAATAAGTAACGTTTGATAAAATCGTGAAAGAAAAGATCATTCTAGAGTGTTTAAATCTCCATACTTAGGTTTTTTGGCCATAACCTATTGTATGGAACTTCGTATTCTTGATCAAAAGTCTTAAGCTTTACAAGCATAATCTAAGCTTATTGGTACAAATCGAGTGCGTTTTGGTTCGTATGATGCCCGTCGACCCATTTGACTAACTATTACTTGCTCATTAATTAACAAATAAAACTATTACTTACTGGTTAAGTAATAGAGTAAACGAGTGGCGTTTGATCAAATCGTGAAAGGACAAATCATTTTAGAGTGTTTAAGTCTCTATACTTAGTTTTTTTCTTTGCCATGACCTGTTGTCTGGAACTTCATATATGTGATCACAACTCTTAACCTTTACAAGCATAATCTAATCTTATTAGCACAGATCGAGGTCGTTTTGGTTCGTACAATGCTTGTTGACCCATTTGACTAACTATTACTTGCTCGTTAAGTACTAAAGTAAATTATTACTTGCTGGTTAAGTAATAGAGTAAACGAGTTACGTTCTATCAATTCGTGAAATGAGAGATCATTCTAGAGTGTTTAAGTCTCCATACTTAGTTTCGTCTGCCATGAGTTTTTGTATGAAACTTCATATTAGTGATAACAACTCTACAAGCATAATTTAAGCTTATTGGCACAAATCGAGTGCGTTTTGGTTCCTACAATGCCCGTTGACCCTTTTGAGTAATTATTACTGGCTTGTTAAGTACTAAAGTAAATTATTACTTGCTTGTTAAGTAATAGAGTAAACAAGTATTGTTTGATAAAATCGTGAATGGAAAGAATATTCTAGAGTTTTTAAATCTGTATACTTAGGTTTTTTGGCCATAACTTATTGTATGGAACTTCATATTCTTGATCACAACTCTTAACCTTTACAAGCATAATCTAAGTTTATTGACACAAATCGAGTGCGTTTTGGTTCGTAAGATGCCTGTTGACTTTTTTGAGTAACTATTACTCGCTTGTAAAGTTCTAAAGTATATTATTACTTGTTGGTTAACTAATAGAGTAAACAACTAACGTTTAATCAAATAGTGAAATGAAAGATCATTCTAGAGTGTTTAAACCTCCATACTTAGTTTTTTTGGCCATGACTTGTTGTATGGAACTTCGTATTCTTGACCAAAAGTCTTAAACTTTACAAGCATAATCTAAGCTTATTGGCACAAGTCGAGTGCATTTTGGTTCGTACGATGCCCGTTGACCCATTTGACTAACTATTACTTGCTCATTAAGTACTAAAGTAAACTATTACTTGCTGGTTAAGTAATTGAGTAAACGAGTTACGTTCTATCAAATCGTGAAAGGAAAGATCATTATAGAGTGTTTAAGTCTCTATTCTAAGTTTGTTTTACCATTAGTTTTTGTATGGAACTTCATATTCGTGATCACAACTTTTAACCTTTACAAGCATAATCAAAGCTTATTGGCACAAATCGAGTGCGTTTTGGTTCCTACAATGCCTGTTGACCCTTTTGAGTAACTATTACTAGCTCGTTAAGTACTAAAAAACTATTACTTGCTGGTTAAGTAATAGAGTGAATAAGTAACGTTTGATAAAATCGTGCAAGAAAAGATCATTCTAGATTGTTTAAATCTCCATACTTAGGTTTTTTGGCCATAACCTGTTGTATGGAACTTCGTATTCTTGATCAAAAGTCTTAAGCTTTACAAGCATAATCTAAGCTTATTGGTACAAATCGAGTGCGTTTTGGTTCGTATGATGCCCGTCGACCCATTTGACTAACTATTACTTGCTCATTAATTAACAAATGAAACTATTACTTACTGGTTAAGTAATAGAGTAAACGATGACTTGTTGTATGGAACTTCGTATTCTTGACCAAAAGTCTTAAACTTTACAGACACAATCTAAGCTTATTGGCACAAGTCGAGTGCATTTTGGTTCGTACGATGCCCGTTGACCCATTTGACTAACTATTACTTGCTTATTAAGTACTAAAGTAAACTATTACTTGCTGGTTAAGTAATTGAGTAAACGAGTTACGTTCTATCAAATCGTGAAAGGAAAGATCATTATAGAGTGTTTAAGTCTCTATTCTAAGTTTGTTTTACCATTAGTTTTTGTATGGAACTTCATATTCGTGATCACAACTTTTAACCTTTACAAGCATAATCAAAGCTTATTGGCACAAATCGAGTGCGTTTTGGTTCCTACAATGCCTGTTGACCCTTTTGAGTAACTATTACTAGCTCGTTAAGTACTAAAAAACTATTACTTGCTGGTTAAGTAATAGAATAAATAAGTAACGTTTGATAAAATCGTGAAAGAAAAGATCATTCTAGAGTGTTTAAATCTCCATACTTAGGTTTTTTGGCCATAACCTATTGTATGGAACTTCGTATTCTTGATCAAAAGTCTTAAGCTTTACAAGCATAATCTAAGCTTATTGGTACAAATCGAGTGCGTTTTGGTTCGTATGATGCCCGTCGACCCATTTGACTAACTATTACTTGCTCATTAATTAACAAATAAAACTATTACTTACTGGTTAAGTAATAGAGTAAACGAGTGGCGTTTGATCAAATCGTGAAAGGACAAATCATTTTAGAGTGTTTAAGTCTCTATACTTAGTTTTTTTCTTTGCCATGACCTGTTGTCTGGAACTTCATATATGTGATCACAACTCTTAACCTTTACAAGCATAATCTAATCTTATTAGCACAGATCGAGGTCGTTTTGGTTCGTACAATGCTTGTTGACCCATTTGACTAACTATTACTTGCTCGTTAAGTACTAAAGTAAATTATTACTTGCTGGTTAAGTAATAGAGTAAACGAGTTACGTTCTATCAATTCGTAAAATGAGAGATCATTCTAGAGTGTTTAAGTCTCCATACTTAGTTTCGTCTGCTATGAGTTTTTGTATGAAACTTCATATTAGTGATAACAACTCTACAAGCATAATTTAAGCTTATTGGCACAAATCGAGTGCGTTTTGGTTCCTACAATGCCCGTTGACCCTTTTGAGTAACTATTACTAGCTCGTTAAGTACTAAAAAACTATTACTTGCTAGTTAAGTAATAGAATAAATAAGTAACGTTTGATAAAATCGTGAAAGAAAAGATCATTCTAGAGTGTTTAAATCTCCATACTTAGGTTTTTTGGCCATAACCTGTTGTATGGAACTTCGTATTCTTGATCAAAAGTCTTAAGCTTTACAAACATAATCTAAGCTTATTGGTACAAATCGAGTGCGTTTTGGTTCGTATGATGCCCGTCGACCCATTTGACAAACTATTACTTGCTCATTAATTAAAAAATGAAACTATTACTTACTGGTTAAGTAATAGAGTAAACGAGTGGCGTTTGATCAAATCGTGAAATGACAGATCATTTTAGAGTGTTTAAGTCTCTATACTTAGTTTTTTTTTTTGCCATGACCTGTTGTCTGGAACTTCATATATGTGATCACAACTCTTAACCTTTACAAGCATAATCTAGTCTTATTAGCACAAATCGAGGGCGTTTTGGTTCGTACAATGCTTGTTGACCCATTTGACTAACTATTACTTGCTCGTTAAGTACTAAAGTAAATTATTACTGGCTGGTTAAGTAATAGAGTAAACGAGTTACGTTCTATCAATTCGTGAAATGAGAGATCATTCTAGAGTGTTTAAGTCTCCATACTTAGTTTTGTTTGCCATGAGTTTTTGTATGAAACTTCATATTAGTGATAACAATTCTACAAGCATAATTTAAGCTTATTGGCACAAATCGAGTGCGTTTTGGTTCCTACAATGCCCGTTGACCCTTTTGAGTAATTATTACTGGCTTGTTAAGTACTAAAGTAAATTATTACTTGCTTGTTAAGTAATAGAGTAAACAAGTATTGTTTGATAAAATCGTGAATGGAAAGAATATTCTAGAGTTTTTAAATCTGTATACTTAGGTTTTTTGGCCATAACTTATTGTATGGAACTTCATATTCTTGATCACAACTCTTAACCTTTACAAGCATAATCTAAGTTTATTGACACAAATCGAGTGCGTTTTGGTTCGTAAGATGCCTGTTGACTTTTTTGAGTAACTATTACTCGCTTGTAAAGTTCTAAAGTATATTATTACTTGTTGGTTAACTAATAGAGTAAACAACTAACGTTTAATCAAATAGTGAAATGAAAGATCATTCTAGAGTGTTTAAACCTCCATACTTAGTTTTTTTGGCCATGACTTGTTGTATGGAACTTCGTATTCTTGACCAAAAGTCTTAAACTTTACAAGCATAATCTAAGCTTATTGGCACAAGTCGAGTGCATTTTGGTTCGTACGATGCCCGTTGACCCATTTGACTAACTATTACTTGCTCATTAAGTACTAAAGTAAACTATTACTTGCTGGTTAAGTAATTGAGTAAACGAGTTACGTTCTATCAAATCGTGAAAGGAAAGATCATTATAGAGTGTTTAAGTCTCTATTCTAAGTTTGTTTTACCATTAGTTTTTGTATGGAACTTCATATTCGTGATCACAACTTTTAACCTTTACAAGCATAATCAAAGCTTATTGGCACAAATCGAGTGCGTTTTGGTTCCTACAATGCCTGTTGACCCTTTTGAGTAACTATTACTAGCTCGTTAAGTACTAAAAAACTATTACTTGCTGGTTAAGTAATAGAGTGAATAAGTAACGTTTGATAAAATCGTGCAAGAAAAGATCATTCTAGATTGTTTAAATCTCCATACTTAGGTTTTTTGGCCATAACCTGTTGTATGGAACTTCGTATTCTTGATCAAAAGTCTTAAGCTTTACAAGCATAATCTAAGCTTATTGGTACAAATCGAGTGCGTTTTGGTTCGTATGATGCCCGTCGACCCATTTGACTAACTATTACTTGCTCATTAATTAACAAATGAAACTATTACTTACTGGTTAAGTAATAGAGTAAACGATGACTTGTTGTATGGAACTTCGTATTCTTGACCAAAAGTCTTAAACTTTACAGACACAATCTAAGCTTATTGGCACAAGTCGAGTGCATTTTGGTTCGTACGATGCCCGTTGACCCATTTGACTAACTATTACTTGCTTATTAAGTACTAAAGTAAACTATTACTTGCTGGTTAAGTAATTGAGTAAACGAGTTACGTTCTATCAAATCGTGAAAGGAAAGATCATTATAGAGTGTTTAAGTCTCTATTCTAAGTTTGTTTTACCATTAGTTTTTGTATGGAACTTCATATTCGTGATCACAACTTTTAACCTTTACAAGCATAATCAAAGCTTATTGGCACAAATCGAGTGCGTTTTGGTTCCTACAATGCCTGTTGACCCTTTTGAGTAACTATTACTAGCTCGTTAAGTACTAAAAAACTATTACTTGCTGGTTAAGTAATAGAATAAATAAGTAACGTTTGATAAAATCGTGAAAGAAAAGATCATTCTAGAGTGTTTAAATCTCCATACTTAGGTTTTTTGGCCATAACCTATTGTATGGAACTTCGTATTCTTGATCAAAAGTCTTAAGCTTTACAAGCATAATCTAAGCTTATTGGTACAAATCGAGTGCGTTTTGGTTCGTATGATGCCCGTCGACCCATTTGACTAACTATTACTTGCTCATTAATTAACAAATAAAACTATTACTTACTGGTTAAGTAATAGAGTAAACGAGTGGCGTTTGATCAAATCGTGAAAGGACAAATCATTTTAGAGTGTTTAAGTCTCTATACTTAGTTTTTTTCTTTGCCATGACCTGTTGTCTGGAACTTCATATATGTGATCACAACTCTTAACCTTTACAAGCATAATCTAATCTTATTAGCACAGATCGAGGTCGTTTTGGTTCGTACAATGCTTGTTGACCCATTTGACTAACTATTACTTGCTCGTTAAGTACTAAAGTAAATTATTACTTGCTGGTTAAGTAATAGAGTAAACGAGTTACGTTCTATCAATTCGTGAAATGAGAGATCATTCTAGAGTGTTTAAGTCTCCATACTTAGTTTCGTCTGCCATGAGTTTTTGTATGAAACTTCATATTAGTGATAACAACTCTACAAGCATAATTTAAGCTTATTGGCACAAATCGAGTGCGTTTTGGTTCCTACAATGCCCGTTGACCCTTTTGAGTAATTATTACTGGCTTGTTATGTACTAAAGTAAATTATTACTTGCTTGTTAAGTAATAGAGTAAACAAGTATTGTTTGATAAAATCGTGAATGGAAAGAATATTCTAGAGTTTTTAAATCTGTATACTTAGGTTTTTTGGCCATAACTTATTGTATGGAACTTCATATTCTTGATCACAACTCTTAACCTTTACAAGCATAATCTAAGTTTATTGACACAAATCGAGTGCGTTTTGGTTCGTAAGATGCCTGTTGACTTTTTTGAGTAACTATTACTCGCTTGTAAAGTTCTAAAGTATATTATTACTTGTTGGTTAACTAATAGAGTAAACAACTAACGTTTAATCAAATAGTGAAATGAAAGATCATTCTAGAGTGTTTAAACCTCCATACTTAGTTTTTTTGGCCATGACTTGTTGTATGGAACTTCGTATTCTTGACCAAAAGTCTTAAACTTTACAAGCATAATCTAAGCTTATTGGCACAAGTCGAGTGCATTTTGGTTCGTACGATGCCCGTTGACCCATTTGACTAACTATTACTTGCTCATTAAGTACTAAAGTAAACTATTACTTGCTGGTTAAGTAATTGAGTAAACGAGTTACGTTCTATCAAATCGTGAAAGGAAAGATCATTATAGAGTGTTTAAGTCTCTATTCTAAGTTTGTTTTACCATTAGTTTTTGTATGGAACTTCATATTCGTGATCACAACTTTTAACCTTTACAAGCATAATCAAAGCTTATTGGCACAAATCGAGTGCGTTTTGGTTCCTACAATGCCTGTTGACCCTTTTGAGTAACTATTACTAGCTCGTTAAGTACTAAAAAACTATTACTTGCTGGTTAAGTAATAGAGTGAATAAGTAACGTTTGATAAAATCGTGCAAGAAAAGATCATTCTAGATTGTTTAAATCTCCATACTTAGGTTTTTTGGCCATAACCTGTTGTATGGAACTTCGTATTCTTGATCAAAAGTCTTAAGCTTTACAAGCATAATCTAAGCTTATTGGTACAAATCGAGTGCGTTTTGGTTCGTATGATGCCCGTCGACCCATTTGACTAACTATTACTTGCTCATTAATTAACAAATGAAACTATTACTTACTGGTTAAGTAATAGAGTAAACGATGACTTGTTGTATGGAACTTCGTATTCTTGACCAAAAGTCTTAAACTTTACAGACACAATCTAAGCTTATTGGCACAAGTCGAGTGCATTTTGGTTCGTACGATGCCCGTTGACCCATTTGACTAACTATTACTTGCTTATTAAGTACTAAAGTAAACTATTACTTGCTGGTTAAGTAATTGAGTAAACGAGTTACGTTCTATCAAATCGTGAAAGGAAAGATCATTATAGAGTGTTTAAGTCTCTATTCTAAGTTTGTTTTACCATTAGTTTTTGTATGGAACTTCATATTCGTGATCACAACTTTTAACCTTTACAAGCATAATCAAAGCTTATTGGCACAAATCGAGTGCGTTTTGGTTCCTACAATGCCTGTTGACCCTTTTGAGTAACTATTACTAGCTCGTTAAGTACTAAAAAACTATTACTTGCTGGTTAAGTAATAGAATAAATAAGTAACGTTTGATAAAATCGTGAAAGAAAAGATCATTCTAGAGTGTTTAAATCTCCATACTTAGGTTTTTTGGCCATAACCTATTGTATGGAACTTCGTATTCTTGATCAAAAGTCTTAAGCTTTACAAGCATAATCTAAGCTTATTGGTACAAATCGAGTGCGTTTTGGTTCGTATGATGCCCGTCGACCCATTTGACTAACTATTACTTGCTCATTAATTAACAAATAAAACTATTACTTACTGGTTAAGTAATAGAGTAAACGAGTGGCGTTTGATCAAATCGTGAAAGGACAAATCATTTTAGAGTGTTTAAGTCTCTATACTTAGTTTTTTTCTTTGCCATGACCTGTTGTCTGGAACTTCATATATGTGATCACAACTCTTAACCTTTACAAGCATAATCTAATCTTATTAGCACAGATCGAGGTCGTTTTGGTTCGTACAATGCTTGTTGACCCATTTGACTAACTATTACTTGCTCGTTAAGTACTAAAGTAAATTATTACTTGCTGGTTAAGTAATAGAGTAAACGAGTTACGTTCTATCAATTCGTGAAATGAGAGATCATTCTAGAGTGTTTAAGTCTCCATACTTAGTTTCGTCTGCTATGAGTTTTTGTATGAAACTTCATATTAGTGATAACAACTCTACAAGCATAATTTAAGCTTATTGGCACAAATCGAGTGCGTTTTGGTTCCTACAATGCCCGTTGACCCTTTTGAGTAACTATTACTAGCTCGTTAAGTACTAAAAAACTATTACTTGCTAGTTAAGTAATAGAATAAATAAGTAACGTTTGATAAAATCGTGAAAGAAAAGATCATTCTAGAGTGTTTAAATCTCCATACTTAGGTTTTTTGGCCATAACCTGTTGTATGGAACTTCGTATTCTTGATCAAAAGTCTTAAGCTTTACAAACATAATCTAAGCTTATTGGTACAAATCGAGTGCGTTTTGGTTCGTATGATGCCCGTCGACCCATTTGACAAACTATTACTTGCTCATTAATTAAAAAATGAAACTATTACTTACTGGTTAAGTAATAGAGTAAACGAGTGGCGTTTGATCAAATCGTGAAATGACAGATCATTTTAGAGTGTTTAAGTCTCTATACTTAGTTTTTTTTTTTGCCATGACCTGTTGTCTGGAACTTCATATATGTGATCACAACTCTTAACCTTTACAAGCATAATCTAGTCTTATTAGCACAAATCGAGGGCGTTTTGGTTCGTACAATGCTTGTTGACCCATTTGACTAACTATTACTTGCTCGTTAAGTACTAAAGTAAATTATTACTGGCTGGTTAAGTAATAGAGTAAACGAGTTACGTTCTATCAATTCGTGAAATGAGAGATCATTCTAGAGTGTTTAAGTCTCCATACTTAGTTTTGTTTGCCATGAGTTTTTGTATGAAACTTCATATTAGTGATAACAATTCTACAAGCATAATTTAAGCTTATTGGCACAAATCGAGTGCGTTTTGGTTCCTACAATGCCCGTTGACCCTTTTGAGTAATTATTACTGGCTTGTTAAGTACTAAAGTAAATTATTACTTGCTTGTTAAGTAATAGAGTAAACAAGTATTGTTTGATAAAATCGTGAATGGAAAGAATATTCTAGAGTTTTTAAATCTGTATACTTAGGTTTTTTGGCCATAACTTATTGTATGGAACTTCATATTCTTGATCACAACTCTTAACCTTTACAAGCATAATCTAAGTTTATTGACACAAATCGAGTGCGTTTTGGTTCGTAAGATGCCTGTTGACTTTTTTGAGTAACTATTACTCGCTTGTAAAGTTCTAAAGTATATTATTACTTGTTGGTTAACTAATAGAGTAAACAACTAACGTTTAATCAAATAGTGAAATGAAAGATCATTCTAGAGTGTTTAAACCTCCATACTTAGTTTTTTTGGCCATGACTTGTTGTATGGAACTTCGTATTCTTGACCAAAAGTCTTAAACTTTACAAGCATAATCTAAGCTTATTGGCACAAGTCGAGTGCATTTTGGTTCGTACGATGCCCGTTGACCCATTTGACTAACTATTACTTGCTCATTAAGTACTAAAGTAAACTATTACTTGCTGGTTAAGTAATTGAGTAAACGAGTTACGTTCTATCAAATCGTGAAAGGAAAGATCATTATAGAGTGTTTAAGTCTCTATTCTAAGTTTGTTTTAGCATTAGTTTTTGTATGGAACTTCATATTCGTGATCACAACTTTTAACCTTTACAAGCATAATCAAAGCTTATTGGCACAAATCGAGTGCGTTTTGGTTCCTACAATGCCTGTTGACCCTTTTGAGTAACTATTACTAGCTCGTTAAGTACTAAAAAACTATTACTTGCTGGTTAAGTAATAGAGTGAATAAGTAACGTTTGATAAAATCGTGCAAGAAAAGATCATTCTAGATTGTTTAAATCTCCATACTTAGGTTTTTTGGCCATAACCTGTTGTATGGAACTTCGTATTCTTGATCAAAAGTCTTAAGCTTTACAAGCATAATCTAAGCTTATTGGTACAAATCGAGTGCGTTTTGGTTCGTATGATGCCCGTCGACCCATTTGACTAACTATTACTTGCTCATTAATTAACAAATGAAACTATTACTTACTGGTTAAGTAATAGAGTAAACGATGACTTGTTGTATGGAACTTCGTATTCTTGACCAAAAGTCTTAAACTTTACAGACACAATCTAAGCTTATTGGCACAAGTCGAGTGCATTTTGGTTCGTACGATGCCCGTTGACCCATTTGACTAACTATTACTTGCTTATTAAGTACTAAAGTAAACTATTACTTGCTGGTTAAGTAATTGAGTAAACGAGTTACGTTCTATCAAATCGTGAAAGGAAAGATCATTATAGAGTGTTTAAGTCTCTATTCTAAGTTTGTTTTACCATTAGTTTTTGTATGGAACTTCATATTCGTGATCACAACTTTTAACCTTTACAAGCATAATCAAAGCTTATTGGCACAAATCGAGTGCGTTTTGGTTCCTACAATGCCTGTTGACCCTTTTGAGTAACTATTACTAGCTCGTTAAGTACTAAAAAACTATTACTTGCTGGTTAAGTAATAGAATAAATAAGTAACGTTTGATAAAATCGTGAAAGAAAAGATCATTCTAGAGTGTTTAAATCTCCATACTTAGGTTTTTTGGCCATAACCTATTGTATGGAACTTCGTATTCTTGATCAAAAGTCTTAAGCTTTACAAGCATAATCTAAGCTTATTGGTACAAATCGAGTGCGTTTTGGTTCGTATGATGCCCGTCGACCCATTTGACTAACTATTACTTGCTCATTAATTAACAAATAAAACTATTACTTACTGGTTAAGTAATAGAGTAAACGAGTGGCGTTTGATCAAATCGTGAAAGGACAAATCATTTTAGAGTGTTTAAGTCTCTATACTTAGTTTTTTTCTTTGCCATGACCTGTTGTCTGGAACTTCATATATGTGATCACAACTCTTAACCTTTACAAGCATAATCTAATCTTATTAGCACAGATCGAGGTCGTTTTGGTTCGTACAATGCTTGTTGACCCATTTGACTAACTATTACTTGCTCGTTAAGTACTAAAGTAAATTATTACTTGCTGGTTAAGTAATAGAGTAAACGAGTTACGTTCTATCAATTCGTGAAATGAGAGATCATTCTAGAGTGTTTAAGTCTCCATACTTAGTTTCGTCTGCTATGAGTTTTTGTATGAAACTTCATATTAGTGATAACAACTCTACAAGCATAATTTAAGCTTATTGGCACAAATCGAGTGCGTTTTGGTTCCTACAATGCCCGTTGACCCTTTTGAGTAACTATTACTAGCTCGTTAAGTACTAAAAAACTATTACTTGCTAGTTAAGTAATAGAATAAATAAGTAACGTTTGATAAAATCGTGAAAGAAAAGATCATTCTAGAGTGTTTAAATCTCCATACTTAGGTTTTTTGGCCATAACCTGTTGTATGGAACTTCGTATTCTTGATCAAAAGTCTTAAGCTTTACAAACATAATCTAAGCTTATTGGTACAAATCGAGTGCGTTTTGGTTCGTATGATGCCCGTCGACCCATTTGACAAACTATTACTTGCTCATTAATTAAAAAATGAAACTATTACTTACTGGTTAAGTAATAGAGTAAACGAGTGGCGTTTGATCAAATCGTGAAATGACAGATCATTTTAGAGTGTTTAAGTCTCTATACTTAGTTTTTTTTTTTGCCATGACCTGTTGTCTGGAACTTCATATATGTGATCACAACTCTTAACCTTTACAAGCATAATCTAGTCTTATTAGCACAAATCGAGGTCGTTTTGGTTCGTACAATGCTTGTTGACCCATTTGACTAACTATTACTTGCTCGTTAAGTACTAAAGTAAATTATTACTGGCTGGTTAAGTAATAGAGTAAACGAGTTACGTTCTATCAATTCGTGAAATGAGAGATCATTCTAGAGTGTTTAAGTCTCCATACTTAGTTTTGTTTGCCATGAGTTTTTGTATGAAACTTCATATTAGTGATAACAATTCTACAAGCATAATTTAAGCTTATTGGCACAAATCGAGTGCGTTTTGGTTCCTACAATGCCCGTTGACCCTTTTGAGTAATTATTACTGGCTTGTTAAGTACTAAAGTAAATTATTACTTGCTTGTTAAGTAATAGAGTAAACAAGTATTGTTTGATAAAATCGTGAATGGAAAGAATATTCTAGAGTTTTTAAATCTGTATACTTAGGTTTTTTGGCCATAACTTATTGTATGGAACTTCATATTCTTGATCACAACTCTTAACCTTTACAAGCATAATCTAAGTTTATTGACACAAATCGAGTGCGTTTTGGTTCGTAAGATGCCTGTTGACTTTTTTGAGTAACTATTACTCGCTTGTAAAGTTCTAAAGTATATTATTACTTGTTGGTTAACTAATAGAGTAAACAACTAACGTTTAATCAAATAGTGAAATGAAAGATCATTCTAGAGTGTTTAAACCTCCATACTTAGTTTTTTTGGCCATGACTTGTTGTATGGAACTTCGTATTCTTGACCAAAAGTCTTAAACTTTACAAGCATAATCTAAGCTTATTGGCACAAGTCGAGTGCATTTTGGTTCGTACGATGCCCGTTGACCCATTTGACTAACTATTACTTGCTCATTAAGTACTAAAGTAAACTATTACTTGCTGGTTAAGTAATTGAGTAAACGAGTTACGTTCTATCAAATCGTGAAAGGAAAGATCATTATAGAGTGTTTAAGTCTCTATTCTAAGTTTGTTTTACCATTAGTTTTTGTATGGAACTTCATATTCGTGATCACAACTTTTAACCTTTACAAGCATAATCAAAGCTTATTGGCACAAATCGAGTGCGTTTTGGTTCCTACAATGCCTGTTGACCCTTTTGAGTAACTATTACTAGCTCGTTAAGTACTAAAAAACTATTACTTGCTGGTTAAGTAATAGAGTGAATAAGTAACGTTTGATAAAATCGTGCAAGAAAAGATCATTCTAGATTGTTTAAATCTCCATACTTAGGTTTTTTGGCCATAACCTGTTGTATGGAACTTCGTATTCTTGATCAAAAGTCTTAAGCTTTACAAGCATAATCTAAGCTTATTGGTACAAATCGAGTGCGTTTTGGTTCGTATGATGCCCGTCGACCCATTTGACTAACTATTACTTGCTCATTAATTAACAAATGAAACTATTACTTAATGGTTAAGTAATAGAGTAAACGATGACTTGTTGTATGGAACTTCGTATTCTTGACCAAAAGTCTTAAACTTTACAGACACAATCTAAGCTTATTGGCACAAGTCGAGTGCATTTTGGTTCGTACGATGCCCGTTGACCCATTTGACTAACTATTACTTGCTCATTAAGTACTAAAGTAAACTATTACTTGCTGGTTAAGTAATTGAGTAAACGAGTTACGTTCTATCAAATCGTGAAAGGAAAGATCATTATAGAGTGTTTAAGTCTCTATTCTAAGTTTGTTTTACCATTAGTTTTTGTATGGAACTTCATATTCGTGATCACAACTTTTAACCTTTACAAGCATAATCAAAGCTTATTGGCACAAATCGAGTGCGTTTTGGTTCCTACAATGCCTGTTGACCCTTTTGAGTAACTATTACTAGCTCGTTAAGTACTAAAAAACTATTACTTGCTGGTTAAGTAATAGAATAAATAAGTAACGTTTGATAAAATCGTGAAAGAAAAGATCATTCTAGAGTGTTTAAATCTCCATACTTAGGTTTTTTGGCCATAACCTATTGTATGGAACTTCGTATTCTTGATCAAAAGTCTTAAGCTTTACAAGCATAATCTAAGCTTATTGGTACAAATCGAGTGCGTTTTGGTTCGTATGATGCCCGTCGACCCATTTGACTAACTATTACTTGCTCATTAATTAACAAATAAAACTATTACTTACTGGTTAAGTAATAGAGTAAACGAGTGGCGTTTGATCAAATCGTGAAAGGACAAATCATTTTAGAGTGTTTAAGTCTCTATACTTAGTTTTTTTCTTTGCCATGACCTGTTGTCTGGAACTTCATATATGTGATCACAACTCTTAACCTTTACAAGCATAATCTAATCTTATTAGCACAGATCGAGGTCGTTTTGGTTCGTACAATGCTTGTTGACCCATTTGACTAACTATTACTTGCTCGTTAAGTACTAAAGTAAATTATTACTTGCTGGTTAAGTAATAGAGTAAACGAGTTACGTTCTATCAATTCGTGAAATGAGAGATCATTCTAGAGTGTTTAAGTCTCCATACTTAGTTTCGTCTGCTATGAGTTTTTGTATGAAACTTCATATTAGTGATAACAACTCTACAAGCATAATTTAAGCTTATTGGCACAAATCGAGTGCGTTTTGGTTCCTACAATGCCCGTTGACCCTTTTGAGTAACTATTACTAGCTCGTTAAGTACTAAAAAACTATTACTTGCTAGTTAAGTAATAGAATAAATAAGTAACGTTTGATAAAATCGTGAAAGAAAAGATCATTCTAGAGTGTTTAAATCTCCATACTTAGGTTTTTTGGCCATAACCTGTTGTATGGAACTTCGTATTCTTGATCAAAAGTCTTAAGCTTTACAAACATAATCTAAGCTTATTGGTACAAATCGAGTGCGTTTTGGTTCGTATGATGCCCGTCGACCCATTTGACAAACTATTACTTGCTCATTAATTAAAAAATGAAACTATTACTTACTGGTTAAGTAATAGAGTAAACGAGTGGCGTTTGATCAAATCGTGAAATGACAGATCATTTTAGAGTGTTTAAGTCTCTATACTTAGTTTTTTTTTTTGCCATGACCTGTTGTCTGGAACTTCATATATGTGATCACAACTCTTAACCTTTACAAGCATAATCTAGTCTTATTAGCACAAATCGAGGGCGTTTTGGTTCGTACAATGCTTGTTGACCCATTTGACTAACTATTACTTGCTCGTTAAGTACTAAAGTAAATTATTACTGGCTGGTTAAGTAATAGAGTAAACGAGTTACGTTCTATCAATTCGTGAAATGAGAGATCATTCTAGAGTGTTTAAGTCTCCATACTTAGTTTTGTTTGCCATGAGTTTTTGT
Organism: Linaria vulgaris; assembly: GCA_948329865.1. Classification (NCBI taxonomy): domain Eukaryota; kingdom Viridiplantae; phylum Streptophyta; class Magnoliopsida; order Lamiales; family Plantaginaceae; genus Linaria; species Linaria vulgaris. Next base: position 66,854,933 of record OX415250.1, read on the forward strand.
ATGAAACTTCATATTAGTGATAACAATTCTACAAGCATAATTTAAGCTTATTGGCACAAATCGAGTGCGTTTTGGTTCCTACAATGCCCGTTGACCCTTTTGAGTAATTATTACTGGCTTGTTAAGTACTAAAGTAAATTATTACTTGCTTGTTAAGTAATAGAGTAAACAAGTATTGTTTGATAAAATCGTGAATGGAAAGAATATTCTAGAGTTTTTAAATCTGTATACTTAGGTTTTTTGGCCATAACTTATTGTATGGAACTTCATATTCTTGATCACAACTCTTAACCTTTACAAGCATAATCTAAGTTTATTGACACAAATCGAGTGCGTTTTGGTTCGTAAGATGCCTGTTGACTTTTTTGAGTAACTATTACTCGCTTGTAAAGTTCTAAAGTATATTATTACTTGTTGGTTAACTAATAGAGTAAACAACTAACGTTTAATCAAATAGTGAAATGAAAGATCATTCTAGAGTGTTTAAACCTCCATACTTAGTTTTTTTGGCCATGACTTGTTGTATGGAACTTCGTATTCTTGACCAAAAGTCTTAAACTTTACAAGCATAATCTAAGCTTATTGGCACAAGTCGAGTGCATTTTGGTTCGTACGATGCCCGTTGACCCATTTGACTAACTATTACTTGCTCATTAAGTACTAAAGTAAACTATTACTTGCTGGTTAAGTAATTGAGTAAACGAGTTACGTTCTATCAAATCGTGAAAGGAAAGATCATTATAGAGTGTTTAAGTCTCTATTCTAAGTTTGTTTTACCATTAGTTTTTGTATGGAACTTCATATTCGTGATCACAACTTTTAACCTTTACAAGCATAATCAAAGCTTATTGGCACAAATCGAGTGCGTTTTGGTTCCTACAATGCCTGTTGACCCTTTTGAGTAACTATTACTAGCTCGTTAAGTACTAAAAAACTATTACTTGCTGGTTAAGTAATAGAGTGAATAAGTAACGTTTGATAAAATCGTGCAAGAAAAGATCATTCTAGATTGTTTAAATCTCCATACTTAGGTTTTTTGGCCATAACCTGTTGTATGGAACTTCGTATTCTTGATCAAAAGTCTTAAGCTTTACAAGCATAATCTAAGCTTATTGGTACAAATCGAGTGCGTTTTGGTTCGTATGATGCCCGTCGACCCATTTGACTAACTATTACTTGCTCATTAATTAACAAATGAAACTATTACTTACTGGTTAAGTAATAGAGTAAACGATGACTTGTTGTATGGAACTTCGTATTCTTGACCAAAAGTCTTAAACTTTACAGACACAATCTAAGCTTATTGGCACAAGTCGAGTGCATTTTGGTTCGTACGATGCCCGTTGACCCATTTGACTAACTATTACTTGCTCATTAAGTACTAAAGTAAACTATTACTTGCTGGTTAAGTAATTGAGTAAACGAGTTACGTTCTATCAAATCGTGAAAGGAAAGATCATTATAGAGTGTTTAAGTCTCTATTCTAAGTTTGTTTTACCATTAGTTTTTGTATGGAACTTCATATTCGTGATCACAACTTTTAACCTTTACAAGCATAATCAAAGCTTATTGGCACAAATCGAGTGCGTTTTGGTTCCTACAATGCCTGTTGACCCTTTTGAGTAACTATTACTAGCTCGTTAAGTACTAAAAAACTATTACTTGCTGGTTAAGTAATAGAATAAATAAGTAACGTTTGATAAAATCGTGAAAGAAAAGATCATTCTAGAGTGTTTAAATCTCCATACTTAGGTTTTTTGGCCATAACCTATTGTATGGAACTTCGTATTCTTGATCAAAAGTCTTAAGCTTTACAAGCATAATCTAAGCTTATTGGTACAAATCGAGTGCGTTTTGGTTCGTATGATGCCCGTCGACCCATTTGACTAACTATTACTTGCTCATTAATTAACAAATAAAACTATTACTTACTGGTTAAGTAATAGAGTAAACGAGTGGCGTTTGATCAAATCGTGAAAGGACAAATCATTTTAGAGTGTTTAAGTCTCTATACTTAGTTTTTTTCTTTGCCATGACCTGTTGTCTGGAACTTCATATATGTGATCACAACTCTTAACCTTTACAAGCATAATCTAATCTTATTAGCACAGATCGAGGGCGTTTTGGTTCGTACAATGCTTGTTGACCCATTTGACTAACTATTACTTGCTCGTTAAGTACTAAAGTAAATTATTACTTGCTGGTTAAGTAATAGAGTAAACGAGTTACGTTCTATCAATTCGTGAAATGAGAGATCATTCTAGAGTGTTTAAGTCTCCATACTTAGTTTCGTCTGCTATGAGTTTTTGTATGAAACTTCATATTAGTGATAACAACTCTACAAGCATAATTTAAGCTTATTGGCACAAATCGAGTGCGTTTTGGTTCCTACAATGCCCGTTGACCCTTTTGAGTAACTATTACTAGCTCGTTAAGTACTAAAAAACTATTACTTGCGAGTTAAGTAATAGAATAAATAAGTAACGTTTGATAAAATCGTGAAAGAAAAGATCATTCTAGAGTGTTTAAATCTCCATACTTAGGTTTTTTGGCCATAACCTGTTGTATGGAACTTCGTATTCTTGATCAAAAGTCTTAAGCTTTACAAACATAATCTAAGCTTATTGGTACAAATCGAGTGCGTTTTGGTTCGTATGATGCCCGTCGACCCATTTGACAAACTATTACTTGCTCATTAATTAAAAAATGAAACTATTACTTACTGGTTAAGTAATAGAGTAAACGAGTGGCGTTTGATCAAATCGTGAAATGACAGATCATTTTAGAGTGTTTAAGTCTCTATACTTAGTTTTTTTTTTTGCCATGACCTGTTGTCTGGAACTTCATATATGTGATCACAACTCTTAACCTTTACAAGCATAATCTAGTCTTATTAGCACAAATCGAGGGCGTTTTGGTTCGTACAATGCTTGTTGACCCATTTGACTAACTATTACTTGCTCGTTAAGTACTAAAGTAAATTATTACTGGCTGGTTAAGTAATAGAGTAAACGAGTTACGTTCTATCAATTCGTGAAATGAGAGATCATTCTAGAGTGTTTAAGTCTCCATACTTAGTTTTGTTTGCCATGAGTTTTTGTATGAAACTTCATATTAGTGATAACAATTCTACAAGCATAATTTAAGCTTATTGGCACAAATCGAGTGCGTTTTGGTTCCTACAATGCCCGTTGACCCTTTTGAGTAATTATTACTGGCTTGTTAAGTACTAAAGTAAATTATTACTTGCTTGTTAAGTAATAGAGTAAACAAGTATTGTTTGATAAAATCGTGAATGGAAAGAATATTCTAGAGTTTTTAAATCTGTATACTTAGGTTTTTTGGCCATAACTTATGGTATGGAACTTCATATTATTGATCACAACTCTTAACCTTTACAAGCATAATCTAAGTTTATTGACACAAATCGAGTGCGTTTTGGTTCGTAAGATGCCTGTTGACTTTTTTGAGTAACTATTACTCGCTTGTAAAGTTCTAAAGTATATTATTACTTGTTGGTTAACTAATAGAGTAAACAACTAACGTTTAATCAAATAGTGAAATGAAAGATCATTCTAGAGTGTTTAAACCTCCATACTTAGTTTTTTTGGCCATGACTTGTTGTATGGAACTTCGTATTCTTGACCAAAAGTCTTAAACTTTACAAGCATAATCTAAGCTTATTGGCACAAGTCGAGTGCATTTTGGTTCGTACGATGCCCGTTGACCCATTTGACTAACTATTACTTGCTCATTAAGTACTAAAGTAAACTATTACTTGCTGGTTAAGTAATTGAGTAAACGAGTTACGTTCTATCAAATCGTGAAAGGAAAGATCATTATAGAGTGTTTAAGTCTCTATTCTAAGTTTGTTTTACCATTAGTTTTTGTATGGAACTTCATATTCGTGATCACAACTTTTAACCTTTACAAGCATAATCAAAGCTTATTGGCACAAATCGAGTGCGTTTTGGTTCCTACAATGCCTGTTGACCCTTTTGAGTAACTATTACTAGCTCGTTAAGTACTAAAAAACTATTACTTGCTGGTTAAGTAATAGAGTGAATAAGTAACGTTTGATAAAATCGTGCAAGAAAAGATCATTCTAGATTGTTTAAATCTCCATACTTAGGTTTTTTGGCCATAACCTGTTGTATGGAACTTCGTATTCTTGATCAAAAGTCTTAAGCTTTACAAGCATAATCTAAGCTTATTGGTACAAATCGAGTGCGTTTTGGTTCGTATGATGCCCGTCGACCCATTTGACTAACTATTACTTGCTCATTAATTAACAAATGAAACTATTACTTACTGGTTAAGTAATAGAGTAAACGATGACTTGTTGTATGGAACTTCGTATTCTTGACCAAAAGTCTTAAACTTTACAGACACAATCTAAGCTTATTGGCACAAGTCGAGTGCATTTTGGTTCGTACGATGCCCGTTGACCCATTTGACTAACTATTACTTGCTCATTAAGTACTAAAGTAAACTATTACTTGCTGGTTAAGTAATTGAGTAAACGAGTTACGTTCTATCAAATCGTGAAAGGAAAGATCATTATAGAGTGTTTAAGTCTCTATTCTAAGTTTGTTTTACCATTAGTTTTTGTATGGAACTTCATATTCGTGATCACAACTTTTAACCTTTACAAGCATAATCAATGCTTATTGGCACAAATCGAGTGCGTTTTGGTTCCTACAATGCCTGTTGACCCTTTTGAGTAACTATTACTAGCTCGTTAAGTACTAAAAAACTATTACTTGCTGGTTAAGTAATAGAATAAATAAGTAACGTTTGATAAAATCGTGAAAGAAAAGATCATTCTAGAGTGTTTAAATCTCCATACTTAGGATTTTTGGCCATAACCTATTGTATGGAACTTCGTATTCTTGATCAAAAGTCTTAAGCTTTACAAGCATAATCTAAGCTTATTGGTACAAATCGAGTGCGTTTTGGTTCGTATGATGCCCGTCGACCCATTTGACTAACTATTACTTGCTCATTAATTAACAAATAAAACTATTACTTACTGGTTAAGTAATAGAGTAAACGAGTGGCGTTTGATCAAATCGTGAAAGGACAAATCATTTTAGAGTGTTTAAGTCTCTATACTTAGTTTTTTTCTTTGCCATGACCTGTTGTCTGGAACTTCATATATGTGATCACAACTCTTAACCTTTACAAGCATAATCTAATCTTATTAGCACAGATCGAGGTCGTTTTGGTTCGTACAATGCTTGTTGACCCATTTGACTAACTATTACTTGCTCGTTAAGTACTAAAGTAAATTATTACTTGCTGGTTAAGTAATAGAGTAAACGAGTTACGTTCTATCAATTCGTGAAATGAGAGATCATTCTAGAGTGTTTAAGTCTCCATACTTAGTTTCGTCTGCTATGAGTTTTTGTATGAAACTTCATATTAGTGATAACAACTCTACAAGCATAATTTAAGCTTATTGGCACAAATCGAGTGCGTTTTGGTTCCTACAATGCCCGTTGACCCTTTTGAGTAACTATTACTAGCTCGTTAAGTACTAAAAAACTATTACTTGCTAGTTAAGTAATAGAATAAATAAGTAACGTTTGATAAAATCGTGAAAGAAAAGATCATTCTAGAGTGTTTAAATCTCCATACTTAGGTTTTTTGGCCATAACATGTTGTATGGAACTTCGTATTCTTGATCAAAAGTCTTAAGCTTTACAAACATAATCTAAGCTTATTGGTACAAATCGAGTGCGTTTTGGTTCGTATGATGCCCGTCGACCCATTTGACAAACTATTACTTGCTCATTAATTAAAAAATGAAACTATTACTTACTGGTTAAGTAATAGAGTAAACGAGTGGCGTTTGATCAAATCGTGAAATGACAGATCATTTTAGAGTGTTTAAGTCTCTATACTTAGTTTTTTTTTTTGCCATGACCTGTTGTCTGGAACTTCATATATGTGATCACAACTCTTAACCTTTACAAGCATAATCTAGTCTTATTAGCACAAATCGAGGGCGTTTTGGTTCGTACAATGCTTGTTGACCCATTTGACTAACTATTACTTGCTCGTTAAGTACTAAAGTAAATTATTACTGGCTGGTTAAGTAATAGAGTAAACGAGTTACGTTCTATCAATTCGTGAAATGAGAGATCATTCTAGAGTGTTTAAGTCTCCATACTTAGTTTTGTTTGCCATGAGTTTTTGTATGAAACTTCATATTAGTGATAACAATTCTACAAGCATAATTTAAGCTTATTGGCACAAATCGAGTGCGTTTTGGTTCCTACAATGCCCGTTGACCCTTTTGAGTAATTATTACTGGCTTGTTAAGTACTAAAGTAAATTATTACTTGCTTGTTAAGTAATAGAGTAAACAAGTATTGTTTGATAAAATCGTGAATGGAAAGAATATTCTAGAGTTTTTAAATCTGTATACTTAGGTTTTTTGGCCATAACTTATTGTATGGAACTTCATATTATTGATCACAACTCTGAACCTTTACAAGCATAATCTAAGTTTATTGACACAAATCGAGTGCGTTTTGGTTCGTAAGATGCCTGTTGACTTTTTTGAGTAACTATTACTCGCTTGTAAAGTTCTAAAGTATATTATTACTTGTTGGTTAACTAATAGAGTAAACAACTAACGTTTAATCAAATAGTGAAATGAAAGATCATTCTAGAGTGTTTAAACCTCCATACTTAGTTTTTTTGGCCATGACTTGTTGTATGGAACTTCGTATTCTTGACCAAAAGTCTTAAACTTTACAAGCATAATCTAAGCTTATTGGCACAAGTCGAGTGCATTTTGGTTCGTACGATGCCCGTTGACCCATTTGACTAACTATTACTTGCTCATTAAGTACTAAAGTAAACTATTACTTGCTGGTTAAGTAATTGAGTAAACGAGTTACGTTCTATCAAATCGTGAAAGGAAAGATCATTATAGAGTGTTTAAGTCTCTATTCTAAGTTTGTTTTACCATTAGTTTTTGTATGGAACTTCATATTCGTGATCACAACTTTTAACCTTTACAAGCATAATCAAAGCTTATTGGCACAAATCGAGTGCGTTTTGGTTCCTACAATGCCTGTTGACCCTTTTGAGTAACTATTACTAGCTCGTTAAGTACTAAAAAACTATTACTTGCTGGTTAAGTAATAGAGTGAATAAGTAACGTTTGATAAAATCGTGCAAGAAAAGATCATTCTAGATTGTTTAAATCTCCATACTTAGGTTTTTTGGCCATAACCTGTTGTATGGAACTTCGTATTCTTGATCAAAAGTCTTAAGCTTTACAAGCATAATCTAAGCTTATTGGTACAAATCGAGTGCGTTTTGGTTCGTATGATGCCCGTCGACCCATTTGACTAACTATTACTTGCTCATTAATTAACAAATGAAACTATTACTTACTGGTTAAGTAATAGAGTAAACGATGACTTGTTGTATGGAACTTCGTATTCTTGACCAAAAGTCTTAAACTTTACAGACACAATCTAAGCTTATTGGCACAAGTCGAGTGCATTTTGGTTCGTACGATGCCCGTTGACCCATTTGACTAACTATTACTTGCTCATTAAGTACTAAAGTAAACTATTACTTGCTGGTTAAGTAATTGAGTAAACGAGTTACGTTCTATCAAATCGTGAAAGGAAAGATCATTATAGAGTGTTTAAGTCTCTATTCTAAGTTTGTTTTACCATTAGTTTTTGTATGGAACTTCATATTCGTGATCACAACTTTTAACCTTTACAAGCATAATCAATGCTTATTGGCACAAATCGAGTGCGTTTTGGTTCCTACAATGCCTGTTGACCCTTTTGAGTAACTATTACTAGCTCGTTAAGTACTAAAAAACTATTACTTGCTGGTTAAGTAATAGAATAAATAAGTAACGTTTGATAAAATCGTGAAAGAAAAGATCATTCTAGAGTGTTTAAATCTCCATACTTAGGATTTTTGGCCATAACCTATTGTATGGAACTTCGTATTCTTGATCAAAAGTCTTAAGCTTTACAAGCATAATCTAAGCTTATTGGTACAAATCGAGTGCGTTTTGGTTCGTATGATGCCCGTCGACCCATTTGACAAACTATTACTTGCTCATTAATTAAAAAATGAAACTATTACTTACTGGTTAAGTAATAGAGTAAACGAGTGGCGTTTGATCAAATCGTGAAATGACAGATCATTTTAGAGTGTTTAAGTCTCTATACTTAGTTTTTTTTTTTGCCATGACCTGTTGTCTGGAACTTCATATATGTGATCACAACTCTTAACCTTTACAAGCATAATCTAGTCTTATTAGCACAAATCGAGGGCGTTTTGGTTCGTACAATGCTTGTTGACCCATTTGACTAACTATTACTTGCTCGTTAAGTACTAAAGTAAATTATTACTGGCTGGTTAAGTAATAGAGTAAACGAGTTACGTTCTATCAATTCGTGAAATGAGAGATCATTCTAGAGTGTTTAAGTCTCCATACTTAGTTTTGTTTGCCATGAGTTTTTGTATGAAACTTCATATTAGTGATAACAATTCTACAAGCATAATTTAAGCTTATTGGCACAAATCGAGTGCGTTTTGGTTCCTACAATGCCCGTTGACCCTTTTGAGTAATTATTACTGGCTTGTTAAGTACTAAAGTAAATTATTACTTGCTTGTTAAGTAATAGAGTAAACAAGTATTGTTTGATAAAATCGTGAATGGAAAGAATATTCTAGAGTTTTTAAATCTGTATACTTAGGTTTTTTGGCCATAACTTATTGTATGGAACTTCATATTCTTGATCACAACTCTTAACCTTTACAAGCATAATCTAAGTTTATTGACACAAATCGAGTGCGTTTTGGTTCGTAAGATGCCTGTTGACTTTTTTGAGTAACTATTACTCGCTTGTAAAGTTCTAAAGTATATTATTACTTGTTGGTTAACTAATAGAGTAAACAACTAACGTTTAATCAAATAGTGAAATGAAAGATCATTCTAGAGTGTTTAAACCTCCATACTTAGTTTTTTTGGCCATGACTTGTTGTATGGAACTTCGTATTCTTGACCAAAAGTCTTAAACTTTACAAGCATAATCTAAGCTTATTGGCACAAGTCGAGTGCATTTTGGTTCGTACGATGCCCGTTGACCCATTTGACTAACTATTACTTGCTCATTAAGTACTAAAGTAAACTATTACTTGCTGGTTAAGTAATTGAGTAAACGAGTTACGTTCTATCAAATCGTGAAAGGAAAGATCATTATAGAGTGTTTAAGTCTCTATTCTAAGTTTGTTTTACCATTAGTTTTTGTATGGAACTTCATATTCGTGATCACAACTTTTAACCTTTACAAGCATAATCAAAGCTTATTGGCACAAATCGAGTGCGTTTTGGTTCCTACAATGCCTGTTGACCCTTTTGAGTAACTATTACTAGCTCGTTAAGTACTAAAAAACTATTACTTGCTGGTTAAGTAATAGAGTGAATAAGTAACGTTTGATAAAATCGTGCAAGAAAAGATCATTCTAGATTGTTTAAATCTCCATACTTAGGTTTTTTGGCCATAACCTGTTGTATGGAACTTCGTATTCTTGATCAAAAGTCTTAAGCTTTACAAGCATAATCTAAGCTTATTGGTACAAATCGAGTGCGTTTTGGTTCGTATGATGCCCGTCGACCCATTTGACTAACTATTACTTGCTCATTAATTAACAAATGAAACTATTACTTACTGGTTAAGTAATAGAGTAAACGATGACTTGTTGTATGGAACTTCGTATTCTTGACCAAAAGTCTTAAACTTTACAGACACAATCTAAGCTAATTGGCACAAGTCGAGTGCATTTTGGTTCGTGCGATGCCCGTTGACCCATTTGACTAACTATTACTTGCTCATTAAGTACTAAAGTAAACTATTACTTGCTGGTTAAGTAATTGAGTAAACGAGTTACGTTCTATCAAATCGTGAAAGGAAAGATCATTATAGAGTGTTTAAGTCTCTATTCTAAGTTTGTTTTACCATTAGTTTTTGTATGGAACTTCATATTCGTGATCACAACTTTTAACCTTTACAAGCATAATCAAAGCTTATTGGCACAAATCGAGTGCGTTTTGGTTCCTACAATGCCTGTTGACCCTTTTGAGTAACTATTACTAGCTCGTTAAGTACTAAAAAACTATTACTTGCTGGTTAAGTAATAGAATAAATAAGTAACGTTTGATAAAATCGTGAAAGAAAAGATCATTCTAGAGTGTTTAAATCTCCATACTTAGGTTTTTTGGCCATAACCTATTGTATGGAACTTCGTATTCTTGATCAAAAGTCTTAAGCTTTACAAGCATAATCTAAGCTTATTGGTACAAATCGAGTGCGTTTTGGTTCGTATGATGCCCGTCGACCCATTTGACTAACTATTACTTGCTCATTAATTAACAAATAAAACTATTACTTACTGGTTAAGTAATAGAGTAAACGAGTGGCGTTTGATCAAATCGTGAAAGGACAAATCATTTTAGAGTGTTTAAGTCTCTATACTTAGTTTTTTTCTTTGCCATGACCTGTTGTCTGGAACTTCATATATGTGATCACAACTCTTAACCTTTACAAGCATAATCTAATCTTATTAGCACAGATCGAGGGCGTTTTGGTTCGTACAATGCTTGTTGACCCATTTGACTAACTATTACTTGCTCGTTAAGTACTAAAGTAAATTATTACTTGCTGGTTAAGTAATAGAGTAAACGAGTTACGTTCTATCAATTCGTGAAATGAGAGATCATTCTAGAGTGTTTAAGTCTCCATACTTAGTTTCGTCTGCTATGAGTTTTTGTATGAAACTTCATATTAGTGATAACAACTCTACAAGCATAATTTAAGCTTATTGGCACAAATCGAGTGCGTTTTGGTTCCTACAATGCCCGTTGACCCTTTTGAGTAACTATTACTAGCTCGTTAAGTACTAAAAAACTATTACTTGCTAGTTAAGTAATAGAATAAATAAGTAACGTTTGATAAAATCGTGAAAGAAAAGATCATTCTAGAGTGTTTAAATCTCCATACTTAGGTTTTTTGGCCATAACCTGTTGTATGGAACTTCGTATTCTTGATCAAAAGTCTTAAGCTTTACAAACATAATCTAAGCTTATTGGTACAAATCGAGTGCGTTTTGGTTCGTATGATGCCCGTCGACCCATTTGACAAACTATTACTTGCTCATTAATTAAAAAATGAAACTATTACTTACTGGTTAAGTAATAGAGTAAACGAGTGGCGTTTGATCAAATCGTGAAATGACAGATCATTTTAGAGTGTTTAAGTCTCTATACTTAGTTTTTTTTTTTGCCATGACCTGTTGTCTGGAACTTCATATATGTGATCACAACTCTTAACCTTTACAAGCATAATCTAGTCTTATTAGCACAAATCGAGGGCGTTTTGGTTCGTACAATGCTTGTTGACCCATTTGACTAACTATTACTTGCTCGTTAAGTACTAAAGTAAATTATTACTGGCTGGTTAAGTAATAGAGTAAACGAGTTACGTTCTATCAATTCGTGAAATGAGAGATCATTCTAGAGTGTTTAAGTCTCCATACTTAGTTTTGTTTGCCATGAGTTTTTGTATGAAACTTCATATTAGTGATAACAATTCTACAAGCATAATTTAAGCTTATTGGCACAAATCGAGTGCGTTTTGGTTCCTACAATGCCCGTTGACCCTTTTGAGTAATTATTACTGGCTTGTTAAGTACTAAAGTAAATTATTACTTGCTTGTTTGATAAAATAAGTATTGTTTGATAAAATCGTGAATGGAAAGAATATTCTAGAGTTTTTAAATCTGTATACTTAGGTTTTTTGGCCATAACTTATTGTATGGAACTTCATATTATTGATCACAACTCTTAACCTTTACAAGCATAATCTAAGTTTATTGACACAAATCGAGTGCGTTTTGGTTCGTAAGATGCCTGTTGACTTTTTTGAGTAACTATTACTCGCTTGTAAAGTTCTAAAGTATATTATTACTTGTTGGTTAACTAATAGAGTAAACAACTAACGTTTAATCAAATAGTGAAATGAAAGATCATTCTAGAGTGTTTAAACCTCCATACTTAGTTTTTTTGGCCATGACTTGTTGTATGGAACTTCGTATTCTTGACCAAAAGTCTTAAACTTTACAAGCATAATCTAAGCTTATTGGCACAAGTCGAGTGCATTTTGGTTCGTACGATGCCCGTTGACCCATTTGACTAACTATTACTTGCTCATTAAGTACTAAAGTAAACTATTACTTGCTGGTTAAGTAATTGAGTAAACGAGTTACGTTCTATCAAATCGTGAAAGGAAAGATCATTATAGAGTGTTTAAGTCTCTATTCTAAGTTTGTTTTACCATTAGTTTTTGTATGGAACTTCATATTCGTGATCACAACTTTTAACCTTTACAAGCATAATCAAAGCTTATTGGCACAAATCGAGTGCGTTTTGGTTCCTACAATGCCTGTTGACCCTTTTGAGTAACTATTACTAGCTCGTTAAGTACTAAAAAACTATTACTTGCTGGTTAAGTAATAGAGTGAATAAGTAACGTTTGATAAAATCGTGCAAGAAAAGATCATTCTAGATTGTTTAAATCTCCATACTTAGGTTTTTTGGCCATAACCTGTTGTATGGAACTTCGTATTCTTGATCAAAAGTCTTAAGCTTTACAAGCATAATCTAAGCTTATTGGTACAAATCGAGTGCGTTTTGGTTCGTATGATGCCCGTCGACCCATTTGACTAACTATTACTTGCTCATTAATTAACAAATGAAACTATTACTTACTGGTTAAGTAATAGAGTAAACGATGACTTGTTGTATGGAACTTCGTATTCTTGACCAAAAGTCTTAAACTTTACAGACACAATCTAAGCTAATTGGCACAAGTCGAGTGCATTTTGGTTCGTGCGATGCCCGTTGACCCATTTGACTAACTATTACTTGCTCATTAAGTACTAAAGTAAACTATTACTTGCTGGTTAAGTAATTGAGTAAACGAGTTACGTTCTATCAAATCGTGAAAGGAAAGATCATTATAGAGTGTTTAAGTCTCTATTCTAAGTTTGTTTTACCATTAGTTTTTGTATGGAACTTCATATTCGTGATCACAACTTTTAACCTTTACAAGCATAATCAAAGCTTATTGGCACAAATCGAGTGCGTTTTGGTTCCTACAATGCCTGTTGACCCTTTTGAGTAACTATTACTAGCTCGTTAAGTACTAAAAAACTATTACTTGCTGGTTAAGTAATAGAATAAATAAGTAACGTTTGATAAAATCGTGAAAGAAAAGATCATTCTAGAGTGTTTAAATCTCCATACTTAGGTTTTTTGGCCATAACCTATTGTATGGAACTTCGTATTCTTGATCAAAAGTCTTAAGCTTTACAAGCATAATCTAAGCTTATTGGTACAAATCGAGTGCGTTTTGGTTCGTATGATGCCCGTCGACCCATTTGACTAACTATTACTTGCTCATTAATTAACAAATAAAACTATTACTTACTGGTTAAGTAATAGAGTAAACGAGTGGCGTTTGATCAAATCGTGAAAGGACAAATCATTTTAGAGTGTTTAAGTCTCTATACTTAGTTTTTTTCTTTGCCATGACCTGTTGTCTGGAACTTCATATATGTGATCACAACTCTTAACCTTTACAAGCATAATCTAATCTTATTAGCACAGATCGAGGGCGTTTTGGTTCGTACAATGCTTGTTGACCCATTTGACTAACTATTACTTGCTCGTTAAGTACTAAAGTAAATTATTACTTGCTGGTTAAGTAATAGAGTAAACGAGTTACGTTCTATCAATTCGTGAAATGAGAGATCATTCTAGAGTGTTTAAGTCTCCATACTTAGTTTCGTCTGCTATGAGTTTTTGTATGAAACTTCATATTAGTGATAACAACTCTACAAGCATAATTTAAGCTTATTGGCACAAATCGAGTGCGTTTTGGTTCCTACAATGCCCGTTGACCCTTTTGAGTAACTATTACTAGCTCGTTAAGTACTAAAAAACTATTACTTGCTAGTTAAGTAATAGAATAAATAAGTAACGTTTGATAAAATCGTGAAAGAAAAGATCATTCTAGAGTGTTTAAATCTCCATACTTAGGTTTTTTGGCCATAACCTGTTGTATGGAACTTCGTATTCTTGATCAAAAGTCTTAAGCTTTACAAACATAATCTAAGCTTATTGGTACAAATCGAGTGCGTTTTGGTTCGTATGATGCCCGTCGACCCATTTGACAAACTATTACTTGCTCATTAATTAAAAAATGAAACTATTACTTACTGGTTAAGTAATAGAGTAAACGAGTGGCGTTTGATCAAATCGTGAAATGACAGATCATTTTAGAGTGTTTAAGTCTCTATACTTAGTTTTTTTTTTTGCCATGACCTGTTGTCTGGAACTTCATATATGTGATCACAACTCTTAACCTTTACAAGCATAATCTAGTCTTATTAGCACAAATCGAGGTCGTTTTGGTTCGTACAATGCTTGTTGACCCATTTGACTAACTATTACTTGCTCGTTAAGTACTAAAGTAAATTATTACTGGCTGGTTAAGTAATAGAGTAAACGAGTTACGTTCTATCAATTCGTGAAATGAGAGATCATTCTAGAGTGTTTAAGTCTCCATACTTAGTTTTGTTTGCCATGAGTTTTTGTATGAAACTTCATATTAGTGATAACAATTCTACAAGCATAATTTAAGCTTATTGGCACAAATCGAGTGCGTTTTGGTTCCTACAATGCCCGTTGACCCTTTTGAGTAATTATTACTGGCTTGTTAAGTACTAAAGTAAATTATTACTTGCTTGTTAAGTAATAGAGTAAACAAGTATTGTTTGATAAAATCGTGAATGGAAAGAATATTCTAGAGTTTTTAAATCTGTATACTTAGGTTTTTTGGCCATAACTTATTGTATGGAACTTCATATTCTTGATCACAACTCTTAACCTTTACAAGCATAATCTAAGTTTATTGACACAAATCGAGTGCGTTTTGGTTCGTAAGATGCCTGTTGACTTTTTTGAGTAACTATTACTCGCTTGTAAAGTTCTAAAGTATATTATTACTTGTTGGTTAACTAATAGAGTAAACAACTAACGTTTAATCAAATAGTGAAATGAAAGATCATTCTAGAGTGTTTAAACCTCCATACTTAGTTTTTTTGGCCATGACTTGTTGTATGGAACTTCGTATTCTTGACCAAAAGTCTTAAACTTTACAAGCATAATCTAAGCTTATTGGCACAAGTCGAGTGCATTTTGGTTCGTACGATGCCCGTTGACCCATTTGACTAACTATTACTTGCTCATTAAGTACTAAAGTAAACTATTACTTGCTGGTTAAGTAATTGAGTAAACGAGTTACGTTCTATCAAATCGTGAAAGGAAAGATCATTATAGAGTGTTTAAGTCTCTATTCTAAGTTTGTTTTACCATTAGTTTTTGTATGGAACTTCATATTCGTGATCACAACTTTTAACCTTTACAAGCATAATCAAAGCTTATTGGCACAAATCGAGTGCGTTTTGGTTCCTACAATGCCTGTTGACCCTTTTGAGTAACTATTACTAGCTCGTTAAGTACTAAAAAACTATTACTTGCTGGTTAAGTAATAGAGTGAATAAGTAACGTTTGATAAAATCGTGCAAGAAAAGATCATTCTAGATTGTTTAAATCTCCATACTTAGGTTTTTTGGCCATAACCTGTTGTATGGAACTTCGTATTCTTGATCAAAAGTCTTAAGCTTTACAAGCATAATCTAAGCTTATTGGTACAAATCGAGTGCGTTTTGGTTCGTATGATGCCCGTCGACCCATTTGACTAACTATTACTTGCTCATTAATTAACAAATGAAACTATTACTTAATGGTTAAGTAATAGAGTAAACGATGACTTGTTGTATGGAACTTCGTATTCTTGACCAAAAGTCTTAAACTTTACAGACACAATCTAAGCTTATTGGCACAAGTCGAGTGCATTTTGGTTCGTACGATGCCCGTTGACCCATTTGACTAACTATTACTTGCTCATTAAGTACTAAAGTAAACTATTACTTGCTGGTTAAGTAATTGAGTAAACGAGTTACGTTCTATCAAATCGTGAAAGGAAAGATCATTATAGAGTGTTTAAGTCTCTATTCTAAGTTTGTTTTACCATTAGTTTTTGTATGGAACTTCATATTCGTGATCACAACTTTTAACCTTTACAAGCATAATCAAAGCTTATTGGCACAAATCGAGTGCGTTTTGGTTCCTACAATGCCTGTTGACCCTTTTGAGTAACTATTACTAGCTCGTTAAGTACTAAAAAACTATTACTTGCTGGTTAAGTAATAGAATAAATAAGTAACGTTTGATAAAATCGTGAAAGAAAAGATCATTCTAGAGTGTTTAAATCTCCATACTTAGGTTTTTTGGCCATAACCTATTGTATGGAACTTCGTATTCTTGATCAAAAGTCTTAAGCTTTACAAGCATAATCTAAGCTTATTGGTACAAATCGAGTGCGTTTTGGTTCGTATGATGCCCGTCGACCCATTTGACTAACTATTACTTGCTCATTAATTAACAAATAAAACTATTACTTACTGGTTAAGTAATAGAGTAAACGAGTGGCGTTTGATCAAATCGTGAAAGGACAAATCATTTTAGAGTGTTTAAGTCTCTATACTTAGTTTTTTTCTTTGCCATGACCTGTTGTCTGGAACTTCATATATGTGATCACAACTCTTAACCTTTACAAGCATAATCTAATCTTATTAGCACAGATCGAGGTCGTTTTGGTTCGTACAATGCTTGTTGACCCATTTGACTAACTATTACTTGCTCGTTAAGTACTAAAGTAAATTATTACTTGCTGGTTAAGTAATAGAGTAAACGAGTTACGTTCTATCAATTCGTGAAATGAGAGATCATTCTAGAGTGTTTAAGTCTCCATACTTAGTTTCGTCTGCTATGAGTTTTTGTATGAAACTTCATATTAGTGATAACAACTCTACAAGCATAATTTAAGCTTATTGGCACAAATCGAGTGCGTTTTGGTTCCTACAATGCCCGTTGACCCTTTTGAGTAACTATTACTAGCTCGTTAAGTACTAAAAAACTATTACTTGCTAGTTAAGTAATAGAATAAATAAGTAACGTTTGATAAAATCGTGAAAGAAAAGATCATTCTAGAGTGTTTAAATCTCCATACTTAGGTTTTTTGGCCATAACCTGTTGTATGGAACTTCGTATTCTTGATCAAAAGTCTTAAGCTTTACAAACATAATCTAAGCTTATTGGTACAAATCGAGTGCGTTTTGGTTCGTATGATGCCCGTCGACCCATTTGACAAACTATTACTTGCTCATTAATTAAAAAATGAAACTATTACTTACTGGTTAAGTAATAGAGTAAACGAGTGGCGTTTGATCAAATCGTGAAATGACAGATCATTTTAGAGTGTTTAAGTCTCTATACTTAGTTTTTTTTTTTGCCATGACCTGTTGTCTGGAACTTCATATATGTGATCACAACTCTTAACCTTTACAAGCATAATCTAGTCTTATTAGCACAAATCGAGGGCGTTTTGGTTCGTACAATGCTTGTTGACCCATTTGACTAACTATTACTTGCTCGTTAAGTACTAAAGTAAATTATTACTGGCTGGTTAAGTAATAGAGTAAACGAGTTACGTTCTATCAATTCGTGAAATGAGAGATCATTCTAGAGTGTTTAAGTCTCCATACTTAGTTTTGTTTGCCATGAGTTTTTGTATGAAACTTCATATTAGTGATAACAATTCTACAAGCATAATTTAAGCTTATTGGCACAAATCGAGTGCGTTTTGGTTCCTACAATGCCCGTTGACCCTTTTGAGTAATTATTACTGGCTTGTTAAGTACTAAAGTAAATTATTACTTGCTTGTTAAGTAATAGAGTAAACAAGTATTGTTTGATAAAATCGTGAATGGAAAGAATATTCTAGAGTTTTTAAATCTGTATACTTAGGTTTTTTGGCCATAACTTATTGTATGGAACTTCATATTCTTGATCACAACTCTTAACCTTTACAAGCATAATCTAAGTTTATTGACACAAATCGAGTGCGTTTTGGTTCGTAAGATGCCTGTTGACTTTTTTGAGTAACTATTACTCGCTTGTAAAGTTCTAAAGTATATTATTACTTGTTGGTTAACTAATAGAGTAAACAACTAACGTTTAATCAAATAGTGAAATGAAAGATCATTCTAGAGTGTTTAAACCTCCATACTTAGTTTTTTTGGCCATGACTTGTTGTATGGAACTTCGTATTCTTGACCAAAAGTCTTAAACTTTACAAGCATAATCTAAGCTTATTGGCACAAGTCGAGTGCATTTTGGTTCGTACGATGCCCGTTGACCCATTTGACTAACTATTACTTGCTCATTAAGTACTAAAGTAAACTATTACTTGCTGGTTAAGTAATTGAGTAAACGAGTTACGTTCTATCAAATCGTGAAAGGAAAGATCATTATAGAGTGTTTAAGTCTCTATTCTAAGTTTGTTTTACCATTAGTTTTTGTATGGAACTTCATATTCGTGATCACAACTTTTAACCTTTACAAGCATAATCAAAGCTTATTGGCACAAATCGAGTGCGTTTTGGTTCCTACAATGCCTGTTGACCCTTTTGAGTAACTATTACTAGCTCGTTAAGTACTAAAAAACTATTACTTGCTGGTTAAGTAATAGAGTGAATAAGTAACGTTTGATAAAATCGTGCAAGAAAAGATCATTCTAGATTGTTTAAATCTCCATACTTAGGTTTTTTGGCCATAACCTGTTGTATGGAACTTCGTATTCTTGATCAAAAGTCTTAAGCTTTACAAGCATAATCTAAGCTTATTGGTACAAATCGAGTGCGTTTTGGTTCGTATGATGCCCGTCGACCCATTTGACTAACTATTACTTGCTCATTAATTAACAAATGAAACTATTACTTACTGGTTAAGTAATAGAGTAAACGATGACTTGTTGTATGGAACTTCGTATTCTTGACCAAAAGTCTTAAACTTTACAGACACAATCTAAGCTTATTGGCACAAGTCGAGTGCATTTTGGTTCGTACGATGCCCGTTGACCCATTTGACTAACTATTACTTGCTCATTAAGTACTAAAGTAAACTATTACTTGCTGGTTAAGTAATTGAGTAAACGAGTTACGTTCTATCAAATCGTGAAAGGAAAGATCATTATAGAGTGTTTAAGTCTCTATTCTAAGTTTGTTTTACCATTAGTTTTTGTATGGAACTTCATATTCGTGATCACAACTTTTAACCTTTACAAGCATAATCAAAGCTTATTGGCACAAATCGAGTGCGTTTTGGTTCCTACAATGCCTGTTGACCCTTTTGAGTAACTATTACTAGCTCGTTAAGTACTAAAAAACTATTACTTGCTGGTTAAGTAATAGAATAAATAAGTAACGTTTGATAAAATCGTGAAAGAAAAGATCATTCTAGAGTGTTTAAATCTCCATACTTAGGTTTTTTGGCCATAACCTATTGTATGGAACTTCGTATTCTTGATCAAAAGTCTTAAGCTTTACAAGCATAATCTAAGCTTATTGGTACAAATCGAGTGCGTTTTGGTTCGTATGATGCCCGTCGACCCATTTGACTAACTATTACTTGCTCATTAATTAACAAATAAAACTATTACTTACTGGTTAAGTAATAGAGTAAACGAGTGGCGTTTGATCAAATCGTGAAAGGACAAATCATTTTAGAGTGTTTAAGTCTCTATACTTAGTTTTTTTCTTTGCCATGACCTGTTGTCTGGAACTTCATATATGTGATCACAACTCTTAACCTTTACAAGCATAATCTAATCTTATTAGCACAGATCGAGGGCGTTTTGGTTCGTACAATGCTTGTTGACCCATTTGACTAACTATTACTTGCTCGTTAAGTACTAAAGTAAATTATTACTTGCTGGTTAAGTAATAGAGTAAACGAGTTACGTTCTATCAATTCGTGAAATGAGAGATCATTCTAGAGTGTTTAAGTCTCCATACTTAGTTTCGTCTGCTATGAGTTTTTGTATGAAACTTCATATTAGTGATAACAACTCTACAAGCATAATTTAAGCTTATTGGCACAAATCGAGTGCGTTTTGGTTCCTACAATGCCCGTTGACCCTTTTGAGTAACTATTACTAGCTCGGTAAGTACTAAAAAACTATTACTTGCGAGTTAAGTAATAGAATAAATAAGTAACGTTTGATAAAATCGTGAAAGAAAAGATCATTCTAGAGTGTTTAAATCTCCATACTTAGGTTTTTTGGCCATAACCTGTTGTATGGAACTTCGTATTCTTGATCAAAAGTCTTAAGCTTTACAAACATAATCTAAGCTTATTGGTACAAATCGAGTGCGTTTTGGTTCGTATGATGCCCGTCGACCCATTTGACAAACTATTACTTGCTCATTAATTAAAAAATGAAACTATTACTTACTGGTTAAGTAATAGAGTAAACGAGTGGCGTTTGATCAAATCGTGAAATGACAGATCATTTTAGAGTGTTTAAGTCTCTATACTTAGTTTTTTTTTTTGCCATGACCTGTTGTCTGGAACTTCATATATGTGATCACAACTCTTAACCTTTACAAGCATAATCTAGTCTTATTAGCACAAATCGAGGGCGTTTTGGTTCGTACAATGCTTGTTGACCCATTTGACTAACTATTACTTGCTCGTTAAGTACTAAAGTAAATTATTACTGGCTGGTTAAGTAATAGAGTAAACGAGTTACGTTCTATCAATTCGTGAAATGAGAGATCATTCTAGAGTGTTTAAGTCTCCATACTTAGTTTTGTTTGCCATGAGTTTTTGTATGAAACTTCATATTAGTGATAACAATTCTACAAGCATAATTTAAGCTTATTGGCACAAATCGAGTGCGTTTTGGTTCCTACAATGCCCGTTGACCCTTTTGAGTAATTATTACTGGCTTGTTAAGTACTAAAGTAAATTATTACTTGCTTGTTAAGTAATAGAGTAAACAAGTATTGTTTGATAAAATCGTGAATGGAAAGAATATTCTAGAGTTTTTAAATCTGTATACTTAGGTTTTTTGGCCATAACTTATGGTATGGAACTTCATATTATTGATCACAACTCTTAACCTTTACAAGCATAATCTAAGTTTATTGACACAAATCGAGTGCGTTTTGGTTCGTAAGATGCCTGTTGACTTTTTTGAGTAACTATTACTCGCTTGTAAAGTTCTAAAGTATATTATTACTTGTTGGTTAACTAATAGAGTAAACAACTAACGTTTAATCAAATAGTGAAATGAAAGATCATTCTAGAGTGTTTAAACCTCCATACTTAGTTTTTTTGGCCATGACTTGTTGTATGGAACTTCGTATTCTTGACCAAAAGTCTTAAACTTTACAAGCATAATCTAAGCTTATTGGCACAAGTCGAGTGCATTTTGGTTCGTACGATGCCCGTTGACCCATTTGACTAACTATTACTTGCTCATTAAGTACTAAAGTAAACTATTACTTGTTGGTTAAGTAATTGAGTAAACGAGTTACGTTCTATCAAATCGTGAAAGGAAAGATCATTATAGAGTGTTTAAGTCTCTATTCTAAGTTTGTTTTACCATTAGTTTTTGTATGGAACTTCATATTCGTGATCACAACTTTTAACCTTTACAAGCATAATCAAAGCTTATTGGCACAAATCGAGTGCGTTTTGGTTCCTACAATGCCTGTTGACCCTTTTGAGTAACTATTACTAGCTCGTTAAGTACTAAAAAACTATTACTTGCTGGTTAAGTAATAGAGTGAATAAGTAACGTTTGATAAAATCGTGCAAGAAAAGATCATTCTAGATTGTTTAAATCTCCATACTTAGGTTTTTTGGCCATAACCTGTTGTATGGAACTTCGTATTCTTGATCAAAAGTCTTAAGCTTTACAAACATAATCTAAGCTTATTGGTACAAATCGAGTGCGTTTTGGTTCGTATGATGCCCGTCGACCCATTTGACAAACTATTACTTGCTCATTAATTAAAAAATGAAACTATTACTTACTGGTTAAGTAATAGAGTAAACGAGTGGCGTTTGATCAAATCGTGAAATGACAGATCATTTTAGAGTGTTTAAGTCTCTATACTTAGTTTTTTTTTTTGCCATGACCTGTTGTCTGGAACTTCATATATGTGATCACAACTCTTAACCTTTACAAGCATAATCTAGTCTTATTAGCACAAATCGAGGGCGTTTTGGTTCGTACAATGCTTGTTGACCCATTTGACTAACTATTACTTGCTCGTTAAGTACTAAAGTAAATTATTACTGGCTGGTTAAGTAATAGAGTAAACGAGTTACGTTCTATCAATTCGTGAAATGAGAGATCATTCTAGAGTGTTTAAGTCTCCATACTTAGTTTTGTTTGCCATGAGTTTTTGTATGAAACTTCATATTAGTGATAACAATTCTACAAGCATAATTTAAGCTTATTGGCACAAATCGAGTGCGTTTTGGTTCCTACAATGCCCGTTGACCCTTTTGAGTAATTATTACTGGCTTGTTAAGTACTAAAGTAAATTATTACTTGCTTGTTAAGTAATAGAGTAAACAAGTATTGTTTGATAAAATCGTGAATGGAAAGAATATTCTAGAGTTTTTAAATCTGTATACTTAGGTTTTTTGGCCATAACTTATGGTATGGAACTTCATATTATTGATCACAACTCTTAACCTTTACAAGCATAATCTAAGTTTATTGACACAAATCGAGTGCGTTTTGGTTCGTAAGATGCCTGTTGACTTTTTTGAGTAACTATTACTCGCTTGTAAAGTTCTAAAGTATATTATTACTTGTTGGTTAACTAATAGAGTAAACAACTAACGTTTAATCAAATAGTGAAATGAAAGATCATTCTAGAGTGTTTAAACCTCCATACTTAGTTTTTTTGGCCATGACTTGTTGTATGGAACTTCGTATTCTTGACCAAAAGTCTTAAACTTTACAAGCATAATCTAAGCTTATTGGCACAAGTCGAGTGCATTTTGGTTCGTACGATGCCCGTTGACCCATTTGACTAACTATTACTTGCTCATTAAGTACTAAAGTAAACTATTACTTGCTGGTTAAGTAATTGAGTAAACGAGTTACGTTCTATCAAATCGTGAAAGGAAAGATCATTATAGAGTGTTTAAGTCTCTATTCTAAGTTTGTTTTACCATTAGTTTTTGTATGGAACTTCATATTCGTGATCACAACTTTTAACCTTTACAAGCATAATCAAAGCTTATTGGCACAAATCGAGTGCGTTTTGGTTCCTACAATGCCTGTTGACCCTTTTGAGTAACTATTACTAGCTCGTTAAGTACTAAAAAACTATTACTTGCTGGTTAAGTAATAGAGTGAATAAGTAACGTTTGATAAAATCGTGCAAGAAAAGATCATTCTAGATTGTTTAAATCTCCATACTTAGGTTTTTTGGCCATAACCTGTTGTATGGAACTTCGTATTCTTGATCAAAAGTCTTAAGCTTTACAAGCATAATCTAAGCTTATTGGTACAAATCGAGTGCGTTTTGGTTCGTATGATGCCCGTCGACCCATTTGACTAACTATTACTTGCTCATTAATTAACAAATGAAACTATTACTTACTGGTTAAGTAATAGAGTAAACGATGACTTGTTGTATGGAACTTCGTATTCTTGACCAAAAGTCTTAAACTTTACAGACACAATCTAAGCTTATTGGCACAAGTCGAGTGCATTTTGGTTCGTACGATGCCCGTTGACCCATTTGACTAACTATTACTTGCTCATTAAGTACTAAAGTAAACTATTACTTGCTGGTTAAGTAATTGAGTAAACGAGTTACGTTCTATCAAATCGTGAAAGGAAAGATCATTATAGAGTGTTTAAGTCTCTATTCTAAGTTTGTTTTACCATTAGTTTTTGTATGGAACTTCATATTCGTGATCACAACTTTTAACCTTTACAAGCATAATCAATGCTTATTGGCACAAATCGAGTGCGTTTTGGTTCCTACAATGCCTGTTGACCCTTTTGAGTAACTATTACTAGCTCGTTAAGTACTAAAAAACTATTACTTGCTGGTTAAGTAATAGAATAAATAAGTAACGTTTGATAAAATCGTGAAAGAAAAGATCATTCTAGAGTGTTTAAATCTCCATACTTAGGATTTTTGGCCATAACCTATTGTATGGAACTTCGTATTCTTGATCAAAAGTCTTAAGCTTTACAAGCATAATCTAAGCTTATTGGTACAAATCGAGTGCGTTTTGGTTCGTATGATGCCCGTCGACCCATTTGACTAACTATTACTTGCTCATTAATTAACAAATAAAACTATTACTTACTGGTTAAGTAATAGAGTAAACGAGTGGCGTTTGATCAAATCGTGAAAGGACAAATCATTTTAGAGTGTTTAAGTCTCTATACTTAGTTTTTTTCTTTGCCATGACCTGTTGTCTGGAACTTCATATATGTGATCACAACTCTTAACCTTTACAAGCATAATCTAATCTTATTAGCACAGATCGAGGTCGTTTTGGTTCGTACAATGCTTGTTGACCCATTTGACTAACTATTACTTGCTCGTTAAGTACTAAAGTAAATTATTACTTGCTGGTTAAGTAATAGAGTAAACGAGTTACGTTCTATCAATTCGTGAAATGAGAGATCATTCTAGAGTGTTTAAGTCTCCATACTTAGTTTCGTCTGCTATGAGTTTTTGTATGAAACTTCATATTAGTGATAACAACTCTACAAGCATAATTTAAGCTTATTGGCACAAATCGAGTGCGTTTTGGTTCCTACAATGCCCGTTGACCCTTTTGAGTAACTATTACTAGCTCGTTAAGTACTAAAAAACTATTACTTGCTAGTTAAGTAATAGAATAAATAAGTAACGTTTGATAAAATCGTGAAAGAAAAGATCATTCTAGAGTGTTTAAATCTCCATACTTAGGTTTTTTGGCCATAACCTGTTGTATGGAACTTCGTATTCTTGATCAAAAGTCTTAAGCTTTACAAACATAATCTAAGCTTATTGGTACAAATCGAGTGCGTTTTGGTTCGTATGATGCCCGTCGACCCATTTGACAAACTATTACTTGCTCATTAATTAAAAAATGAAACTATTACTTACTGGTTAAGTAATAGAGTAAACGAGTGGCGTTTGATCAAATCGTGAAATGACAGATCATTTTAGAGTGTTTAAGTCTCTATACTTAGTTTTTTTTTTTGCCATGACCTGTTGTCTGGAACTTCATATATGTGATCACAACTCTTAACCTTTACAAGCATAATCTAGTCTTATTAGCACAAATCGAGGGCGTTTTGGTTCGTACAATGCTTGTTGACCCATTTGACTAACTATTACTTGCTCGTTAAGTACTAAAGTAAATTATTACTGGCTGGTTAAGTAATAGAGTAAACGAGTTACGTTCTATCAATTCGTGAAATGAGAGATCATTCTAGAGTGTTTAAGTCTCCATACTTAGTTTTGTTTGCCATGAGTTTTTGTATGAAACTTCATATTAGTGATAACAATTCTACAAGCATAATTTAAGCTTATTGGCACAAATCGAGTGCGTTTTGGTTCCTACAATGCCCGTTGACCCTTTTGAGTAATTATTACTGGCTTGTTAAGTACTAAAGTAAATTATTACTTGCTTGTTAAGTAATAGAGTAAACAAGTATTGTTTGATAAAATCGTGAATGGAAAGAATATTCTAGAGTTTTTAAATCTGTATACTTAGGTTTTTTGGCCATAACTTATTGTATGGAACTTCATATTATTGATCACAACTCTTAACCTTTACAAGCATAATCTAAGTTTATTGACACAAATCGAGTGCGTTTTGGTTCGTAAGATGCCTGTTGACTTTTTTGAGTAACTATTACTCGCTTGTAAAGTTCTAAAGTATATTATTACTTGTTGGTTAACTAATAGAGTAAACAACTAACGTTTAATCAAATAGTGAAATGAAAGATCATTCTAGAGTGTTTAAACCTCCATACTTAGTTTTTTTGGCCATGACTTGTTGTATGGAACTTCGTATTCTTGACCAAAAGTCTTAAACTTTACAAGCATAATCTAAGCTTATTGGCACAAGTCGAGTGCATTTTGGTTCGTACGATGCCCGTTGACCCATTTGACTAACTATTACTTGCTCATTAAGTACTAAAGTAAACTATTACTTGCTGGTTAAGTAATTGAGTAAACGAGTTACGTTCTATCAAATCGTGAAAGGAAAGATCATTATAGAGTGTTTAAGTCTCTATTCTAAGTTTGTTTTACCATTAGTTTTTGTATGGAACTTCATATTCGTGATCACAACTTTTAACCTTTACAAGCATAATCAAAGCTTATTGGCACAAATCGAGTGCGTTTTGGTTCCTACAATGCCTGTTGACCCTTTTGAGTAACTATTACTAGCTCGTTAAGTACTAAAAAACTATTACTTGCTGGTTAAGTAATAGAGTGAATAAGTAACGTTTGATAAAATCGTGCAAGAAAAGATCATTCTAGATTGTTTAAATCTCCATACTTAGGTTTTTTGGCCATAACCTGTTGTATGGAACTTCGTATTCTTGATCAAAAGTCTTAAGCTTTACAAGCATAATCTAAGCTTATTGGTACAAATCGAGTGCGTTTTGGTTCGTATGATGCCCGTCGACCCATTTGACTAACTATTACTTGCTCATTAATTAACAAATGAAACTATTACTTACTGGTTAAGTAATAGAGTAAACGATGACTTGTTGTATGGAACTTCGTATTCTTGACCAAAAGTCTTAAACTTTACAGACACAATCTAAGCTTATTGGCACAAGTCGAGTGCATTTTGGTTCGTACGATGCCCGTTGACCCATTTGACTAACTATTACTTGCTCATTAAGTACTAAAGTAAACTATTACTTGCTGGTTAAGTAATTGAGTAAACGAGTTACGTTCTATCAAATCGTGAAAGGAAAGATCATTATAGAGTGTTTAAGTCTCTATTCTAAGTTTGTTTTACCATTAGTTTTTGTATGGAACTTCATATTCGTGATCACAACTTTTAACCTTTACAAGCATAATCAATGCTTATTGGCACAAATCGAGTGCGTTTTGGTTCCTACAATGCCTGTTGACCCTTTTGAGTAACTATTACTAGCTCGTTAAGTACTAAAAAACTATTACTTGCTGGTTAAGTAATAGAATAAATAAGTAACGTTTGATAAAATCGTGAAAGAAAAGATCATTCTAGAGTGTTTAAATCTCCATACTTAGGATTTTTGGCCATAACCTATTGTATGGAACTTCGTATTCTTGATCAAAAGTCTTAAGCTTTACAAGCATAATCTAAGCTTATTGGTACAAATCGAGTGCGTTTTGGTTCGTATGATGCCCGTCGACCCATTTGACTAACTATTACTTGCTCATTAATTAACAAATAAAACTATTACTTACTGGTTAAGTAATAGAGTAAACGAGTGGCGTTTGATCAAATCGTGAAAGGACAAATCATTTTAGAGTGTTTAAGTCTCTATACTTAGTTTTTTTCTTTGCCATGACCTGTTGTCTGGAACTTCATATATGTGATCACAACTCTTAACCTTTACAAGCATAATCTAATCTTATTAGCACAGATCGAGGTCGTTTTGGTTCGTACAATGCTTGTTGACCCATTTGACTAACTATTACTTGCTCGTTAAGTACTAAAGTAAATTATTACTTGCTGGTTAAGTAATAGAGTAAACGAGTTACGTTCTATCAATTCGTGAAATGAGAGATCATTCTAGAGTGTTTAAGTCTCCATACTTAGTTTCGTCTGCTATGAGTTTTTGTATGAAACTTCATATTAGTGATAACAACTCTACAAGCATAATTTAAGCTTATTGGCACAAATCGAGTGCGTTTTGGTTCCTACAATGCCCGTTGACCCTTTTGAGTAACTATTACTAGCTCGTTAAGTACTAAAAAACTATTACTTGCTAGTTAAGTAATAGAATAAATAAGTAACGTTTGATAAAATCGTGAAAGAAAAGATCATTCTAGAGTGTTTAAATCTCCATACTTAGGTTTTTTGGCCATAACCTGTTGTATGGAACTTCGTATTCTTGATCAAAAGTCTTAAGCTTTACAAACATAATCTAAGCTTATTGGTACAAATCGAGTGCGTTTTGGTTCGTATGATGCCCGTCGACCCATTTGACAAACTATTACTTGCTCATTAATTAAAAAATGAAACTATTACTTACTGGTTAAGTAATAGAGTAAACGAGTGGCGTTTGATCAAATCGTGAAATGACAGATCATTTTAGAGTGTTTAAGTCTCTATACTTAGTTTTTTTTTTTGCCATGACCTGTTGTCTGGAACTTCATATATGTGATCACAACTCTTAACCTTTACAAGCATAATCTAGTCTTATTAGCACAAATCGAGGGCGTTTTGGTTCGTACAATGCTTGTTGACCCATTTGACTAACTATTACTTGCTCGTTAAGTACTAAAGTAAATTATTACTGGCTGGTTAAGTAATAGAGTAAACGAGTTACGTTCTATCAATTCGTGAAATGAGAGATCATTCTAGAGTGTTTAAGTCTCCATACTTAGTTTTGTTTGCCATGAGTTTTTGTATGAAACTTCATATTAGTGATAACAATTCTACAAGCATAATTTAAGCTTATTGGCACAAATCGAGTGCGTTTTGGTTCCTACAATGCCCGTTGACCCTTTTGAGTAATTATTACTGGCTTGTTAAGTACTAAAGTAAATTATTACTTGCTTGTTAAGTAATAGAGTAAACAAGTATTGTTTGATAAAATCGTGAATGGAAAGAATATTCTAGAGTTTTTAAATCTGTATACTTAGGTTTTTTGGCCATAACTTATTGTATGGAACTTCATATTATTGATCACAACTCTTAACCTTTACAAGCATAATCTAAGTTTATTGACACAAATCGAGTGCGTTTTGGTTCGTAAGATGCCTGTTGACTTTTTTGAGTAACTATTACTCGCTTGTAAAGTTCTAAAGTATATTATTACTTGTTGGTTAACTAATAGAGTAAACAACTAACGTTTAATCAAATAGTGAAATGAAAGATCATTCTAGAGTGTTTAAACCTCCATACTTAGTTTTTTTGGCCATGACTTGTTGTATGGAACTTCGTATTCTTGACCAAAAGTCTTAAACTTTACAAGCATAATCTAAGCTTATTGGCACAAGTCGAGTGCATTTTGGTTCGTACGATGCCCGTTGACCCATTTGACTAACTATTACTTGCTCATTAAGTACTAAAGTAAACTATTACTTGCTGGTTAAGTAATTGAGTAAACGAGTTACGTTCTATCAAATCGTGAAAGGAAAGATCATTATAGAGTGTTTAAGTCTCTATTCTAAGTTTGTTTTACCATTAGTTTTTGTATGGAACTTCATATTCGTGATCACAACTTTTAACCTTTACAAGCATAATCAAAGCTTATTGGCACAAATCGAGTGCGTTTTGGTTCCTACAATGCCTGTTGACCCTTTTGAGTAACTATTACTAGCTCGTTAAGTACTAAAAAACTATTACTTGCTGGTTAAGTAATAGAGTGAATAAGTAACGTTTGATAAAATCGTGCAAGAAAAGATCATTCTAGATTGTTTAAATCTCCATACTTAGGTTTTTTGGCCATAACCTGTTGTATGGAACTTCGTATTCTTGATCAAAAGTCTTAAGCTTTACAAGCATAATCTAAGCTTATTGGTACAAATCGAGTGCGTTTTGGTTCGTATGATGCCCGTCGACCCATTTGACTAACTATTACTTGCTCATTAATTAACAAATGAAACTATTACTTACTGGTTAAGTAATAGAGTAAACGATGACTTGTTGTATGGAACTTCGTATTCTTGACCAAAAGTCTTAAACTTTACAGACACAATCTAAGCTTATTGGCACAAGTCGAGTGCATTTTGGTTCGTACGATGCCCGTTGACCCATTTGACTAACTATTACTTGCTCATTAAGTACTAAAGTAAACTATTACTTGCTGGTTAAGTAATTGAGTAAACGAGTTACGTTCTATCAAATCGTGAAAGGAAAGATCATTATAGAGTGTTTAAGTCTCTATTCTAAGTTTGTTTTACCATTAGTTTTTGTATGGAACTTCATATTCGTGATCACAACTTTTAACCTTTACAAGCATAATCAATGCTTATTGGCACAAATCGAGTGCGTTTTGGTTCCTACAATGCCTGTTGACCCTTTTGAGTAACTATTACTAGCTCGTTAAGTACTAAAAAACTATTACTTGCTGGTTAAGTAATAGAATAAATAAGTAACGTTTGATAAAATCGTGAAAGAAAAGATCATTCTAGAGTGTTTAAATCTCCATACTTAGGATTTTTGGCCATAACCTATTGTATGGAACTTCGTATTCTTGATCAAAAGTCTTAAGCTTTACAAGCATAATCTAAGCTTATTGGTACAAATCGAGTGCGTTTTGGTTCGTATGATGCCCGTCGACCCATTTGACTAACTATTACTTGCTCATTAATTAACAAATAAAACTATTACTTACTGGTTAAGTAATAGAGTAAACGAGTGGCGTTTGATCAAATCGTGAAAGGACAAATCATTTTAGAGTGTTTAAGTCTCTATACTTAGTTTTTTTCTTTGCCATGACCTGTTGTCTGGAACTTCATATATGTGATCACAACTCTTAACCTTTACAAGCATAATCTAATCTTATTAGCACAGATCGAGGTCGTTTTGGTTCGTACAATGCTTGTTGACCCATTTGACTAACTATTACTTGCTCGTTAAGTACTAAAGTAAATTATTACTTGCTGGTTAAGTAATAGAGTAAACGAGTTACGTTCTATCAATTCGTGAAATGAGAGATCATTCTAGAGTGTTTAAGTCTCCATACTTAGTTTCGTCTGCTATGAGTTTTTGTATGAAACTTCATATTAGTGATAACAACTCTACAAGCATAATTTAAGCTTATTGGCACAAATCGAGTGCGTTTTGGTTCCTACAATGCCCGTTGACCCTTTTGAGTAACTATTACTAGCTCGTTAAGTACTAAAAAACTATTACTTGCTAGTTAAGTAATAGAATAAATAAGTAACGTTTGATAAAATCGTGAAAGAAAAGATCATTCTAGAGTGTTTAAATCTCCATACTTAGGTTTTTTGGCCATAACCTGTTGTATGGAACTTCGTATTCTTGATCAAAAGTCTTAAGCTTTACAAACATAATCTAAGCTTATTGGTACAAATCGAGTGCGTTTTGGTTCGTATGATGCCCGTCGACCCATTTGACAAACTATTACTTGCTCATTAATTAAAAAATGAAACTATTACTTACTGGTTAAGTAATAGAGTAAACGAGTGGCGTTTGATCAAATCGTGAAATGACAGATCATTTTAGAGTGTTTAAGTCTCTATACTTAGTTTTTTTTTTGCCATGACCTGTTGTCTGGAACTTCATATATGTGATCACAACTCTTAACCTTTACAAGCATAATCTAGTCTTATTAGCACAAATCGAGGGCGTTTTGGTTCGTACAATGCTTGTTGACCCATTTGACTAACTATTACTTGCTCGTTAAGTACTAAAGTAAATTATTACTGGCTGGTTAAGTAATAGAGTAAACGAGTTACGTTCTATCAATTCGTGAAATGAGAGATCATTCTAGAGTGTTTAAGTCTCCATACTTAGTTTTGTTTGCCATGAGTTTTTGTATGAAACTTCATATTAGTGATAACAATTCTACAAGCATAATTTAAGCTTATTGGCACAAATCGAGTGCGTTTTGGTTCCTACAATGCCCGTTGACCCTTTTGAGTAATTATTACTGGCTTGTTAAGTACTAAAGTAAATTATTACTTGCTTGTTAAGTAATAGAGTAAACAAGTATTGTTTGATAAAATCGTGAATGGAAAGAATATTCTAGAGTTTTTAAATCTGTATACTTAGGTTTTTTGGCCATAACTTATTGTATGGAACTTCATATTCTTGATCACAACTCTTAACCTTTACAAGCATAATCTAAGTTTATTGACACAAATCGAGTGCGTTTTGGTTCGTAAGATGCCTGTTGACTTTTTTGAGTAACTATTACTCGCTTGTAAAGTTCTAAAGTATATTATTACTTGTTGGTTAACTAATAGAGTAAACAACTAACGTTTAATCAAATAGTGAAATGAAAGATCATTCTAGAGTGTTTAAACCTCCATACTTAGTTTTTTTGGCCATGACTTGTTGTATGGAACTTCGTATTCTTGACCAAAAGTCTTAAACTTTACAAGCATAATCTAAGCTTATTGGCACAAGTCGAGTGCATTTTGGTTCGTACGATGCCCGTTGACCCATTTGACTAACTATTACTTGCTCATTAAGTACTAAAGTAAACTATTACTTGCTGGTTAAGTAATTGAGTAAACGAGTTACGTTCTATCAAATCGTGAAAGGAAAGATCATTATAGAGTGTTTAAGTCTCTATTCTAAGTTTGTTTTACCATTAGTTTTTGTATGGAACTTCATATTCGTGATCACAACTTTTAACCTTTACAAGCATAATCAAAGCTTATTGGCACAAATCGAGTGCGTTTTGGTTCCTACAATGCCTGTTGACCCTTTTGAGTAACTATTACTAGCTCGTTAAGTACTAAAAAACTATTACTTGCTGGTTAAGTAATAGAGTGAATAAGTAACGTTTGATAAAATCGTGCAAGAAAAGATCATTCTAGATTGTTTAAATCTCCATACTTAGGTTTTTTGGCCATAACCTGTTGTATGGAACTTCGTATTCTTGATCAAAAGTCTTAAGCTTTACAAGCATAATCTAAGCTTATTGGTACAAATCGAGTGCGTTTTGGTTCGTATGATGCCCGTCGACCCATTTGACTAACTATTACTTGCTCATTAATTAACAAATGAAACTATTACTTACTGGTTAAGTAATAGAGTAAACGATGACTTGTTGTATGGAACTTCGTATTCTTGACCAAAAGTCTTAAACTTTACAGACACAATCTAAGCTAATTGGCACAAGTCGAGTGCATTTTGGTTCGTGCGATGCCCGTTGACCCATTTGACTAACTATTACTTGCTCATTAAGTACTAAAGTAAACTATTACTTGCTGGTTAAGTAATTGAGTAAACGAGTTACGTTCTATCAAATCGTGAAAGGAAAGATCATTATAGAGTGTTTAAGTCTCTATTCTAAGTTTGTTTTACCATTAGTTTTTGTATGGAACTTCATATTCGTGATCACAACTTTTAACCTTTACAAGCATAATCAAAGCTTATTGGCACAAATCGAGTGCGTTTTGGTTCCTACAATGCCTGTTGACCCTTTTGAGTAACTATTACTAGCTCGTTAAGTACTAAAAAACTATTACTTGCTGGTTAAGTAATAGAATAAATAAGTAACGTTTGATAAAATCGTGAAAGAAAAGATCATTCTAGAGTGTTTAAATCTCCATACTTAGGTTTTTTGGCCATAACCTATTGTATGGAACTTCGTATTCTTGATCAAAAGTCTTAAGCTTTACAAGCATAATCTAAGCTTATTGGTACAAATCGAGTGCGTTTTGGTTCGTATGATGCCCGTCGACCCATTTGACTAACTATTACTTGCTCATTAATTAACAAATAAAACTATTACTTACTGGTTAAGTAATAGAGTAAACGAGTGGCGTTTGATCAAATCGTGAAAGGACAAATCATTTTAGAGTGTTTAAGTCTCTATACTTAGTTTTTTTCTTTGCCATGACCTGTTGTCTGGAACTTCATATATGTGATCACAACTCTTAACCTTTACAAGCATAATCTAATCTTATTAGCACAGATCGAGGGCGTTTTGGTTCGTACAATGCTTGTTGACCCATTTGACTAACTATTACTTGCTCGTTAAGTACTAAAGTAAATTATTACTTGCTGGTTAAGTAATAGAGTAAACGAGTTACGTTCTATCAATTCGTGAAATGAGAGATCATTCTAGAGTGTTTAAGTCTCCATACTTAGTTTCGTCTGCTATGAGTTTTTGTATGAAACTTCATATTAGTGATAACAACTCTACAAGCATAATTTAAGCTTATTGGCACAAATCGAGTGCGTTTTGGTTCCTACAATGCCCGTTGACCCTTTTGAGTAACTATTACTAGCTCGTTAAGTACTAAAAAACTATTACTTGCTAGTTAAGTAATAGAATAAATAAGTAACGTTTGATAAAATCGTGAAAGAAAAGATCATTCTAGAGTGTTTAAATCTCCATACTTAGGTTTTTTGGCCATAACCTGTTGTATGGAACTTCGTATTCTTGATCAAAAGTCTTAAGCTTTACAAACATAATCTAAGCTTATTGGTACAAATCGAGTGCGTTTTGGTTCGTATGATGCCCGTCGACCCATTTGACAAACTATTACTTGCTCATTAATTAAAAAATGAAACTATTACTTACTGGTTAAGTAATAGAGTAAACGAGTGGCGTTTGATCAAATCGTGAAATGACAGATCATTTTAGAGTGTTTAAGTCTCTATACTTAGTTTTTTTTTTTGCCATGACCTGTTGTCTGGAACTTCATATATGTGATCACAACTCTTAACCTTTACAAGCATAATCTAGTCTTATTAGCACAAATCGAGGGCGTTTTGGTTCGTACAATGCTTGTTGACCCATTTGACTAACTATTACTTGCTCGTTAAGTACTAAAGTAAATTATTACTGGCTGGTTAAGTAATAGAGTAAACGAGTTACGTTC
This sequence comes from Linaria vulgaris, assembly GCA_948329865.1. Classification (NCBI taxonomy): domain Eukaryota; kingdom Viridiplantae; phylum Streptophyta; class Magnoliopsida; order Lamiales; family Plantaginaceae; genus Linaria; species Linaria vulgaris. Next base: position 66,889,757 of record OX415250.1, read on the forward strand.
TATCAATTCGTGAAATGAGAGATCATTCTAGAGTGTTTAAGTCTCCATACTTAGTTTTGTTTGCCATGAGTTTTTGTATGAAACTTCATATTAGTGATAACAATTCTACAAGCATAATTTAAGCTTATTGGCACAAATCGAGTGCGTTTTGGTTCCTACAATGCCCGTTGACCCTTTTGAGTAATTATTACTGGCTTGTTAAGTACTAAAGTAAATTATTACTTGCTTGTTAAGTAATAGAGTAAACAAGTATTGTTTGATAAAATCGTGAATGGAAAGAATATTCTAGAGTTTTTAAATCTGTATACTTAGGTTTTTTGGCCATAACTTATTGTATGGAACTTCATATTCTTGATCACAACTCTTAACCTTTACAAGCATAATCTAAGTTTATTGACACAAATCGAGTGCGTTTTGGTTCGTAAGATGCCTGTTGACTTTTTTGAGTAACTATTACTCGCTTGTAAAGTTCTAAAGTATATTATTACTTGTTGGTTAACTAATAGAGTAAACAACTAACGTTTAATCAAATAGTGAAATGAAAGATCATTCTAGAGTGTTTAAACCTCCATACTTAGTTTTTTTGGCCATGACTTGTTGTATGGAACTTCGTATTCTTGACCAAAAGTCTTAAACTTTACAAGCATAATCTAAGCTTATTGGCACAAGTCGAGTGCATTTTGGTTCGTACGATGCCCGTTGACCCATTTGACTAACTATTACTTGCTCATTAAGTACTAAAGTAAACTATTACTTGCTGGTTAAGTAATTGAGTAAACGAGTTACGTTCTATCAAATCGTGAAAGGAAAGATCATTATAGAGTGTTTAAGTCTCTATTCTAAGTTTGTTTTACCATTAGTTTTTGTATGGAACTTCATATTCGTGATCACAACTTTTAACCTTTACAAGCATAATCAAAGCTTATTGGCACAAATCGAGTGCGTTTTGGTTCCTACAATGCCTGTTGACCCTTTTGAGTAACTATTACTAGCTCGTTAAGTACTAAAAAACTATTACTTGCTGGTTAAGTAATAGAGTGAATAAGTAACGTTTGATAAAATCGTGCAAGAAAAGATCATTCTAGATTGTTTAAATCTCCATACTTAGGTTTTTTGGCCATAACCTGTTGTATGGAACTTCGTATTCTTGATCAAAAGTCTTAAGCTTTACAAGCATAATCTAAGCTTATTGGTACAAATCGAGTGCGTTTTGGTTCGTATGATGCCCGTCGACCCATTTGACTAACTATTACTTGCTCATTAATTAACAAATGAAACTATTACTTACTGGTTAAGTAATAGAGTAAACGATGACTTGTTGTATGGAACTTCGTATTCTTGACCAAAAGTCTTAAACTTTACAGACACAATCTAAGCTAATTGGCACAAGTCGAGTGCATTTTGGTTCGTGCGATGCCCGTTGACCCATTTGACTAACTATTACTTGCTCATTAAGTACTAAAGTAAACTATTACTTGCTGGTTAAGTAATTGAGTAAACGAGTTACGTTCTATCAAATCGTGAAAGGAAAGATCATTATAGAGTGTTTAAGTCTCTATTCTAAGTTTGTTTTACCATTAGTTTTTGTATGGAACTTCATATTCGTGATCACAACTTTTAACCTTTACAAGCATAATCAAAGCTTATTGGCACAAATCGAGTGCGTTTTGGTTCCTACAATGCCTGTTGACCCTTTTGAGTAACTATTACTAGCTCGTTAAGTACTAAAAAACTATTACTTGCTGGTTAAGTAATAGAATAAATAAGTAACGTTTGATAAAATCGTGAAAGAAAAGATCATTCTAGAGTGTTTAAATCTCCATACTTAGGTTTTTTGGCCATAACCTATTGTATGGAACTTCGTATTCTTGATCAAAAGTCTTAAGCTTTACAAGCATAATCTAAGCTTATTGGTACAAATCGAGTGCGTTTTGGTTCGTATGATGCCCGTCGACCCATTTGACTAACTATTACTTGCTCATTAATTAACAAATAAAACTATTACTTACTGGTTAAGTAATAGAGTAAACGAGTGGCGTTTGATCAAATCGTGAAAGGACAAATCATTTTAGAGTGTTTAAGTCTCTATACTTAGTTTTTTTCTTTGCCATGACCTGTTGTCTGGAACTTCATATATGTGATCACAACTCTTAACCTTTACAAGCATAATCTAATCTTATTAGCACAGATCGAGGGCGTTTTGGTTCGTACAATGCTTGTTGACCCATTTGACTAACTATTACTTGCTCGTTAAGTACTAAAGTAAATTATTACTTGCTGGTTAAGTAATAGAGTAAACGAGTTACGTTCTATCAATTCGTGAAATGAGAGATCATTCTAGAGTGTTTAAGTCTCCATACTTAGTTTCGTCTGCTATGAGTTTTTGTATGAAACTTCATATTAGTGATAACAACTCTACAAGCATAATTTAAGCTTATTGGCACAAATCGAGTGCGTTTTGGTTCCTACAATGCCCGTTGACCCTTTTGAGTAACTATTACTAGCTCGTTAAGTACTAAAAAACTATTACTTGCTAGTTAAGTAATAGAATAAATAAGTAACGTTTGATAAAATCGTGAAAGAAAAGATCATTCTAGAGTGTTTAAATCTCCATACTTAGGTTTTTTGGCCATAACCTGTTGTATGGAACTTCGTATTCTTGATCAAAAGTCTTAAGCTTTACAAACATAATCTAAGCTTATTGGTACAAATCGAGTGCGTTTTGGTTCGTATGATGCCCGTCGACCCATTTGACAAACTATTACTTGCTCATTAATTAAAAAATGAAACTATTACTTACTGGTTAAGTAATAGAGTAAACGAGTGGCGTTTGATCAAATCGTGAAATGACAGATCATTTTAGAGTGTTTAAGTCTCTATACTTAGTTTTTTTTTTTGCCATGACCTGTTGTCTGGAACTTCATATATGTGATCACAACTCTTAACCTTTACAAGCATAATCTAGTCTTATTAGCACAAATCGAGGGCGTTTTGGTTCGTACAATGCTTGTTGACCCATTTGACTAACTATTACTTGCTCGTTAAGTACTAAAGTAAATTATTACTGGCTGGTTAAGTAATAGAGTAAACGAGTTACGTTCTATCAATTCGTGAAATGAGAGATCATTCTAGAGTGTTTAAGTCTCCATACTTAGTTTTGTTTGCCATGAGTTTTTGTATGAAACTTCATATTAGTGATAACAATTCTACAAGCATAATTTAAGCTTATTGGCACAAATCGAGTGCGTTTTGGTTCCTACAATGCCCGTTGACCCTTTTGAGTAATTATTACTGGCTTGTTAAGTACTAAAGTAAATTATTACTTGCTGGTTTGATAAAATAAGTATTGTTTGATAAAATCGTGAATGGAAAGAATATTCTAGAGTTTTTAAATCTGTATACTTAGGTTTTTTGGCCATAACTTATTGTATGGAACTTCATATTATTGATCACAACTCTTAACCTTTACAAGCATAATCTAAGTTTATTGACACAAATCGAGTGCGTTTTGGTTCGTAAGATGCCTGTTGACTTTTTTGAGTAACTATTACTCGCTTGTAAAGTTCTAAAGTATATTATTACTTGTTGGTTAACTAATAGAGTAAACAACTAACGTTTAATCAAATAGTGAAATGAAAGATCATTCTAGAGTGTTTAAACCTCCATACTTAGTTTTTTTGGCCATGACTTGTTGTATGGAACTTCGTATTCTTGACCAAAAGTCTTAAACTTTACAAGCATAATCTAAGCTTATTGGCACAAGTCGAGTGCATTTTGGTTCGTACGATGCCCGTTGACCCATTTGACTAACTATTACTTGCTCATTAAGTACTAAAGTAAACTATTACTTGCTGGTTAAGTAATTGAGTAAACGAGTTACGTTCTATCAAATCGTGAAAGGAAAGATCATTATAGAGTGTTTAAGTCTCTATTCTAAGTTTGTTTTACCATTAGTTTTTGTATGGAACTTCATATTCGTGATCACAACTTTTAACCTTTACAAGCATAATCAAAGCTTATTGGCACAAATCGAGTGCGTTTTGGTTCCTACAATGCCTGTTGACCCTTTTGAGTAACTATTACTAGCTCGTTAAGTACTAAAAAACTATTACTTGCTGGTTAAGTAATAGAGTGAATAAGTAACGTTTGATAAAATCGTGCAAGAAAAGATCATTCTAGATTGTTTAAATCTCCATACTTAGGTTTTTTGGCCATAACCTGTTGTATGGAACTTCGTATTCTTGATCAAAAGTCTTAAGCTTTACAAGCATAATCTAAGCTTATTGGTACAAATCGAGTGCGTTTTGGTTCGTATGATGCCCGTCGACCCATTTGACTAACTATTACTTGCTCATTAATTAACAAATGAAACTATTACTTACTGGTTAAGTAATAGAGTAAACGATGACTTGTTGTATGGAACTTCGTATTCTTGACCAAAAGTCTTAAACTTTACAGACACAATCTAAGCTAATTGGCACAAGTCGAGTGCATTTTGGTTCGTGCGATGCCCGTTGACCCATTTGACTAACTATTACTTGCTCATTAAGTACTAAAGTAAACTATTACTTGCTGGTTAAGTAATTGAGTAAACGAGTTACGTTCTATCAAATCGTGAAAGGAAAGATCATTATAGAGTGTTTAAGTCTCTATTCTAAGTTTGTTTTACCATTAGTTTTTGTATGGAACTTCATATTCGTGATCACAACTTTTAACCTTTACAAGCATAATCAAAGCTTATTGGCACAAATCGAGTGCGTTTTGGTTCCTACAATGCCTGTTGACCCTTTTGAGTAACTATTACTAGCTCGTTAAGTACTAAAAAACTATTACTTGCTGGTTAAGTAATAGAATAAATAAGTAACGTTTGATAAAATCGTGAAAGAAAAGATCATTCTAGAGTGTTTAAATCTCCATACTTAGGTTTTTTGGCCATAACCTATTGTATGGAACTTCGTATTCTTGATCAAAAGTCTTAAGCTTTACAAGCATAATCTAAGCTTATTGGTACAAATCGAGTGCGTTTTGGTTCGTATGATGCCCGTCGACCCATTTGACTAACTATTACTTGCTCATTAATTAACAAATAAAACTATTACTTACTGGTTAAGTAATAGAGTAAACGAGTGGCGTTTGATCAAATCGTGAAAGGACAAATCATTTTAGAGTGTTTAAGTCTCTATACTTAGTTTTTTTCTTTGCCATGACCTGTTGTCTGGAACTTCATATATGTGATCACAACTCTTAACCTTTACAAGCATAATCTAATCTTATTAGCACAGATCGAGGGCGTTTTGGTTCGTACAATGCTTGTTGACCCATTTGACTAACTATTACTTGCTCGTTAAGTACTAAAGTAAATTATTACTTGCTGGTTAAGTAATAGAGTAAACGAGTTACGTTCTATCAATTCGTGAAATGAGAGATCATTCTAGAGTGTTTAAGTCTCCATACTTAGTTTCGTCTGCTATGAGTTTTTGTATGAAACTTCATATTAGTGATAACAACTCTACAAGCATAATTTAAGCTTATTGGCACAAATCGAGTGCGTTTTGGTTCCTACAATGCCCGTTGACCCTTTTGAGTAACTATTACTAGCTCGTTAAGTACTAAAAAACTATTACTTGCTAGTTAAGTAATAGAATAAATAAGTAACGTTTGATAAAATCGTGAAAGAAAAGATCATTCTAGAGTGTTTAAATCTCCATACTTAGGTTTTTTGGCCATAACCTGTTGTATGGAACTTCGTATTCTTGATCAAAAGTCTTAAGCTTTACAAGCATAATCTAAGCTTATTGGTACAAATCGAGTGCGTTTTGGTTCGTATGATGCCCGTCGACCCATTTGACAAACTATTACTTGCTCATTAATTAAAAAATGAAACTATTACTTACTGGTTAAGTAATAGAGTAAACGAGTGGCGTTTGATCAAATCGTGAAATGACAGATCATTTTAGAGTGTTTAAGTCTCTATACTTAGTTTTTTTTTTTGCCATGACCTGTTGTCTGGAACTTCATATATGTGATCACAACTCTTAACCTTTACAAGCATAATCTAGTCTTATTAGCACAAATCGAGGGCGTTTTGGTTCGTACAATGCTTGTTTACCCATTTGACTAACTATTACTTGCTCGTTAAGTACTAAAGTAAATTATTACTGGCTGGTTAAGTAATAGAGTAAACGAGTTACGTTCTATCAATTCGTGAAATGAGAGATCATTCTAGAGTGTTTAAGTCTCCATACTTAGTTTTGTTTGCCATGAGTTTTTGTATGAAACTTCATATTAGTGATAACAATTCTACAAGCATAATTTAAGCTTATTGGCACAAATCGAGTGCGTTTTGGTTCCTACAATGCCCGTTGACCCTTTTGAGTAATTATTAATGGCTTGTTAAGTACTAAAGTAAATTATTACTTGCTTGTTAAGTAATAGAGTAAACAAGTATTGTTTGATAAAATCGTGAATGGAAAGAATATTCTAGAGTTTTTAAATCTGTATACTTAGGTTTTTTGGCCATAACTTATTGTATGGAACTTCATATTCTTGATCACAACTCTTAACCTTTACAAGCATAATCTAAGTTTATTGACACAAATCGAGTGCGTTTTGGTTCGTAAGATGCCTGTTGACTTTTTTGAGTAACTATTACTCGCTTGTAAAGTTCTAAAGTATATTATTACTTGTTGGTTAACTAATAGAGTAAACAACTAACGTTTAATCAAATAGTGAAATGAAAGATCATTCTAGAGTGTTTAAACCTCCATACTTAGTTTTTTTGGCCATGACTTGTTGTATGGAACTTTGTATTCCTGACCAAAAGTCTTAAACTTTACAAGCATAATCTAAGCTTATTGGCACAAGTCGAGTGCATTTTGGTTCATACGATGCCCGTTGACCCATTTGACTAACTATTACTTGCTCATTAAGTACTAAAGTAAACTATTACTTGCTGGTTAAGTAATTGAGTAAACGAGTTACGTTCTATCAAATCGTGAAAGTAAAGATCATTATAGAGTGTTTAAGTCTCTATTCTAAAGTTTGTTTTACCATTAGTTTTTGTATGGAACTTCATATTCGTGATCACAACTTTTAACCTTTACAAGCATAATCAAAGCTTATTGGCACAAATCGAGTGCGTTTTGGTTCCTACAATGCCTGTTGACCCTTTTGAGTAACTATTACTAGCTCGTTAAGTACTAAAAAACTATTACTTGCTGGTTAAGTAATAGAATAAATAAGTAACGTTTGATAAAATCGTGAAAGAAAAGATCATTCTAGATTGTTTAAATCTCCATACTTAGGTTTTTTGGCCATAACCTGTTGTATGGAACTTCGTATTCTTGATCAAAAGTCTTAAGCTTTACAAGCATAATCTAAGCTTATTGGTACAAATCGAGTGCGTTGTGGTTCGTATGATGCCCGTCGACCCATTTGACTAACTATTACTTGCTCATTAATTAACAAATGAAACTATTACTTACTGGTTAAGTAATAGAGTAAACGAGTGGCGTTTGATCAAATCGTGAAAGGACAGATCATTTTAGAGTGTTTAAGTCTCTATACTTAGTTTTTTTTTTTTTGCCATGACCTGTTGTCTGGAACTTCATATATGTGATCACAACTCTTAACCTTTACAACCATAATCTAATCTTATTAGCACAGATCGAGGGCGTTTTGGTTCATACAATGCTTGTTGACCCATTTGACTAAATATTACTTGCTCGTTAAGTACTAAGGTAAATTATTACTTGCTGGTTAAGTAATAGAGTAAACGAGTTACGTTCTATCAATTCGTGAAATGATAGATCATTCTAGAGTGTTTAAGTCTCCATACTTAGTTTGGTTTGCTATGAGTTTTTGTATGAAACTTCATATTAGTGATAACAACTCTACAAGCATAATTTAAGCTTATTGGCACAAATCGAGTGTGTTTTGGTTCCTACAATGCCCGTTGACCCTTTTGAGTAACTATTACTAGCTCGTTAAGTACTAAAAAACTATTACTTGCTGGTTAAGTAATAGAATAAATAAGTAACGTTTGATAAAATCGTGAAAGAAAAGATCATTCTAGAGTGTTTAAATCTCCATACTTAGGTTTTTTGGCCATAACCTGTTGTATGGAACTTCGTATTCTTGATCAAAAGTCTTAAGCTTTACAAGCATAATCTAAGCTTATTGGTACAAATCGAGTGCGTTTTGGTTCGTATGATGCCCGTCGACCCATTTGACTAACTATTACTTGCTCATTAATTAACAAATAAAAATATTACTTACTGGTTAAGTAATAGAGTAAACGAGTGGCGTTTGATCAAATCGTGAAAGGACAGATCATTTTAGAGTGTTTAAGTCTCTATACTTAGGTTTTTTTTTTGCCATGACCTGTTGTCTGGAACTTCATATATGTGATCACAACTCTTAACCTTTACAAGCATAATCTAATCTTATTAGCACAAATCGAGGGCGTTTTGGTTCGTACAATGCTTGTTGACCCATTTGACTAACTATTACTTGCTCGTTAAGTACTAAAGTAAATTATTACTGGCTGGTTAAGTAATAGAGTAAACGAGTTACGTTCTATCAATTCGTGAAATGAGAGATCATTCTAGAGTGTTTAAGTCTCCATACTTAGTTTTGTTTGCCATGAGTTTTTGTATGAAACTTTATATTAGTGATAACAATTCTACAAGCATAATTTAAGCTTATTGGCACAAATCGAGTGCGTTTTGGTTCCTACAATGCCCGTTGACCCTTTTGAGTCATTATTACTGGCTTGTTAAGTACTAGAGTAAATTATTACTTGCTGGTTAAGTAATAGAGTAAACAAGTATTGTTTGATAAAATCGTGAATGGAGAGATCATTCTAGAGTTTTTAAATCTGTATACTTAGGTTTTTTGGCCATAACTTATTGTATGGGACTTCATATTCTTGATCACAACTCTTAACCTTTACAAGCATAATCTAAGCTTATTAACACAAATCGAATGCGTTTTGGTTCGTAAGATGCCCGTTGACTTTTTTGAGTAACTATTACTCGCTTGTAAAGTTCTAAAGTAAACTATTACTTGTTGGTTAACTAATAGAGTAAACAAGTAACGTTTGATCAAATAGTGAAAGGAAAGATCATTCTAAAGTGTTTAAACCTCCATACTTAGTTTTTTTGGCCATGACTTGTTGTATGGAACTTCGTATTCTTGACCAAAAGTCTTAAGCTTTACAAGCATAATCTAAGCTTATTGGCACAAGTCGAGTGCATTCTGGTTCGTACGATGCCCGTTGACCCATTTGACTAACTATTACTTGCTCATTAAGTAACAAAGAAAACGATTACTTACTAGTTAAGTAATAGAGTAAACGAGTGATGTTTGATCAAATCGTGAAAAAGAGAGATCATTGTAGATTGTTTAAGTCTCTATACTTAGTTTTTTTTTGCCATGACTTGTGTCTGGACGTATATATATGTGATCACAACTCTTAACCTTTACAAGCATAATTCAAGCTTATTGACACAAATCGAGGGCGTGTTGGTTGGTACGATGTATGTTGACCCATTTGACTAACTATACTTGCTTATTAAGTACTAAAGTAAACTATTACTTGCTGGTTAAGTAATTGAGTAAACGAGTTACGTTCTATCAAATCGTGAAAGGAAAGATCATTATACAGTGTTTAAGTCTCTATTCTTAGTTTGTTTTACCATAACTTTTTGTATGGAACTTCATATTCGTGATCACAACTTTTGACCTTTACAAGCATAATCTAAGCTTATTGGCACAAATCGGGTGCGTTTTGGTTCCTACAATGCCTGTTGACCCTTTTGAGTAACTATTACTAGCTCGTTAAGTACTAAAAAACTATTACTTGCTGGTTAAGTAATAGAGTAAATAAGTAACGTTTGATAAAATCGTGAAAGAAAAGATCATTCTAGAGTGTTTAAATCTCCATACTTAGGTTTTTTGGCCATAATCTGTTGTATGTAACTTCGTATTCTTAATCAAAAGTCTTAAGCTTTACAAGCGTAATCTAAGTTTATTGGTACAAATCGAGTGCGTTTTGGTTCGTACGATGCCCGTCGACCCATTTGACTAACTATTATTTGCTCATTAATTAACAAATGAAACTATTACTTACTAGTTAAGTAATAGAGTAAATGAGTGGCGTTTGATCAAATCGTGAAAGGACAAATCATTTTAGAATGTTTAAGTCTCTATACTTAGTTTTTTATTGCCATGACCTATGGTCTGGAACTTCATATATGCTATCACAACTCTTAACCTTTACAAGCATAATCTAATCTTATTAGCACAAATCGAGGGCGTTTTGGTTCGTACGATGCTTTGTTGACCCATTTGACTAACTATTATTTGCTCGTTAAGTACTAAAGTAAACTATTACTTGCTGGTTAAGTAATAGAGTAAAGGAGTTACGTTCTATCAATTCGTGAAATGAGAGATCATTCTAGAGTGTTTAAGTCTCCAACCTTAGTTTTTTTTTTTGTGATCACAACTCTTAACCTTTACAAGCATAATCTAATCTTATTGGCCAAATTCGAGGGCGTTTTAGTTTGTAAGATGCTCGTTGCCCCATTTGACTTAACTATTACTTGCTCGTTAAATACTAAAGTAAACTATTACTTGCTGATTAAGTAATAGAGTAAACGAGTTACGTTATATCAAATCGTGAAATGAGAGATCATTCTAGAGTGTTTTAAGTCTCCATACTTAGTTTTTTTTGTCATGAGTTTTTGTATGGAACTTCATATTAGTGATAACAACTCTACAAGCATAATTTAAGCTTATTGGCACAAATCGAGTGCGTTTTGGTTCCTACAATGCCCGTTGACCCTTTTGAGTAACTATTACTGGCTTGTTAAGTACTAAAGTAAATTATTACTTGCTTGTTAAGTAATAGAGTAAACAAGTATTGTTTGATAAAATCGTGAATGGAAAGAATATTCTAGAGTTTTTAAATCTGTATACTTAGGTTTTTTGGCCATAACTTATTGTATGGAACTTCATATTCTCGATCACAACTCTTAACCTTTACAAGCATAATCTAAGTTTATTGACACAAATCGAGTGCGTTTTGGTTCGTAAGATGCCTGTTGACTTTTTTGAGTAACTATTACTCGCTTGTAAAGTTCTAAACTATACTATTACTTGTTGGTTAACTAATAGAGTAAACAACTAACGTTTAATCAAATAGTGAAATGAAAGATCATTCTAGAGTGTTTAAACCTCCATACTTAGTTTTTTTGGCCATGACTTGTTGTATGGAACTTCGTATTCTTGACCAAAAGTCTTAAACTTTACAAGCATAATCTAAGCTTATTGGCACAAGTCGAGTGCATTTTGGTTCGTACGATGCCCGTTGACCCATTTGACTAACTATTACTTGCTCATTAAGTACTAAAGTAAACTATTACTTGCTGGTTAAGTAATTGAGTAAACGAGTTACGTTCTATCAAATCGTGAAAGGAAAGATCATTATAGAGTGTTTAAATCTCTATTCTAAGTTTGTTTTACAATTAGTTTTTGTATGGAACTTCATATTCGTGATCGCAACTTTTAACCTTTACAAGCATAATCAAAGCTTATTGGCACAAATCGAGTGCGTTTTGGTTCCTACAATGCCTGTTGACCCTTTTGAGTAACTATTACTAGCTCGTTAAGTACTAAAAAACTATTACTTGCTGGTTACGTAATAGAGTAAATAAGTAACGTTTGATAAAATCGTGAAAGAAAAGATCATTCTAGATTTTTTAAATCTCCATACTTAGGTTTTTTGGCCATAACCTGTTGTATGGAACTTCGTATTCTTGATCAAAAGTCTTAAGCTTTACAAGCATAATCTAAGCTTGTTGGTACAAATCGAGTGGGTTTTGGTTCGTATGATGCCCGTCGACCCATTTGACTAACTATTACTTGCTCATTAATTAACAAATAAAACTATTACTTACTGGTTAAGTAATAGAGTAAACGAGTGGCGTTTGATCAAATCGTGAAAGGACAGATCATTTTAGAGTGTTTAAGTCTCTATACTTAGTTTTTTTTTTTGCCATGACCTGTTGTCTGGAACTTCATATATGTGATCACAACTCTTAACCTTTACAACCATAATCTAATCTTATTAGCACAGATCGAGGGCGTTTTGGTTCATACAATGCTTGTTGACCCATTTGACTAAATATTACTTGCTCGTTAAGTACTAAAGTAAATTATTACTTGCTGGTTAAGTAATAGAGTAAACGAGTTACGTTCTATCAATTTGTGAAATGAGAGATCATTCTAGAGTGTTTAAGTCTCCATACTTAGTTTGGTTTGCTATGAGTTTTTGTATGAAACTTCATATTAGTGATAACAACTCTACAAGAATAATTTAAGCTTATTGGCACAAATCGAGTGCGTTTTGGTTCCTACAATGCCCGTTGACCCTTTTGAGTAACTATTACTAGCTCGTTAAGTACTAAAAAACTATTACTTGCTAGTTAAGTAATAGAATAAATAAGTAACGTTTGATAAAATCGTGAAAGAAAAGATCATTCTAGAGTGTTTAAATCTCCATACTTAGGTTTTTTGGCCATAACCTGTTGTATGGAACTTCGTATTCTTGATCAAAAGTCGTAAGCTTTACAAGCATAATCTAAGCTTATTGGTACAAATCGAGTGCGTTTTGGTTTGTATGATGCCCGTCGACCCATTTGACAAACTATTACTTGCTCATTAATTAAAAAATGAAACTATTACTTACTGGTTAAGTAATAGAGTAAACGAGTGGCGTTTGATCAAATCGTGAAATGACAGATCATTTTAGAGTGTTTAAGTCTCTATACTTAGTTTTTTTTTTGCCATGACCTGTTGTCTGGAACTTCATATATTAGATCACAACTCTTAACCTTTACAAGCATAATCTAGTCTTATTAGCACAAATCGAGGGCGTTTTGGTTCGTACAATGCTTGTTGACCCATTTGACTAACTATTACTTGCTCGTTAAGTACTAAAGTAAATTATTACTGGCTGGTTAAGTAATAGAGTAAACGAGTTACGTTCTATCAATTCGTGAAATGAGAGATCATTCTAGAGTGTTTAAGTCTCCATACTTAGTTTTGTTTGCCATGAGTTTTTGTATGAAACTTCATATTAGTGATAACAATTCTACAAGCATAATTTAAGCTTATTGGCACAAATCGAGTGCGTTTTGGTTCCTACAATGCCCGTTGACCCTTTTGAGTAATTATTACTGGCTTGTTAAGTACTAAAGTAAATTATTACTTGCTTGTTAAGTAATAGAGTAAACAAGTATTGTTTGATAAAATCGTGAATGGAAAGAATATTCTAGAGTTTTTAAATCTGTATACTTAGGTTTTTTGGCCATAACTTATTGTATGGAACTTCATATTCTTGATCACAACTCTTAACGTTTACAAGCATAATCTGAGTTTATTGACACAAATCGAGTGCGTTTTGGTTCGTAAGATGCCTGTTGACTTTTTTGAGTAACTATTACTCGCTTGTAAAGTTCTAAAGTATATTATTACTTGTTGGTTAACTAATAGAGTAAACAACTAACGTTTAATCAAACAGTGAAATGAAAGATCATTCTAGAGTGTTTAAACCTCCATACTTAGTTTTTTTGGCCATTACTTGTTGTATGGAACTTCGTATTCTTGACCAAAAGTCTTAAACTTTTCAAGCATAATCTAAGCTTATTGGCACAAGTCGAGTGCATTTTGGTTCGTACGATGCCCGTTGACCCATTTGACTAACTATTACTTGCTCATTAAGTACTAAAGTAAACTATTACTTGCTGGTTAAGTAATTGAGTAAACGAGTTACGTTCTATCAAATCGTGAAAGGAAAGATCATTATAGAGTGTTTAAGTCTCTATTCTAAGTTTGTTTTACCATTAGTTTTTGTATGGAACTTCATATTCGTGATCACAACTTTTAACCTTTACAAGCATAATCAAAGCTTATTGGCACAAATCGAGTGCGTTTTGGTTCCTACAATGCCTGTTGACCCTTTTGAGTAACTATTACTAGCTCGTTAAGTACTAAAAAACTATTACTTGCTGGTTAAGTAATAGAGTAAATAAGTAACGTTTGATAAAATCGTGAAAGAAAAGATCATTCTAGATTGTTTAAATCTCCATACTTAGGTTTTTTGGCCATAACCTGTTGTATGGAACTTCGTATTCTTGATCAAAAGTCTTAAGCTTTACAAGCATAATCTAAGCTTATTGGTACAAATCGAGTGCGTTTTGGTTCGTATGATGCCCGTCGACCCATTTGACTAACTATTACTTGCTCATTAATTAAAAAATGAAACTATTACTTACTGGTTAAGTAATAGAGTAAACGAGTGGCGTTTGATCAAATCGTGAAAGGACAGATCATTTTAGAGTGTTTAAGTCTCTATACTTAGTTTTTTTTTTGCCATGACCTGTTGTCTGGAACTTCATATATGTGATCACAACTCTTAACCTTTACAACCATAATCTAATCTTATTAGCACAGATCGAGGGCGTTTTGGTTCATACAATGCTTGTTGACCCATTTGACTAAATATTACTTGCTCGTTAAGTACTAAGGTAAATTATTACTTGCTGGTTAAGTAATAGAGTAAACGAGTTACGTTCTATCAATTCGTGAAATGATAGATCATTCTAGAGTGTTTAAGTCTCCATACTTAGTTTTGTTTGCCATGAGTTTTTGTATGAAACTTCATATTAGTGATAACAATTCTACAAGCATAATTTAAGCTTATTGGCACAAATCGAGTGCGTTTTGGTTCCTACAATGCCCGTTGACCCTTTTGAGTAATTATTACTGGCTTGTTAAGTACTAAAGTAAATTATTACTTGCTTGTTAAGTAATAGAGTAAACAAGTATTGTTTGATAAAATCGTGAATGGAAAGAATATTCTAGAGTTTTTAAATCTGTATACTTAGGTTTTTTGGCCATAACTTATTGTATGGAACTTCATATTCTTGATCACAACTCTTAACCTTTACAAGCATAATCTAAGTTTATTGACACAAATCGAGTGCGTTTTGGTTCGTAAGATGCCTGTTGACTTTTTTGAGTAACTATTACTCGCTTGTAAAGTTCTAAAGTATATTATTACTTGTTGGTTAACTAATAGAGTAAACAACTAACGTTTAATCAAATAGTGAAATGAAAGATCATTCTAGAGTGTTTAAACCTCCATACTTAGTTTTTTTGGCCATGACTTGTTGTATGGAACTTCGTATTCCTGACCAAAAGTCTTAAACTTTACAAGCATAATCTAAGCTTATTGGCACAAGTCGAGTGCATTTTGGTTCGTACGATGCCCGTTGACCCATTTGACTAACTATTACTTGCTCATTAAGTACTAAAGTAAACTATTACTTGCTGGTTAAGTAATTGAGTAAACGAGTTACGTTCTATCAAATCGTGAAAGGAAAGATCATTATAGAGTGTTTAAGTCTCTATTCTAAGTTTGTTTTACCATTAGTTTTTGTATGGAATTTCATATTCGTGATCACAACTTTTAACCTTTACAAGCATAATCAAAGCTTATTGGCACAAATCGAGTGCGTTTTGGTTCCTACAATGCCTGTTGACCCTTTTGAGTAACTATTACTAGCTCGTTAAGTACTAAAAAACTATTACTTGCTGGTTAAGTAATAGAATAAATAAGTAATGTTTGATAAAATCGTGAAAGAAAAGATCATTCTAGGTTGTTTAAATCTCCATACTTAGGTTTTTTGGCCATAACCTGTTGTATGGAACTTCGTATTCTTGATCAAAAGTCTTAAGCTTTACAAGCATAATCTAAGCTTATTGGTACAAATCGAGTGCGTTTTGGTTCGTATGATGCCCGTCGACCCATTTGACTAACTATTACTTGCTCATTAATTAACAAATGAAACTATTACTTACTGGTTAAGTAATAGAGTAAACGAGTGGCGTTTGATCAAATCGTGAAAGGACAGATCATTTTAGAGTGTTTAAGTCTCTATACTTAGTTTTTTTTTTGCCATGACCTGTTGTCTGGAACTTCATATATGTGATCACAACTCTTAACCTTTACAACTATAATCTAATCTTATTAGCACAGATCGAGGGCGTTTTGGTTCATACAATGCTTGTTGACCCATTTGACTAAATATTACTTGCTCGTTAAGTACTAAGGTAAATTATTACTTGCTGGTTAAGTAATAGAGTAAACGAGTTACGTTCTATCAATTCGTGAAATGATAGATCATTCTAGAGTGTTTAAGTCTCCATACTTAGTTTGGTTTGCTATGAGTTTTTGTATGAAACTTCATATTAGTGATAACAACTCTACAAGCATAATTTAAGCTATTTGGCACAAATCGAGTGTGTTTTGGTTCCTACAATGCCCGTTGACCCTTTTGAGTAACTATTACTAGCTCGTTAAGTACTAAAAAACTATTACTTGCTGGTTAAGTAATAGAATAAATAAGTAACGTTTGATAAAATCGTGAAAGAAAAGATCATTCTAGAGTGTTTAAATCTCCATACTTAGGTTTTTTGGCCATAACCTGTTGTATGGAACTTCGTATTCTTGATCAAAAGTCTTAAGTAATAGAGTAAACGAGTGGCGTTTGATCAAATCGTGAAAGGACAGATCATTTTAGAGTGTTTAAGTCTCTATACTTAGTTTTTTTTTTTGCCATGACCTGTTGCCTGGAACTTCATATATTAGATCACAACTCTTAACCTTTACAAGCATAATCTAGTCTTATTAGAACAAATCGATGGCGTTTTGGTTCGTACAATGCTTGTTGACCCATTTGACTAACTATTACTTGCTCGTTAAGTACTAAAGTAAATTATTACTGGCTGGTTAAGTAATAGAGTAAACGAGTTACGTTCTATCAATTCGTGAAATGAGAGATCATTCTAGAGTGTTTAAGTCTCCATACTTAGTTTTGTTTGCCATGAGTTTTTGTATGAAACTTCATATTAGTGATAACAATTCTACAAGCATAATTTAAGCTTATTGGCACAAATCGAGTGCGTTTTGGTTCCTACAATGCCCGTTGACCCTTTTGAGTAATTATTACTGGCTTGTTAAGTACTAAAGTAAATTATTACTTGCTTGTTAAGTAATAGAGTAAACAAGTATTGTTTGATAAAATCGTGAATGGAAAGAATATTCTAGAGTTTTTAAATCTGTATACTTAGGTTTTTTGGCCATAACTTATTGTATGGAACTTCATATTCTTGATCACAACTCTTAACCTTTACAAGCATAATCTGAGTTTATTGACACAAATCGAGTGCGTTTTGGTTCGTAAGATGCCTGTTGACTTTTTTGAGTAACTATTAATCGCTTGTAAAGTTCTAAACTATACTATTACTTGTTGGTTAACTAATAGAGTAAACAACTAACGTTTAATCAAATAGTGAAATGAAAGATCATTCTAGAGTGTTTAAACCTCCATACTTAGTTTTTTTGGCCATGACTTGTTGTATAGAACTTCGTATTCTTGACCAAAAGTCTTAAACTTTACAAGCATAATCTAAGCTTATTGGCACAAGTCGAGTGCATTTTGGTTCGTACGATGCCCGTTGACCCATTTGACTAACTATTACTTGCTCATTAAGTACTAAAGTAAACTATTACTTGCTGGTTAAGTAATTGAGTTAACGAGTTACGTTCTATCAAATCGTGAAAGAAAAGATCATTATAGAGTGTTTAAATCTCTATTCTAAGTTTGTTTTACAATTAGTTTTTGTATGGAACTTCATATTCGTGATCACAACTTTTAACCTTTACAAGCATAATCAAAGCTTATTGGCACAAATCGAGTGCGTTTTGGTTCCTACAATGCCTGTTGACCCTTTTGAGTAACTATTACTAGCTCGTTAAGTACTAAAAAACTATTACTTGCTGGTTACGTAATAGAGTAAATAAGTAACGTTTGATAAAATCGTGAAAGAAAAGATCATTCTAGATTTTTTAAATCTCCATACTTAGGTTTTTTGGCCATAACCTGTTGTATGGAACTTCGTATTCTTGATCAAAAGTCTTAAGCTTTACAAGCATAATCTAAGCTTGTTGGTACAAATCGAGTGGGTTTTGGTTCGTATGATGCCCGTCGACCCATTTGACTAACTATTACTTGCTCATTAATTAACAAATAAAACTATTACTTACTGGTTAAGTAATAGAGTAAACGAGTGGCGTTTGATCAAATCGTGAAAGGACAGATCATTTTAGAGTGTTTAAGTCTCTATACTTAGTTTTTTTTTTTTTGCCATGACCTGTTGTCTGGAACTTCATATATGTGATCACAACTCTTAACCTTTACAACCATAATCTAATCTTATTAGCACAGATCGAGGGCGTTTTGGTTCATACAATGCTTGTTGACCCATTTGACTAAATATTACTTGCACGTTAAGTACTAAAGTAAATTATTACTTGCTGGTTAAGTAATAGAGTAAACGAGTTACGTTCTATCAATTTGTGAAATGAGAGATCATTCTAGAGTGTTTAAGTCTCCATACTTAGTTTGGTTTGCTATGAGTTTTTGTATGAAACTTCATATTAGTGATAACAACTCTACAAGAATAATTTAAGCTTATTGGCACAAATCGAGTGCGTTTTGGTTCCTACAATGCCCGTTGACCCTTTTGAGTAACTATTACTAGCTCGTTAAGTACTAAAAAACTATTACTTGCTAGTTAATTAATAGAATAAATAAGTAACGTTTGATAAAATCGTGAAAGAAAAGATCATTCTAGAGTGTTTAAATCTCCATACTTAGGTTTTTTGGCCATAACCTATTGTATGGAACTTCGTATTCTTGATCAAAAGTCTTAAGCTTTACAAGCATAATCTAAGCTTATTGGTACAAATCGAGTGCGTTTTGGTTCGTATGATGCCCGTCGACCCATTTGACTAACTATTACTTGCTCATTAATTAACAAATAAAACTATTACTTACTAGTTAAGTAATAGAGTAAACGAGTGGCGTTTGATCAAATCGTGAAAGGACAGATCATTTTAGAGTGTTTAAGTCTCTATACTTAGTTTTTTTTTTTGCCATGACCTGTTGCCTGGAACTTCATATATTAGATCACAACTCTTAACCTTTACAAGCATAATCTAGTCTTATTAGCACAAATCGATGGCGTTTTGGTTCGTACAATGCTTGTTGACCCATTTGACTAACTATTACTTGCTCGTTAAGTACTAAAGTAAATTATTACTGGCTGGTTAAGTAATAGAGTAAACGAGTTACGTTCTATCAATTCGTGAAATGAGAGATCATTCTAGAGTGTTTAAGTCTCCATACTTAGTTTTGTTTGCCATGAGTTTTTGTATGAAACTTCATATTAGTGATAACAATTCTACAAGCATAATTTAAGCTTATTGGCACAAATCGAGTGCGTTTTGGTTCCTACAATGCCCGTTGACCCTTTTGAGTAATTATTACTGGCTTGTTAAGTACTAAAGTAAATTATTACTTGCTTGTTAAGTAATAGAGTAAACAAGTATTGTTTGATAAAATCGTGAATGGAAAGAATATTCTAGAGTTTTTAAATCTGTATACTTAGGTTTTTTGGCCATAACTTATTGTATGGAACTTCATATTCTTGATCACAACTCTTAACCTTTACAAGCATAATCTGAGTTTATTGACACAAATCGAGTGCGTTTTGGTTCGTAAGATGCCTGTTGACTTTTTTGAGTAACTATTACTCGCTTGTAAAGTTCTAAAGTATATTATTACTTGTTGGTTAACTAATAGAGTAAACAACTAACGTTTAATCAAATAGTGAAATGAAAGATCATTCTAGAGTGTTTAAACCTCCATACTTAGTTTTTTTGGCCATGACTTGTTGTATGGAACTTCGTATTCTTGACCAAAAGTCTTAAACTTTACAAGCATAATCTAAGCTTATTGGCACAAGTCGAGTGCATTTTGGTTCGTACGATGCCCGTTGACCCATTTGACTAACTATTACTTGCTCATTAAGTACTAAAGTAAACTATTACTTGCTGGTTAAGTAATTGAGTAAACGAGTTACGTTCTATCAAATCGTGAAAGGAAAGATCATTATAGAGTGTTTAAGTCTCTATTCTAAGTTTGTTTTACCATTAGTTTTTGTATGGAACTTCATATTCGTGATCACAACTTTTAACCTTTACAAGCATAATCAAAGCTTATTGGCACAAATCGAGTGCGTTTTGGTTCCTACAATGCCTGTTGACCCTTTTGAGTAACTATTACTAGCTCGTTAAGTACTAAAAAACTATTACTTGTTGGTTAAGTAATAGAGTAAATAAGTAACGTTTGATAAAATCGTGAAAGAAAAGATCATTCTAGATTGTTTAAATCTCCATACTTAGGTTTTTTGGCCATAACCTGTTGTATGGAACTTCGTATTCTTGATCAAAAGTCTTAAGCTTTACAAGCATAATCTAAGCTTATTGGTACAAATCGAGTGCGTTTTGGTTCGTATGATGCCCGTCGACCCATTTGACTAACTATTACTTGCTCATTAATTAAAAAATGAAACTATTACTTACTGGTTAAGTAATAGAGTAAACGAGTGGCGTTTGATCAAATCGTGAAAGGACAGATCATTTTAGAGTGTTTAAGTCTCTATACTTAGTTTTTTTTTTGC
The DNA here is from genome assembly GCA_948329865.1 of Linaria vulgaris. Lineage (NCBI taxonomy): Eukaryota > Viridiplantae > Streptophyta > Magnoliopsida > Lamiales > Plantaginaceae > Linaria > Linaria vulgaris. The sequence continues at coordinate 66,910,412 of OX415250.1, forward strand.
CATGACCTGTTGTCTGGAACTTCATATATGTGATCACAACTCTTAACCTTTACAACCATAATCTAATCTTATTAGCACAGATCGAGGGCGTTTTGGTTCATACAATGCTTGTTGACCCATTTGACTAAATATTACTTGCTCGTTAAGTACTAAGGTAAATTATTACTTGCTGGTTAAGTAATAGAGTAAACGAGTTACGTTCTATCAATTCGTGAAATGCTAGATCATTCTAGAGTGTTTAAGTCTCCATACTTAGTTTGGTTTGCTATGAGTTTTTGTATGAAACTTCATATTAGTGATAACAACTCTACAAGCATAATTTAAGCTGTTTGGCACAAATCGAGTGTGTTTTGGTTCCTACAATGCCCGTTGACCCTTTTGAGTAACTATTACTAGCTCGTTAAGTACTAAAAAACTATTACTTGCTGGTTAAGTAATAGAATAAATAAGTAACGTTTGATAAAATCGTGAAAGAAAAGATCATTCTAGAGTGTTTAAATCTCCATACTTAGGTTTTTTGGCCATAACCTGTTGTATGGAACTTCGTATTCTTGATCAAAAGTCTTAAGCTTTACAAGCATAATCTAAGCTTATTGGTACAAATCGAGTGCGTTTTGGTTCGTATGATGCCCGTCGACCCATTTGACTAACTATTACTTGCTCATTAATTAACAAATAAAAATATTACTTACTGGTTAAGTAATAGAGTAAACGAGTGGCGTTTGATCAAATCGTGAAAGGACAGATCATTTTAGAGTGTTTAAGTCTCTATACTTAGTTTTTTTTTTTTTTGCCATGACCTGTTGTCTGGAACTTCATATATGTGATCACAACTCTTAACCTTTACAACCATAATCTAATCTTATTAGCACAGATCGAGGGCGTTTTGGTTCATACAATGCTTGTTGACCCATTTGACTAAATATTACTTGCACGTTAAGTACTAAAGTAAATTATTACTTGCTGGTTAAGTAATAGAGTAAACGAGTTACGTTCTATCAATTTGTGAAATGAGAGATCATTCTAGAGTGTTTAAGTCTCCATACTTAGTTTGGTTTGCTATGAGTTTTTGTATGAAACTTCATATTAGTGATAACAACTCTACAAGAATAATTTAAGCTTATTGGCACAAATCGAGTGCGTTTTGGTTCCTACAATGCCCGTTGACCCTTTTGAGTAACTATTACTAGCTCGTTAAGTACTAAAAAACTATTACTTGCTAGTTAAGTAATAGAATAAATAAGTAACGTTTGATAAAATCGTGAAAGAAAAGATCATTCTAGAGTGTTTAAATCTCCATACTTAGGTTTTTTGGCCATAACCTATTGTATGGAACTTCGTATTCTTGATCAAAAGTCTTAAGCTTTACAAGCATAATCTAAGCTTATTGGTACAAATCGAGTGCGTTTTGGTTCGTATGATGCCCGTCGACCCATTTGACTAACTATTACTTGCTCATTAATTAACAAATAAAACTATTACTTACTAGTTAAGTAATAGAGTAAACGAGTGGCGTTTGATCAAATCGTGAAAGGACAGATCATTTTAGAGTGTTTAAGTCTCTATACTTAGTTTTTTTTTTTGCCATGACCTGTTGCCTGGAACTTCATATATTAGATCACAACTCTTAACCTTTACAAGCATAATCTAGTCTTATTAGCACAAATCGATGGCGTTTTGGTTCGTACAATGCTTGTTGACCCATTTGACTAACTATTACTTGCTCGTTAAGTACTAAAGTAAATTATTACTGGCTGGTTAAGTAATAGAGTAAACGAGTTACGTTCTATCAATTCGTGAAATGAGAGATCATTCTAGAGTGTTTAAGTCTCCATACTTAGTTTTGTTTGCCATGAGTTTTTGTATGAAACTTCATATTAGTGATAACAATTCTACAAGCATAATTTAAGCTTATTGGCACAAATCGAGTGCGTTTTGGTTCCTACAATGCCCGTTGACCCTTTTGAGTAATTATTACTGGCTTGTTAAGTACTAAAGTAAATTATTACTTGCTTGTTAAGTAATAGAGTAAACAAGTATTGTTTGATAAAATCGTGAATGGAAAGAATATTCTAGAGTTTTTAAATCTGTATACTTAGGTTTTTTGGCCATAACTTATTGTATGGAACTTCATATTCTTGATCACAACTCTTAACCTTTACAAGCATAATCTGAGTTTATTGACACAAATCGAGTGCGTTTTGGTTCGTAAGATGCCTGTTGACTTTTTTGAGTAACTATTACTCGCTTGTAAAGTTCTAAAGTATATTATTACTTGTTGGTTAACTAATAGAGTAAACAACTAACGTTTAATCAAATAGTGAAATGAAAGATCATTCTAGAGTGTTTAAACCTCCATACTTAGTTTTTTTGGCCATGACTTGTTGTATGGAACTTCGTATTCTTGACCAAAAGTCTTAAACTTTACAAGCATAATCTAAGCTTATTGGCACAAGTCGAGTGCATTTTGGTTCGTACGATGCCCGTTGACCCATTTGACTAACTATTACTTGCTCATTAAGTACTAAAGTAAACTATTACTTGCTGGTTAAGTAATTGAGTAAACGAGTTACGTTCTATCAAATCGTGAAAGGAAAGATCATTATAGAGTGTTTAAGTCTCTATTCTAAGTTTGTTTTACCATTAGTTTTTGTATGGAACTTCATATTCGTGATCACAACTTTTAACCTTTACAAGCATAATCAAAGCTTATTGGCACAAATCGAGTGCGTTTTGGTTCCTACAATGCCTGTTGACCCTTTTGAGTAACTATTACTAGCTCGTTAAGTACTAAAAAACTATTACTTGTTGGTTAAGTAATAGAGTAAATAAGTAACGTTTGATAAAATCGTGAAAGAAAAGATCATTCTAGATTGTTTAAATCTCCATACTTAGGTTTTTTGGCCATAACCTGTTGTATGGAACTTCGTATTCTTGATCAAAAGTCTTAAGCTTTACAAGCATAATCTAAGCTTATTGGTACAAATCGAGTGCGTTTTGGTTCGTATGATGCCCGTCGACCCATTTGACTAACTATTACTTGCTCATTAATTAAAAAATGAAACTATTACTTACTGGTTAAGTAATAGAGTAAACGAGTGGCGTTTGATCAAATCGTGAAAGGACAGATCATTTTAGAGTGTTTAAGTCTCTATACTTAGTTTTTTTTTTGCCATGACCTGTTGTCTGGAACTTCATATATGTGATCACAACTCTTAACCTTTACAACCATAATCTAATCTTATTAGCACAGATCGAGGGCGTTTTGGTTCATACAATGCTTGTTGACCCATTTGACTAAATATTACTTGCTCGTTAAGTACTAAGGTAAATTATTACTTGCTGGTTAAGTAATAGAGTAAACGAGTTACGTTCTATCAATTCGTGAAATGCTAGATCATTCTAGAGTGTTTAAGTCTCCATACTTAGTTTGGTTTGCTATGAGTTTTTGTATGAAACTTCATATTAGTGATAACAACTCTACAAGCATAATTTAAGCTGTTTGGCACAAATCGAGTGTGTTTTGGTTCCTACAATGCCCGTTGACCCTTTTGAGTAACTATTACTAGCTCGTTAAGTACTAAAAAACTATTACTTGCTGGTTAAGTAATAGAATAAATAAGTAACGTTTGATAAAATCGTGAAAGAAAAGATCATTCTAGAGTGTTTAAATCTCCATACTTAGGTTTTTTGGCCATAACCTGTTGTATGGAACTTCGTATTCTTGATCAAAAGTCTTAAGCTTTACAAGCATAATCTAAGCTTATTGGTACAAATCGAGTGCGTTTTGGTTCGTATGATGCCCGTCGACCCATTTGACTAACTATTACTTGCTCATTAATTAACAAATAAAAATATTACTTACTGGTTAAGTAATAGAGTAAACGAGTGGCGTTTGATCAAATCGTGAAAGGACAGATCATTTTAGAGTGTTTAAGTCTCTATACTTAGTTTTTTTTTTTTTTGCCATGACCTGTTGTCTGGAACTTCATATATGTGATCACAACTCTTAACCTTTACAACCATAATCTAATCTTATTAGCACAGATCGAGGGCGTTTTGGTTCATACAATGCTTGTTGACCCATTTGACTAAATATTACTTGCACGTTAAGTACTAAAGTAAATTATTACTTGCTGGTTAAGTAATAGAGTAAACGAGTTACGTTCTATCAATTTGTGAAATGAGAGATCATTCTAGAGTGTTTAAGTCTCCATACTTAGTTTGGTTTGCTATGAGTTTTTGTATGAAACTTCATATTAGTGATAACAACTCTACAAGAATAATTTAAGCTTATTGGCACAAATCGAGTGCGTTTTGGTTCCTACAATGCCCGTTGACCCTTTTGAGTAACTATTACTAGCTCGTTAAGTACTAAAAAACTATTACTTGCTAGTTAAGTAATAGAATAAATAAGTAACGTTTGATAAAATCGTGAAAGAAAAGATCATTCTAGAGTGTTTAAATCTCCATACTTAGGTTTTTTGGCCATAACCTATTGTATGGAACTTCGTATTCTTGATCAAAAGTCTTAAGCTTTACAAGCATAATCTAAGCTTATTGGTACAAATCGAGTGCGTTTTGGTTCGTATGATGCCCGTCGACCCATTTGACTAACTATTACTTGCTCATTAATTAACAAATAAAACTATTACTTACTAGTTAAGTAATAGAGTAAACGAGTGGCGTTTGATCAAATCGTGAAAGGACAGATCATTTTAGAGTGTTTAAGTCTCTATACTTAGTTTTTTTTTTTGCCATGACCTGTTGCCTGGAACTTCATATATTAGATCACAACTCTTAACCTTTACAAGCATAATCTAGTCTTATTAGCACAAATCGATGGCGTTTTGGTTCGTACAATGCTTGTTGACCCATTTGACTAACTATTACTTGCTCGTTAAGTACTAAAGTAAATTATTACTGGCTGGTTAAGTAATAGAGTAAACGAGTTACGTTCTATCAATTCGTGAAATGAGAGATCATTCTAGAGTGTTTAAGTCTCCATACTTAGTTTTGTTTGCCATGAGTTTTTGTATGAAACTTCATATTAGTGATAACAATTCTACAAGCATAATTTAAGCTTATTGGCACAAATCGAGTGCGTTTTGGTTCCTACAATGCCCGTTGACCCTTTTGAGTAATTATTACTGGCTTGTTAAGTACTAAAGTAAATTATTACTTGCTTGTTAAGTAATAGAGTAAACAAGTATTGTTTGATAAAATCGTGAATGGAAAGAATATTCTAGAGTTTTTAAATCTGTATACTTAGGTTTTTTGGCCATAACTTATTGTATGGAACTTCATATTCTTGATCACAACTCTTAACCTTTACAAGCATAATCTGAGTTTATTGACACAAATCGAGTGCGTTTTGGTTCGTAAGATGCCTGTTGACTTTTTTGAGTAACTATTACTCGCTTGTAAAGTTCTAAAGTATATTATTACTTGTTGGTTAACTAATAGAGTAAACAACTAACGTTTAATCAAATAGTGAAATGAAAGATCATTCTAGAGTGTTTAAACCTCCATACTTAGTTTTTTTGGCCATGACTTGTTGTATGGAACTTCGTATTCTTGACCAAAAGTCTTAAACTTTACAAGCATAATCTAAGCTTATTGGCACAAGTCGAGTGCATTTTGGTTCGTACGATGCCCGTTGACCCATTTGACTAACTATTACTTGCTCATTAAGTACTAAAGTAAACTATTACTTGCTGGTTAAGTAATTGAGTAAACGAGTTACGTTCTATCAAATCGTGAAAGGAAAGATCATTATAGAGTGTTTAAGTCTCTATTCTAAGTTTGTTTTACCATTAGTTTTTGTATGGAACTTCATATTCGTGATCACAACTTTTAACCTTTACAAGCATAATCAAAGCTTATTGGCACAAATCGAGTGCGTTTTGGTTCCTACAATGCCTGTTGACCCTTTTGAGTAACTATTACTAGCTCGTTAAGTACTAAAAAACTATTACTTGTTGGTTAAGTAATAGAGTAAATAAGTAACGTTTGATAAAATCGTGAAAGAAAAGATCATTCTAGATTGTTTAAATCTCCATACTTAGGTTTTTTGGCCATAACCTGTTGTATGGAACTTCGTATTCTTGATCAAAAGTCTTAAGCTTTACAAGCATAATCTAAGCTTATTGGTACAAATCGAGTGCGTTTTGGTTCGTATGATGCCCGTCGACCCATTTCACTAACTATTACTTGCTCATTAATTAAAAAATGAAACTATTACTTACTGGTTAAGTAATAGAGTAAACGAGTGGCGTTTGATCAAATCGTGAAAGGACAGATCATTTTAGAGTGTTTAAGTCTCTATACTTAGTTTTTTTTTTGCCATGACCTGTTGTCTGGAACTTCATATATGTGATCACAACTCTTAACCTTTACAACCATAATCTAATCTTATTAGCACAGATCGAGGGCGTTTTGGTTCATACAATGCTTGTTGACCCATTTGACTAAATATTACTTGCTCGTTAAGTACTAAGGTAAATTATTACTTGCTGGTTAAGTAATAGAGTAAACGAGTTACGTTCTATCAATTCGTGAAATGCTAGATCATTCTAGAGTGTTTAAGTCTCCATACTTAGTTTGGTTTGCTATGAGTTTTTGTATGAAACTTCATATTAGTGATAACAACTCTACAAGCATAATTTAAGCTGTTTGGCACAAATCGAGTGTGTTTTGGTTCCTACAATGCCCGTTGACCCTTTTGAGTAACTATTACTAGCTCGTTAAGTACTAAAAAACTATTACTTGCTGGTTAAGTAATAGAATAAATAAGTAACGTTTGATAAAATCGTGAAAGAAAAGATCATTCTAGAGTGTTTAAATCTCCATACTTAGGTTTTTTGGCCATAACCTGTTGTATGGAACTTCGTATTCTTGATCAAAAGTCTTAAGCTTTACAAGCATAATCTAAGCTTATTGGTACAAATCGAGTGCGTTTTGGTTCGTATGATGCCCGTCGACCCATTTGACTAACTATTACTTGCTCATTAATTAACAAATAAAAATATTACTTACTGGTTAAGTAATAGAGTAAACGAGTGGCGTTTGATCAAATCGTGAAAGGACAGATCATTTTAGAGTGTTTAAGTCTCTATACTTAGGTTTTTTTTTTGCCATGACCTGTTGTCTGGAACTTCATATATGTGATCACAACTCTTAACCTTTACAAGCATAATCTAATCTTATTAGCACAAATCGAGGGCGTTTTGGTTCGTACAATGCTTGTTGACCCATTTGACTAACTATTACTTGCTCGTTAAGTACTAAAGTAAATTATTACTGGCTGGTTAAGTAATAGAGTAAACGAGTTACGTTCTATCAATTCGTGAAATGAGAGATCATTCTAGAGTGTTTAAGTCTCCATACTTAGTTTTGTTTGCCATGAGTTTTTGTATGAAACTTTATATTAGTGATAACAATTCTACAAGCATAATTTAAGCTTATTGGCACAAATCGAGTGCGTTTTGGTTCCTACAATGCCCGTTGACCCTTTTGAGTCATTATTACTGGCTTGTTAAGTACTAGAGTAAATTATTACTTGTTGGTTAAGTAATAGAGTAAACAAGTATTGTTTGATAAAATCGTGAATGGAAAGATCATTCTAGAGTTTTTAAATCTGTATACTTAGGTTTTTTGGCCATAACTTATTGTATGGGACTTCATATTCTTGATCACAACTCTTAACCTTTACAAGCATAATCTAAGCTTATTAACACAAATCGAATGCGTTTTGGTTCGTAAGATGCCCGTTGACTTTTTTGAGTAACTATTACTCGCTTGTAAAGTTCTAAAGTAAACTATTACTTGTTGGTTAACTAATAGAGTAAACAAGAAACGTTTGATCAAATAGTGAAAGGAAAGATCATTCTAGAGTGTTTAAACCTCCATACTTAGTTTTTTTGGCCATGACTTGTTGTATGGAACTTCGTATTCTTGACCAAAAGTCTTAAGCTTTACAAGCATAATCTAAGCTTATTGGCACAAGTCGAGTGCATTCTGGTTCGTACGATGCCCGTTGACCCATTTGACTAACTATTACTTGCTCATTAAGTAACAAAGAAAACGATTACTTACTAGTTAAGTAATAGAGTAAACGAGTGATGTTTGATCAAATCGTGAAAAAGAGAGATCATTGTAGATTGTTTAAGTCTCTATACTTAGTTTTTTTTTGCCATGACTTGTGTCTGGACGTATATATTTGTGATCACAACTCTTAACCTTTACAAGCATAATTCAAGCTTATTGACACAAATCGAGGGCGTGTTGGTTGGTACGATGTATGTTGACCCATTTGACTAACTATACTTGCTTATTAAGTACTAAAGTAAACTATTACTTGCTGGTTAAGTAATTGAGTAAACGAGTTACGTTCTATCAAATCGTGAAAGGAAAGATCATTATACAGTGTTTAAGTCTCTATTCTTAGTTTGTTTTACCATAACTTTTTGTATGGAACTTCATATTCGTGATCACAACTTTTAACCTTTACAAGCATAATCTAAGCTTATTGGCACAAATCGGGTGCGTTTTGATTCCTACAATGCCTGTTGACCCTTTTGAGTAACTATTACTAGCTCGTTAAGTACTAAAAAACTATTACTTGCTGGTTAAGTAATAGAGTAAATAAGTAACGTTTGATAAAATCGTGAAAGAAAAGATCATTCTAGACTGTTTAAATCTCCATACTTAGGTTTTTTGGCCATAATCTGTTGTATGGAACTTCGTATTCTTAATCAAAAGTCTTAAGCTTTACAAGCGTAATCTAAGTTTTTTGGTACAAATCGAGTGCGTTTTGGTTCGTACGATGCCCGTCGACCCATTTGACTAACTATTATTTGCTCATTAATTAACAAATGAAACTATTACTTACTAGTTAAGTAATAGAGTAAATGAGTGGCGTTTGATCAAATCGTGAAAGGACAAATCATTTTAGAATGTTTAAGTCTCTATACTTAGTTTTTTATTGCCATGACCTGTGGTCTAGAACTTCATATATGCTATCACAACTCTTAACCTTTACAAGCATAATCTAATCTTATTAGAACAAATCGAGGGCGTTTTGGTTCGTACGATGCTTGTTGACCCATTTGACTAACTATTATTTGCTCATTAAGTACTAAAGTAAACTATTACTTGCTGGTTAAGTAATAGAGTAAAGGAGTTACGTTCTATCAATTCGTGAAATGAGAGATCATTCTAGAGTGTTTAAGTCTCCAACCTTAGTTTTTTTTTTTTTTTTTGCCATGAGTTTTTGTACGATGCCCGTTGACCCAGTTGACTAACTATTACTTGCTCGTTAAGTAACAAAGGAAACAATTACTTGCTTGTTAAGTAATAGAGTAAACGAGTAATGTTTGATCAAATCGTGAAAGGACAGATCATTTTAGAGTGTTTAAGTCTCCATACTTTGTGTTTGCTTGCCATGACTTGTTGTCTGGAACTTCATATTTGTGATCACAACTCTTAACCTTTACAAGCATAATCTAATCTTATTGGCCAAATTCGAGGGCGTTTTAGTTTGTAAGATGCCCGTTGCCCCATTTGACTTAACTATTACTTGCTCGTTAAGTACTAAAGTAAACTATTACTTGCTGATTAAGTAATAGAGTAAACGAGTTACGTTATATCAAATCGTGAAATGAGAGATCATTCTAGAGTGTTTTAAGTCTCCATACTTAGTTTTTTTTGCCATGAGTTTTTGTATGGAACTTCATATTAGTGATAACAACTCTACAAGCATAATTTAAGCTTATTGGCACAAATCGAGTGCGTTTTGGTTCCTACAATGCCCGTTGACCCTTTTGAGTAACTATTACTGGCTTATTAAGTACTAAAGTAAATTATTACTTGCTTGTTAAGTAGTAGAGTAAACAAGTATTGTTTGATAAAATCGTGAATGGAAAGAATATTCTAGAGTTTTTAAATCTGTATACTTAGGTTTTTTGGCCATAACTTATTGTATGGAACTTCATATTCTCGATCACAACTCTTAACCTTTACAAGCATAATCTAAGTTTATTGACACAAATCGAGTGCGTTTTGGTTCGTAAGATGCCTGTTGACTTTTTTGAGTAACTATTACTCGCTTGTAAAGTTCTAAACTATACTATTACTTGTTGGTTAACTAATAGAGTAAACAACTAACGTTTAATCAAATAGTGAAATGAAAGATCATTCTAGAGTGTTTAAACCTCCATACTTAGTTTTTTTGGCCATGACTTGTTGTATGGAACTTCGTATTCTTGACCAAAAGTCTTAAACTTTACAAGCATAATCTAAGTTTATTGGCACAAGTCGAGTGCATTTTGGTTCGTACGATGCCCGTTGACCCATTTGACTAACTATTACTTGCTCATTAAGTACTAAAGTAAACTATTACTTGCTGGTTAAGTAATTGAGTAAACGAGTTACGTTCTATCAAATCGTGAAAGGAAAGATCATTATAGAATGTTTAAGTCTCTATTCTAAGTTTGTTTTACAATTAGTTTTTGTATGGAACTTCATATTCGTGATCACAACTTTTAACCTTTACAAGCATAATCAAAGCTTATTGGCACAAATCGAGTGCGTTTTGGTTCCTACAATGCCTGTTGACCCTTTTGAGTAACTATTACTAGCTCGTTAAGTACTAAAAAACTATTACTTGCTGGTTACGTAATAGAGTAAATAAGTAACGTTTGATAAAATCGTGAAAGAAAATATCATTCTAGATTTTTTAAATCTCCATACTTAGGTTTTTTGGCCATAATCTGTTGTATGGAACTTCGTATTCTTAATCAAAAGTCTTAAGCTTTACAAGCGTAATCTAAGTTTATTGGTACAAATCGAGTGCGTTTTGGTTCGTACGATGCCCGTCGACCCATTTGACTAACTATTATTTGCTCATTAATTAACAAATGAAACTATTACTTACTAGTTAAGTAATAGAGTAAATGAGTGGCGTTTGATCAAATCGTGAAAGGACAAATCATTTTAGAATGTTTAAGTCTCTATACTTAGTTTTTTATTGCCATGACCTGTGGTCTGGAACTTCATATATGCTATCACAACTCTTAACCTTTACAAGCATAATCTAATCTTATTAGCACAAATCGAGGGCGTTTTGGTTCGTACGATGCTTGTTGATCCATTTGACTAACTATTATTTGCTCGTTAAGTACTAAAGTAAACTATTACTTGCTGGTTAAGTAATAGAGTAAAGGAGTTACGTTCTATCAATTCGTGAAATGAGAGATCATTCTAGAGTGTTTAAGTCTCCATACTTAGTTTTTTTTTTTTTTTTTTGCCATGAGTTTTTGTACGATGCCCGTTGACCCAGTTGACTAACTATTACTTGCTCGTTAAGTAACAAAGGAAACAATTACTTGCTTGTTAAGTAATAGAGTAAACGAGTAATGTTTGATCAAATCGTGAAAGGACAGATCATTTTAGAGTGTTTAAGTCTCCATACTTTGTGTTTGTTTGCCATGACTTGTTGTCTGGAACTTCATATTTGTGATCACAACTCTTAACCTTTACAAGCATAATCTAATCTTATTGGCCAAATTCGAGGGCGTTTTAGTTTGTAAGATGCCCGTTGCCTCATTTGACTTAACTATTACTTGCTCGTTAAGTACTAAAGTAAACTATTACTTGTTGATTAAGTAATAGAGTAAACGAGTTACGTTATATCAAATCGTGAAATGAGAGATCATTCTAGAGTGTTTTAAGTCTCCATACTTAGTTTTTTTTGCCATGAGTTTTTGTATGGAACTTCATATTAGTGATAACAACTCTACAAGCATAATTTAAGCTTATTGGCACAAATCGAGTGCGTTTTGGTTCCTACAATGCCCGTTGACCCTTTTGAGTAACTATTACTGGCTTATTAAGTACTAAAGTAAATTATTACTTGCTTGTTAAGTAGTAGAGTAAACAAGTATTGTTTGATAAAATCGTGAATGGAAAGAATATTCTAGAGTTTTTAAATCTGTATACTTAGGTTTTTTGGCCATAACTTATTGTATGGAACTTCATATTCTCGATCACAACTCTTAACCTTTACAAGCATAATCTAAGTTTATTGACACAAATCGAGTGCGTTTTGGTTCGTAAGATGCCTGTTGACTTTTTTGAGTAACTATTACTCGCTTGTAAAGTTCTAAACTATACTATTACTTGTTGGTTAACTAATAGAGTAAACAACTAACGTTTAATCAAATAGTGAAATGAAAGATCATTCTAGAGTGTTTAAACCTCCATACTTAGTTTTTTTGGCCATGACTTGTTGTATGGAACTTCGTATTCTTGACCAAAAGTCTTAAACTTTACAAGCATAATCTAAGCTTATTGGCACAAGTCGAGTGCATTTTGGTTCGTACGATGCCCGTTGACCCATTTGACTAACTATTACTTGCTCATTAAGTACTAAAGTAAACTATTACTTGCTGGTTAAGTAATTGAGTAAACGAGTTACGTTCTATCAAATCGTGAAAGAAAAGATCATTATAGAGTGTTTAAATCTCTATTCTAAGTTTGTTTTACAATTAGTTTTTGTATGGAACTTCATATTCGTGATCACAACTTTTAACCTTTACAAGCATAATCAAAGCTTATTGGCACAAATCTAGTGCGTTTTGGTTCCTACAATGCCTGTTGACCCTTTTGAGTAACTATTACTAGCTCGTTAAGTACTAAAAAACTATTACTTGCTGGTTACGTAATAGAGTAAATAAGTAACGTTTGATAAAATCGTGAAAGAAAAGATCATTCTAGATTTTTTAAATCTCCATACTTAGGTTTTTTGGCCATAACCTGTTGTATGGAACTTCGTATTCTTGATCAAAAGTCTTAAGCTTTACAAGCATAATCTAAGCTTGTTGGTACAAATCGAGTGGGTTTTGGTTCGTATGATGCCCGTCGACCCATTTGACTAACTATTACTTGCTCATTAATTAACAAATAAAACTATTACTTACTGGTTAAGTAATAGAGTAAACGAGTGGCGTTTGATCAAATCGTGAAAGGACAGATCATTTTAGAGTGTTTAAGTCTCTATACTTAGTTTTTTTTTTTTTTGCCATGACCTGTTGTCTGGAACTTCATATATGTGATCACAACTCTTAACCTTTACAACCATAATCTAATCTTATTAGCACAGATCGAGGGCGTTTTGGTTCATACAATGCTTGTTGACCCATTTGACTAAATATTACTTGCACGTTAAGTACTAAAGTAAATTATTACTTGCTGGTTAAGTAATAGAGTAAACGAGTTACGTTCTATCAATTTGTGAAATGAGAGATCATTCTAGAGTGTTTAAGTCTCCATACTTAGTTTGGTTTGCTATGAGTTTTTGTATGAAACTTCATATTAGTGATAACAACTCTACAAGAATAATTTAAGCTTATTGGCACAAATCGAGTGCGTTTTGGTTCCTACAATGCCCGTTGACCCTTTTGAGTAACTATTACTAGCTCGTTAAGTACTAAAAAACTATTACTTGCTAGTTAAGTAATAGAATAAATAAGTAACGTTTGATAAAATCGTGAAAGAAAAGATCATTCTAGAGTGTTTAAATCTCCATACTTAGGTTTTTTGGCCATAACCTATTGTATGGAACTTCGTATTCTTGATCTAAAGTCTTAAGCTTTACAAGCATAATCTAAGCTTATTGGTACAAATCGAGTGCGTTTTGGTTCGTATGATGCCCGTCGACCCATTTGACTAACTATTACTTGCTCATTAATTAACAAATAAAACTATTACTTACTAGTTAAGTAATAGAGTAAACGAGTGGCGTTTGATCAAATCGTGAAAGGACAGATCATTTTAGAGTGTTTAAGTCTCAATACTTAGTTTTTTTTTTTGCCATGACCTGTTGCCTGGAACTTCATATATTAGATCACAACTCTTAACCTTTACAAGCATAATCTAGTCTTATTAGCACAAATCGATGGCGTTTTGGTTCGTACAATGCTTGTTGACCCATTTGACTAACTATTACTTGCTCGTTAAGTACTAAAGTAAATTATTACTGGCTGGTTAAGTAATAGAGTAAACGAGTTACGTTCTATCAATTCGTGGAATGAGAGATCATTCTAGAGTGTTTAAGTCTCCATACTTAGTTTTGTTTGCCATGAGTTTTTGTATGAAACTTCATATTAGTGATAACAATTCGACAAGCATAATTTAAGCTTATTGGCACAAATCGAGTGCGTTTTGGTTCCTACAATGCCCGTTGACCCTTTTGAGTAATTATTACTGGCTTGTTAAGTACTAAAGTAAATTATTACTTGCTTGTTAAGTAATAGAGTAAACAAGTATTGTTTGATAAAATCGTGAATGGAAAGAATATTCTAGAGTTTTTAAATCTGTATACTTAGGTTTTTTGGCCATAACTTATTGTATGGAACTTCATATTCTTGATCACAACTCTTAACCTTTACAAGCATAATCTGAGTTTATTGACACAAATCGAGTGCGTTTTGGTTCGTAAGATGCCTGTTGACTTTTTTGAGTAACTATTACTCGCTTGTAAAGTTCTAAAGTATATTATTACTTGTTGGTTAACTAATAGAGTAAACAACTAACGTTTAATCAAATAGTGAAATGAAAGATCATTCTAGAGTGTTTAAACCTCCATACTTAGTTTTTTTGGCCATGACTTGTTGTATGGAACTTCGTATTCTTGACCAAAAGTCTTAAACTTTACAAGCATAATCTAAGCTTATTGGCACAAGTCGAGTGCATTTTGGTTCGTACGATGCCCGTTGACCCATTTGACTAACTATTACTTGCTCATTAAGTACTAAAGTAAACTATTACTTGCTGGTTAAGTAATTGAGTAAACGAGTTACGTTCTATCAAATCGTGAAAGGAAAGATCATTATAGAGTGTTTAAGTCTCTATTCTAAGTTTGTTTTACCATTAGTTTTTGTATGGAACTTCATATTCGTGATCACAACTTTTAACCTTTACAAGCATAATCAAAGCTTATTGGCACAAATCGAGTGCGTTTTGGTTCCTACAATGCCTGTTGACCCTTTTGAGTAACTATTACTAGCTCGTTAAGTACTAAAAAACTATTACTTGTTGGTTAAGTAATAGAGTAAATAAGTAACGTTTGATAAAATCGTGAAAGAAAAGATCATTCTAGATTGTTTAAATCTCCATACTTAGGTTTTTTGGCCATAACCTGTTGTATGGAACTTCGTATTCTTGATCAAAAGTCTTAAGCTTTACAAGCATAATCTAAGCTTATTGGTACAAATCGAGTGCGTTTTGGTTCGTATGATGCCCGTCGACCCATTTCACTAACTATTACTTGCTCATTAATTAAAAAATGAAACTATTACTTACTGGTTAAGTAATAGAGTAAACGAGTGGCGTTTGATCAAATCGTGAAAGGACAGATCATTTTAGAGTGTTTAAGTCTCTATACTTAGTTTTTTTTTGCCATGACCTGTTGTCTGGAACTTCATATATGTGATCACAACTCTTAACCTTTACAACCATAATCTAATCTTATTAGCACAGATCGAGGGCGTTTTGGTTCATACAATGCTTGTTGACCCATTTGACTAAATATTACTTGCTCGTTAAGTACTAAGGTAAATTATTACTTGCTGGTTAAGTAATAGAGTAAACGAGTTACGTTCTATCAATTCGTGAAATGCTAGATCATTCTAGAGTGTTTAAGTCTCCATACTTAGTTTGGTTTGCTATGAGTTTTTGTATGAAACTTCATATTAGTGATAACAACTCTACAAGCATAATTTAAGCTGTTTGGCACAAATCGAGTGTGTTTTGGTTCCTACAATGCCCGTTGACCCTTTTGAGTAACTATTACTAGCTCGTTAAGTACTAAAAAACTATTACTTGCTGGTTAAGTAATAGAATAAATAAGTAACGTTTGATAAAATCGTGAAAGAAAAGATCATTCTAGAGTGTTTAAATCTCCATACTTAGGTTTTTTGGCCATAACCTGTTGTATGGAACTTCGTATTCTTGATCAAAAGTCTTAAGCTTTACAAGCATAATCTAAGCTTATTGGTACAAATCGAGTGCGTTTTGGTTCGTATGATGCCCGTCGACCCATTTGACTAACTATTACTTGCTCATTAATTAACAAATAAAAATATTACTTACTGGTTAAGTAATAGAGTAAACGAGTGGCGTTTGATCAAATCGTGAAATGACAGATCATTTTAGAGTGTTTAAGTCTCTATACTTAGGTTTTTTTTTTGCCATGACCTGTTGTCTGGAACTTCATATATGTGATCACAACTCTTAACCTTTACAAGCATAATCTAATCTTATTAGCACAAATCGAGGGCGTTTTGGTTCGTACAATGCTTGTTGACCCATTTGACTAACTATTACTTGCTCGTTAAGTACTAAAGTAAATTATTACTGGCTGGTTAAGTAATAGAGTAAACGAGTTACGTTCTATCAATTCGTGAAATGAGAGATCATTCTAGAGTGTTTAAGTCTCCATACTTAGTTTTGTTTGCCATGAGTTTTTGTATGAAACTTTATATTAGTGATAACAATTCTACAAGCATAATTTAAGCTTATTGGCACAAATCGAGTGCGTTTTGGTTCCTACAATGCCCGTTGACCCTTTTGAGTCATTATTACTGGCTTGTTAAGTACTAGAGTAAATTATTACTTGCTGGTTAAGTAATAGAGTAAACAAGTATTGTTTGATAAAATCGTGAATGGAAAGATCATTCTAGAGTTTTTAAATCTGTATACTTAGGTTTTTTGGCCATAACTTATTGTATGGGACTTCATATTCTTGATCACAACTCTTAACCTTTACAAGCATAATCTAAGCTTATTAACACAAATCGAATGCGTTTTGGTTCGTAAGATGCCCGTTGACTTTTTTGAGTAACTATTACTCGCTTGTAAAGTTCTAAAGTAAACTATTACTTGTTGGTTAACTAATAGAGTAAACAAGAAACGTTTGATCAAATAGTGAAAGGAAAGATCATTCTAGAGTGTTTAAACCTCCATACTTAGTTTTTTTGGCCATGACTTGTTGTATGGAACTTCGTATTCTTGACCAAAAGTCTTAAGCTTTACAAGCATAATCTAAGCTTATTGGCACAAGTCGAGTGCATTCTGGTTCGTACGATGCCCGTTGACCCATTTGACTAACTATTACTTGCTCATTAAGTAACAAAGAAAACGATTACTTACTAGTTAAGTAATAGAGTAAACGAGTGATGTTTGATCAAATCGTGAAAAAGAGAGATCATTGTAGATTGTTTAAGTCTCTATACTTAGTTTTTTTTTGCCATGACTTGTGTCTGGACGTATATATTTGTGATCACAACTCTTAACCTTTACAAGCATAATTCAAGCTTATTGACACAAATCGAGGGCGTGTTGGTTGGTACGATGTATGTTGACCCATTTGACTAACTATACTTGCTTATTAAGTACTAAAGTAAACTATTACTTGCTGGTTAAGTAATTGAGTAAACGAGTTACGTTCTATCAAATCGTGAAAGGAAAGATCATTATACAGTGTTTAAGTCTCTATTCTTAGTTTGTTTTACCATAACTTTTTGTATGGAACTTCATATTCGTGATCACAACTTTTAACCTTTACAAGCATAATCTAAGCTTATTGGTACAAATCGGGTGCGTTTTGATTCCTACAATGCCTGTTGACCCTTTTGAGTAACTATTACTAGCTCGTTAAGTACTAAAAAACTATTACTTGCTGGTTAAGTAATAGAGTAAATAAGTAACGTTTGATAAAATCGTGAAAGAAAAGATCATTCTAGAGTGTTTAAATCTCCATACTTAGGTTTTTTGGCCATAATCTGTTGTATGGAACTTCGTATTCTTAATCAAAAGTCTTAAGCTTTACAAGCGTAATCTAAGTTTATTGGTACAAATCGAGTGCGTTTTGGTTCGTACGATGCCCGTCGACCCATTTGACTAACTATTATTTGCTCATTAATTAACAAATGAGACTATTACTTACTAGTTAAGTAATAGAGTAAATGAGTGGCGTTTGATCAAATCGTGAAAGGACAAATCATTTTAGAATGTTTAAGTCTCTATACTTAGTTTTTTATTGCCATGACCTGTGGTCTGGAACTTCATATATGCTATCACAACTCTTAACCTTTACAAGCATAATCTAATCTTATTAGAACAAATCGAGGGCGTTTTGGTTCGTACGATGCTTGTTGACCCATTTGACTAACTATTATTTGCTCGTTAAGTACTAAAGTAAACTATTACTTGCTGGTTAAGTAATAGAGTAAAGGAGTTACGTTCTATCAATTCGTGAAATGAGAGATCATTCTAGAGTGTTTAAGTCTCCAACCTTAGTTTTTTTTTTTTTTTTGCCATGAGTTTTTGTACGATGCCCGTTGACCCAGTTGACTAACTATTACTTGCTCGTTAAGTAACAAAGGAAACAATTACTTGCTTGTTAAGTAATAGAGTAAACGAGTAATGTTTGATCAAATCGTGAAAGGACAGATCATTTTAGAGTGTTTAAGTCTCCATACTTTGTGTTTGCTTGCCATGACTTGTTGTCTGGAACTTCATATTTGTGATCACAACTCTTAACCTTTACAAGCATAATCTAATCTTATTGGCCAAATTCGAGGGCGTTTTAGTTTGTAAGATGCCCGTTGCCCCATTTGACTTAACTATTACTTGCTCGTTAAGTACTAAAGTAAACTATTACTTGCTGATTAAGTAATAGAGTAAACGAGTTACGTTATATCAAATCGTGAAATGAGAGATCATTCTAGAGTGTTTTAAGTCTCCATACTTAGTTTTTTTTGCCATGAGTTTTTGTATGGAACTTCATATTAGTGATAACAACTCTACAAGCATAATTTAAGCTTATTGGCACAAATCGAGTGCGTTTTGGTTCCTACAATGCCCGTTGACCCTTTTGAGTAACTATTACTGGCTTATTAAGTACTAAAGTAAATTATTACTTGCTTGTTAAGTAGTAGAGTAAACAAGTATTGTTTGATAAAATCGTGAATGGAAAGAATATTCTAGAGTTTTTAAATCTGTATACTTAGGTTTTTTGGCCATAACTTATTGTATGGAACTTCATATTCTCGATCATAACTCTTAACCTTTACAAGCATAATCTAAGTTTATTGACACAAATCGAGTGCGTTTTGGTTCGTAAGATGCCTGTTGACTTTTTTGAGTAACTATTACTCGCTTGTAAAGTTCTAAACTATACTATTACTTGTTGGTTAACTAATAGAGTAAACAACTAACGTTTAATCAAATAGTGAAATGAAAGATCATTCTAGAGTGTTTAAACCTCCATACTTAGTTTTTTTGGCCATGACTTGTTGTATGGAACTTCGTATTCTTGACCAAAAGTCTTAAACTTTACAAGCATAATCTAAGTTTATTGGCACAAGTCGAGTGCATTTTGGTTCGTACGATGCCCGTTGACCCATTTGACTAACTATTACTTGCTCATTAAGTACTAAAGTAAACTATTACTTGCTGGTTAAGTAATTGAGTAAACGAGTTACGTTCTATCAAATCGTGAAAGGAAAGATCATTATAGAGTGTTTAAGTCTCTATTCTAAGTTTGTTTTACAATTAGTTTTTGTATGGAACTTCATATTCGTGATCACAACTTTTAACCTTTACAAGCATAATCAAAGCTTATTGGCACAAATCGAGTGCGTTTTGGTTCCTACAATGCCTGTTGACCCTTTTGAGTAACTATTACTAGCTCGTTAAGTACTAAAAAACTATTACTTGCTGGTTACGTAATAGAGTAAATAAGTAACGTTTGATAAAATCGTGAAAGAAAATATCATTCTAGATTTTTTAAATCTCCATACTTAGGTTTTTTGGCCATAATCTGTTGTATGGAACTTCGTATTCTTAATCAAAAGTCTTAAGCTTTACAAGCGTAATCTAAGTTTATTGGTACAAATCGAGTGCGTTTTGGTTCGTATGATGCCCGTCGACCCATTTGACTAACTATTACTTGCTCATTAATTAACAAATAAAACTATTACTTACTGGTTAAGTAATAGAGTAAACGAGTGGCGTTTGACCAAATCGTGAAAGGACAGATCATTTTAGAGTGCTTAAGTCTCTATACTTAGGTTTTTTTTTTTGCCATGACCTGGTGTCTGGAACTTCATATATGTGATCACAACTCTTAACCTTTACAAGCATAATCTAATCTTATTAGCACAAATCGAGGGCGTTTTGGTTCGTACAATGCTTGTTGACCCATTTGACTAACTATTACTTGCTCGTTAAGTACTAAAGTAAATTATTACTAGCTGGTTAAGTAATAGAGTAAACGAGTTACGTTCTATCAATTCGTGAAATGAGAGATCATTCTAGAGTGTTTAAGTCTCCATACTTAGTTTTGTTTGCCATGAGTTTTTGTATGAAACTTCATATTAGTGATAACAATTCTACAAGCATAATTTAAGCTTATTGGCACAAATCGAGTGCGTTTTGGTTCCTACAATGCCCGTTGACCCTTTTGAGTAATTATTACTGGCTTGTTAAGTACTAGAGTAAATTATTACTTGCTGGTTAAGTAATAGAGTAAACAAGTATTGTTTGATAAAATCGTGAATGGAAAGATCATTCTAGAGTTTTTAAATCTGTATACTTAGGTTTTTTGGCCATAACTTATTGTATGGGACTTCGTTTTCTTGATCACAACTCTTAACCTTTACAAGCATAATCTAAGCTTATTAACACAAATCGAATGCGTTTTGGTTCGTAAGATGCCCGTTGACTTTTTTGAGTAACTATTACTCGCTTGTAAAGTTCTAAAGTAAACTATTACTTGTTGGTTAACTAATAGAGTAAACAAGTAACGTTTGATCAAATAGTGAAAGGAAAGATCATTCTAGAGTGTTTAAACCTCCATACTTAGTTTTTTTGGCCATGACTTGTTGTATGGAACTTCGTATTCTTGACCAAAAGTCTTAAACTTTACAAGCATAATCTAAGCTTATTGGCACAAGTCGAGTGCATTCTGGTTCGTACGATGCCCGTTGACCCACTTGACTAACTATTACTTGCTCATTAAGTAACAATGGAAACGATTACTTACTAGTTAAGTAATAGAGTAAACGAGTGATGTTTGGTCAAATCGTGAAAAAGAGAGATCATTGTAGATTGTTTAAGTCTCTATACTTAGTTTTTTTTTGCCATGACTTGTGTCTGGACGTATATATATGTGATCACAACTCTTAACCTTTACAAGCATAATTCAAGCTTATTGACACAAATCGAGGGCGTGTTGGTTCGTACGATGTATGTTGACCCATTTGACTAACTATTACTTGCTCATTAATTACTAAAGTAAACTATTACTTGCTGGTTAAGTAATAGAGTAAACGAGTTACGTTCTATCAAATCGTGAAAGGAAAGATCATTATAGAGTGTTTAAGTCTCTATTCTTAGTTTGTTTTACCATGAGTTTTTGTATGGAATTTCATATTCGTGATCACAACTTTTAACCTTTACAAGCATAATCTAAGCTTATTGGCGCAAATCGAATGTGTTTTGGTTCCTACAATGCCTGTTGACCCTTTTGAGTAACTATTACTAGCTCGTTAAGTACTAAAAAACTATTACTTGCTGGTTAAGTAATAGAGTAAATAAGTAACGTTTGATAAAATCGTGAAAGAAAAGATCATTCTAGAGTGTTTAAATCTCCATACTTAGGTTTTTTGGCCATAATCTGTTGTATGGAACTTCGTATTCTTAATCAAAAGTCTTAAGCTTTACAAGCGTAATCTAAGTTTATTGGTACAAATCGAGTGCGTTTTGGTTCGTACGATGCCCGTCGACCCATTTGACTAACTATTATTTGCTCATTAATTAACAAATGAAACTATTACTTACTAGTTAAGTAATAGAGTAAATGAGTGGCGTTTGATCAAATCGTGAAAGGACAAATCATTTTAGAATGTTTAAGTCTCTATACTTAGTTTTTTATTGCCATGACCTGTGGTCTGGAACTTCATATATGCTATCACAACTCTTAACCTTTACAAGCATAATCTAATCTTATTAGAACAAATCGAGGGCGTTTTGGTTCGTACGATGCTTGTTGACCCATTTGACTAACTATTATTTGCTCGTTAAGTACTAAAGTAAACTATTACTTGCTGGTTAAGTAATAGAGTAAAGGAGTTACGTTCTATCAATTCGTGAAATGAGAGATCATTCTAGAGTGTTTAAGTCTCCAACCTTAGTTTTTTTTTTTTTTTTTTGCCATGAGTTTTTGTACGATGCCCGTTGACCCAGTTGACTAACTATTACTTGCTCGTTAAGTAACAAAGGAAACAATTACTTGCTTGTTAAGTAATAGAGTAAACGAGTAATGTTTGATCAAATCGTGAAAGGACAGATCATTTTAGAGTGTTTAAGTCTCCATACTTTGTGTTTGCTTGCCATGACTTGTTGTCTGGAACTTCATATTTGTGATCACAACTCTTAACCTTTACAAGCATAATCTAATCTTATTGGCCAAATTCGAGGGCGTTTTAGTTTGTAAGATGCCCGTTGCCCCATTTGACTTAACTATTACTTGCTCGTTAAGTACTAAAGTAAACTATTACTTGCTGATTAAGTAATAGAGTAAACGAGTTACGTTATATCAAATCGTGAAATGAGAGATCATTCTAGAGTGTTTTAAGTCTCCATACTTAGTTTTTTTTGCCATGAGTTTTTGTATGGAACTTCATATTAGTGATAACAACTCTACAAGCATAATTTAAGCTTATTGGCACAAATCGAGTGCGTTTTGGTTCCTACAATGCCCGTTGACCCTTTTGAGTAACTATTACTGGCTTATTAAGTACTAAAGTAAATTATTACTTGCTTGTTAAGTAGTAGAGTAAACAAGTATTGTTTGATAAAATCGTGAATGGAAAGAATATTCTAGAGTTTTTAAATCTGTATACTTAGGTTTTTTGGCCATAACTTATTGTATGGAACTTCATATTCTCGATCACAACTCTTAACCTTTACAAGCATAATCTAAGTTTATTGACACAAATCGAGTGCGTTTTGGTTCGTAAGATGCCTGTTGACTTTTTTGAGTAACTATTACTCGCTTGTAAAGTTCTAAACTATACTATTACTTGTTGGTTAACTAATAGAGTAAACAACTAACGTTTAATCAAATAGTGAAATGAAAGATCATTCTAGAGTGTTTAAACCTCCATACTTAGTTTTTTTGGCCATGACTTGTTGTATGGAACTTCGTATTCTTGACCAAAAGTCTTAAACTTTACAAGCATAATCTAAGTTTATTGGCACAAGTCGAGTGCATTTTGGTTCGTACGATGCCCGTTGACCCATTTGACTAACTATTACTTGCTCATTAAGTACTAAAGTAAACTATTACTTGCTGGTTAAGTAATTGAGTAAACGAGTTACGTTCTATCAAATCGTGAAAGGAAAGATCATTATAGAGTGTTTAAGTCTCTATTCTAAGTTTGTTTTACAATTAGTTTTTGTATGGAACTTCATATTCGTGATCACAACTTTTAACCTTTACAAGCATAATCAAAGCTTATTGGCACAAATCGAGTGCGTTTTGGTTCCTACAATGCCTGTTGACCCTTTTGAGTAACTATTACTAGCTCGTTAAGTACTAAAAAACTATTACTTGCTGGTTACGTAATAGAGTAAATAAGTAACGTTTGATAAAATCGTGAAAGAAAATATCATTCTAGATTTTTTAAATCTCCATACTTAGGTTTTTTGGCCATAATCTGTTGTATGGAACTTCGTATTCTTAATCAAAAGTCTTAAGCTTTACAAGCGTAATCTAAGTTTATTGGTACAAATCGAGTGCGTTTTGGTTCGTATGATGCCCGTCGACCCATTTGACTAACTATTACTTGCTCATTAATTAACAAATAAAACTATTACTTACTGGTTAAGTAATAGAGTAAACGAGTGGCGTTTGACCAAATCGTGAAAGGACAGATCATTTTAGAGTGCTTAAGTCTCTATACTTAGGTTTTTTTTTTTGCCATGACCTGGTGTCTGGAACTTCATATATGTGATCACAACTCTTAACCTTTACAAGCATAATCTAATCTTATTAGCACAAATCGAGGGCGTTTTGGTTCGTACAATGCTTGTTGACCCATTTGACTAACTATTACTTGCTCGTTAAGTACTAAAGTAAATTATTACTAGCTGGTTAAGTAATAGAGTAAACGAGTTACGTTCTATCAATTCGTGAAATGAGAGATCATTCTAGAGTGTTTAAGTCTCCATACTTAGTTTTGTTTGCCATGAGTTTTTGTATGAAACTTCATATTAGTGATAACAATTCTACAAGCATAATTTAAGCTTATTGGCACAAATCGAGTGCGTTTTGGTTCCTACAATGCCCGTTGACCCTTTTGAGTAATTATTACTGGCTTGTTAAGTACTAGAGTAAATTATTACTTGCTGGTTAAGTAATAGAGTAAACAAGTATTGTTTGATAAAATCGTGAATGGAAAGATCATTCTAGAGTTTTTAAATCTGTATACTTAGGTTTTTTGGCCATAACTTATTGTATGGGACTTCGTTTTCTTGATCACAACTCTTAACCTTTACAAGCATAATCTAAGCTTATTAACACAAATCGAATGCGTTTTGGTTCGTAAGATGCCCGTTGACTTTTTTGAGTAACTATTACTCGCTTGTAAAGTTCTAAAGTAAACTATTACTTGTTGGTTAACTAATAGAGTAAACAAGTAACGTTTGATCAAATAGTGAAAGGAAAGATCATTCTAGAGTGTTTAAACCTCCATACTTAGTTTTTTTGGCCATGACTTGTTGTATGGAACTTCGTATTCTTGACCAAAAGTCTTAAACTTTACAAGCATAATCTAAGCTTATTGGCACAAGTCGAGTGCATTCTGGTTCGTACGATGCCCGTTGACCCACTTGACTAACTATTACTTGCTCATTAAGTAACAATGGAAACGATTACTTACTAGTTAAGTAATAGAGTAAACGAGTGATGTTTGGTCAAATCGTGAAAAAGAGAGATCATTGTAGATTGTTTAAGTCTCTATACTTAGTTTTTTTTTGCCATGACTTGTGTCTGGACGTATATATATGTGATCACAACTCTTAACCTTTACAAGCATAATTCAAGCTTATTGACACAAATCGAGGGCGTGTTGGTTCGTACGATGTATGTTGACCCATTTGACTAACTATTACTTGCTCATTAATTACTAAAGTAAACTATTACTTGCTGGTTAAGTAATAGAGTAAACGAGTTACGTTCTATCAAATCGTGAAAGGAAAGATCATTATAGAGTGTTTAAGTCTCTATTCTTAGTTTGTTTTACCATGAGTTTTTGTATGGAATTTCATATTCGTGATCACAACTTTTAACCTTTACAAGCATAATCTAAGCTTATTGGCGCAAATCGAATGTGTTTTGGTTCCTACAATGCCTGTTGACCCTTTTGAGTAACTATTACTAGCTCGTTAAGTACTAAAAAACTATTACTTGCTGGTTAAGTAATAGAGTAAATAAGTAACGTTTGATAAAATCGTGAAAGAAAAGATCATTCTAGAGTGTTTAAATCTCCATACTTAGGTTTTTTGGCCATAATCTGTTGTATGGAACTTCGTATTCTTAATCAAAAGTCTTAAGCTTTACAAGCGTAATCTAAGTTTATTGGTACAAATCGAGTGCGTTTTGGTTCGTACGATGCCCGTCGACCCATTTGACTAACTATTATTTGCTCATTAATTAACAAATGAAACTATTACTTACTAGTTAAGTAATAGAGTAAATGAGTGGCGTTTGATCAAATCGTGAAAGGACAAATCATTTTAGAATGTTTAAGTCTCTATACTTAGTTTTTTATTGCCATGACCTGTGGTCTGGAACTTCATATATGCTATCACAACTCTTAACCTTTACAAGCATAATCTAATCTTATTAGAACAAATCGAGGGCGTTTTGGTTCGTACGATGCTTGTTGACCCATTTGACTAACTATTATTTGCTCGTTAAGTACTAAAGTAAACTATTACTTGCTGGTTAAGTAATAGAGTAAAGGAGTTACGTTCTATCAATTCGTGAAATGAGAGATCATTCTAGAGTGTTTAAGTCTCCAACCTTAGTTTTTTTTTTTTTTTTTTGCCATGAGTTTTTGTACGATGCCCGTTGACCCAGTTGACTAACTATTACTTGCTCGTTAAGTAACAAAGGAAACAATTACTTGCTTGTTAAGTAATAGAGTAAACGAGTAATGTTTGATCAAATCGTGAAAGGACAGATCATTTTAGAGTGTTTAAGTCTCCATACTTTGTGTTTGCTTGCCATGACTTGTTGTCTGGAACTTCATATTTGTGATCACAACTCTTAACCTTTACAAGCATAATCTAATCTTATTGGCCAAATTCGAGGGCGTTTTAGTTTGTAAGATGCCCGTTGCCCCATTTGACTTAACTATTACTTGCTCGTTAAGTACTAAAGTAAACTATTACTTGCTGATTAAGTAATAGAGTAAACGAGTTACGTTATATCAAATCGTGAAATGAGAGATCATTCTAGAGTGTTTTAAGTCTCCATACTTAGTTTTTTTTGCCATGAGTTTTTGTATGGAACTTCATATTAGTGATAACAACTCTACAAGCATAATTTAAGCTTATTGGCACAAATCGAGTGCGTTTTGGTTCCTACAATGCCCGTTGACCCTTTTGAGTAACTATTACTGGCTTATTAAGTACTAAAGTAAATTATTACTTGCTTGTTAAGTAGTAGAGTAAACAAGTATTGTTTGATAAAATCGTGAATGGAAAGAATATTCTAGAGTTTTTAAATCTGTATACTTAGGTTTTTTGGCCATAACTTATTGTATGGAACTTCATATTCTCGATCACAACTCTTAACCTTTACAAGCATAATCTAAGTTTATTGACACAAATCGAGTGCGTTTTGGTTCGTAAGATGCCTGTTGACTTTTTTGAGTAACTATTACTCGCTTGTAAAGTTCTAAACTATACTATTACTTGTTGGTTAACTAATAGAGTAAACAACTAACGTTTAATCAAATAGTGAAATGAAAGATCATTCTAGAGTGTTTAAACCTCCATACTTAGTTTTTTTGGCCATGACTTGTTGTATGGAACTTCGTATTCTTGACCAAAAGTCTTAAACTTTACAAGCATAATCTAAGTTTATTGGCACAAGTCGAGTGCATTTTGGTTCGTACGATGCCCGTTGACCCATTTGACTAACTATTACTTGCTCATTAAGTACTAAAGTAAACTATTACTTGCTGGTTAAGTAATTGAGTAAACGAGTTACGTTCTATCAAATCGTGAAAGGAAAGATCATTATAGAGTGTTTAAGTCTCTATTCTAAGTTTGTTTTACAATTAGTTTTTGTATGGAACTTCATATTCGTGATCACAACTTTTAACCTTTACAAGCATAATCAAAGCTTATTGGCACAAATCGAGTGCGTTTTGGTTCCTACAATGCCTGTTGACCCTTTTGAGTAACTATTACTAGCTCGTTAAGTACTAAAAAACTATTACTTGCTGGTTACGTAATAGAGTAAATAAGTAACGTTTGATAAAATCGTGAAAGAAAATATCATTCTAGATTTTTTAAATCTCCATACTTAGGTTTTTTGGCCATAATCTGTTGTATGGAACTTCGTATTCTTAATCAAAAGTCTTAAGCTTTACAAGCGTAATCTAAGTTTATTGGTACAAATCGAGTGCGTTTTGGTTCGTATGATGCCCGTCGACCCATTTGACTAACTATTACTTGCTCATTAATTAACAAATAAAACTATTACTTACTGGTTAAGTAATAGAGTAAACGAGTGGCGTTTGACCAAATCGTGAAAGGACAGATCATTTTAGAGTGCTTAAGTCTCTATACTTAGGTTTTTTTTTTTGCCATGACCTGGTGTCTGGAACTTCATATATGTGATCACAACTCTTAACCTTTACAAGCATAATCTAATCTTATTAGCACAAATCGAGGGCGTTTTGGTTCGTACAATGCTTGTTGACCCATTTGACTAACTATTACTTGCTCGTTAAGTACTAAAGTAAATTATTACTAGCTGGTTAAGTAATAGAGTAAACGAGTTACGTTCTATCAATTCGTGAAATGAGAGATCATTCTAGAGTGTTTAAGTCTCCATACTTAGTTTTGTTTGCCATGAGTTTTTGTATGAAACTTCATATTAGTGATAACAATTCTACAAGCATAATTTAAGCTTATTGGCACAAATCGAGTGCGTTTTGGTTCCTACAATGCCCGTTGACCCTTTTGAGTAATTATTACTGGCTTGTTAAGTACTAGAGTAAATTATTACTTGCTGGTTAAGTAATAGAGTAAACAAGTATTGTTTGATAAAATCGTGAATGGAAAGATCATTCTAGAGTTTTTAAATCTGTATACTTAGGTTTTTTGGCCATAACTTATTGTATGGGACTTCGTTTTCTTGATCACAACTCTTAACCTTTACAAGCATAATCTAAGCTTATTAACACAAATCGAATGCGTTTTGGTTCGTAAGATGCCCGTTGACTTTTTTGAGTAACTATTACTCGCTTGTAAAGTTCTAAAGTAAACTATTACTTGTTGGTTAACTAATAGAGTAAACAAGTAACGTTTGATCAAATAGTGAAAGGAAAGATCATTCTAGAGTGTTTAAACCTCCATACTTAGTTTTTTTGGCCATGACTTGTTGTATGGAACTTCGTATTCTTGACCAAAAGTCTTAAACTTTACAAGCATAATCTAAGCTTATTGGCACAAGTCGAGTGCATTCTGGTTCGTACGATGCCCGTTGACCCACTTGACTAACTATTACTTGCTCATTAAGTAACAATGGAAACGATTACTTACTAGTTAAGTAATAGAGTAAACGAGTGATGTTTGGTCAAATCGTGAAAAAGAGAGATCATTGTAGATTGTTTAAGTCTCTATACTTAGTTTTTTTTTGCCATGACTTGTGTCTGGACGTATATATATGTGATCACAACTCTTAACCTTTACAAGCATAATTCAAGCTTATTGACACAAATCGAGGGCGTGTTGGTTCGTACGATGTATGTTGACCCATTTGACTAACTATTACTTGCTCATTAATTACTAAAGTAAACTATTACTTGCTGGTTAAGTAATAGAGTAAACGAGTTACGTTCTATCAAATCGTGAAAGGAAAGATCATTATAGAGTGTTTAAGTCTCTATTCTTAGTTTGTTTTACCATGAGTTTTTGTATGGAATTTCATATTCGTGATCACAACTTTTAACCTTTACAAGCATAATCTAAGCTTATTGGCGCAAATCGAATGTGTTTTGGTTCCTACAATGCCTGTTGACCCTTTTGAGTAACTATTACTAGCTCGTTAAGTACTAAAAAACTATTACTTGCTGGTTAAGTAATAGAGTAAATAAGTAACGTTTGATAAAATCGTGAAAGAAAAGATCATTCTAGAGTGTTTAAATCTCCATACTTAGGTTTTTTGGCCATAATCTGTTGTATGGAACTTCGTATTCTTAATCAAAAGTCTTAAGCTTTACAAGCGTAATCTAAGTTTATTGGTACAAATCGAGTGCGTTTTGGTTCGTACGATGCCCGTCGACCCATTTGACTAACTATTATTTGCTCATTAATTAACAAATGAAACTATTACTTACTAGTTAAGTAATAGAGTAAATGAGTGGCGTTTGATCAAATCGTGAAAGGACAAATCATTTTAGAATGTTTAAGTCTCTATACTTAGTTTTTTATTGCCATGACCTGTGGTCTGGAACTTCATATATGCTATCACAACTCTTAACCTTTACAAGCATAATCTAATCTTATTAGAACAAATCGAGGGCGTTTTGGTTCGTACGATGCTTGTTGACCCATTTGACTAACTATTATTTGCTCGTTAAGTACTAAAGTAAACTATTACTTGCTGGTTAAGTAATAGAGTAAAGGAGTTACGTTCTATCAATTCGTGAAATGAGAGATCATTCTAGAGTGTTTAAGTCTCCAACCTTAGTTTTTTTTTTTTTTTTTTGCCATGAGTTTTTGTACGATGCCCGTTGACCCAGTTGACTAACTATTACTTGCTCGTTAAGTAACAAAGGAAACAATTACTTGCTTGTTAAGTAATAGAGTAAACGAGTAATGTTTGATCAAATCGTGAAAGGACAGATCATTTTAGAGTGTTTAAGTCTCCATACTTTGTGTTTGCTTGCCATGACTTGTTGTCTGGAACTTCATATTTGTGATCACAACTCTTAACCTTTACAAGCATAATCTAATCTTATTGGCCAAATTCGAGGGCGTTTTAGTTTGTAAGATGCCCGTTGCCCCATTTGACTTAACTATTACTTGCTCGTTAAGTACTAAAGTAAACTATTACTTGCTGATTAAGTAATAGAGTAAACGAGTTACGTTATATCAAATCGTGAAATGAGAGATCATTCTAGAGTGTTTTAAGTCTCCATACTTAGTTTTTTTTGCCATGAGTTTTTGTATGGAACTTCATATTAGTGATAACAACTCTACAAGCATAATTTAAGCTTATTGGCACAAATCGAGTGCGTTTTGGTTCCTACAATGCCCGTTGACCCTTTTGAGTAACTATTACTGGCTTATTAAGTACTAAAGTAAATTATTACTTGCTTGTTAAGTAGTAGAGTAAACAAGTATTGTTTGATAAAATCGTGAATGGAAAGAATATTCTAGAGTTTTTAAATCTGTATACTTAGGTTTTTTGGCCATAACTTATTGTATGGAACTTCATATTCTCGATCACAACTCTTAACCTTTACAAGCATAATCTAAGTTTATTGACACAAATCGAGTGCGTTTTGGTTCGTAAGATGCCTGTTGACTTTTTTGAGTAACTATTACTCGCTTGTAAAGTTCTAAACTATACTATTACTTGTTGGTTAACTAATAGAGTAAACAACTAACGTTTAATCAAATAGTGAAATGAAAGATCATTCTAGAGTGTTTAAACCTCCATACTTAGTTTTTTTGGCCATGACTTGTTGTATGGAACTTCGTATTCTTGACCAAAAGTCTTAAACTTTACAAGCATAATCTAAGTTTATTGGCACAAGTCGAGTGCATTTTGGTTCGTACGATGCCCGTTGACCCATTTGACTAACTATTACTTGCTCATTAAGTACTAAAGTAAACTATTACTTGCTGGTTAAGTAATTGAGTAAACGAGTTACGTTCTATCAAATCGTGAAAGGAAAGATCATTATAGAGTGTTTAAGTCTCTATTCTAAGTTTGTTTTACAATTAGTTTTTGTATGGAACTTCATATTCGTGATCACAACTTTTAACCTTTACAAGCATAATCAAAGCTTATTGGCACAAATCGAGTGCGTTTTGGTTCCTACAATGCCTGTTGACCCTTTTGAGTAACTATTACTAGCTCGTTAAGTACTAAAAAACTATTACTTGCTGGTTACGTAATAGAGTAAATAAGTAACGTTTGATAAAATCGTGAAAGAAAATATCATTCTAGATTTTTTAAATCTCCATACTTAGGTTTTTTGGCCATAATCTGTTGTATGGAACTTCGTATTCTTAATCAAAAGTCTTAAGCTTTACAAGCGTAATCTAAGTTTATTGGTACAAATCGAGTGCGTTTTGGTTCGTATGATGCCCGTCGACCCATTTGACTAACTATTACTTGCTCATTAATTAACAAATAAAACTATTACTTACTGGTTAAGTAATAGAGTAAACGAGTGGCGTTTGACCAAATCGTGAAAGGACAGATCATTTTAGAGTGCTTAAGTCTCTATACTTAGGTTTTTTTTTTTGCCATGACCTGGTGTCTGGAACTTCATATATGTGATCACAACTCTTAACCTTTACAAGCATAATCTAATCTTATTAGCACAAATCGAGGGCGTTTTGGTTCGTACAATGCTTGTTGACCCATTTGACTAACTATTACTTGCTCGTTAAGTACTAAAGTAAATTATTACTAGCTGGTTAAGTAATAGAGTAAACGAGTTACGTTCTATCAATTCGTGAAATGAGAGATCATTCTAGAGTGTTTAAGTCTCCATACTTAGTTTTGTTTGCCATGAGTTTTTGTATGAAACTTCATATTAGTGATAACAATTCTACAAGCATAATTTAAGCTTATTGGCACAAATCGAGTGCGTTTTGGTTCCTACAATGCCCGTTGACCCTTTTGAGTAATTATTACTGGCTTGTTAAGTACTAGAGTAAATTATTACTTGCTGGTTAAGTAATAGAGTAAACAAGTATTGTTTGATAAAATCGTGAATGGAAAGATCATTCTAGAGTTTTTAAATCTGTATACTTAGGTTTTTTGGCCATAACTTATTGTATGGGACTTCGTTTTCTTGATCACAACTCTTAACCTTTACAAGCATAATCTAAGCTTATTAACACAAATCGAATGCGTTTTGGTTCGTAAGATGCCCGTTGACTTTTTTGAGTAACTATTACTCGCTTGTAAAGTTCTAAAGTAAACTATTACTTGTTGGTTAACTAATAGAGTAAACAAGTAACGTTTGATCAAATAGTGAAAGGAAAGATCATTCTAGAGTGTTTAAACCTCCATACTTAGTTTTTTTGGCCATGACTTGTTGTATGGAACTTCGTATTCTTGACCAAAAGTCTTAAACTTTACAAGCATAATCTAAGCTTATTGGCACAAGTCGAGTGCATTCTGGTTCGTACGATGCCCGTTGACCCACTTGACTAACTATTACTTGCTCATTAAGTAACAATGGAAACGATTACTTACTAGTTAAGTAATAGAGTAAACGAGTGATGTTTGGTCAAATCGTGAAAAAGAGAGATCATTGTAGATTGTTTAAGTCTCTATACTTAGTTTTTTTTTGCCATGACTTGTGTCTGGACGTATATATATGTGATCACAACTCTTAACCTTTACAAGCATAATTCAAGCTTATTGACACAAATCGAGGGCGTGTTGGTTCGTACGATGTATGTTGACCCATTTGACTAACTATTACTTGCTCATTAATTACTAAAGTAAACTATTACTTGCTGGTTAAGTAATAGAGTAAACGAGTTACGTTCTATCAAATCGTGAAAGGAAAGATCATTATAGAGTGTTTAAGTCTCTATTCTTAGTTTGTTTTACCATGAGTTTTTGTATGGAATTTCATATTCGTGATCACAACTTTTAACCTTTACAAGCATAATCTAAGCTTATTGGCGCAAATCGAATGTGTTTTGGTTCCTACAATGCCTGTTGACCCTTTTGAGTAACTATTACTAGCTCGTTAAGTACTAAAAAACTATTACTTGCTGGTTAAGTAATAGAGTAAATAAGTAACGTTTGATAAAATCGTGAAAGAAAAGATCATTCTAGAGTGTTTAAATCTCCATACTTAGGTTTTTTGGCCATAATCTGTTGTATGGAACTTCGTATTCTTAATCAAAAGTCTTAAGCTTTACAAGCGTAATCTAAGTTTATTGGTACAAATCGAGTGTGTTTTGGTTCGTACGATGCCCGTCGACCCATTTGACTAACTATTATTTGCTCATTAATTAACAAATGAAACTATTACTTACTAGTTAAGTAATAGAGTAAATGAGTGGCGTTTGATCAAATCGTGAAAGGACAAATCATTTTAGAATGTTTAAGTCTCTATACTTAGTTTTTTATTGCCATGACCTGTGGTCTGGAACTTCATATATGCTATCACAACTCTTAACCTTTACAAGCATAATCTAATCTTATTAGAACAAATCGAGGGCGTTTTGGTTCGTACGATGCTTGTTGACCCATTTGACTAACTATTATTTGCTCGTTAAGTACTAAAGTAAACTATTACTTGCTGGTTAAGTAATAGAGTAAAGGAGTTACGTTCTATCAATTCGTGAAATGAGAGATCATTCTAGAGTGTTTAAGTCTCCAACCTTAGTTTTTTTTTTTTTTTTTTGCCATGAGTTTTTGTACGATGCCCGTTGACCCAGTTGACTAACTATTACTTGCTCGTTAAGTAACAAAGGAAACAATTACTTGCTTGTTAAGTAATAGAGTAAACGAGTAATGTTTGATCAAATCGTGAAAGGACAGATCATTTTAGAGTGTTTAAGTCTCCATACTTTGTGTTTGCTTGCCATGACTTGTTGTCTGGAACTTCATATTTGTGATCACAACTCTTAACCTTTACAAGCATAATCTAATCTTATTGGCCAAATTCGAGGGCGTTTTAGTTTGTAAGATGCCCGTTGCCCCATTTGACTTAACTATTACTTGCTCGTTAAGTACTAAAGTAAACTATTACTTGCTGATTAAGTAATAGAGTAAACGAGTTACGTTATATCAAATCGTGAAATGAGAGATCATTCTAGAGTGTTTTAAGTCTCCATACTTAGTTTTTTTTGCCATGAGTTTTTGTATGGAACTTCATATTAGTGATAACAACTCTACAAGCATAATTTAAGCTTATTGGCACAAATCGAGTGCGTTTTGGTTCCTACAAT
The DNA here is from genome assembly GCA_948329865.1 of Linaria vulgaris. Classification (NCBI taxonomy): domain Eukaryota; kingdom Viridiplantae; phylum Streptophyta; class Magnoliopsida; order Lamiales; family Plantaginaceae; genus Linaria; species Linaria vulgaris. The sequence continues at coordinate 66,944,939 of OX415250.1, forward strand.
GCCCGTTGACCCTTTTGAGTAACTATTACTGGCTTATTAAGTACTAAAGTAAATTATTACTTGCTTGTTAAGTAGTAGAGTAAACAAGTATTGTTTGATAAAATCGTGAATGGAAAGAATATTCTAGAGTTTTTAAATCTGTATACTTAGGTTTTTTGGCCATAACTTATTGTATGGAACTTCATATTCTCGATCACAACTCTTAACCTTTACAAGCATAATCTAAGTTTATTGACACAAATCGAGTGCGTTTTGGTTCGTAAGATGCCTGTTGACTTTTTTGAGTAACTATTACTCGCTTGTAAAGTTCTAAACTATACTATTACTTGTTGGTTAACTAATAGAGTAAACAACTAACGTTTAATCAAATAGTGAAATGAAAGATCATTCTAGAGTGTTTAAACCTCCATACTTAGTTTTTTTGGCCATGACTTGTTGTATGGAACTTCGTATTCTTGACCAAAAGTCTTAAACTTTACAAGCATAATCTAAGTTTATTGGCACAAGTCGAGTGCATTTTGGTTCGTACGATGCCCGTTGACCCATTTGACTAACTATTACTTGCTCATTAAGTACTAAAGTAAACTATTACTTGCTGGTTAAGTAATTGAGTAAACGAGTTACGTTCTATCAAATCGTGAAAGGAAAGATCATTATAGAGTGTTTAAGTCTCTATTCTAAGTTTGTTTTACAATTAGTTTTTGTATGGAACTTCATATTCGTGATCACAACTTTTAACCTTTACAAGCATAATCAAAGCTTATTGGCACAAATCGAGTGCGTTTTGGTTCCTACAATGCCTGTTGACCCTTTTGAGTAACTATTACTAGCTCGTTAAGTACTAAAAAACTATTACTTGCTGGTTACGTAATAGAGTAAATAAGTAACGTTTGATAAAATCGTGAAAGAAAATATCATTCTAGATTTTTTAAATCTCCATACTTAGGTTTTTTGGCCATAATCTGTTGTATGGAACTTCGTATTCTTAATCAAAAGTCTTAAGCTTTACAAGCGTAATCTAAGTTTATTGGTACAAATCGAGTGCGTTTTGGTTCGTATGATGCCCGTCGACCCATTTGACTAACTATTACTTGCTCATTAATTAACAAATAAAACTATTACTTACTGGTTAAGTAATAGAGTAAACGAGTGGCGTTTGACCAAATCGTGAAAGGACAGATCATTTTAGAGTGCTTAAGTCTCTATACTTAGGTTTTTTTTTTTGCCATGACCTGGTGTCTGGAACTTCATATATGTGATCACAACTCTTAACCTTTACAAGCATAATCTAATCTTATTAGCACAAATCGAGGGCGTTTTGGTTCGTACAATGCTTGTTGACCCATTTGACTAACTATTACTTGCTCGTTAAGTACTAAAGTAAATTATTACTAGCTGGTTAAGTAATAGAGTAAACGAGTTACGTTCTATCAATTCGTGAAATGAGAGATCATTCTAGAGTGTTTAAGTCTCCATACTTAGTTTTGTTTGCCATGAGTTTTTGTATGAAACTTCATATTAGTGATAACAATTCTACAAGCATAATTTAAGCTTATTGGCACAAATCGAGTGCGTTTTGGTTCCTACAATGCCCGTTGACCCTTTTGAGTAATTATTACTGGCTTGTTAAGTACTAGAGTAAATTATTACTTGCTGGTTAAGTAATAGAGTAAACAAGTATTGTTTGATAAAATCGTGAATGGAAAGATCATTCTAGAGTTTTTAAATCTGTATAATTAGGTTTTTTGGCCATAACTTATTGTATGGGACTTCGTTTTCTTGATCACAACTCTTAACCTTTACAAGCATAATCTAAGCTTATTAACACAAATCGAATGCGTTTTGGTTCGTAAGATGCCCGTTGACTTTTTTGAGTAACTATTACTCGCTTGTAAAGTTCTAAAGTAAACTATTACTTGTTGGTTAACTAATAGAGTAAACAAGTAACGTTTGATCAAATAGTGAAAGGAAAGATCATTCTAGAGTGTTTAAACCTCCATACTTAGTTTTTTTGGCCATGACTTGTTGTATGGAACTTCGTATTCTTGACCAAAAGTCTTAAACTTTACAAGCATAATCTAAGCTTATTGGCACAAGTCGAGTGCATTCTGGTTCGTACGATGCCCGTTGACCCACTTGACTAACTATTACTTGCTCATTAAGTAACAATGGAAACGATTACTTACTAGTTAAGTAATAGAGTAAACGAGTGATGTTTGGTCAAATCGTGAAAAAGAGAGATCATTGTAGATTGTTTAAGTCTCTATACTTAGTTTTTTTTTGCCATGACTTGTGTCTGGACGTATATATATGTGATCACAACTCTTAACCTTTACAAGCATAATTCAAGCTTATTGACACAAATCGAGGGCGTGTTGGTTCGTACGATGTATGTTGACCCATTTGACTAACTATTACTTGCTCATTAATTACTAAAGTAAACTATTACTTGCTGGTTAAGTAATAGAGTAAACGAGTTACGTTCTATCAAATCGTGAAAGGAAAGATCATTATAGAGTGTTTAAGTCTCTATTCTTAGTTTGTTTTACCATGAGTTTTTGTATGGAATTTCATATTCGTGATCACAACTTTTAACCTTTACAAGCATAATCTAAGCTTATTGGCGCAAATCGAATGTGTTTTGGTTCCTACAATGCCTGTTGACCCTTTTGAGTAACTATTACTAGCTCGTTAAGTACTAAAAAACTATTACTTGCTGGTTAAGTAATAGAGTAAATAAGTAACGTTTGATAAAATCGTGAAAGAAAAGATCATTCTAGAGTGTTTAAATCTCTATACTTAGGTTTTTTAGCCATAACCTGTTGTATGGAACTTCGTATTCTTGATCAAAAGTCTTAAGCTTTACAAGCATAATCTAAGTTTATTGGTACAAATCGAGTGCGTTTTGGGTTGTACGATGCCCGTCGACCCGTTTGACTAACTATTACTTGCTCAGTAATTAACAAATGAAACTATTACTTACTAGTTAAGTAATAGAGTAAATGAGTGGCGTTTGATCAAATCGTGAAAGGACAGATCATTTTAGAGTGTTTAAGTCTCTATACTTAGTTTTTTATTGCCATGACCTGTGGTCTGGAACTTCATATATGCGATCACAACTCTTAACCTTTACAAGCATAATCTAATCTTATTAGCACAAATCGAGGGCGTTTTGGTTCGTACGATGCTTGTTGACCCATTTGACTAACTATTACTTGCTCCTTAAGTACTAAAGTAAACTATTACTTGCTGGTTAAGTAATAGAGTAAACGAGTTACGTTCTATCAATTCGTGAAATGAGAGATCATTCTAGAGTGTTTAAGTCTCCAACCTTAGTTTATTTTTTTTTTGCCATGAGTTTTTGTATGGAAGTTCATATGGGTGATAACAACTCTTAACCTTTACATGCATAATCTAAGCCTAATGGCACGAATCGAGTGCGTTTTGGGTCGTACGATGCCCGTTGACCCAGTTGACTAACTATTACTTGCTCGTTAAGTAACAAAGGAAACAATTATTTGCTTGTTAAGTAATAGAGTAAACGATTAACGTTTGATCAAATCGTGAAAGGACAGATCATTTTAGAGTGTTTAAGTCTCCATACTTTGTGTTTGTTTGCCATGACTTGTTGTCTGGAACTTCATATTTGTGATCACAACTCTTAACATTTACAAGCATAATCTAATCTTATTGGCCAAATTCGAGGGCGTTTTAGTTTGTAAGATGCCCGTTGCCCCATTTGACTTAACTATTACTTGCTCGTTAAGTACTAAAGTAAAGTATTACTTGCTGATTAAGTAATAGAGTAAACGAGTTACGTTATATCAAATCGTGAAATGAGAGATCATTCTAGAGTGTTTTAAGTCTCCATACTTAGTTTTTTTTGCCATGAGTTTTTGTATGGAAATTCATATTAGTGATAACAACTCTACAAGCATAATATAAGCTTATTGGCACAAAGCGAGTGCGTTTTGGTTCCTACAATGCCCGTTGACCCTTTTGGGTAACTATTACTGGCTTGTTAAGTACTAAAGTAAATTATTACTTGCTTGTTAAGTAATAGAGTAAACAATATGTTTGATAAAATCGTGAATGGAAAGAATATTCTAGAGTTTTTAAATCTGTATACTTAAGTTTTTTGGCCATAACTTATTGTATGGAACTTCATATTCTCGATCACAACTCTTAACCTTTACAAGCATAATCTAAGTTTATTGACACAAATCGAGTGCGTTTTGGTTCGTAAGATGCCTGTTGACTTTTTTGAGTAACTATTACTCGCTTGTAAAGTTCTAAACTATACTATTACTTGTTGGTTAACTAATAGAGTAAACAACTAACGTTTAATCAAATAGTGAAATGAAAGATCATTCTAGAGTGTTTAAACCTCCATACTTAGTATTTTTGGCCATGACTTGTTGTATGGAACTTCGTATTCTTGACCAAAAGTCTTAAACTTTACAAGCATAATCTAAGCTTATTGGCACAAGTCGAGTGCATTTTGGTTCGTACGATGCCCGTTGACCCATTTGACTAACTATTACTTGCTCATTAAGTACTAAAGTAAACTATTACTTGCTGGTTAAGTAATTGAGTAAACGAGTTACGTTCTATCAAATCGTGAAAGGAAAGATCATTATAGAGTGTTTAAGTCTCTATTCTAAGTTTGTTTTACAATTAGTTTTTGTATGGAACTTCATATTCGTGATCACAACTTTTAACCTTTACAAGCATAATCAAAGCTTATTGGCACAAATCGAGTGCGTTTTGGTTCCTACAATGCCTGTTGACCCTTTTGAGTAACTATTACTAGCTCGTTAAGTACTAAAAAACTATTACTTGCTGGTTACGTAATAGAGTAAATAAGTAACGTTTGATAAAATCGTGAAAGAAAAGATCATTCTAGATTTTTTAAATCTCCATACTTAGGTTTTTTGGCCATAACCTGTTGTATGGAACTTCGTATTCTTGATCAAAAGTCTTAAGCTTTACAAGCATAATCTAAGCTTATTGGTACAAATCGAGTGCGTTTTGGTTCGTATGATGCCCGTCGACCCATTTGACTAAATATTACTTGCTCATTAATTAACAAATGAAACTATTACTTACTGGTTAAGTAATAGAGTAAACGAGTGGCGTTTGATCAAATCGTGAAAGGACAGATCATTTTAGAGTGTTTAAGTCTCTATACTTAGTTTTGTTTTTTGCCATGACCTGTTGTCTGGAACTTCATATATGTGATCACAACTCTTAACCTTTACAAGCATAATCTAGTCTTATTAGCACAAATCGAGGGCGTTTTGGTTCGTACAATGCTTGTTGACCCATTTGACTAACTATTACTTGCTCGTTAAGTACTAAAGTAAATTATTACTGGCTGGTTAAGTAATAGAGTAAACGAGTTACGTTCTATCAATTCGTGAAATGAGAGATCATTCTAGAGTGTTTTAAGTCTCCATACTTAGTTTTTTTTGCCATGAGTTTTTGTATGGAACTTCATATTAGTGATAACAACTCTACAAGCATAATTTAAGCTTATTGGCACAAAGCGAGTGCGTTTTGGTTCCTACAATGCCCGTTGACCCTTTTGGGTAACTATTACTGGCTTGTTAAGTACTAAAGTAAATTATTACTTGCTTGTTAAGTAATAGAGTAAACAAGTATTGTTTGATAAAATCGTGAATGGAAAGAATATTCTAGAGTTTTTAAATCTGTATACTTAGGTTTTTTGGCCATAACTTATTGTATGGAACTTCATATTCTCGATCACAACTCTTAACCTTTACAAGCATAATCTAAGTTTATTGACACAAATCGAGTGCGTTTTGGTTCGTAAGATGCCTGTTGACTTTTTTGAGTAACTATTACTCGCTTGTAAAGTTCTAAACTATACTATTACTTGTTGGTTAAATAATAGAGTAAACAACTAACCTTTAATCAAATAGTGAAATGAAAGATCATTCTGGAGTGTTTAAACCTCCATACTTAGTTTTTTTGGCCATGACTTGTTGTATGGAACTTCGTATTCTTGACCAAAAGTCTTAAACTTTACAAGCATAATCTAAGCTTATTGGCACAAGTCGAGTGCATTTTGGTTCGTACGATGCCCGTTGACCCATTTGACTAACTATTACTTGCTCATTAAGTACTAAAGTAAACTATTACTTGCTGGTTAAGTAATTGAGTAAACGAGTTACGTTCTATCAAATCGTGAAAGGAAAGATCATTATAGAGTGTTTAAGTCTCTATTCTAAGTTTGTTTTACAATTAGTTTTTGTATGGAACTTCATATTCGTGATCACAACTTTTAACCTTTACAAGCATAATCAAAGCTTATTGGCACAAATCGAGTGCGTTTTGGTTCCTACAATGCCTGTTGACCCTTTTGAGTAACTATTACTAGCTCGTTAAGTACTAAAAAACTATTACTTGCTGGTTACGTAATAGAGTAAATAAGTAACGTTTGATAAAATCGTGAAAGAAAAGATCATTCTAGATTTTTTAAATCTCCATACTTAGGTTTTTTGGCCATAACCTGTTGTATGGAACTTCGTATTCTTGATCAAAAGTCTTAAGCTTTACAAGCATAATCTAAGCTTATTGGTACAAATCGAGTGCGTTTTGGTTCGTATGATGCCCGTCGACCCATTTGACTAACTATTACTTGCTCATTAATTAACAAATGAAACTATTACTTACTGGTTAAGTAATAGAGTAAACGAGTGGCGTTTGATCAAATCGTGAAAGGACAGATCATTTTAGAGTGTTTAAGTCTCTATACTTAGTTTTGTTTTTTGCCATGACCTGTTGTCTGGAACTTCATATATGTGATCACAACTCTTAACCTTTACAAGCATAATCTAGTCTTATTAGCACAAATCGAGGGCGTTTTGGTTCGTACAATGCTTGTTGACCCATTTGACTAACTATTACTTGCTCGTTAAGTACTAAAGTAAATTATTACTGGCTGGTTAAGTAATAGAGTAAACGAGTTACTTTCTATCAATTCGTGAAATGAGAGATCATTCTAGAGTGTTTTAAGTCTCCATACTTAGTTTTTTTTGCCATGAGTTTTTGTATGGAACTTCATATTAGTGAAAACAACTCTACAAGCATAATTTAAGCTTATTGGCACAAAGCGAGTGCGTTTTGGTTCCTACAATGCCCGTTGACCCTTTTGGGTAACTATTACTGGCTTGTTAAGTACTAAAGTAAATTATTACTTGCTTGTTAAGTAATAGAGTAAACAAGTATTGTTTGATAAAATCGTGAATGGAAAGAATATTCTAGAGTTTTTAAATCTGTATACTTAGGTTTTTTGGCCATAACTTATTGTATGGAACTTCATATTCTCGATCACAACTCTTAACCTTTACAAGCATAATCTAAGTTTATTGACACAAATCGAGTGCGTTTTGGTTCGTAAGATGCCTGTTGACTTTTTTGAGTAACTATTACTCGCTTGTAAAGTTCTAAACTATACTATTACTTGTTGGTTAAATAATAGAGTAAACAACTAACCTTTAATCAAATAGTGAAATGAAAGATCATTCTGGAGTGTTTAAACCTCCATACTTAGTTTTTTTGGCCATGACTTGTTGTATGGAACTTCGTATTCTTGACCAAAAGTCTTAAACTTTACAAGCATAATCTAAGCTTATTGGCACAAGTCGAGTGCATTTTGGTTCCTACAATGCCTGTTGACCCTTTTGAGTAACTATTACTAGCTCGTTAAGTACTAAAAAACTATTACTTGCTGGTTACGTAATAGAGTAAATAAGTAACGTTTGATAAAATCGTGAAAGAAAAGATCATTCTAGATTTTTTAAATCTCCATACTTAGGTTTTTTGGCCATAACCTGTTGTATGGAACTTCGTATTCTTGATCAAAAGTCTTAAGCTTTACAAGCATAATCTAAGCTTATTGGTACAAATCGAGTGCGTTTTGGTTCGTATGATGCCCGTCGACCCATTTGACTAACTATTACTTGCTCATTAATTAACAAATGAAACTATTACTTACTGGTTAAGTAATAGAGTAAACGAGTGGCGTTTGATCAAATCGTGAAAGGACAGATCATTTTAGAGTGTTTAAGTCTCTATACTTAGTTTTGTTTTTTGCCATGACCTGTTGTCTGGAACTTCATATATGTGATCACAACTCTTAACCTTTACAAGCATAATCTAGTCTTATTAGCACAAATCGAGGGCGTTTTGGTTCGTACAATGCTTGTTGACCCATTTGACTAACTATTACTTGCTCGTTAAGTACTAAAGTAAATTATTACTGGCTGGTTAAGTAATAGAGTAAACGAGTTACGTTCTATCAATTCGTGAAATGAGAGATCATTCTAGAGTCTTTTAAGTCTCCATACTTAGTTTTTTTTGCCATGAGTTTTTGTATGGAACTTCATATTAGTGAAAACAACTCTACAAGCATAATTTAAGCTTATTGGCACAAAGCGAGTGCGTTTTGGTTCCTACAATGCCCGTTGACCCTTTTGGGTAACTATTACTGGCTTGTTAAGTACTAAAGTAAATTATTACTTGCTTGTTAAGTAATAGAGTAAACAAGTATTGTTTGATAAAATCGTGAATGGAAAGAATATTCTAGAGTTTTTAAATCTGTATACTTAGGTTTTTTGGCCATAACTTATTGTATGGAACTTCATATTCTCGATCACAACTCTTAACCTTTACAAGCATAATCTAAGTTTATTGACACAAATCGAGTGCGTTTTGGTTCGTAAGATGCCTGTTGACTTTTTTGAGTAACTATTACTCGCTTGTAAAGTTCTAAACTATACTATTACTTGTTGGTTAAATAATAGAGTAAACAACTAACCTTTAATCAAATAGTGAAATGAAAGATCATTCTGGAGTGTTTAAACCTCCATACTTAGTTTTTTTGGCCATGACTTGTTGTATGGAACTTCGTATTCTTGACCAAAAGTCTTAAACTTTACAAGCATAATCTAAGCTTATTGGCACAAGTCGAGTGCATTTTGGTTCGTACGATGCCCGTTGACCCATTTGACTAACTATTACTTGCTCATTAAGTACTAAAGTAAACTATTACTTGCTGGTTAAGTAATTGAGTAAACGAGTTACGTTCTATCAAATCGTGAAAGGAAAGATCATTATAGAGTGTTTAAGTCTCTATTCTAAGTTTGTTTTACAATTAGTTTTTGTATGGAACTTCATATTCGTGATCACAACTTTTAACCTTTACAAGCATAATCAAAGCTTATTGGCACAAATCGAGTGCGTTTTGGTTCCTACAATGCCTGTTGACCCTTTTGAGTAACTATTACTAGCTCGTTAAGTACTAAAAAACTATTACTTGCTGGTTACGTAATAGAGTAAATAAGTAACGTTTGATAAAATCGTGAAAGAAAAGATCATTCTAGATTTTTTAAATCTCCATACTTAGGTTTTTTGGCCATAACCTGTTGTATGGAACTTCGTATTCTTGATCAAAAGTCTTAAGCTTTACAAGCATAATCTAAGCTTATTGGTACAAATCGAGTGCGTTTTGGTTCGTATGATGCCCGTCGACCCATTTGACTAACTATTACTTGCTCATTAATTAACAAATGAAACTATTACTTACTGGTTAAGTAATAGAGTAAACGAGTGGCGTTTGATCAAATCGTGAAAGGACAGATCATTTTAGAGTGTTTAAGTCTCTATACTTAGTTTTGTTTTTTGCCATGACCTGTTGTCTGGAACTTCATATATGTGATCACAACTCTTAACCTTTACAAGCATAATCTAGTCTTATTAGCACAAATCGAGGGCGTTTTGGTTCGTACAATGCTTGTTGACCCATTTGACTAACTATTACTTGCTCGTTAAGTACTAAAGTAAATTATTACTGGCTGGTTAAGTAATAGAGTAAACGAGTTACTTTCTATCAATTCGTGAAATGAGAGATCATTCTAGAGTGTTTTAAGTCTCCATACTTAGTTTTTTTTGCCATGAGTTTTTGTATGGAACTTCATATTAGTGAAAACAACTCTACAAGCATAATTTAAGCTTATTGGCACAAAGCGAGTGCGTTTTGGTTCCTACAATGCCCGTTGACCCTTTTGGGTAACTATTACTGGCTTGTTAAGTACTAAAGTAAATTATTACTTGCTTGTTAAGTAATAGAGTAAACAAGTATTGTTTGATAAAATCGTGAATGGAAAGAATATTCTAGAGTTTTTAAATCTGTATACTTAGGTTTTTTGGCCATAACTTATTGTATGGAACTTCATATTCTCGATCACAACTCTTAACCTTTACAAGCATAATCTAAGTTTATTGACACAAATCGAGTGCGTTTTGGTTCGTAAGATGCCTGTTGACTTTTTTGAGTAACTATTACTCGCTTGTAAAGTTCTAAACTATACTATTACTTGTTGGTTAACTAATAGAGTAAACAACTAACGTTTAATCAAATAGTGAAATGAAAGATCATTCTAGAGTGTTTAAACCTCCATACTTAGTATTTTTGGCCATGACTTGTTGTATGGAACTTCGTATTCTTGACCAAAAGTCTTAAACTTTACAAGCATAATCTAAGCTTATTGGCACAAGTCGAGTGCATTTTGGTTCGTACGATGCCCGTTGACCCATTTGACTAACTATTACTTGCTCATTAAGTACTAAAGTAAACTATTACTTGCTGGTTAAGTAATTGAGTAAACGAGTTACGTTCTATCAAATCGTGAAAGGAAAGATCATTATAGAGTGTTTAAGTCTCTATTCTAAGTTTGTTTTACAATTAGTTTTTGTATGGAACTTCATATTCGTGATCACAACTTTTAACCTTTACAAGCATAATCAAAGCTTATTGGCACAAATCGAGTGCGTTTTGGTTCCTACAATGCCTGTTGACCCTTTTGAGTAACTATTACTAGCTCGTTAAGTACTAAAAAACTATTACTTGCTGGTTACGTAATAGAGTAAATAAGTAACGTTTGATAAAATCGTGAAAGAAAAGATCATTCTAGATTTTTTAAATCTCCATACTTAGGTTTTTTGGCCATAACCTGTTGTATGGAACTTCGTATTCTTGATCAAAAGTCTTAAGCTTTACAAGCATAATCTAAGCTTATTGGTACAAATCGAGTGCGTTTTGGTTCGTATGATGCCCGTCGACCCATTTGACTAACTATTACTTGATCATTAATTAACAAATGAAACTATTACTTACTGGTTAAGTAATAGAGTAAACGAGTGGCGTTTGATCAAATCGTGAAAGGACAGATCATTTTAGAGTGTTTAAGTCTCTATACTTAGTTTTGTTTTTTTACCATGACCTGTTGTCTGGAACTTCATATATGTGATCACAACTCTTAACCTTTACAAGCATAATCTAGTCTTATTAGCACAAATCGAGGGCGTTTTGGTTCGTACAATGCTTGTTGACCCATTTGACTAACTATTACTTGCTCGTTAAGTACTAAAGTAAATTATTACTGGCTGGTTAAGTAATAGAGTAAACGAGTTACGTTCTATCAATTCGTGAAATGAGAGATCATTCTAGAGTGTTTTAAGTCTCCATACTTAGTTTTTTTTGCCATGAGTTTTTGTATGGAACTTCATATTAGTGATAACAACTCTACAAGCATAATTTAAGCTTATTGGCACAAAGCGAGTGCGTTTTGGTTCCTACAATGCCCGTTGACCCTTTTGGGTAACTATTACTGGCTTGTTAAGTACTAAAGTAAATTATTACTTGCTTGTTAAGTAATAGAGTAAACAAGTATTGTTTGATAAAATCGTGAATGGAAAGAATATTCTAGAGTTTTTAAATCTGTATACTTAGGTTTTTTGGCCATAACTTATTGTATGGAACTTCATATTCTCGATCACAACTCTTAACCTTTACAAGCATAATCTAAGTTTATTGACACAAATCGAGTGCGTTTTGGTTCGTAAGATGCCTGTTGACTTTTTTGAGTAACTATTACTCGCTTGTAAAGTTCTAAACTATACTATTACTTGTTGGTTAACTAATAGAGTAAACAACTAACGTTTAATCAAATAGTGAAATGAAAGATCATTCTAGAGTGTTTAAACCTCCATACTTAGTTTTTTTGGCCATGACTTGTTGTATGGAACTTCGTATTCTTGACCAAAAGTCTTAAACTTTACAAGCATAATCTAAGCTTATTGGCACAAGTCGAGTGCATTTTGGTTCGTACGATGCCCGTTGACCCATTTGACTAACTATTACTTGCTCATTAAGTACTAAAGTAAACTATTACTTGCTGGTTAAGTAATTGAGTAAACGAGTTACGTTCTATCAAATCGTGAAAGGAAAGATCATTATAGAGTGTTTAAGTCTCTATTCTAAGTTTGTTTTACAATTAGTTTTTGTATGGAACTTCATATTCGTGATCACAACTTTTAACCTTTACAAGCATAATCAAAGCTTATTGGCACAAATCGAGTGCGTTTTGGTTCCTACAATGCCTGTTGACCCTTTTGAGTAACTATTACTAGCTCGTTAAGTACTAAAAAACTATTACTTGCTGGTTACGTAATAGAGTAAATAAGTAACGTTTGATAAAATCGTGAAAGAAAAGATCATTCTAGATTTTTTAAATCTCCATACTTAGGTTTTTTGGCCATAACCTGTTGTATGGAACTTCGTATTCTTGATCAAAAGTCTTAAGCTTTACAAGCATAATCTAAGCTTATTGGTACAAATCGAGTGCGTTTTGGTTCGTATGATGCCCGTCGACCCATTTGACTAACTATTACTTGCTCATTAATTAACAAATGAAACTATTACTTACTGGTTAAGTAATAGAGTAAACGAGTGGCGTTTGATCAAATCGTGAAAGGACAGATCATTTTAGAGTGTTTAAGTCTCTATACTTAGTTTTGTTTTTTGCCATGACCTGTTGTCTGGAACTTCATATATGTGATCACAACTCTTAACCTTTACAAGCATAATCTAGTCTTATTAGCACAAATCGAGGGCGTTTTGGTTCGTACAATGCTTGTTGACCCATTTGACTAACTATTACTTGCTCGTTAAGTACTAAAGTAAATTATTACTGGCTGGTTAAGTAATAGAGTAAACGAGTTACGTTCTATCAATTCGTGAAATGAGAGATCATTCTAGAGTCTTTTAAGTCTCCATACTTAGTTTTTTTTGCCATGAGTTTTTGTATGGAACTTCATATTAGTGATAACAACTCTACAAGCATAATTTAAGCTTATTGGCACAAAGCGAGTGCGTTTTGGTTCCTACAATGCCCGTTGACCCTTTTGGGTAACTATTACTGGCTTGTTAAGTACTAAAGTAAATTATTACTTGCTTGTGAAGTAATAGAGTAAACAAGTATTGTTTGATAAAATCGTGAATGGAAAGAATATTCTAGAGTTTTTAAATCTGTATACTTAGGTTTTTTGGCCATAACTTATTGTATGGAACTTCATATTCTCGATCACAACTCTTAACCTTTACAAGCATAATCTAAGTTTATTGACACAAATCGAGTGCGTTTTGGTTCGTAAGATGCCTGTTGACTTTTTTGAGTAACTATTACTCGCTTGTAAAGTTCTAAACTATACTATTACTTGTTGGTTAACTAATAGAGTAAACAACTAACGTTTAATCAAATAGTGAAATGAAAGATCATTCTAGAGTGTTTAAACCTCCATACTTAGTTTTTTTGGCCATGACTTGTTGTATGGAACTTCGTATTCTTGACCAAAAGTCTTAAACTTTACAAGCATAATCTAAGCTTATTGGCACAAGTCGAGTGCATTTTGGTTCGTACGATGCCCGTTGACCCATTTGACTAACTATTACTTGCTCATTAAGTACTAAAGTAAACTATTACTTGCTGGTTAAGTAATTGAGTAAACGAGTTACGTTCTATCAAATCGTGAAAGGAAAGATCATTATAGAGTGTTTAAGTCTCTATTCTAAGTTTGTTTTACAATTAGTTTTTGTATGGAACTTCATATTCGTGATCACAACTTTTAACCTTTACAAGCATAATCAAAGCTTATTGGCACAAATCGAGTGCGTTTTGGTTCCTACAATGCCTGTTGACCCTTTTGAGTAACTATTACTAGCTCGTTAAGTACTAAAAAACTATTACTTGCTGGTTACGTAATAGAGTAAATAAGTAACGTTTGATAAAATCGTGAAAGAAAAGATCATTCTAGATTTTTTAAATCTCCATACTTAGGTTTTTTGGCCATAACCTGTTGTATGGAACTTCGTATTCTTGATCAAAAGTCTTAAGCTTTACAAGCATAATCTAAGCTTATTGGTACAAATCGAGTGCGTTTTGGTTCGTATGATGCCCGTCGACCCATTTGACTAACTATTACTTGCTCATTAATTAACAAATGAAACTATTACTTACTGGTTAAGTAATAGAGTAAACGAGTGGCGTTTGATCAAATCGTGAAAGGACAGATCATTTTAGAGTGTTTAAGTCTCTATACTTAGTTTTGTTTTTTGCCATGACCTGTTGTCTGGAACTTCATATATGTGATCACAACTCTTAACCTTTACAAGCATAATCTAGTCTTATTAGCACAAATCGAGGGCGTTTTGGTTCGTACAATGCTTGTTGACCCATTTGACTAACTATTACTTGCTCGTTAAGTACTAAAGTAAATTATTACTGGCTGGTTAAGTAATAGAGTAAACGAGTTACGTTCTATCAATTCGTGAAATGAGAGATCATTCTAGAGTCTTTTAAGTCTCCATACTTAGTTTTTTTTGCCATGAGTTTTTGTATGGAACTTCATATTAGTGATAACAACTCTACAAGCATAATTTAAGCTTATTGGCACAAAGCGAGTGCGTTTTGGTTCCTACAATGCCCGTTGACCCTTTTGGGTAACTATTACTGGCTTGTTAAGTACTAAAGTAAATTATTACTTGCTTGTGAAGTAATAGAGTAAACAAGTATTGTTTGATAAAATCGTGAATGGAAAGAATATTCTAGAGTTTTTAAATCTGTATACTTAGGTTTTTTGGCCATAACTTATTGTATGGAACTTCATATTCTCGATCACAACTCTTAACCTTTACAAGCATAATCTAAGTTTATTGACACAAATCGAGTGCGTTTTGGTTCGTAAGATGCCTGTTGACTTTTTTGAGTAACTATTACTCGCTTGTAAAGTTCTAAACTATACTATTACTTGTTGGTTAACTAATAGAGTAAACAACTAACGTTTAATCAAATAGTGAAATGAAAGATCATTCTAGAGTGTTTAAACCTCCATACTTAGTTTTTTTGGCCATGACTTGTTGTATGGAACTTCGTATTCTTGACCAAAAGTCTTAAACTTTACAAGCATAATCTAAGCTTATTGGCACAAGTCGAGTGCATTTTGGTTCGTACGATGCCCGTTGACCCATTTGACTAACTATTACTTGCTCATTAAGTACTAAAGTAAACTATTACTTGCTGGTTAAGTAATTGAGTAAACGAGTTACGTTCTATCAAATCGTGAAAGGAAAGATCATTATAGAGTGTTTAAGTCTCTATTCTAAGTTTGTTTTACAATTAGTTTTTGTATGGAACTTCATATTCGTGATCACAACTTTTAACCTTTACAAGCATAATCAAAGCTTATTGGCACAAATCGAGTGCGTTTTGGTTCCTACAATGCCTGTTGACCCTTTTGAGTAACTATTACTAGCTCGTTAAGTACTAAAAAACTATTACTTGCTGGTTACGTAATAGAGTAAATAAGTAACGTTTGATAAAATCGTGAAAGAAAAGATCATTCTAGATTTTTTAAATCTCCATACTTAGGTTTTTTGGCCATAACCTGTTGTATGGAACTTCGTATTCTTGATCAAAAGTCTTAAGCTTTACAAGCATAATCTAAGCTTATTGGTACAAATCGAGTGCGTTTTGGTTCGTATGATGCCCGTCGACCCATTTGACTAACTATTACTTGCTCATTAATTAACAAATGAAACTATTACTTACTGGTTAAGTAATAGAGTAAACGAGTGGCGTTTGATCAAATCGTGAAAGGACAGATCATTTTAGAGTGTTTAAGTCTCTATACTTAGTTTTGTTTTTTGCCATGACCTGTTGTCTGGAACTTCATATATGTGATCACAACTCTTAACCTTTACAAGCATAATCTAGTCTTATTAGCACAAATCGAGGGCGTTTTGGTTCGTACAATGCTTGTTGACCCATTTGACTAACTATTACTTGCTCGTTAAGTACTAAAGTAAATTATTACTGGCTGGTTAAGTAATAGAGTAAACGAGTTACGTTCTATCAATTCGTGAAATGAGAGATCATTCTAGAGTCTTTTAAGTCTCCATACTTAGTTTTTTTTGCCATGAGTTTTTGTATGGAACTTCATATTAGTGATAACAACTCTACAAGCATAATTTAAGCTTATTGGCACAAAGCGAGTGCGTTTTGGTTCCTACAATGCCCGTTGACCCTTTTGGGTAACTATTACTGGCTTGTTAAGTACTAAAGTAAATTATTACTTGCTTGTGAAGTAATAGAGTAAACAAGTATTGTTTGATAAAATCGTGAATGGAAAGAATATTCTAGAGTTTTTAAATCTGTATACTTAGGTTTTTTGGCCATAACTTATTGTATGGAACTTCATATTCTCGATCACAACTCTTAACCTTTACAAGCATAATCTAAGTTTATTGACACAAATCGAGTGCGTTTTGGTTCGTAAGATGCCTGTTGACTTTTTTGAGTAACTATTACTCGCTTGTAAAGTTCTAAACTATACTATTACTTGTTGGTTAACTAATAGAGTAAACAACTAACGTTTAATCAAATAGTGAAATGAAAGATCATTCTAGAGTGTTTAAACCTCCATACTTAGTTTTTTTGGCCATGACTTGTTGTATGGAACTTCGTATTCTTGACCAAAAGTCTTAAACTTTACAAGCATAATCTAAGCTTATTGGCACAAGTCGAGTGCATTTTGGTTCGTACGATGCCCGTTGACCCATTTGACTAACTATTACTTGCTCATTAAGTACTAAAGTAAACTATTACTTGCTGGTTAAGTAATTGAGTAAACGAGTTACGTTCTATCAAATCGTGAAAGGAAAGATCATTATAGAGTGTTTAAGTCTCTATTCTAAGTTTGTTTTACAATTAGTTTTTGTATGGAACTTCATATTCGTGATCACAACTTTTAACCTTTACAAGCATAATCAAAGCTTATTGGCACAAATCGAGTGCGTTTTGGTTCCTACAATGCCTGTTGACCCTTTTGAGTAACTATTACTAGCTCGTTAAGTACTAAAAAACTATTACTTGCTGGTTACGTAATAGAGTAAATAAGTAACGTTTGATAAAATCGTGAAAGAAAAGATCATTCTAGATTTTTTAAATCTCCATACTTAGGTTTTTTGGCCATAACCTGTTGTATGGAACTTCGTATTCTTGATCAAAAGTCTTAAGCTTTACAAGCATAATCTAAGCTTATTGGTACAAATCGAGTGCGTTTTGGTTCGTATGATGCCCGTCGACCCATTTGACTAACTATTACTTGCTCATTAATTAACAAATGAAACTATTACTTACTGGTTAAGTAATAGAGTAAACGAGTGGCGTTTGATCAAATCGTGAAAGGACAGATCATTTTAGAGTGTTTAAGTCTCTATACTTAGTTTTGTTTTTTGCCATGACCTGTTGTCTGGAACTTCATATATGTGATCACAACTCTTAACCTTTACAAGCATAATCTAGTCTTATTAGCACAAATCGAGGGCGTTTTGGTTCGTACAATGCTTGTTGACCCATTTGACTAACTATTACTTGCTCGTTAAGTACTAAAGTAAATTATTACTGGCTGGTTAAGTAATAGAGTAAACGAGTTACGTTCTATCAATTCGTGAAATGAGAGATCATTCTAGAGTGTTTTAAGTCTCCATACTTAGTTTTTTTTGCCATGAGTTTTTGTATGGAACTTCATATTAGTGATAACAACTCTACAAGCATAATTTAAGCTTATTGGCACAAAGCGAGTGCGTTTTGGTTCCTACAATGCCCGTTGACCCTTTTGGGTAACTATTACTGGCTTGTTAAGTACTAAAGTAAATTATTACTTGCTTGTTAAGTAATAGAGTAAACAAGTATTGTTTGATAAAATCGTGAATGGAAAGAATATTCTAGAGTTTTTAAATCTGTATACTTAGGTTTTTTGGCCATAACTTATTGTATGGAACTTCATATTCTCGATCACAACTCTTAACCTTTACAAGCATAATCTAAGTTTATTGACACAAATCGAGTGCGTTTTGGTTCGTAAGATGCCTGTTGACTTTTTTGAGTAACTATTACTCGCTTGTAAAGTTCTAAACTATACTATTACTTGTTGGTTAAATAATAGAGTAAACAACTAACATTTAATCAAATAGTGAAATGAAAGATCATTCTAGAGTGTTTAAACCTCCATACTTAGTTTTTTTGGCCATGACTTGTTGTATGGAACTTCGTATTCTTGACCAAAAGTCTTAAACTTTACAAGCATAATCTAAGCTTATTGGCACAAGTCGAGTGCATTTTGGTTCGTACGATGCCCGTTGACCCATTTGACTAACTATTACTTGCTCATTAAGTACTAAAGTAAACTATTACTTGCTGGTTAAGTAATTGAGTAAACGAGTTACGTTCTATCAAATCGTGAAAGGAAAGATCATTATAGAGTGTTTAAGTCTCTATTCTAAGTTTGTTTTACAATTAGTTTTTGTATGGAACTTCATATTCGTGATCACAACTTTTAACCTTTACAAGCATAATCAAAGCTTATTGGCACAAATCGAGTGCGTTTTGGTTCCTACAATGCATGTTGACCCTTTTGAGTAACTATTACTAGCTCGTTAAGTACTAAAAAACTATTACTTGCTGGTTACGTAATAGAGTAAATAAGTAACGTTTGATAAAATCGTGAAAGAAAAGATCATTCTAGATTTTTTAAATCTCCATACTTAGGTTTTTTGGCCATAACCTGTTGTATGGAACTTCGTATTCTTGATCAAAAGTCTTAAGCTTTACAAGCATAATCTAAGCTTATTGGTACAAATCGAGTGCGTTTTGGTTCGTATGATGCCCGTCGACCCATTTGACTAACTATTACTTGCTCATTAATTAACAAATGAAACTATTACTTACTGGTTAAGTAATAGAGTAAACGAGTGGCGTTTGATCAAATCGTGAAAGGACAGATCATTTTAGAGTGTTTAAGTCTCTATACTTAGTTTTGTTTTTTGCCATGACCTGTTGTCTGGAACTTCATATATGTGATCACAACTCTTAACCTTTACAAGCATAATCTAGTCTTATTAGCACAAATCGAGGGCGTTTTGGTTCGTACAATGCTTGTTGACCCATTTGACTAACTATTACTTGCTCGTTAAGTACTAAAGTAAATTATTACTGGCTGGTTAAGTAATAGAGTAAACGAGTTACGTTCTATCAATTCGTGAAATGAGAGATCATTCTAGAGTGTTTTAAGTCTCCATACTTAGTTTTTTTTGCCATGAGTTTTTGTATGGAACTTCATATTAGTGATAACAACTCTACAAGCATAATTTAAGCTTATTGGCACAAAGCGAGTGCGTTTTGGTTCCTACAATGCCCGTTGACCCTTTTGGGTAACTATTACTGGCTTGTTAAGTACTAAAGTAAATTATTACTTGCTTGTGAAGTAATAGAGTAAACAAGTATTGTTTGATAAAATCGTGAATGGAAAGAATATTCTAGAGTTTTTAAATCTGTATACTTAGGTTTTTTGGCCATAACTTATTGTATGGAACTTCATATTCTCGATCACAACTCTTAACCTTTACAAGCATAATCTAAGTTTATTGACACAAATCGAGTGCGTTTTGGTTCGTAAGATGCCTGTTGACTTTTTTGAGTAACTATTACTCGCTTGTAAAGTTCTAAACTATACTATTACTTGTTGGTTAACTAATAGAGTAAACAACTAACGTTTAATCAAATAGTGAAATGAAAGATCATTCTAGAGTGTTTAAACCTCCATACTTAGTTTTTTTGGCCATGACTTGTTGTATGGAACTTCGTATTCTTGACCAAAAGTCTTAAACTTTACAAGCATAATCTAAGCTTATTGGCACAAGTCGAGTGCATTTTGGTTCGTACGATGCCCGTTGACCCATTTGACTAACTATTACTTGCTCATTAAGTACTAAAGTAAACTATTACTTGCTGGTTAAGTAATTGAGTAAACGAGTTACGTTCTATCAAATCGTGAAAGGAAAGATCATTATAGAGTGTTTAAGTCTCTATTCTAAGTTTGTTTTACAATTAGTTTTTGTATGGAACTTCATATTCGTGATCACAACTTTTAACCTTTACAAGCATAATCAAAGCTTATTGGCACAAATCGAGTGCGTTTTGGTTCCTACAATGCCCGTTGACCCTTTTGAGTAACTATTACTAGCTCGTTAAGTACTAAAAAACTATTACTTGCTGGTTACGTAATAGAGTAAATAAGTAACGTTTGATAAAATCGTGAAAGAAAAGATCATTCTAGATTTTTTAAATCTCCATACTTAGGTTTTTTGGCCATAACCTGTTGTATGGAACTTCGTATTCTTGATCAAAAGTCTTAAGCTTTACAAGCATAATCTAAGCTTATTGGTACAAATCGAGTGCGTTTTGGTTCGTATGATGCCCGTCGACCCATTTGACTAACTATTACTTGCTCATTAATTAACAAATGAAACTATTACTTACTGGTTAAGTAATAGAGTAAACGAGTGGCGTTTGATCAAATCGTGAAAGGACAGATCATTTTAGAGTGTTTAAGTCTCTATACTTAGTTTTGTTTTTTGCCATGACCTGTTGTCTGGAACTTCATATATGTGATCACAACTCTTAACCTTTACAAGCATAATCTAGTCTTATTAGCACAAATCGAGGGCGTTTTGGTTCGTACAATGCTTGTTGACCCATTTGACTAACTATTACTTGCTCGTTAAGTACTAAAGTAAATTATTACTGGCTGGTTAAGTAATAGAGTAAACGAGTTACGTTCTATCAATTCGTGAAATGAGAGATCATTCTAGAGTGTTTTAAGTCTCCATACTTAGTTTTTTTTGCCATGAGTTTTTGTATGGAACTTCATATTAGTGATAACAACTCTACAAGCATAATTTAAGCTTATTGGCACAAAGCGAGTGCGTTTTGGTTCCTACAATGCCCGTTGACCCTTTTGGGTAACTATTACTGGCTTGTTAAGTACTAAAGTAAATTATTACTTGCTTGTGAAGTAATAGAGTAAACAAGTATTGTTTGATAAAATCGTGAATGGAAAGAATATTCTAGAGTTTTTAAATCTGTATACTTAGGTTTTTTGGCCATAACTTATTGTATGGAACTTCATATTCTCGATCACAACTCTTAACCTTTACAAGCATAATCTAAGTTTATTGACACAAATCGAGTGCGTTTTGGTTCGTAAGATGCCTGTTGACTTTTTTGAGTAACTATTACTCGCTTGTAAAGTTCTAAACTATACTATTACTTGTTGGTTAAATAATAGAGTAAACAACTAACCTTTAATCAAATAGTGAAATGAAAGATCATTCTAGAGTGTTTAAACCTCCATACTTAGTTTTTTTGGCCATGACTTGTTGTATGGAACTTCGTATTCTTGACCAAAAGTCTTAAACTTTACAAGCATAATCTAAGCTTATTGGCACAAGTCGAGTGCATTTTGGTTCGTACGATGCCCGTTGACCCATTTGACTAACTATTACTTGCTCATTAAGTACTAAAGTAAACTATTACTTGCTGGTTAAGTAATTGAGTAAACGAGTTACGTTCTATCAAATCGTGAAAGGAAAGATCATTATAGAGTGTTTAAGTCTCTATTCTAAGTTTGTTTTACAATTAGTTTTTGTATGGAACTTCATATTCGTGATCACAACTTTTAACCTTTACAAGCATAATCAAAGCTTATTGGCACAAATCGAGTGCGTTTTGGTTCCTACAATGCCTGTTGACCCTTTTGAGTAACTATTACTAGCTCGTTAAGTACTAAAAAACTATTACTTGCTGGTTACGTAATAGAGTAAATAAGTAACGTTTGATAAAATCGTGAAAGAAAAGATCATTCTAGATTTTTTAAATCTCCATACTTAGGTTTTTTGGCCATAACCTGTTGTATGGAACTTCGTATTCTTGATCAAAAGTCTTAAGCTTTACAAGCATAATCTAAGCTTATTGGTACAAATCGAGTGCGTTTTGGTTCGTATGATGCCCGTCGACCCATTTGACTAACTATTACTTGCTCATTAATTAACAAATGAAACTATTACTTACTGGTTAAGTAATAGAGTAAACGAGTGGCGTTTGATCAAATCGTGAAAGGACAGATCATTTTAGAGTGTTTAAGTCTCTATACTTAGTTTTGTTTTTTGCCATGACCTGTTGTCTGGAACTTCATATATGTGATCACAACTCTTAACCTTTACAAGCATAATCTAGTCTTATTAGCACAAATCGAGGGCGTTTTGGTTCGTACAATGCTTGTTGACCCATTTGACTAACTATTACTTGCTCGTTAAGTACTAAAGTAAATTATTACTGGCTGGTTAAGTAATAGAGTAAACGAGTTACGTTCTATCAATTCGTGAAATGAGAGATCATTCTAGAGTGTTTTAAGTCTCCATACTTAGTTTTTTTTGCCATGAGTTTTTGTATGGAACTTCATATTAGTGATAACAACTCTACAAGCATAATTTAAGCTTATTGGCACAAAGCGAGTGCGTTTTGGTTCCTACAATGCCCGTTGACCCTTTTGGGTAACTATTACTGGCTTGTTAAGTACTAAAGTAAATTATTACTTGCTTGTGAAGTAATAGAGTAAACAAGTATTGTTTGATAAAATCGTGAATGGAAAGAATATTCTAGAGTTTTTAAATCTGTATACTTAGGTTTTTTGGCCATAACTTATTGTATGGAACTTCATATTCTCGATCACAACTCTTAACCTTTACAAGCATAATCTAAGTTTATTGACACAAATCGAGTGCGTTTTGGTTCGTAAGATGCCTGTTGACTTTTTTGAGTAACTATTACTCGCTTGTAAAGTTCTAAACTATACTATTACTTGTTGGTTAAATAATAGAGTAAACAACTAACCTTTAATCAAATAGTGAAATGAAAGATCATTCTAGAGTGTTTAAACCTCCATACTTAGTTTTTTTGGCCATGACTTGTTGTATGGAACTTCGTATTCTTGACCAAAAGTCTTAAACTTTACAAGCATAATCTAAGCTTATTGGCACAAGTCGAGTGCATTTTGGTTCGTACGATGCCCGTTGACCCATTTGACTAACTATTACTTGCTCATTAAGTACTAAAGTAAACTATTACTTGCTGGTTAAGTAATTGAGTAAACGAGTTACGTTCTATCAAATCGTGAAAGGAAAGATCATTATAGAGTGTTTAAGTCTCTATTCTAAGTTTGTTTTACAATTAGTTTTTGTATGGAACTTCATATTCGTGATCACAACTTTTAACCTTTACAAGCATAATCAAAGCTTATTGGCACAAATCGAGTGCGTTTTGGTTCCTACAATGCCTGTTGACCCTTTTGAGTAACTATTACTAGCTCGTTAAGTACTAAAAAACTATTACTTGCTGGTTACGTAATAGAGTAAATAAGTAACGTTTGATAAAATCGTGAAAGAAAAGATCATTCTAGATTTTTTAAATCTCCATACTTAGGTTTTTTGGCCATAACCTGTTGTATGGAACTTCGTATTCTTGATCAAAAGTCTTAAGCTTTACAAGCATAATCTAAGCTTATTGGTACAAATCGAGTGCGTTTTGGTTCGTATGATGCCCGTCGACCCATTTGACTAACTATTACTTGCTCATTAATTAACAAATGAAACTATTACTTACTGGTTAAGTAATAGAGTAAACGAGTGGCGTTTGATCAAATCGTGAAAGGACAGATCATTTTAGAGTGTTTAAGTCTCTATACTTAGTTTTGTTTTTTGCCATGACCTGTTGTCTGGAACTTCATATATGTGATCACAACTCTTAACCTTTACAAGCATAATCTAGTCTTATTAGCACAAATCGAGGGCGTTTTGGTTCGTACAATGCTTGTTGACCCATTTGACTAACTATTACTTGCTCGTTAAGTACTAAAGTAAATTATTACTGGCTGGTTAAGTAATAGAGTAAACGAGTTACGTTCTATCAATTCGTGAAATGAGAGATCATTCTAGAGTGTTTTAAGTCTCCATACTTAGTTTTTTTTGCCATGAGTTTTTGTATGGAACTTCATATTAGTGATAACAACTCTACAAGCATAATTTAAGCTTATTGGCACAAAGCGAGTGCGTTTTGGTTCCTACAATGCCCGTTGACCCTTTTGGGTAACTATTACTGGCTTGTTAAGTACTAAAGTAAATTATTACTTGCTTGTGAAGTAATAGAGTAAACAAGTATTGTTTGATAAAATCGTGAATGGAAAGAATATTCTAGAGTTTTTAAATCTGTATACTTAGGTTTTTTGGCCATAACTTATTGTATGGAACTTCATATTCTCGATCACAACTCCTAACCTTTACAAGCATAATCTAAGTTTATTGACACAAATCGAGTGCGTTTTGGTTCGTAAGATGCCTGTTGACTTTTTTGAGTAACTATTACTCGCTTGTAAAGTTCTAAACTATACTATTACTTGTTGGTTAAATAATAGAGTAAACAACTAACCTTTAATCAAATAGTGAAATGAAAGATCATTCTAGAGTGTTTAAACCTCCATACTTAGTTTTTTTGGCCATGACTTGTTGTATGGAACTTCGTATTCTTGACCAAAAGTCTTAAACTTTACAAGCATAATCTAAGCTTATTGGCACAAGTCGAGTGCATTTTGGTTCGTACGATGCCCGTTGACCCATTTGACT
Organism: Linaria vulgaris; assembly: GCA_948329865.1. Taxonomy (NCBI): domain Eukaryota; kingdom Viridiplantae; phylum Streptophyta; class Magnoliopsida; order Lamiales; family Plantaginaceae; genus Linaria; species Linaria vulgaris. Next base: position 66,969,879 of record OX415250.1, read on the forward strand.
AACTATTACTTGCTCATTAAGTACTAAAGTAAACTATTACTTGCTGGTTAAGTAATTGAGTAAACGAGTTACGTTCTATCAAATCGTGAAAGGAAAGATCATTATAGAGTGTTTAAGTCTCTATTCTAAGTTTGTTTTACAATTAGTTTTTGTATGGAACTTCATATTCGTGATCACAACTTTTAACCTTTACAAGCATAATCAAAGCTTATTGGCACAAATCGAGTGCGTTTTGGTTCCTACAATGCCTGTTGACCCTTTTGAGTAACTATTACTAGCTCGTTAAGTACTAAAAAACTATTACTTGCTGGTTACGTAATAGAGTAAATAAGTAACGTTTGATAAAATCGTGAAAGAAAAGATCATTCTAGATTTTTTAAATCTCCATACTTAGGTTTTTTGGCCATAACCTGTTGTATGGAACTTCGTATTCTTGATCAAAAGTCTTAAGCTTTACAAGCATAATCTAAGCTTATTGGTACAAATCGAGTGCGTTTTGGTTCGTATGATGCCCGTCGACCCATTTGACTAACTATTACTTGCTCATTAATTAACAAATGAAACTATTACTTACTGGTTAAGTAATAGAGTAAACGAGTGGCGTTTGATCAAATCGTGAAAGGACAGATCATTTTAGAGTGTTTAAGTCTCTATACTTAGTTTTGTTTTTTGCCATGACCTGTTGTCTGGAACTTCATATATGTGATCACAACTCTTAACCTTTACAAGCATAATCTAGTCTTATTAGCACAAATCGAGGGCGTTTTGGTTCGTACAATGCTTGTTGACCCATTTGACTAACTATTACTTGCTCGTTAAGTACTAAAGTAAATTATTACTGGCTGGTTAAGTAATAGAGTAAACGAGTTACGTTCTATCAATTCGTGAAATGAGAGATCATTCTAGAGTGTTTTAAGTCTCCATACTTAGTTTTTTTTGCCATGAGTTTTTGTATGGAACTTCATATTAGTGATAACAACTCTACAAGCATAATTTAAGCTTATTGGCACAAAGCGAGTGCGTTTTGGTTCCTACAATGCCCGTTGACCCTTTTGGGTAACTATTACTGGCTTGTTAAGTACTAAAGTAAATTATTACTTGCTTGTTAAGTAATAGAGTAAACAAGTATTGTTTGATAAAATCGTGAATGGAAAGAATATTCTAGAGTTTTTAAATCTGTATACTTAGGTTTTTTGGCCATAACTTATTGTATGGAACTTCATATTCTCGATCACAACTCTTAACCTTTACAAGCATAATCTAAGTTTATTGACACAAATCGAGTGCGTTTTGGTTCGTAAGATGCCTGTTGACTTTTTTGAGTAACTATTACTCGCTTGTAAAGTTCTAAACTATACTATTACTTGTTGGTTAACTAATAGAGTAAACAACTAACGTTTAATCAAATAGTGAAATGAAAGATCATTCTAGAGTGTTTAAACCTCCATACTTAGTTTTTTTGGCCATGACTTGTTGTATGGAACTTCGTATTCTTGACCAAAAGTCTTAAACTTTACAAGCATAATCTAAGCTTATTGGCACAAGTCGAGTGCATTTTGGTTCGTACGATGCCCGTTGACCCATTTGACTAACTATTACTTGCTCATTAAGTACTAAAGTAAACTATTACTTGCTGGTTAAGTAATTGAGTAAACGAGTTACGTTCTATCAAATCGTGAAAGGAAAGATCATTATAGAGTGTTTAAGTCTCTATTCTAAGTTTGTTTTACAATTAGTTTTTGTATGGAACTTCATATTCGTGATCACAACTTTTAACCTTTACAAGCATAATCAAAGCTTATTGGCACAAATCGAGTGCGTTTTGGTTCCTACAATGCCTGTTGACCCTTTTGAGTAACTATTACTAGCTCGTTAAGTACTAAAAAACTATTACTTGCTGGTTACGTAATAGAGTAAATAAGTAACGTTTGATAAAATCGTGAAAGAAAAGATCATTCTAGATTTTTTAAATCTCCATACTTAGGTTTTTTGGCCATAACCTGTTGTATGGAACTTCGTATTCTTGATCAAAAGTCTTAAGCTTTACAAGCATAATCTAAGCTTATTGGTACAAATCGAGTGCGTTTTGGTTCGTATGATGCCCGTCGACCCATTTGACTAACTATTACTTGCTCATTAATTAACAAATGAAACTATTACTTACTGGTTAAGTAATAGAGTAAACGAGTGGCGTTTGATCAAATCGTGAAAGGACAGATCATTTTAGAGTGTTTAAGTCTCTATACTTAGTTTTGTTTTTTGCCATGACCTGTTGTCTGGAACTTCATATATGTGATCACAACTCTTAACCTTTACAAGCATAATCTAGTCTTATTAGCACAAATCGAGGGCGTTTTGGTTCGTACAATGCTTGTTGACCCATTTGACTAACTATTACTTGCTCGTTAAGTACTAAAGTAAATTATTACTGGCTGGTTAAGTAATAGAGTAAACGAGTTACGTTCTATCAATTCGTGAAATGAGAGATCATTCTAGAGTGTTTTAAGTCTCCATACTTAGTTTTTTTTGCCATGAGTTTTTGTATGGAACTTCATATTAGTGATAACAACTCTACAAGCATAATTTAAGCTTATTGGCACAAAGCGAGTGCGTTTTGGTTCCTACAATGCCCGTTGACCCTTTTGGGTAACTATTACTGGCTTGTTAAGTACTAAAGTAAATTATTACTTGCTTGTGAAGTAATAGAGTAAACAAGTATTGTTTGATAAAATCGTGAATGGAAAGAATATTCTAGAGTTTTTAAATCTGTATACTTAGGTTTTTTGGCCATAACTTATTGTATGGAACTTCATATTCTCGATCACAACTCTTAACCTTTACAAGCATAATCTAAGTTTATTGACACAAATCGAGTGCGTTTTGGTTCGTAAGATGCCTGTTGACTTTTTTGAGTAACTATTACTCGCTTGTAAAGTTCTAAACTATACTATTACTTGTTGGTTAACTAATAGAGTAAACAACTAACGTTTAATCAAATAGTGAAATGAAAGATCATTCTAGAGTGTTTAAACCTCCATACTTAGTTTTTTTGGCCATGACTTGTTGTATGGAACTTCGTATTCTTGACCAAAAGTCTTAAACTTTACAAGCATAATCTAAGCTTATTGGCACAAGTCGAGTGCATTTTGGTTCGTACGATGCCCGTTGACCCATTTGACTAACTATTACTTGCTCATTAAGTACTAAAGTAAACTATTACTTGCTGGTTAAGTAATTGAGTAAACGAGTTACGTTCTATCAAATCGTGAAAGGAAAGATCATTATAGAGTGTTTAAGTCTCTATTCTAAGTTTGTTTTACAATTAGTTTTTGTATGGAACTTCATATTCGTGATCACAACTTTTAACCTTTACAAGCATAATCAAAGCTTATTGGCACAAATCGAGTGCGTTTTGGTTCCTACAATGCCTGTTGACCCTTTTGAGTAACTATTACTAGCTCGTTAAGTACTAAAAAACTATTACTTGCTGGTTACGTAATAGAGTAAATAAGTAACGTTTGATAAAATCGTGAAAGAAAAGATCATTCTAGATTTTTTAAATCTCCATACTTAGGTTTTTTGGCCATAACCTGTTGTATGGAACTTCGTATTCTTGATCAAAAGTCTTAAGCTTTACAAGCATAATCTAAGCTTATTGGTACAAATCGAGTGCGTTTTGGTTCGTATGATGCCCGTCGACCCATTTGACTAACTATTACTTGCTCATTAATTAACAAATGAAACTATTACTTACTGGTTAAGTAATAGAGTAAACGAGTGGCGTTTGATCAAATCGTGAAAGGACAGATCATTTTAGAGTGTTTAAGTCTCTATACTTAGTTTTGTTTTTTGCCATGACCTGTTGTCTGGAACTTCATATATGTGATCACAACTCTTAACCTTTACAAGCATAATCTAGTCTTATTAGCACAAATCGAGGGCGTTTTGGTTCGTACAATGCTTGTTGACCCATTTGACTAACTATTACTTGCTCGTTAAGTACTAAAGTAAATTATTACTGGCTGGTTAAGTAATAGAGTAAACGAGTTACGTTCTATCAATTCGTGAAATGAGAGATCATTCTAGAGTGTTTTAAGTCTCCATACTTAGTTTTTTTTGCCATGAGTTTTTGTATGGAACTTCATATTAGTGATAACAACTCTACAAGCATAATTTAAGCTTATTGGCACAAAGCGAGTGCGTTTTGGTTCCTACAATGCCCGTTGACCCTTTTGGGTAACTATTACTGGCTTGTTAAGTACTAAAGTAAATTATTACTTGCTTGTGAAGTAATAGAGTAAACAAGTATTGTTTGATAAAATCGTGAATGGAAAGAATATTCTAGAGTTTTTAAATCTGTATACTTAGGTTTCTTGGCCATAACTTATTGTATGGAACTTCATATTCTCGATCACAACTCTTAACCTTTACAAGCATAATCTAAGTTTATTGACACAAATCGAGTGCGTTTTGGTTCGTAAGATGCCTGTTGACTTTTTTGAGTAACTATTACTCGCTTGTAAAGTTCTAAACTATACTATTACTTGTTGGTTAACTAATAGAGTAAACAACTAACCTTTAATCAAATAGTGAAATGAAAGATCATTCTAGAGTGTTTAAACCTCCATACTTAGTTTTTTTGGCCATGACTTGTTGTATGGAACTTCGTATTCTTGACCAAAAGTCTTAAACTTTACAAGCATAATCTAAGCTTATTGGCACAAGTCGAGTGCATTTTGGTTCGTACGATGCCCGTTGACCCATTTGACTAACTATTACTTGCTCATTAAGTACTAAAGTAAACTATTACTTGCTGGTTAAGTAATTGAGTAAACGAGTTACGTTCTATCAAATCGTGAAAGGAAAGATCATTATAGAGTGTTTAAGTCTCTATTCTAAGTTTGTTTTACAATTAGTTTTTGTATGGAACTTCATATTCGTGATCACAACTTTTAACCTTTACAAGCATAATCAAAGCTTATTGGCACAAATCGAGTGCGTTTTGGTTCCTACAATGCCTGTTGACCCTTTTGAGTAACTATTACTAGCTCGTTAAGTACTAAAAAACTATTACTTGCTGGTTACGTAATAGAGTAAATAAGTAACGTTTGATAAAATCGTGAAAGAAAAGATCATTCTAGATTTTTTAAATCTCCATACTTAGGTTTTTTGGCCATAACCTGTTGTATGGAACTTCGTATTCTTGATCAAAAGTCTTAAGCTTTACAAGCATAATCTAAGCTTATTGGTACAAATCGAGTGCGTTTTGGTTCGTATGATGCCCGTCGACCCATTTGACTAACTATTACTTGCTCATTAATTAACAAATGAAACTATTACTTACTGGTTAAGTAATAGAGTAAACGAGTGGCGTTTGATCAAATCGTGAAAGGACAGATCATTTTAGAGTGTTTAAGTCTCTATACTTAGTTTTGTTTTTTGCCATGACCTGTTGTCTGGAACTTCATATATGTGATCACAACTCTTAACCTTTACAAGCATAATCTAGTCTTATTAGCACAAATCGAGGGCGTTTTGGTTCGTACAATGCTTGTTGACCCATTTGACTAACTATTACTTGCTCGTTAAGTACTAAAGTAAATTATTACTGGCTGGTTAAGTAATAGAGTAAACGAGTTACGTTCTATCAATTCGTGAAATGAGAGATCATTCTAGAGTGTTTTAAGTCTCCATACTTAGTTTTTTTTGCCATGAGTTTTTGTATGGAACTTCATATTAGTGATAACAACTCTACAAGCATAATTTAAGCTTATTGGCACAAAGCGAGTGCGTTTTGGTTCCTACAATGCCCGTTGACCCTTTTGGGTAACTATTACTGGCTTGTTAAGTACTAAAGTAAATTATTACTTGCTTGTTAAGTAATAGAGTAAACAAGTATTGTTTGATAAAATCGTGAATGGAAAGAATATTCTAGAGTTTTTAAATCTGTATACTTAGGTTTTTTGGCCATAACTTATTGTATGGAACTTCATATTCTCGATCACAACTCTTAACCTTTACAAGCATAATCTAAGTTTATTGACACAAATCGAGTGCGTTTTGGTTCGTAAGATGCCTGTTGACTTTTTTGAGTAACTATTACTCGCTTGTAAAGTTCTAAACTATACTATTACTTGTTGGTTAAATAATAGAGTAAACAACTAACATTTAATCAAATAGTGAAATGAAAGATCATTCTAGAGTGTTTAAACCTCCATACATAGTTTTTTTGGCCATGACTTGTTGTATGGAACTTCGTATTCTTGACCAAAAGTCTTAAACTTTACAAGCATAATCTAAGCTTATTGGCACAAGTCGAGTGCATTTTGGTTCGTACGATGCCCGTTGACCCATTTGACTAACTATTACTTGCTCATTAAGTACTAAAGTAAACTATTACTTGCTGGTTAAGTAATTGAGTAAACGAGTTACGTTCTATCAAATCGTGAAAGGAAAGATCATTATAGAGTGTTTAAGTCTCTATTCTAAGTTTGTTTTACAATTAGTTTTTGTATGGAACTTCATATTCGTGATCACAACTTTTAACCTTTACAAGCATAATCAAAGCTTATTGGCACAAATCGAGTGCGTTTTGGTTCCTACAATGCCTGTTGACCCTTTTGAGTAACTATTACTAGCTCGTTAAGTACTAAAAAACTATTACTTGCTGGTTACGTAATAGAGTAAATAAGTAACGTTTGATAAAATCGTGAAAGAAAAGATCATTCTAGATTTTTTAAATCTCCATACTTAGGTTTTTTGGCCATAACCTGTTGTATGGAACTTCGTATTCTTGATCAAAAGTCTTAAGCTTTACAAGCATAATCTAAGCTTATTGGTACAAATCGAGTGCGTTTTGGTTCGTATGATGCCCGTCGACCCATTTGACTAACTATTACTTGCTCATTAATTAACAAATGAAACTATTACTTACTGGTTAAGTAATAGAGTAAACGAGTGGCGTTTGATCAAATCGTGAAAGGACAGATCATTTTAGAGTGTTTAAGTCTCTATACTTAGTTTTGTTTTTTGCCATGACCTGTTGTCTGGAACTTCATATATGTGATCACAACTCTTAACCTTTACAAGCATAATCTAGTCTTATTAGCACAAATCGAGGGCGTTTTGGTTCGTACAATGCTTGTTGACCCATTTGACTAACTATTACTTGCTCGTTAAGTACTAAAGTAAATTATTACTGGCTGGTTAAGTAATAGAGTAAACGAGTTACGTTCTATCAATTCGTGAAATGAGAGATCATTCTAGAGTGTTTTAAGTCTCCATACTTAGTTTTTTTTGCCATGAGTTTTTGTATGGAACTTCATATTAGTGATAACAACTCTACAAGCATAATTTAAGCTTATTGGCACAAAGCGAGTGCGTTTTGGTTCCTACAATGCCCGTTGACCCTTTTGGGTAACTATTACTGGCTTGTTAAGTACTAAAGTAAATTATTACTTGCTTGTTAAGTAATAGAGTAAACAAGTATTGTTTGATAAAATCGTGAATGGAAAGAATATTCTAGAGTTTTTAAATCTGTATACTTAGGTTTTTTGGCCATAACTTATTGTATGGAACTTCATATTCTCGATCACAACTCTTAACCTTTACAAGCATAATCTAAGTTTATTGACACAAATCGAGTGCGTTTTGGTTCGTAAGATGCCTGTTGACTTTTTTGAGTAACTATTACTCGCTTGTAAAGTTCTAAACTATACTATTACTTGTTGGTTAACTAATAGAGTAAACAACTAACGTTTAATCAAATAGTGAAATGAAAGATCATTCTAGAGTGTTTAAACCTCCATACTTAGTTTTTTTGGCCATGACTTGTTGTATGGAACTTCGTATTCTTGACCAAAAGTCTTAAACTTTACAAGCATAATCTAAGCTTATTGGCACAAGTCGAGTGCATTTTGGTTCGTACGATGCCCGTTGACCCATTTGACTAACTATTACTTGCTCATTAAGTACTAAAGTAAACTATTACTTGCTGGTTAAGTAATTGAGTAAACGAGTTACGTTCTATCAAATCGTGAAAGGAAAGATCATTATAGAGTGTTTAAGTCTCTATTCTAAGTTTGTTTTACAATTAGTTTTTGTATGGAACTTCATATTCGTGATCACAACTTTTAACCTTTACAAGCATAATCAAAGCTTATTGGCACAAATCGAGTGCGTTTTGGTTCCTACAATGCCTGTTGACCCTTTTGAGTAACTATTACTAGCTCGTTAAGTACTAAAAAACTATTACTTGCTGGTTACGTAATAGAGTAAATAAGTAACGTTTGATAAAATCGTGAAAGAAAAGATCATTCTAGATTTTTTAAATCTCCATACTTAGGTTTTTTGGCCATAACCTGTTGTATGGAACTTCGTATTCTTGATCAAAAGTCTTAAGCTTTACAAGCATAATCTAAGCTTATTGGTACAAATCGAGTGCGTTTTGGTTCGTATGATGCCCGTCGACCCATTTGACTAACTATTACTTGCTCATTAATTAACAAATGAAACTATTACTTACTGGTTAAGTAATAGAGTAAACGAGTGGCGTTTGATCAAATCGTGAAAGGACAGATCATTTTAGAGTGTTTAAGTCTCTATACTTAGTTTTGTTTTTTGCCATGACCTGTTGTCTGGAACTTCATATATGTGATCACAACTCTTAACCTTTACAAGCATAATCTAGTCTTATTAGCACAAATCGAGGGCGTTTTGGTTCGTACAATGCTTGTTGACCCATTTGACTAACTATTACTTGCTCGTTAAGTACTAAAGTAAATTATTACTGGCTGGTTAAGTAATAGAGTAAACGAGTTACGTTCTATCAATTCGTGAAATGAGAGATCATTCTAGAGTGTTTTAAGTCTCCATACTTAGTTTTTTTTGCCATGAGTTTTTGTATGGAACTTCATATTAGTGATAACAACTCTACAAGCATAATTTAAGCTTATTGGCACAAAGCGAGTGCGTTTTGGTTCCTACAATGCCCGTTGACCCTTTTGGGTAACTATTACTGGCTTGTTAAGTACTAAAGTAAATTATTACTTGCTTGTGAAGTAATAGAGTAAACAAGTATTGTTTGATAAAATCGTGAATGGAAAGAATATTCTAGAGTTTTTAAATCTGTATACTTAGGTTTTTTGGCCATAACTTATTGTATGGAACTTCATATTCTCGATCACAACTCTTAACCTTTACAAGCATAATCTAAGTTTATTGACACAAATCGAGTGCGTTTTGGTTCGTAAGATGCCTGTTGACTTTTTTGAGTAACTATTACTCGCTTGTAAAGTTCTAAACTATACTATTACTTGTTGGTTAACTAATAGAGTAAACAACTAACGTTTAATCAAATAGTGAAATGAAAGATCATTCTAGAGTGTTTAAACCTCCATACTTAGTTTTTTTGGCCATGACTTGTTGTATGGAACTTCGTATTCTTGACCAAAAGTCTTAAACTTTACAAGCATAATCTAAGCTTATTGGCACAAGTCGAGTGCATTTTGGTTCGTACGATGCCCGTTGACCCATTTGACTAACTATTACTTGCTCATTAAGTACTAAAGTAAACTATTACTTGCTGGTTAAGTAATTGAGTAAACGAGTTACGTTCTATCAAATCGTGAAAGGAAAGATCATTATAGAGTGTTTAAGTCTCTATTCTAAGTTTGTTTTACAATTAGTTTTTGTATGGAACTTCATATTCGTGATCACAACTTTTAACCTTTACAAGCATAATCAAAGCTTATTGGCACAAATCGAGTGCGTTTTGGTTCCTACAATGCCTGTTGACCCTTTTGAGTAACTATTACTAGCTCGTTAAGTACTAAAAAACTATTACTTGCTGGTTACGTAATAGAGTAAATAAGTAACGTTTGATAAAATCGAGAAAGAAAAGATCATTCTAGATTTTTTAAATCTCCATACTTAGGTTTTTTGGCCATAACCTGTTGTATGGAACTTCGTATTCTTGATCAAAAGTCTTAAACTTTACAAGCATAATCTAAGCTTATTGGCACAAGTCGAGTGCATTTTGGTTCGTACGATGCCCGTTGACCCATTTGACTAACTATTACTTGCTCATTAAGTACTAAAGTAAACTATTACTTGCTGGTTAAGTAATTGAGTAAACGAGTTACGTTCTATCAAATCGTGAAAGGAAAGATCATTATAGAGTGTTTAAGTCTCTATTCTAAGTTTGTTTTACAATTAGTTTTTGTATGGAACTTCATATTCGTGATCACAACTTTTAACCTTTACAAGCATAATCAAAGCTTATTGGCACAAATCGAGTGCGTTTTGGTTCCTACAATGCCTGTTGACCCTTTTGAGTAACTATTACTAGCTCGTTAAGTACTAAAAAACTATTACTTGCTGGTTACGTAATAGAGTAAATAAGTAACGTTTGATAAAATCGTGAAAGAAAAGATCATTCTAGATTTTTTAAATCTCCATACTTAGGTTTTTTGGCCATAACCTGTTGTATGGAACTTCGTATTCTTGATCAAAAGTCTTAAGCTTTACAAGCATAATCTAAGCTTATTGGTACAAATCGAGTGCGTTTTGGTTCGTATGATGCCCGTCGACCCATTTGACTAACTATTACTTGCTCATTAATTAACAAATGAAACTATTACTTACTGGTTAAGTAATAGAGTAAACGAGTGGCGTTTGATCAAATCGTGAAAGGACAGATCATTTTAGAGTGTTTAAGTCTCTATACTTAGTTTTGTTTTTTGCCATGACCTGTTGTCTGGAACTTCATATATGTGATCACAACTCTTAACCTTTACAAGCATAATCTAGTCTTATTAGCACAAATCGAGGGCGTTTTGGTTCGTACAATGCTTGTTGACCCATTTGACTAACTATTACTTGCTCGTTAAGTACTAAAGTAAATTATTACTGGCTGGTTAAGTAATAGAGTAAACGAGTTACGTTCTATCAATTCGTGAAATGAGAGATCATTCTAGAGTGTTTTAAGTCTCCATACTTAGTTTTTTTTGCCATGAGTTTTTGTATGGAACTTCATATTAGTGATAACAACTCTACAAGCATAATTTAAGCTTATTGGCACAAAGCGAGTGCGTTTTGGTTCCTACAATGCCCGTTGACCCTTTTGGGTAACTATTACTGGCTTGTTAAGTACTAAAGTAAATTATTACTTGCTTGTGAAGTAATAGAGTAAACAAGTATTGTTTGATAAAATCGTGAATGGAAAGAATATTCTAGAGTTTTTAAATCTGTATACTTAGGTTTTTTGGCCATAACTTATTGTATGGAACTTCATATTCTCGATCACAACTCTTAACCTTTACAAGCATAATCTAAGTTTATTGACACAAATCGAGTGCGTTTTGGTTCGTAAGATGCCTGTTGACTTTTTTGAGTAACTATTACTCGCTTGTAAAGTTCTAAACTATACTATTACTTGTTGGTTAACTAATAGAGTAAACAACTAACCTTTAATCAAATAGTGAAATGAAAGATCATTCTAGAGTGTTTAAACCTCCATACTTAGTTTTTTTGGCCATGACTTGTTGTATGGAACTTCGTATTCTTGACCAAAAGTCTTAAACTTTACAAGCATAATCTAAGCTTATTGGCACAAGTCGAGTGCATTTTGGTTCGTACGATGCCCGTTGACCCATTTGACTAACTATTACTTGCTCATTAAGTACTAAAGTAAACTATTACTTGCTGGTTAAGTAATTGAGTAAACGAGTTACGTTCTATCAAATCGTGAAAGGAAAGATCATTATAGAGTGTTTAAGTCTCTATTCTAAGTTTGTTTTACAATTAGTTTTTGTATGGAACTTCATATTCGTGATCACAACTTTTAACCTTTACAAGCATAATCAAAGCTTATTGGCACAAATCGAGTGCGTTTTGGTTCCTACAATGCCTGTTGACCCTTTTGAGTAACTATTACTAGCTCGTTAAGTACTAAAAAACTATTACTTGCTGGTTACGTAATAGAGTAAATAAGTAACGTTTGATAAAATCGTGAAAGAAAAGATCATTCTAGATTTTTTAAATCTCCATACTTAGGTTTTTTGGCCATAACCTGTTGTATGGAACTTCGTATTCTTGATCAAAAGTCTTAAGCTTTACAAGCATAATCTAAGCTTATTGGTACAAATCGAGTGCGTTTTGGTTCGTATGATGCCCGTCGACCCATTTGACTAACTATTACTTGCTCATTAATTAACAAATGAAACTATTACTTACTGGTTAAGTAATAGAGTAAACGAGTGGCGTTTGATCAAATCGTGAAAGGACAGATCATTTTAGAGTGTTTAAGTCTCTATACTTAGTTTTGTTTTTTGCCATGACCTGTTGTCTGGAACTTCATATATGTGATCACAACTCTTAACCTTTACAAGCATAATCTAGTCTTATTAGCACAAATCGAGGGCGTTTTGGTTCATACAATGCTTGTTGACCCATTTGACTAACTATTACTTGCTCGTTAAGTACTAAAGTAAATTATTACTGGCTGGTTAAGTAATAGAGTAAACGAGTTACGTTCTATCAATTCGTGAAATGAGAGATCATTCTAGAGTGTTTTAAGTCTCCATACTTAGTTTTTTTTGCCATGAGTTTTTGTATGGAACTTCATATTAGTGATAACAACTCTACAAGCATAATTTAAGCTTATTGGCACAAAGCGAGTGCGTTTTGGTTCCTACAATGCCCGTTGACCCTTTTGGGTAACTATTACTGGCTTGTTAAGTACTAAAGTAAATTATTACTTGCTTGTTAAGTAATAGAGTAAACAAGTATTGTTTGATAAAATCGTGAATGGAAAGAATATTCTAGAGTTTTTAAATCTGTATACTTAGGTTTTTTGGCCATAACTTATTGTATGGAACTTCATATTCTCGATCACAACTCTTAACCTTTACAAGCATAATCTAAGTTTATTGACACAAATCGAGTGCGTTTTGGTTCGTAAGATGCCTGTTGACTTTTTTGAGTAACTATTACTCGCTTGTAAAGTTCTAAACTATACTATTACTTGTTGGTTAAATAATAGAGTAAACAACTAACATTTAATCAAATAGTGAAATGAAAGATCATTCTAGAGTGTTTAAACCTCCATACATAGTTTTTTTGGCCATGACTTGTTGTATGGAACTTCGTATTCTTGACCAAAAGTCTTAAACTTTACAAGCATAATCTAAGCTTATTGGCACAAGTCGAGTGCATTTTGGTTCGTACGATGCCCGTTGACCCATTTGACTAACTATTACTTGCTCATTAAGTACTAAAGTAAACTATTACTTGCTGGTTAAGTAATTGAGTAAACGAGTTACGTTCTATCAAATCGTGAAAGGAAAGATCATTATAGAGTGTTTAAGTCTCTATTCTAAGTTTGTTTTACAATTAGTTTTTGTATGGAACTTCATATTCGTGATCACAACTTTTAACCTTTACAAGCATAATCAAAGCTTATTGGCACAAATCGAGTGCGTTTTGGTTCCTACAATGCCTGTTGACCCTTTTGAGTAACTATTACTAGCTCGTTAAGTACTAAAAAACTATTACTTGCTGGTTACGTAATAGAGTAAATAAGTAACGTTTGATAAAATCGTGAAAGAAAAGATCATTCTAGATTTTTTAAATCTCCATACTTAGGTTTTTTGGCCATAACCTGTTGTATGGAACTTCGTATTCTTGATCAAAAGTCTTAAGCTTTACAAGCATAATCTAAGCTTATTGGTACAAATCGAGTGCGTTTTGGTTCGTATGATGCCCGTCGACCCATTTGACTAACTATTACTTGCTCATTAATTAACAAATGAAACTATTACTTACTGGTTAAGTAATAGAGTAAACGAGTGGCGTTTGATCAAATCGTGAAAGGACAGATCATTTTAGAGTGTTTAAGTCTCTATACTTAGTTTTGTTTTTTGCCATGACCTGTTGTCTGGAACTTCATATATGTGATCACAACTCTTAACCTTTACAAGCATAATCTAGTCTTATTAGCACAAATCGAGGGCGTTTTGGTTCGTACAATGCTTGTTGACCCATTTGACTAACTATTACTTGCTCGTTAAGTACTAAAGTAAATTATTACTGGCTGGTTAAGTAATAGAGTAAACGAGTTACGTTCTATCAATTCGTGAAATGAGAGATCATTCTAGAGTGTTTTAAGTCTCCATACTTAGTTTTTTTTGCCATGAGTTTTTGTATGGAACTTCATATTAGTGATAACAACTCTACAAGCATAATTTAAGCTTATTGGCACAAAGCGAGTGCGTTTTGGTTCCTACAATGCCCGTTGACCCTTTTGGGTAACTATTACTGGCTTGTTAAATACTAAAGTAAATTATTACTTGCTTGTTAAGTAATAGAGTAAACAAGTATTGTTTGATAAAATCGTGAATGGAAAGAATATTCTAGAGTTTTTAAATCTGTATACTTAGGTTTTTTGGCCATAACTTATTGTATGGAACTTCATATTCTCGATCACAACTCTTAACCTTTACAAGCATAATCTAAGTTTATTGACACAAATCGAGTGCGTTTTGGTTCGTAAGATGCCTGTTGACTTTTTTGAGTAACTATTACTCGCTTGTAAAGTTCTAAACTATACTATTACTTGTTGGTTAACTAATAGAGTAAACAACTAACGTTTAATCAAATAGTGAAATGAAAGATCATTCTAGAGTGTTTAAACCTCCATACTTAGTTTTTTTGGCCATGACTTGTTGTATGGAACTTCGTATTCTTGACCAAAAGTCTTAAACTTTACAAGCATAATCTAAGCTTATTGGCACAAGTCGAGTGCATTTTGGTTCGTACGATGCCCGTTGACCCATTTGACTAACTATTACTTGCTCATTAAGTACTAAAGTAAACTATTACTTGCTGGTTAAGTAATTGAGTAAACGAGTTACGTTCTATCAAATCGTGAAAGGAAAGATCATTATAGAGTGTTTAAGTCTCTATTCTAAGTTTGTTTTACAATTAGTTTTTGTATGGAACTTCATATTCGTGATCACAACTTTTAACCTTTACAAGCATAATCAAAGCTTATTGGCACAAATCGAGTGCGTTTTGGTTCCTACAATGCCTGTTGACCCTTTTGAGTAACTATTACTAGCTCGTTAAGTACTAAAAAACTATTACTTGCTGGTTACGTAATAGAGTAAATAAGTAACGTTTGATAAAATCGTGAAAGAAAAGATCATTCTAGATTTTTTAAATCTCCATACTTAGGTTTTTTGGCCATAACCTGTTGTATGGAACTTCGTATTCTTGATCAAAAGTCTTAAGCTTTACAAGCATAATCTAAGCTTATTGGTACAAATCGAGTGCGTTTTGGTTCGTATGATGCCCGTCGACCCATTTGACTAACTATTACTTGCTCATTAATTAACAAATGAAACTATTACTTACTGGTTAAGTAATAGAGTAAACGAGTGGCGTTTGATCAAATCGTGAAAGGACAGATCATTTTAGAGTGTTTAAGTCTCTATACTTAGTTTTGTTTTTTGCCATGACCTGTTGTCTGGAACTTCATATATGTGATCACAACTCTTAACCTTTACAAGCATAATCTAGTCTTATTAGCACAAATCGAGGGCGTTTTGGTTCGTACAATGCTTGTTGACCCATTTGACTAACTATTACTTGCTCGTTAAGTACTAAAGTAAATTATTACTGGCTGGTTAAGTAATAGAGTAAACGAGTTACGTTCTATCAATTCGTGAAATGAGAGATCATTCTAGAGTGTTTTAAGTCTCCATACTTAGTTTTTTTTGCCATGAGTTTTTGTATGGAACTTCATATTAGTGATAACAACTCTACAAGCATAATTTAAGCTTATTGGCACAAAGCGAGTGCGTTTTGGTTCCTACAATGCCCGTTGACCCTTTTGGGTAACTATTACTGGCTTGCTAAGTACTAAAGTAAATTATTACTTGCTTGTTAAGTAATAGAGTAAACAAGTATTGTTTGATAAAATCGTGAATGGAAAGAATATTCTAGAGTTTTTAAATCTGTATACTTAGGTTTTTTGGCCATAACTTATTGTATGGAACTTCATATTCTCGATCACAACTCTTAACCTTTACAAGCATAATCTAAGTTTATTGACACAAATCGAGTGCGTTTTGGTTCGTAAGATGCCTGTTGACTTTTTTGAGTAACTATTACTCGCTTGTAAAGTTCTAAACTATACTATTACTTGTTGGTTAACTAATAGAGTAAACAACTAACGTTTAATCAAATAGTGAAATGAAAGATCATTCTAGAGTGTTTAAACCTCCATACTTAGTTTTTTTGGCCATGACTTGTTGTATGGAACTTCGTATTCTTGACCAAAAGTCTTAAACTTTACAAGCATAATCTAAGCTTATTGGCACAAGTCGAGTGCATTTTGGTTCGTACGATGCCCGTTGACCCATTTGACTAACTATTACTTGCTCATTAAGTACTAAAGTAAACTATTACTTGCTGGTTAAGTAATTGAGTAAACGAGTTACGTTCTATCAAATCGTGAAAGGAAAGATCATTATAGAGTGTTTAAGTCTCTATTCTAAGTTTGTTTTACAATTAGTTTTTGTATGGAACTTCATATTCGTGATCACAACTTTTAACCTTTACAAGCATAATCAAAGCTTATTGGCACAAATCGAGTGCGTTTTGGTTCCTACAATGCCTGTTGACCCTTTTGAGTAACTATTACTAGCTCGTTAAGTACTAAAAAACTATTACTTGCTGGTTACGTAATAGAGTAAATAAGTAACGTTTGATAAAATCGTGAAAGAAAAGATCATTCTAGATTTTTTAAATCTCCATACTTAGGTTTTTTGGCCATAACCTGTTGTATGGAACTTCGTATTCTTGATCAAAAGTCTTAAGCTTTACAAGCATAATCTAAGCTTATTGGTACAAATCGAGTGCGTTTTGGTTCGTATGATGCCCGTCGACCCATTTGACTAACTATTACTTGCTCATTAATTAACAAATGAAACTATTACTTACTGGTTAAGTAATAGAGTAAACGAGTGGCGTTTGATCAAATCGTGAAAGGACAGATCATTTTAGAGTGTTTAAGTCTCTATACTTAGTTTTGTTTTTTGCCATGACCTGTTGTCTGGAACTTCATATATGTGATCACAACTCTTAACCTTTACAAGCATAATCTAGTCTTATTAGCACAAATCGAGGGCGTTTTGGTTCGTACAATGCTTGTTGACCCATTTGACTAACTATTACTTGCTCGTTAAGTACTAAAGTAAATTATTACTGGCTGGTTAAGTAATAGAGTAAACGAGTTACGTTCTATCAATTCGTGAAATGAGAGATCATTCTAGAGTGTTTTAAGTCTCCATACTTAGTTTTTTTTGCCATGAGTTTTTGTATGGAACTTCATATTAGTGATAACAACTCTACAAGCATAATTTAAGCTTATTGGCACAAAGCGAGTGCGTTTTGGTTCCTACAATGCCCGTTGACCCTTTTGGGTAACTATTACTGGCTTGCTAAGTACTAAAGTAAATTATTACTTGCTTGTTAAGTAATAGAGTAAACAAGTATTGTTTGATAAAATCGTGAATGGAAAGAATATTCTAGAGTTTTTAAATCTGTATACTTAGGTTTTTTGGCCATAACTTATTGTATGGAACTTCATATTCTCGATCACAACTCTTAACCTTTACAAGCATAATCTAAGTTTATTGACACAAATCGAGTGCGTTTTGGTTCGTAAGATGCCTGTTGACTTTTTTGAGTAACTATTACTCGCTTGTAAAGTTCTAAACTATACTATTACTTGTTGGTTAACTAATAGAGTAAACAACTAACGTTTAATCAAATAGTGAAATGAAAGATCATTCTAGAGTGTTTAAACCTCCATACTTAGTTTTTTTGGCCATGACTTGTTGTATGGAACTTCGTATTCTTGACCAAAAGTCTTAAACTTTACAAGCATAATCTAAGCTTATTGGCACAAGTCGAGTGCATTTTGGTTCGTACGATGCCCGTTGACCCATTTGACTAACTATTACTTGCTCATTAAGTACTAAAGTAAACTATTACTTGCTGGTTAAGTAATTGAGTAAACGAGTTACGTTCTATCAAATCGTGAAAGGAAAGATCATTATAGAGTGTTTAAGTCTCTATTCTAAGTTTGTTTTACAATTAGTTTTTGTATGGAACTTCATATTCGTGATCACAACTTTTAACCTTTACAAGCATAATCAAAGCTTATTGGCACAAATCGAGTGCGTTTTGGTTCCTACAATGCCTGTTGACCCTTTTGAGTAACTATTACTAGCTCGTTAAGTACTAAAAAACTATTACTTGCTGGTTACGTAATAGAGTAAATAAGTAACGTTTGATAAAATCGTGAAAGAAAAGATCATTCTAGATTTTTTAAATCTCCATACTTAGGTTTTTTGGCCATAACCTGTTGTATGGAACTTCGTATTCTTGATCAAAAGTATTAAGCTTTACAAGCATAATCTAAGCTTATTGGTACAAATCGAGTGCGTTTTGGTTCGTATGATGCCCGTCGACCCATTTGACTAACTATTACTTGCTCATTAATTAACAAATGAAACTATTACTTACTGGTTAAGTAATAGAGTAAACGAGTGGCGTTTGATCAAATCGTGAAAGGACAGATCATTTTAGAGTGTTTAAGTCTCTATACTTAGTTTTGTTTTTTGCCATGACCTGTTGTCTGGAACTTCATATATGTGATCACAACTCTTAACCTTTACAAGCATAATCTAGTCTTATTAGCACAAATCGAGGGCGTTTTGGTTCGTACAATGCTTGTTGACCCATTTGACTAACTATTACTTGCTCGTTAAGTACTAAAGTAAATTATTACTGGCTGGTTAAGTAATAGAGTAAACGAGTTACGTTCTATCAATTCGTGAAATGAGAGATCATTCTAGAGTGTTTTAAGTCTCCATACTTAGTTTTTTTTGCCATGAGTTTTTGTATGGAACTTCATATTAGTGATAACAACTCTACAAGCATAATTTAAGCTTATTGGCACAAAGCGAGTGCGTTTTGGTTCCTACAATGCCCGTTGACCCTTTTGGGTAACTATTACTGGCTTGCTAAGTACTAAAGTAAATTATTACTTGCTTGTTAAGTAATAGAGTAAACAAGTATTGTTTGATAAAATCGTGAATGGAAAGAATATTCTAGAGTTTTTAAATCTGTATACTTAGGTTTTTTGGCCATAACTTATTGTATGGAACTTCATATTCTCGATCACAACTCTTAACCTTTACAAGCATAATCTAAGTTTATTGACACAAATCGAGTGCGTTTTGGTTCGTAAGATGCCTGTTGACTTTTTTGAGTAACTATTACTCGCTTGTAAAGTTCTAAACTATACTATTACTTGTTGGTTAACTAATAGAGTAAACAACTAACGTTTAATCAAATAGTGAAATGAAAGATCATTCTAGAGTGTTTAAACCTCCATACTTAGTTTTTTTGGCCATGACTTGTTGTATGGAACTTCGTATTCTTGACCAAAAGTCTTAAACTTTACAAGCATAATCTAAGCTTATTGGCACAAGTCGAGTGCATTTTGGTTCGTACGATGCCCGTTGACCCATTTGACTAACTATTACTTGCTCATTAAGTACTAAAGTAAACTATTACTTGCTGGTTAAGTAATTGAGTAAACGAGTTACGTTCTATCAAATCGTGAAAGGAAAGATCATTATAGAGTGTTTAAGTCTCTATTCTAAGTTTGTTTTACAATTAGTTTTTGTATGGAACTTCATATTCGTGATCACAACTTTTAACCTTTACAAGCATAATCAAAGCTTATTGGCACAAATCGAGTGCGTTTTGGTTCCTACAATGCCTGTTGACCCTTTTGAGTAACTATTACTAGCTCGTTAAGTACTAAAAAACTATTACTTGCTGGTTACGTAATAGAGTAAATAAGTAACGTTTGATAAAATCGTGAAAGAAAAGATCATTCTAGATTTTTTAAATCTCCATACTTAGGTTTTTTGGCCATAACCTGTTGTATGGAACTTCGTATTCTTGATCAAAAGTATTAAGCTTTACAAGCATAATCTAAGCTTATTGGTACAAATCGAGTGCGTTTTGGTTCGTATGATGCCCGTCGACCCATTTGACTAACTATTACTTGCTCATTAATTAACAAATGAAACTATTACTTACTGGTTAAGTAATAGAGTAAACGAGTGGCGTTTGATCAAATCGTGAAAGGACAGATCATTTTAGAGTGTTTAAGTCTCTATACTTAGTTTTGTTTTTTGCCATGACCTGTTGTCTGGAACTTCATATATGTGATCACAACTCTTAACCTTTACAAGCATAATCTAGTCTTATTAGCACAAATCGAGGGCGTTTTGGTTCGTACAATGCTTGTTGACCCATTTGACTAACTATTACTTGCTCGTTAAGTACTAAAGTAAATTATTACTGGCTGGTTAAGTAATAGAGTAAACGAGTTACGTTCTATCAATTCGTGAAATGAGAGATCATTCTAGAGTGTTTTAAGTCTCCATACTTAGTTTTTTTTGCCATGAGTTTTTGTATGGAACTTCATATTAGTGATAACAACTCTACAAGCATAATTTAAGCTTATTGGCACAAAGCGAGTGCGTTTTGGTTCCTACAATGCCCGTTGACCCTTTTGGGTAACTATTACTGGCTTGCTAAGTACTAAAGTAAATTATTACTTGCTTGTTAAGTAATAGAGTAAACAAGTATTGTTTGATAAAATCGTGAATGGAAAGAATATTCTAGAGTTTTTAAATCTGTATACTTAGGTTTTTTGGCCATAACTTATTGTATGGAACTTCATATTCTCGATCACAACTCTTAACCTTTACAAGCATAATCTAAGTTTATTGACACAAATCGAGTGCGTTTTGGTTCGTAAGATGCCTGTTGACTTTTTTGAGTAACTATTACTCGCTTGTAAAGTTCTAAACTATACTATTACTTGTTGGTTAACTAATAGAGTAAACAACTAACATTTAATCAAATAGTGAAATGAAAGATCATTCTAGAGTGTTTAAACCTCCATACTTAGTTTTTTTGGCCATGACTTGTTGTATGGAACTTCGTATTCTTGACCAAAAGTCTTAAACTTTACAAGCATAATCTAAGCTTATTGGCACAAGTCGAGTGCATTTTGGTTCGTACGATGCTCGTTGACCCATTTGACTAACTATTACTTGCTCATTAAGTACTAAAGTAAACTATTACTTGCTGGTTAAGTAATTGAGTAAACGAGTTACGTTCTATCAAATCGTGAAAGGAAAGATCATTATAGAGTGTTTAAGTCTCTATTCTAAGTTTGTTTTACAATTAGTTTTTGTATGGAACTTCATATTCGTGATCACAACTTTTAACCTTTACAAGCATAATCAAAGCTTATTGGCACAAATCGAGTGCGTTTTGGTTCCTACAATGCCTGTTGACCCTTTTGAGTAACTATTACTAGCTCGTTAAGTACTAAAAAACTATTACTTGCTGGTTACGTAATAGAGTAAATAAGTAACGTTTGATAAAATCGTGAAAGAAAAGATCATTCTAGATTTTTTAAATCTCCATACTTAGGTTTTTTGGCCATAACCTGTTGTATGGAACTTCGTATTCTTGATCAAAAGTCTTAAGCTTTACAAGCATAATCTAAGCTTATTGGTACAAATCGAGTGCGTTTTGGTTCGTATGATGCCCGTCGACCCATTTGACTAACTATTACTTGCTCATTAATTAACAAATGAAACTATTACTTACTGGTTAAGTAATAGAGTAAACGAGTGGCGTTTGATCAAATCGTGAAAGGACAGATCATTTTAGAGTGTTTAAGTCTCTATACTTAGTTTTGTTTTTTGCCATGACCTGTTGTCTGGAACTTCATATATGTGATCACAACTCTTAACCTTTACAAGCATAATCTAGTCTTATTAGCACAAATCGAGGGCGTTTTGGTTCGTACAATGCTTGTTGACCCATTTGACTAACTATTACTTGCTCGTTAAGTACTAAAGTAAATTATTACTGGCTGGTTAAGTAATAGAGTAAACGAGTTACGTTCTATCAATTCGTGAAATGAGAGATCATTCTAGAGTGTTTTAAGTCTCCATACTTAGTTTTTTTTGCCATGAGTTTTTGTATGGAACTTCATATTAGTGATAACAACTCTACAAGCATAATTTAAGCTTATTGGCACAAAGCGAGTGCGTTTTGGTTCCTACAATGCCCGTTGACCCTTTTGGGTAACTATTACTGGCTTGTTAAGTACTAAAGTAAATTATTACTTGCTTGTGAAGTAATAGAGTAAACAAGTATTGTTTGATAAAATCGTGAATGGAAAGAATATTCTAGAGTTTTTAAATCTGTATACTTAGGTTTTTTGGCCATAACTTATTGTATGGAACTTCATATTCTCGATCACAACTCTTAACCTTTACAAGCATAATCTAAGTTTATTGACACAAATCGAGTGCGTTTTGGTTCGTAAGATGCCTGTTGACTTTTTTGAGTAACTATTACTCGCTTGTAAAGTTCTAAACTATACTATTACTTGTTGGTTAAATAATAGAGTAAACAACTAACCTTTAATCAAATAGTGAAATGAAAGATCATTCTAGAGTGTTTAAACCTCCATACTTAGTTTTTTTGGCCATGACTTGTTGTATGGAACTTCGTATTCTTGACCAAAAGTCTTAAACTTTACAAGCATAATCTAAGCTTATTGGCACAAGTCGAGTGCATTTTGGTTCGTACGATGCCCGTTGACCCATTTGACTAACTATTACTTGCTCATTAAGTACTAAAGTAAACTATTACTTGCTGGTTAAGTAATTGAGTAAACGAGTTACGTTCTATCAAATCGTGAAAGGAAAGATCATTATAGAGTGTTTATGTCTCTATTCTAAGTTTGTTTTACAATTAGTTTTTGTATGGAACTTCATATTCGTGATCACAACTTTTAACCTTTACAAGCATAATCAAAGCTTATTGGCACAAATCGAGTGCGTTTTGGTTCCTACAATGCCTGTTGACCCTTTTGAGTAACTATTACTAGCTCGTTAAGTACTAAAAAACTATTACTTGCTGGTTACGTAATAGAGTAAATAAGTAACGTTTGATAAAATCGTGAAAGAAAAGATCATTCTAGATTTTTTAAATCTCCATACTTAGGTTTTTTGGCCATAACCTGTTGTATGGAACTTCGTATTCTTGATCAAAAGTCTTAAGCTTTACAAGCATAATCTAAGCTTATTGGTACAAATCGAGTGCGTTTTGGTTCGTATGATGCCCGTCGACCCATTTGACTAACTATTACTTGCTCATTAATTAACAAATGAAACTATTACTTACTGGTTAAGTAATAGAGTAAACGAGTGGCGTTTGATCAAATCGTGAAAGGACAGATCATTTTAGAGTGTTTAAGTCTCTATACTTAGTTTTGTTTTTTGCCATGACCTGTTGTCTGGAACTTCATATATGTGATCACAACTCTTAACCTTTACAAGCATAATCTAGTCTTATTAGCACAAATCGAGGGCGTTTTGGTTCGTACAATGCTTGTTGACCCATTTGACTAACTATTACTTGCTCGTTAAGTACTAAAGTAAATTATTACTGGCTGGTTAAGTAATAGAGTAAACGAGTTACGTTCTATCAATTCGTGAAATGAGAGATCATTCTAGAGTGTTTTAAGTCTCCATACTTAGTTTTTTTTGCCATGAGTTTTTGTATGGAACTTCATATTAGTGATAACAACTCTACAAGCATAATTTAAGCTTATTGGCACAAAGCGAGTGCGTTTTGGTTCCTACAATGCCCGTTGACCCTTTTGGGTAACTATTACTGGCTTGTTAAGTACTAAAGTAAATTATTACTTGCTTGTGAAGTAATAGAGTAAACAAGTATTGTTTGATAAAATCGTGAATGGAAAGAATATTCTAGAGTTTTTAAATCTGTATACTTAGGTTTTTTGGCCATAACTTATTGTATGGAACTTCATATTCTCGATCACAACTCTTAACCTTTACAAGCATAATCTAAGTTTATTGACACAAATCGAGTGCGTTTTGGTTCGTAAGATGCCTGTTGACTTTTTTGAGTAACTATTACTCGCTTGTAAAGTTCTAAACTATACTATTACTTGTTGGTTAACTAATAGAGTAAACAACTAACGTTTAATCAAATAGTGAAATGAAAGATCATTCTAGAGTGTTTAAACCTCCATACTTAGTTTTTTTGGCCATGACTTGTTGTATGGAACTTCGTATTCTTGACCAAAAGTCTTAAAATTTACAAGCATAATCTAAGCTTATTGGCACAAGTCGAGTGCATTTTGGTTCGTACGATGCCCGTTGACCCATTTGACTAACTATTACTTGCTCATTAAGTACTAAAGTAAACTATTACTTGCTGGTTAAGTAATTGAGTAAACGAGTTACGTTCTATCAAATCGTGAAAGGAAAGATCATTATAGAGTGTTTAAGTCTCTATTCTAAGTTTGTTTTACAATTAGTTTTTGTATGGAACTTCATATTCGTGATCACAACTTTTAACCTTTACAAGCATAATCAAAGCTTATTGGCACAAATCGAGTGCGTTTTGGTTCCTACAATGCCTGTTGACCCTTTTGAGTAACTATTACTAGCTCGTTAAGTACTAAAAAACTATTACTTGCTGGTTACGTAATAGAGTAAATAAGTAACGTTTGATAAAATCGTGAAAGAAAAGATCATTCTAGATTTTTTAAATCTCCATACTTAGGTTTTTTGGCCATAACCTGTTGTATGGAACTTCGTATTCTTGATCAAAAGTCTTAAGCTTTACAAGCATAATCTAAGCTTATTGGTACAAATCGAGTGCGTTTTGGTTCGTATGATGCCCGTCGACCCATTTGACTAACTATTACTTGCTCATTAATTAACAAATGAAACTATTACTTACTGGTTAAGTAATAGAGTAAACGAGTGGCGTTTGATCAAATCGTGAAAGGACAGATCATTTTAGAGTGTTTAAGTCTCTATACTTAGTTTTGTTTTTTGCCATGACCTGTTGTCTGGAACTTCATATATGTGATCACAACTCTTAACCTTTACAAGCATAATCTAGTCTTATTAGCACAAATCGAGGGCGTTTTGGTTCGTACAATGCTTGTTGACCCATTTGACTAACTATTACTTGCTCGTTAAGTACTAAAGTAAATTATTACTGGCTGGTTAAGTAATAGAGTAAACGAGTTACGTTCTATCAATTCGTGAAATGAGAGATCATTCTAGAGTGTTTTAAGTCTCCATACTTAGTTTTTTTTGCCATGAGTTTTTGTATGGAACTTCATATTAGTGATAACAACTCTACAAGCATAATTTAAGCTTATTGGCACAAAGCGAGTGCGTTTTGGTTCCTACAATGCCCGTTGACCCTTTTGGGTAACTATTACTGGCTTGTTAAGTACTAAAGTAAATTATTACTTGCTTGTTAAGTAATAGAGTAAACAAGTATTGTTTGATAAAATCGTGAATGGAAAGAATATTCTAGAGTTTTTAAATCTGTATACTTAGGTTTTTTGGCCATAACTTATTGTATGGAACTTCATATTCTCGATCACAACTCTTAACCTTTACAAGCATAATCTAAGTTTATTGACACAAATCGAGTGCGTTTTGGTTCGTAAGATGCCTGTTGACTTTTTTGAGTAACTATTACTCGCTTGTAAAGTTCTAAACTATACTATTACTTGTTGGTTAACTAATAGAGTAAACAACTAACGTTTAATCAAATAGTGAAATGAAAGATCATTCTAGAGTGTTTAAACCTCCATACTTAGTTTTTTTGGCCATGACTTGTTGTATGGAACTTCGTATTCTTGACCAAAAGTCTTAAAATTTACAAGCATAATCTAAGCTTATTGGCACAAGTCGAGTGCATTTTGGTTCGTACGATGCCCGTTGACCCATTTGACTAACTATTACTTGCTCATTAAGTACTAAAGTAAACTATTACTTGCTGGTTAAGTAATTGAGTAAACGAGTTACGTTCTATCAAATCGTGAAAGGAAAGATCATTATAGAGTGTTTAAGTCTCTATTCTAAGTTTGTTTTACAATTAGTTTTTGTATGGAACTTCATATTCGTGATCACAACTTTTAACCTTTACAAGCATAATCAAAGCTTATTGGCACAAATCGAGTGCGTTTTGGTTCCTACAATGCCTGTTGACCCTTTTGAGTAACTATTACTAGCTCGTTAAGTACTAAAAAACTATTACTTGCTGGTTACGTAATAGAGTAAATAAGTAACGTTTGATAAAATCGTGAAAGAAAAGATCATTCTAGATTTTTTAAATCTCCATACTTAGGTTTTTTGGCCATAACCTGTTGTATGGAACTTCGTATTCTTGATCAAAAGTCTTAAGCTTTACAAGCATAATCTAAGCTTATTGGTACAAATCGAGTGCGTTTTGGTTCGTATGATGCCCGTCGACCCATTTGACTAACTATTACTTGCTCATTAATTAACAAATGAAACTATTACTTACTGGTTAAGTAATAGAGTAAACGAGTGGCGTTTGATCAAATCGTGAAAGGACAGATCATTTTAGAGTGTTTAAGTCTCTATACTTAGTTTTGTTTTTTGCCATGACCTGTTGTCTGGAACTTCATATATGTGATCACAACTCTTAACCTTTACAAGCATAATCTAGTCTTATTAGCACAAATCGAGGGCGTTTTGGTTCGTACAATGCTTGTTGACCCATTTGACTAACTATTACTTGCTCGTTAAGTACTAAAGTAAATTATTACTGGCTGGTTAAGTAATAGAGTAAACGAGTTACGTTCTATCAATTCGTGAAATGAGAGATCATTCTAGAGTGTTTTAAGTCTCCATACTTAGTTTTTTTTGCCATGAGTTTTTGTATGGAACTTCATATTAGTGATAACAACTCTACAAGCATAATTTAAGCTTATTGGCACAAAGCGAGTGCGTTTTGGTTCCTACAATGCCCGTTGACCCTTTTGGGTAACTATTACTGGCTTGTTAAGTACTAAAGTAAATTATTACTTGCTTGTTAAGTAATAGAGTAAACAAGTATTGTTTGATAAAATCGTGAATGGAAAGAATATTCTAGAGTTTTTAAATCTGTATACTTAGGTTTTTTGGCCATAACTTATTGTATGGAACTTCATATTCTCGATCACAACTCTTAACCTTTACAAGCATAATCTAAGTTTATTGACACAAATCGAGTGCGTTTTGGTTCGTAAGATGCCTGTTGACTTTTTTGAGTAACTATTACTCGCTTGTAAAGTTCTAAACTATACTATTACTTGTTGGTTAACTAATAGAGTAAACAACTAATGTTTAATCAAATAGTGAAATGAAAGATCATTCTAGAGTGTTTAAACCTCCATACTTAGTTTTTTTGGCCATGACTTGTTGTATGGAACTTCGTATTCTTGACCAAAAGTCTTAAAATTTACAAGCATAATCTAAGCTTATTGGCACAAGTCGAGTGCATTTTGGTTCGTACGATGCCCGTTGACCCATTTGACTAACTATTACTTGCTCATTAAGTACTAAAGTAAACTATTACTTGCTGGTTAAGTAATTGAGTAAACGAGTTATGTTCTATCAAATCGTGAAAGGAAAGATCATTATAGAGTGTTTAAGTCTCTATTCTAAGTTTGTTTTACAATTAGTTTTTGTATGGAACTTCATATTCGTGATCACAACTTTTAACCTTTACAAGCATAATCAAAGCTTATTGGCACAAATCGAGTGCGTTTTGGTTCCTACAATGCCTGTTGACCCTTTTGAGTAACTATTACTAGCTCGTTAAGTACTAAAAAACTATTACTTGCTGGTTACGTAATAGAGTAAATAAGTAACGTTTGATAAAATCGTGAAAGAAAAGATCATTCTAGATTTTTTAAATCTCCATACTTAGGTTTTTTGGCCATAACCTGTTGTATGGAACTTCGTATTCTTGATCAAAAGTCTTAAGCTTTACAAGCATAATCTAAGCTTATTGGTACAAATCGAGTGCGTTTTGGTTCGTATGATGCCCGTCGACCCATTTGACTAACTATTACTTGCTCATTAATTAACAAATGAAACTATTACTTACTGGTTAAGTAATAGAGTAAACGAGTGGCGTTTGATCAAATCGTGAAAGGACAGATCATTTTAGAGTGTTTAAGTCTCTATACTTAGTTTTGTTTTTTGCCATGACCTGTTGTCTGGAACTTCATATATGTGATCACAACTCTTAACCTTTACAAGCATAATCTAGTCTTATTAGCACAAATCGAGGGCGTTTTGGTTCGTACAATGCTTGTTGACCCATTTGACTAACTATTACTTGCTCGTTAAGTACTAAAGTAAATTATTACTGGCTGGTTAAGTAATAGAGTAAACGAGTTACGTTCTATCAATTCGTGAAATGAGAGATCATTCTAGAGTGTTTTAAGTCTCCATACTTAGTTTTTTTTGCCATGAGTTTTTGTATGGAACTTCATATTAGTGATAACAACTCTACAAGCATAATTTAAGCTTATTGGCACAAAGCGAGTGCGTTTTGGTTCCTACAATGCCCGTTGACCCTTTTGGGTAACTATTACTGGCTTGTTAAGTACTAAAGTAAATTATTACTTGCTTGTTAAGTAATAGAGTAAACAAGTATTGTTTGATAAAATCGTGAATGGAAAGAATATTCTAGAGTTTTTAAATCTGTATACTTAGGTTTTTTGGCCATAACTTATTGTATGGAACTTCATATTCTCGATCACAACTCTTAACCTTTACAAGCATAATCTAAGTTTATTGACACAAATCGAGTGCGTTTTGGTTCGTAAGATGCCTGTTGACTTTTTTGAGTAACTATTACTCGCTTGTAAAGTTCTAAACTATACTATTACTTGTTGGTTAAATAATAGAGTAAACAACTAACATTTAATCAAATAGTGAAATGAAAGATCATTCTAGAGTGTTTAAACCTCCATACTTAGTTTTTTTGGCCATGACTTGTTGTATGGAACTTCGTATTCTTGACCAAAAGTCTTAAACTTTACAAGCATAATCTAAGCTTATTGGCACAAGTCGAGTGCATTTTGGTTCGTACGATGCCCGTTGACCCATTTGACTAACTATTACTTGCTCATTAAGTACTAAAGTAAACTATTACTTGCTGGTTAAGTAATTGAGTAAACGAGTTACGTTCTATCAAATCGTGAAAGGAAAGATCATTATAGAGTGTTTAAGTCTCTATTCTAAGTTTGTTTTACAATTAGTTTTTGTATGGAACTTCATATTCGTGATCACAACTTTTAACCTTTACAAGCATAATCAAAGCTTATTGGCACAAATCGAGTGCGTTTTGGTTCCTACAATGCCTGTTGACCCTTTTGAGTAACTATTACTAGCTCGTTAAGTACTAAAAAACTATTACTTGCTGGTTACGTAATAGAGTAAATAAGTAACGTTTGATAAAATCGTGAAAGAAAAGATCATTCTAGATTTTTTAAATCTCCATACTTAGGTTTTTTGGCCATAACCTGTTGTATGGAACTTCGTATTCTTGATCAAAAGTCTTAAGCTTTACAAGCATAATCTAAGCTTATTGGTACAAATCGAGTGCGTTTTGGTTCGTATGATGCCCGTCGACCCATTTGACTAACTATTACTTGCTCATTAATTAACAAATGAAACTATTACTTACTGGTTAAGTAATAGAGTAAACGAGTGGCGTTTGATCAAATCGTGAAAGGACAGATCATTTTAGAGTGTTTAAGTCTCTATACTTAGTTTTGTTTTTTGCCATGACCTGTTGTCTGGAACTTCATATATGTGATCACAACTCTTAACCTTTACAAGCATAATCTAGTCTTATTAGCACAAATCGAGGGCGTTTTGGTTCGTACAATGCTTGTTGGCCCATTTGACTAACTATTACTTGCTCGTTAAGTACTAAAGTAAATTATTACTGGCTGGTTAAGTAATAGAGTAAACGAGTTACGTTCTATCAATTCGTGAAATGAGAGATCATTCTAGAGTGTTTTAAGTCTCCATACTTAGTTTTTTTTGCCATGAGTTTTTGTATGGAACTTCATATTAGTGATAACAACTCTACAAGCATAATTTAAGCTTATTGGCACAAAGCGAGTGCGTTTTGGTTCCTACAATGCCCGTTGACCCTTTTGGGTAACTATTACTGGCTTGTTAAGTACTAAAGTAAATTATTACTTGCTTGTGAAGTAATAGAGTAAACAAGTATTGTTTGATAAAATCGTGAATGGAAAGAATATTCTAGAGTTTTTAAATCTGTATACTTAGGTTTTTTGGCCATAACTTATTGTATGGAACTTCATATTCTCGATCACAACTCTTAACCTTTACAAGCATAATCTAAGTTTATTGACACAAATCGAGTGCGTTTTGGTTCGTAAGATGCCTGTTGACTTTTTTGAGTAACTATTACTCGCTTGTAAAGTTCTAAACTATACTATTACTTGTTGGTTAACTAATAGAGTAAACAACTAACGTTTAATCAAATAGTGAAATGAAAGATCATTCTAGAGTGTTTAAACCTCCATACTTAGTTTTTTTGGCCATGACTTGTTGTATGGAACTTCGTAAAAAAAAAAAAAAAAAAAAAAAAAAAAAAAAAAAAGCTCTCTTCTCTCTCCTCAAGCTCATCCATGGCCGCACCTTTCTTTGTAGATTTCAAGAGGTGGTGATAGATTTACATCCCGAAAATCACGTCACCATCATTGTTAGCTCGCAAGGAACGTTTCAAGTGGTGACTATGGGGTGTTTGGAAGAAGTTTCGTTTGCGCCATTGTTGTAAGTTTTGAGCTTGAAGCTTTCGTACTCCCCTCTCTTCGACGCCGGTATCATTGGAGCACAACACCTCCTCACGAGGGGTTGGAGAATACTCCAATGAACGGTTGGTCCTAATAGGGGTTGCGTTGGTTTTTCGTTTTTGCTCTTCTTCATCGTTGCTCATTCATGGCGGACGGATTCTCTTGAGTTTTCGTTCCGATTTTTGTCTTTATAGTCCGTCTCTTTCCCCCTCTTGCCTTCCAACATCACGCCCCTATTTGGAATTCAAATCGCATGTTCCTCATCATGGTGTTCACGCCATATGCTATGGTCTTGTGATTTGAGTTTTGAATTCGGTTAACGTTCTTGGATTGTGGTGCGTACTTGAATCCCGAGTTGGTTTTCGGACCTTCTTTTGCTAGGATTTGAGGAGAGTCACGATCCACACGTTTTAGTGTGGTGTTCTTCATTCTCTTTTTGTTTATCCTTTGGTTTTTCTTGGGTTTGGTGTTCTTGTTGCTTCGGTTTTTCTTAGATTTAGGTGGTTACCGATCTTGCGCTCTTCCTACGCTCTTCGTGGTGGTGTTTTTCTTGGATTTCCGTCGTTTTTGGTGGTTTTGGTGGTGATTCTCGTCGGATTAGGGTGTTAGACGCTCGGATTCGTGTTATTTTCGTGTTTCCGACCACTTTCCGGCGACTTAGCGGCGCGGCACCGTTGCGCCACCGTGCGCCACCGTGCTTGGGGTGTTTAGGTTTCGGTTTTCTTGGTGTTTGATTTTGGATTTCTTAGCGTTTTGGACGTTATCGGATTCGGATTCGCCTCTCCGTGAGCGTTATTTTGGTGGTGCCGCCACTATTTTCCGACCGATCACGATTTTCCGACGAGCTTAGCGGCACGGCTCCAGTGCGCCACCGTGCGCCACCTCCCTCCGATCAACTTGGTGGTGGCGGCGGTCAACTAGGGTTTAGGGTTTGGTAGTGGTGACAAGAACACACCACACTCCACTATCTTGAGCCTTGTGTGTTGGTGGATGTGTAAGAGCATTAAGGGGACAAGAGTGCAATTGTCTTGTCCCTTTGTCCCCCACCATGGATGTGGACCATACCTTACACATGTCTTCACCCCATTTGGACACCTCATCATGCAAGAGTGTTGACCTTCCTATTGTCAACCCCAATATTTTAATGACAAACGTGGGACCCACTGCCACATCACCTACGTTGACTCAGTCAACTTTGACCTACGAAAAGTCAACGGTCAACGCCATTGTTCCCTATGTTGACCGAAAATCAATGGACAATGCTCTTACTCATGAGCCGAACTTGCATATGGACCAAAATCTTAAACAAGATAAAGTAGGCATTGATGCTAATTCGAACATGAACTCGAAGCTTGTTACTTTTGATAAAGATGCTCTCGATAAGGCTAAACAAGCTATGGACTCCAACAAGACTTCTAATGTTGCGAGCACATCTAAGATTGGATCCGGCCATTTCCCGCCACTCTCGAGTAACTTTTCAAAAGTGGCAAAGGCACCTCTACTTTTTAAGCAACCCAATGTGGCCCCGGAGAATCCGAGACCTTATCAAGTTCGTGCTCCTATTAGACGTGCTACCTATGCTCAAGCGGCCGCACCTACGAGACAATATGATATCAACCGCTCCCTTATTGATGACCCAAATCTCACCAACATGGATTTTCGAATCTTCAAAGGAAAATCCATGCTTGTTTTCAAGAATGAGGAAATCAAAGCCCTTGACGATAGGCTCAAGCTTGTTTTAATCCTCCGTTTTGCCATTGCTAAGCCGAGCTACACGTATATTCACAACAAGATGGCTAAGCTCAAACTCAAAGGCAATTACACTCTTGGCCCTATAGGACCGCGACACGTTATGATGAAATTGACTTTGGAGGAGGATTATACTCGACTATGGTTGAAGAAGGACCTTCGCTTTCTTGATCTCAACGGCTCTATCTATAAATGGACTCCGGACTTCGACCCCGAGCGTGAACCGCCTATAGCTCCGGTATGGATTGGTCTACCTAACCTTAACTTACGGTTTTGCGAAAGAAATGCTCTTATGAATATTGGTTATTATTTCGGGAGACCATTGAGGCTCGATGAAGGAGCGGCCACTATGTCACGGCCCGATTATCCCCGTATATGTGTCGAGGTGAATCTTCTTGACACGTTGAAAGAAGAAATCGAATGGGGGGTGGAAGATGCTCATGGAACCGTGGATATCATCAAGCAAAAAGTTGTGTATGAAAATCTTCCGATATTTTGTCGAAAGTGTCATAGAATGGGGCATAAAATTGATGAATGTGGGGTGGATAAATCTCAAGAGACTAAGGAGAAGGTTGATGATACCCAAGGTGCCAAAAATAGCGAGGTCAACATTAATGGTTGGAAGTTTAAGCCAAGGAGGTACGTCGCCCCGAACTCACCCCCGAAGAAGATCTTAAAGAAAGGGGACGTTATATCTACCAATCCCATTGACCAAGAATCCAAGGTCGAGAAAGAAAAGGAACAAATGTCGAAGAATACTAGCAATGGAGGAGGAAATCTTATGGTCAATACGATTAAGCCGGCCGAGGAGGTGGATCCACAAATACACATTAAGATAGATAACATTGATGTCGTGACTAAGGAGGGAGATGAACATCTCCTAAGGGAGGAGGAACTTGCAAAAGAATTGAAAAAGGCTCAAGAAAAAGAGAACGAAGATATCATTCTTAGAGATGATAATGATGATAGAGCTCTTCTTTCGGACTCCGACTATCAACCGATATCTAAAGTTCTCTCCCCAAGGGTTTGTTCTCAAGAGGACACTTTCACATGTGATACATCCACCCCTCCTAACTCGCCGAGCTCTCCACTTTGGCAATCTAATGAAGAAGCCGCGAGGGATGACACGGTTGTTGAGGAGCCGGATCTTAACCATAGTTCGTCCTCAACAAAGAGCAAAAACCAAAGAAAGAAGGAAAAAAGGAAAGAAAAGGCGAAACGCAATTTGCTTTCCAGTGGTGGTACGTCTCCCTCCCAATCTTATTGATGTTATTTGTTTGTTGGAACGTACGTGGAGTTGGTAAACGTAATAATGGAGATAACGTTGCGAATTTGGTCCTTCGTCATAAGCCTAAGGTTCTTGCTCTCCTTGAACCTAAAGCTAGATTTGATGCGCATAAATTCCGGAAAAAGTTCCATTATGACTCGGCTTTCTCTAATATCAACAACAAGATTTGGATCTTTGGTGATAGTGATATGCATATTGAGGTTCTAGAGGATCATGACCAATTTGTTCATTGTGTCATTTCTTCTCATATCCTCCCTCATCCGTTATTATGCACTTTTGTTTATGCCGCTAAAACTCGGGCTCTTCGACATCCCCTTTGGGATGGTCTTCGAAGAAGTGATGATCAAAAGCCGTGGTTAGTTGTGGGGGACTTCAATGTCGTTCTTAAAGATGAGGAAAAAAGGGGTATCAATCCGCCTAGCATTGGGGAGATGGATGACTTCCATGATTGTATTGATGATTGTGGCCTTCAAGACGCCGGGTATGAAGGCAATCCCTTCACTTGGGCTAGCAATGGGACTCGTACAAGGATTGATCGTGCTCTAATCAATTTCGATTGGAGTTCATCCTTTGCTAGCACTCGGATCGTCCACGAGGCTAGACTCCACTCGGACCATAATCCACTCTTTATTCATTTTGACCGGATCCTCTCTCGTAAGCCGAGGGCGTTTCGGTTTCAAAACATGTGGATCAAGCACAAGGACTTTCTTGAGAAGGTTAAGGAATGTTGGAGCCAACCTACTACTTGTTCGGGGTTATTCAAACTTGGGGATAAACTTATTCGATTGAGAAAGGAGCTCAAAAGTTGGAATAGGATCACCTTCGGCAATATCTTTCAAAACATTAAGGATAAGGAGGATGCCCTCAAGCAAGCCGAGATTATCCATGATCATGATCCCACTCCTACTTCCCGTTCCTTGGTGAATAAGTGTTATGCCGATTTTGTTCTCACTCGCACTATGGAATCGGAATATTGGAAACAACGGGCGAAATGCAAATGGGCCATTGAAGGGGAGCGTAACACTAGGCTCTTTCAAGCTATGGCCAAGAAGAAACAAGCAAAGGCCAAGATCTTTCGCATCCACGAGAATGGTCTTTTGGTGGACAACCCCGATGAGATTGGCAATTCGGCCGAGAGGTACTATAAAAACCTCCTTGCTTCTAATATTGATACGATTGAGGGCCACAATCTTGATTTCATTCCTAGCCTTATTTCCGAGAGTGACAATACTTGGCTTTGCCGGGCCCCAAATCTTGAAGAGGTTAAAGATGTTGTCTTTGGTCTTAGCTCGGATAGTGTGGCGGGTCCGGATGGTTTCAATGCACACTTCTATCAATCTTGTTGGGACATTATTAAAGAGGATATTCTTGAGGCGGTTTTGGATTTCTTTCGTGGCACCACCTTTCCTCGTATCTTCAAGGCGACCAACATTGTGCTTATTCCGAAGAAGAAAGACCCCAAAGAGTGGAAAGACTATAGGCCGTTTAGTCTTTGCAACGTGAGTTATAAGATCATTTCTAAACTCCTCAATGACCGGTTAGCCTCCCATTTACCCAATATTATTTCTCTTAATCAAAGTGGTTTTGTCAAAGGTCGCCTCATTGGTGACAATATCCTTCTTGCCCAAGAATTGGCCTCTAATCTCAATGCAAAAAGAGATGTGCACAATCTTGTGGTGAAACTTGATATGGAGAAAGCTTATGATAGATTGAGTTGGAGGTTCTTATATCAATGCCTTACTAAGTTCGGTTTCTCTCGGGAGTGGATTGATCTCATTAAGAATTGCGTGGAGAATTGCTTCTTCTCCGTGCTTGTCAATGGTGCATGCCACGGTTTCTTCGAGTCTAAGCATGGAGTGCGTCAAGGCGACCCCATATCTCCCGCTCTCTTCATTATTGCCGCCGAATTCCTTTCGAGAGGTCTTAACCAACTTTATGAGAGCAATCCGGATCTTTATCTCAACAATGGGGGCGTTATGGATGTGTCTCATTTGGCTTATGCGGATGATTGCATTATTTTTGTGAAGGGAACCTTGGACAACATGGCCAAGCTCATGGATTTCCTACATCTTTATGAAGAGGCTTCGGGCCAACACATTAATGCATCCAAAAGTTGCTTCATCACTTCCCCTCGGATCAATGGTGCGCATGTCCATGCCATCCACGACCTCACGGGCTTTGAGAAAGGTGAGTTCCCCATTACTTATCTTGGTGCCCCTATTATTCGTGGAAGAATGCAACAAGCCTACTTTGATATGTGGATTGACCAAATCCGTGGCCTTATAAGTGGATGGGAATTGAAATTCCTCAATTTTGGTGGTCGCCTCACTCTCATCAAAAGTGTTCTTTGCTCCATTCCGATCTATCTTTGTCAAATCATGGAGCCCCCGGCTTGTGTCCTCGAACATCTTGACAAAATTTTTGCTCGGTTTCTTTGGGGATCGAACGAGGAAAGGAGGAAAATTCATTGGAGAAGTTGGGAAAGAATTTGCAAACCTTTTGCCATGGGTGGCCTTAATATTTCCTCTCTTGATTGCTTGGTGGAAGCTTTTGGTCTTAAACTTTGGTGGAGGTTTCGTTTGCAAGACTCGCTATGGGCCAAATACATGATGTCTAGGTACGCTACGCGGGATCCTATCTTTAGTAGCAAGCCTTGGGACTTTCGTGGATGGAGAAGATTGACTAAAGCGGCCTCCAAAGCCCAACAACATATGTTTTGGGACATCAAGGATGGCTCTTCGTTCTTTTGGGTGGATCAATGGTTGAAAGAAGGCCTACTTAGACCCCGGGATGGCGTGCATATTAACTCCCGCACGCGCATTAGTGACTTTTGGGTCAACGGGGAATGGGACATTGCTAAGCTTGAGGAGGTCTTGGAGGATGATGACGTGGCTCGGGTGATTGAAGTCCCCATTGGTCAAGAAGGCAAAGACACTCCGCTTTGGAAGCTTGATCCTAATGGGTTTTTCTCTACTAAGTCCGCACGCCGATCCATTTGTGACCCCTATACACCATCCGGCATCTATAGGTTCCTTTGGCATCGTCTACTCCTTCCGAATATCTCCTTCTTTGCGTGGCGATATGTGCAAAACCTCTTACCTACGGATGAAAAGATTGCTAAGCGTTTGAAGATGGAGATTACCTCGCAATGCAATTGTTGTCGGAATGTGGAGACTACGGATCACATCTTTTGGTCTAGCCCGTTTGCCCAAGAGGTATGGTCTTACTTTTTCCGCACTTTCCATATCAAGCAACCCGTCTTTATTTCTTGGAACAATTTAATTGCGTATTGGATCAAAGTGAGCCGTCATACCCCTCCCGGCCACATTCGTATTATTGTTCCTATTTTGGTGATATGGTACATTTGGACGGCAAGAAATGCGGCTAGGCATAATGGTGTCCCCATGAATGCCAACATCATCATTCATAGGGTTGTCCGCCACGTGATTGATCTCTTCACCATCAATCCATGTGAGGAGATTCTTTGGCGCGGGTCCAAATACGTTGTGGATATGTGGGGTATTAAACTTGCAAAAGTTCGTATTAAACCCCCCATTGAGGTTGTGTGGAAGAAACCGGGGGAAGGGCGATGGAAGCTCAACACGGATGGTAGCTCTAAAGGAAACCCCGGGATGGCCGGTGGTGGTGGCATTCTTCGTGATCATTTGGGAAATTGTGCTTGGACTTATCACATTGCTTTGGAGCCTATGACGAATGTTGAAGCGGAGCTTATGGCCATCTATCAAGGTCTCCAATATTGTCATTCTCTCGGAGTGCGTGACGTGGATATTGAAACGGATGCCCTTATCACCTTACCCATTGTGAATGCAAAGAGAGGAGGCCCATGGAAGATCATTCGGCAACTTGAAGAGATTCGCACCCTATTGGTCCTTGTCAATGGGACCATGCATCATACATATAGGGAGGGCAACCAAGTGGCGGACCAACTCGCTAATGAAGCATGCATTCTTCGCATCAACGGTCGTCAAACGGGCACTTTGGTTAGCCACAAGGTCCGGGTTCTTATTGAGAAAGACAAGATGTGTTGGCCTACTTTTCGTCACCCTAAGCCGAGGCCATGATGTTTGATTCTAGTTCTTTGGATTGTTTGCTTTCCATAGTTTGTTTTTGTTGTTTTTACTTGTTGTACGCTCCTTTCCTTTCTAGCTTAGGTCATTTTTCGAGGTACCCGGGTTTGTGGTATGCTCTTTTTTGTAATAGTTTCGATCATTATTGCTTCGCCCGAAATTGCATACGCCTCCCTATGTGGGAGAGGATGCTTGGATTGCGTAAGCCCTCACCGGGTACGACTTCTAAGTATCTTACTCTCACGGGCGGTGTATACATTTTCGAGGAAGCGCGCCTTGCTCACATAGACCTTGGCCTCCCTATGTGGGAGAGGGTATTTCGATTGCACACTTCGGCTTTGGGTGTGATTTCTAAATACTACACTCTCACGGGCGGTCATTGCTCTAGTGGGAAGGCGCTTGGTAGGTTGGATATCTCGAGTATAGCCCTTTGGCTTAGGTTTTGGGGTAATCCTTACGAACCCCTTAGCTTCTCTACTGTTTGCTTGGATCGAGCGATTGGGTACAACGCTCGGCTCCTGATGTAGTACCCCCCTGTTTTTTCTTTTATAAACCTCTTTTCTTCTTCTTCGTATTCTTGACCAAAAGTCTTAAACTTTACAAGCATAATCTAAGCTTATTGGCACAAGTCGAGTGCATTTTGGTTCGTACGATGCCCGTTGACCCATTTGACTAACTATTACTTGCTCATTAAGTACTAAAGTAAACTATTACTTGCTGGTTAAGTAATTGAGTAAACGAGTTACGTTCTATCAAATCGTGAAAGGAAAGATCATTATAGAGTGTTTAAGTCTCTATTCTAAGTTTGTTTTACAATTAGTTTTTGTATGGAACTTCATATTCGTGATCACAACTTTTAACCTTTACAAGCATAATCAAAGCTTATTGGCACAAATCGAGTGCGTTTTGGTTCCTACAATGCCTGTTGACCCTTTTGAGTAACTATTACTAGCTCGTTAAGTACTAAAAAACTATTACTTGCTGGTTACGTAATAGAGTAAATAAGTAACGTTTGATAAAATCGTGAAAGAAAAGATCATTCTAGATTTTTTAAATCTCCATACTTAGGTTTTTTGGCCATAACCTGTTGTATGGAACTTCGTATTCTTGATCAAAAGTCTTAAGCTTTACAAGCATAATCTAAGCTTATTGGTACAAATCGAGTGCGTTTTGGTTCGTATGATGCCCGTCGACCCATTTGACTAACTATTACTTGCTCATTAATTAACAAATGAAACTATTACTTACTGGTTAAGTAATAGAGTAAACGAGTGGCGTTTGATCAAATCGTGAAAGGACAGATCATTTTAGAGTGTTTAAGTCTCTATACTTAGTTTTGTTTTTTGCCATGACCTGTTGTCTGGAACTTCATATATGTGATCACAACTCTTAACCTTTACAAGCATAATCTAGTCTTATTAGCACAAATCGAGGGCGTTTTGGTTCGTACAATGCTTGTTGACCCATTTGACTAACTATTACTTGCTCGTTAAGTACTAAAGTAAATTATTACTGGCTGGTTAAGTAATAGAGTAAACGAGTTACGTTCTATCAATTCGTGAAATGAGAGATCATTCTAGAGTGTTTTAAGTCTCCATACTTAGTTTTTTTTGCCATGAGTTTTTGTATGGAACTTCATATTAGTGATAACAACTCTACAAGCATAATTTAAGCTTATTGGCACAAAGCGAGTGCGTTTTGGTTCCTACAATGCCCGTTGACCCTTTTGGGTAACTATTACTGGCTTGTTAAGTACTAAAGTAAATTATTACTTGCTTGTGAAGTAATAGAGTAAACAAGTATTGTTTGATAAAATCGTGAATGGAAAGAATATTCTAGAGTTTTTAAATCTGTATACTTAGGTTTTTTGGCCATAACTTATTGTATGGAACTTCATATTCTCGATCACAACTCTTAACCTTTACAAGCATAATCTAAGTTTATTGACACAAATCGAGTGCGTTTTGGTTCGTAAGATGCCTGTTGACTTTTTTGAGTAACTATTACTCGCTTGTAAAGTTCTAAACTATACTATTACTTGTTGGTTAACTAATAGAGTAAACAACTAACGTTTAATCAAATAGTGAAATGAAAGATCATTCTAGAGTGTTTAAACCTCCATACTTAGTTTTTTTGGCCATGACTTGTTGTATGGAACTTCGTATTCTTGACCAAAAGTCTTAAACTTTACAAGCATAATCTAAGCTTATTGGCACAAGTCGAGTGCATTTTGGTTCGTACGATGCCCGTTGACCCATTTGACTAACTATTACTTGCTCATTAAGTACTAAAGTAAACTATTACTTGCTGGTTAAGTAATTGAGTAAACGAGTTACGTTCTATCAAATCGTGAAAGGAAAGATCATTATAGAGTGTTTAAATCTCTATTCTAAGTTTGTTTTACAATTAGTTTTTGTATGGAACTTCATATTCGTGATCACAACTTTTAACCTTTACAAGCATAATCAAAGCTTATTGGCACAAATCGAGTGCGTTTTGGTTCCTACAATGCCTGTTGACCCTTTTGAGTAACTATTACTAGCTCGTTAAGTACTAAAAAACTATTACTTGCTGGTTACGTAATAGAGTAAATAAGTAACGTTTGATAAAATCGTGAAAGAAAAGATCATTCTAGATTTTTTAAATCTCCATACTTAGGTTTTTTGGCCATAACCTGTTGTATGGAACTTCGTATTCTTGATCAAAAGTCTTAAGCTTTACAAGCATAATCTAAGCTTATTGGTACAAATCGAGTGCGTTTTGGTTCGTATGATGCCCGTCGACCCATTTGACTAACTATTACTTGCTCATTAATTAACAAATGAAACTATTACTTACTGGTTAAGTAATAGAGTAAACGAGTGGCGTTTGATCAAATCGTGAAAGGACAGATCATTTTAGAGTGTTTAAGTCTCTATACTTAGTTTTGTTTTTTGCCATGACCTGTTGTCTGGAACTTCATATATGTGATCACAACTCTTAACCTTTACAAGCATAATCTAGTCTTATTAGCACAAATCGAGGGCGTTTTGGTTCGTACAATGTTTGTTGACCCATTTGACTAACTATTACTTGCTCGTTAAGTACTAAAGTAAATTATTACTGGCTGGTTAAGTAATAGAGTAAACGAGTTACGTTCTATCAATTCGTGAAATGAGAGATCATTCTAGAGTGTTTTAAGTCTCCATACTTAGTTTTTTTTGCCATGAGTTTTTGTATGGAACTTCATATTAGTGATAACAACTCTACAAGCATAATTTAAGCTTATTGGCACAAAGCGAGTGCGTTTTGGTTCCTACAATGCCCGTTGACCCTTTTGGGTAACTATTACTGGCTTGTTAAGTACTAAAGTAAATTATTACTTGCTTGTGAAGTAATAGAGTAAACAAGTATTGTTTGATAAAATCGTGAATGGAAAGAATATTCTAGAGTTTTTAAATCTGTATACTTAGGTTTTTTGGCCATAACTTATTGTATGGAACTTCATATTCTCGATCACAACTCTTAACCTTTACAAGCATAATCTAAGTTTATTGACACAAATCGAGTGCGTTTTGGTTCGTAAGATGCCTGTTGACTTTTTTGAGTAACTATTACTCGCTTGTAAAGTTCTAAACTATACTATTACTTGTTGGTTAACTAATAGAGTAAACAACTAACGTTTAATCAAATAGTGAAATGAAAGATCATTCTAGAGTGTTTAAACCTCCATACTTAGTTTTTTTGGCCATAACTTGTTGTATGGAACTTCGTATTCTTGACCAAAAGTCTTAAACTTTACAAGCATAATCTAAGCTTATTGGCACAAGTCGAGTGCATTTTGGTTCGTACGATGCCCGTTGACCCATTTGACTAACTATTACTTGCTCATTAAGTACTAAAGTAAACTATTACTTGCTGGTTAAGTAATTGAGTAAACGAGTTACGTTCTATCAAATCGTGAAAGGAAAGATCATTATAGAGTGTTTAAATCTCTATTCTAAGTTTGTTTTACAATTAGTTTTTGTATGGAACTTCATATTCGTGATCACAACTTTTAACCTTTACAAGCATAATCAAAGCTTATTGGCACAAATCGAGTGCGTTTTGGTTCCTACAATGCCTGTTGACCCTTTTGAGTAACTATTACTAGCTCGTTAAGTACTAAAAAACTATTACTTGCTGGTTACGTAATAGAGTAAATAAGTAACGTTTGATAAAATCGTGAAAGAAAAGATCATTCTAGATTTTTTAAATCTCCATACTTAGGTTTTTTGGCCATAACCTGTTGTATGGAACTTCGTATTCTTGATCAAAAGTCTTAAGCTTTACAAGCATAATCTAAGCTTATTGGTACAAATCGAGTGCGTTTTGGTTCGTATGATGCCCGTCGACCCATTTGACTAACTATTACTTGCT
This sequence comes from Linaria vulgaris, assembly GCA_948329865.1. Classification (NCBI taxonomy): domain Eukaryota; kingdom Viridiplantae; phylum Streptophyta; class Magnoliopsida; order Lamiales; family Plantaginaceae; genus Linaria; species Linaria vulgaris. Next base: position 67,012,270 of record OX415250.1, read on the forward strand.
CATTAATTAACAAATGAAACTATTACTTACTGGTTAAGTAATAGAGTAAACGAGTGGCGTTTGATCAAATCGTGAAAGGACAGATCATTTTAGAGTGTTTAAGTCTCTATACTTAGTTTTGTTTTTTGCCATGACCTGTTGTCTGGAACTTCATATATGTGATCACAACTCTTAACCTTTACAAGCATAATCTAGTCTTATTAGCACAAATCGAGGGCGTTTTGGTTCGTACAATGCTTGTTGACCCATTTGACTAACTATTACTTGCTCGTTAAGTACTAAAGTAAATTATTACTGGCTGGTTAAGTAATAGAGTAAACGAGTTACGTTCTATCAATTCGTGAAATGAGAGATCATTCTAGAGTGTTTTAAGTCTCCATACTTAGTTTTTTTTGCCATGAGTTTTTGTATGGAACTTCATATTAGTGATAACAACTCTACAAGCATAATTTAAGCTTATTGGCACAAAGCGAGTGCGTTTTGGTTCCTACAATGCCCGTTGACCCTTTTGGGTAACTATTACTGGCTTGTTAAGTACTAAAGTAAATTATTACTTGCTTGTGAAGTAATAGAGTAAACAAGTATTGTTTGATAAAATCGTGAATGGAAAGAATATTCTAGAGTTTTTAAATCTGTATACTTAGGTTTTTTGGCCATAACTTATTGTATGAAACTTCATATTCTCGATCACAACTCTTAACCTTTACAAGCATAATCTAAGTTTATTGACACAAATCGAGTGCGTTTTGGTTCGTAAGATGCCTGTTGACTTTTTTGAGTAACTATTACTCGCTTGTAAAGTTCTAAACTATACTATTACTTGTTGGTTAACTAATAGAGTAAACAACTAACGTTTAATCAAATAGTGAAATGAAAGATCATTCTAGAGTGTTTAAACCTCCATACTTAGTTTTTTTGGCCATGACTTGTTGTATGGAACTTCGTATTCTTGACCAAAAGTCTTAAACTTTACAAGCATAATCTAAGCTTATTGGCACAAGTCGAGTGCATTTTGGTTCGTACGATGCCCGTTGACCCATTTGACTAACTATTACTTGCTCATTAAGTACTAAAGTAAACTATTACTTGCTGGTTAAGTAATTGAGTAAACGAGTTACGTTCTATCAAATCGTGAAAGGAAAGATCATTATAGAGTGTTTAAATCTCTATTCTAAGTTTGTTTTACAATTAGTTTTTGTATGGAACTTCATATTCGTGATCACAACTTTTAACCTTTACAAGCATAATCAAAGCTTATTGGCACAAATCGAGTGCGTTTTGGTTCCTACAATGCCTGTTGACCCTTTTGAGTAACTATTACTAGCTCGTTAAGTACTAAAAAACTATTACTTGCTGGTTACGTAATAGAGTAAATAAGTAACGTTTGATAAAATCGTGAAAGAAAAGATCATTCTAGATTTTTTAAATCTCCATACTTAGGTTTTTTGGCCATAACCTGTTGTATGGAACTTCGTATTCTTGATCAAAAGTCTTAAGCTTTACAAGCATAATCTAAGCTTATTGGTACAAATCGAGTGCGTTTTGGTTCGTATGATGCCCGTCGACCCATTTGACTAACTATTACTTGCTCATTAATTAACAAATGAAACTATTACTTACTGGTTAAGTAATAGAGTAAACGAGTGGCGTTTGATCAAATCGTGAAAGGACAGATCATTTTAGAGTGTTTAAGTCTCTATACTTAGTTTTGTTTTTTGCCATGACCTGTTGTCTGGAACTTCATATATGTGATCACAACTCTTAACCTTTACAAGCATAATCTAGTCTTATTAGCACAAATCGAGGGCGTTTTGGTTCGTACAATGCTTGTTGACCCATTTGACTAACTATTACTTGCTCGTTAAGTACTAAAGTAAATTATTACTGGCTGGTTAAGTAATAGAGTAAACGAGTTACGTTCTATCAATTCGTGAAATGAGAGATCATTCTAGAGTGTTTTAAGTCTCCATACTTAGTTTTTTTTGCCATGAGTTTTTGTATGGAACTTCATATTAGTGATAACAACTCTACAAGCATAATTTAAGCTTATTGGCACAAAGCGAGTGCGTTTTGGTTCCTACAATGCCCGTTGACCCTTTTGGGTAACTATTACTGGCTTGTTAAGTACTAAAGTAAAGTATTACTTGCTTGTGAAGTAATAGAGTAAACAAGTATTGTTTGATAAAATCGTGAATGGAAAGAATATTCTAGAGTTTTTAAATCTGTATACTTAGGTTTTTTGGCCATAACTTATTGTATGAAACTTCATATTCTCGATCACAACTCTTAACCTTTACAAGCATAATCTAAGTTTATTGACACAAATCGAGTGCGTTTTGGTTCGTAAGATGCCTGTTGACTTTTTTGAGTAACTATTACTCGCTTGTAAAGTTCTAAACTATACTATTACTTGTTGGTTAACTAATAGAGTAAACAACTAACGTTTAATCAAATAGTGAAATGAAAGATAATTCTAGAGTGTTTAAACCTCCATACTTAGTTTTTTTGGCCATGACTTGTTGTATGGAACTTCGTATTCTTGACCAAAAGTCTTAAACTTTACAAGCATAATCTAAGCTTATTGGCACAAGTCGAGTGCATTTTGGTTCGTACGATGCCCGTTGACCCATTTGACTAACTATTACTTGCTCATTAAGTACTAAAGTAAACTATTACTTGCTGGTTAAGTAATTGAGTAAACGAGTTACGTTCTATCAAATCGTGAAAGGAAAGATCATTATAGAGTGTTTAAATCTCTATTCTAAGTTTGTTTTACAATTAGTTTTTGTATGGAACTTCATATTCGTGATCACAACTTTTAACCTTTACAAGCATAATCAAAGCTTATTGGCACAAATCGAGTGCGTTTTGGTTCCTACAATGCCTGTTGACCCTTTTGAGTAACTATTACTAGCTCGTTAAGTACTAAAAAACTATTACTTGCTGGTTACGTAATAGAGTAAATAAGTAACGTTTGATAAAATCGTGAAAGAAAAGATCATTCTAGATTTTTTAAATCTCCATACTTAGGTTTTTTGGCCATAACCTGTTGTATGGAACTTCGTATTCTTGATCAAAAGTCTTAAGCTTTACAAGCATAATCTAAGCTTATTGGTACAAATCGAGTGCGTTTTGGTTCGTATGATGCCCGTCGACCCATTTGACTAACTATTACTTGCTCATTAATTAACAAATGAAACTATTACTTACTGGTTAAGTAATAGAGTAAACGAGTGGCGTTTGATCAAATCGTGAAAGGACAGATCATTTTAGAGTGTTTAAGTCTCTATACTTAGTTTTGTTTTTTGCCATGACCTGTTGTCTGGAACTTCATATATGTGATCACAACTCTTAACCTTTACAAGCATAATCTAGTCTTATTAGCACAAATCGAGGGCGTTTTGGTTCGTACAATGCTTGTTGACCCATTTGACTAACTATTACTTGCTCGTTAAGTACTAAAGTAAATTATTACTGGCTGGTTAAGTAATAGAGTAAACGAGTTACGTTCTATCAATTCGTGAAATGAGAGATCATTCTAGAGTGTTTTAAGTCTCCATACTTAGTTTTTTTTGCCATGAGTTTTTGTATGGAACTTCATATTAGTGATAACAACTCTACAAGCATAATTTAAGCTTATTGGCACAAAGCGAGTGCGTTTTGGTTCCTACAATGCCCGTTGACCCTTTTGGGTAACTATTACTGGCTTGTTAAGTACTAAAGTAAATTATTACTTGCTTGTTAAGTAATAGAGTAAACAAGTATTGTTTGATAAAATCGTGAATGGAAAGAATATTCTAGAGTTTTTAAATCTGTATACTTAGGTTTTTTGGCCATAACTTATTGTATGGAACTTCATATTCTCGATCACAACTCTTAACCTTTACAAGCATAATCTAAGTTTATTGACACAAATCGAGTGCGTTTTGGTTCGTAAGATGCCTGTTGACTTTTTTGAGTAACTATTACTCGCTTGTAAAGTTCTAAACTATACTATTACTTGTTGGTTAACTAATAGAGTAAACAACTAACGTTTAATCAAATAGTGAAATGAAAGATCATTCTAGAGTGTTTAAACCTCCATACTTAGTTTTTTTGGCCATGACTTGTTGTATGGAACTTCGTATTCTTGACCAAAAGTCTTAAACTTTACAAGCATAATCTAAGCTTATTGGCACAAGTCGAGTGCATTTTGGTTCGTACGATGCCCGTTGACCCATTTGACTAACTATTACTTGCTCATTAAGTACTAAAGTAAACTATTACTTGCTGGTTAAGTAATTGAGTAAACGAGTTACGTTCTATCAAATCGTGAAAGGAAAGATCATTATAGAGTGTTTAAATCTCTATTCTAAGTTTGTTTTACAATTAGTTTTTGTATGGAACTTCATATTCGTGATCACAACTTTTAACCTTTACAAGCATAATCAAAGCTTATTGGCACACATCGAGTGCGTTTTGGTTCCTACAATGCCTGTTGACCCTTTTGAGTAACTATTACTAGCTCGTTAAGTACTAAAAAACTATTACTTGCTGGTTACGTAATAGAGTAAATAAGTAACGTTTGATAAAATCGTGAAAGAAAAGATCATTCTAGATTTTTTAAATCTCCATACTTAGGTTTTTTGGCCATAACCTGTTGTATGGGACTTCGTATTCTTGATCAAAAGTCTTAAGCTTTACAAGCATAATCTAAGCTTATTGGTACAAATCGAGTGCGTTTTGGTTCGTATGATGCCCGTCGACCCATTTGACTAACTATTACTTGCTCATTAATTAACAAATGAAACTATTACTTACTGGTTAAGTAATAGAGTAAACGAGTGGCGTTTGATCAAATCGTGAAAGGACAGATCATTTTAGAGTGTTTAAGTCTCTATACTTAGTTTTGTTTTTTGCCATGACCTGTTGTCTGGAACTTCATATATGTGATCACAACTCTTAACCTTTACAAGCATAATCTAGTCTTATTAGCACAAATCGAGGGCGTTTTGGTTCGTACAATGCTTGTTGACCCATTTGACTAACTATTACTTGCTCGTTAAGTACTAAAGTAAATTATTACTGGCTGGTTAAGTAATAGAGTAAACGAGTTACGTTCTATCAATTCGTGAAATGAGAGATCATTCTAGAGTGTTTTAAGTCTCCATACTTAGTTTTTTTTGCCATGAGTTTTTGTATGGAACTTCATATTAGTGATAACAACTCTACAAGCATAATTTAAGCTTATTGGCACAAAGCGAGTGCGTTTTGGTTCCTACAATGCCCGTTGACCCTTTTGGGTAACTATTACTGGCTTGTTAAGTACTAAAGTAAATTATTACTTGCTTGTTAAGTAATAGAGTAAACAAGTATTGTTTGATAAAATCGTGAATGGAAAGAATATTCTAGAGTTTTTAAATCTGTATACTTAGGTTTTTTGGCCATAACTTATTGTATGGAACTTCATATTCTCGATCACAACTCTTAACCTTTACAAGCATAATCTAAGTTTATTGACACAAATCGAGTGCGTTTTGGTTCGTAAGATGCCTGTTGACTTTTTTGAGTAACTATTACTCGCTTGTAAAGTTCTAAACTATACTATTACTTGTTGGTTAACTAATAGAGTAAACAACTAACGTTTAATCAAATAGTGAAATGAAAGATCATTCTAGAGTGTTTAAACCTCCATACTTAGTTTTTTTGGCCATGACTTGTTGTATGGAACTTCGTATTCTTGACCAAAAGTCTTAAACTTTACAAGCATAATCTAAGCTTATTGGCACAAGTCGAGTGCATTTTGGTTCGTACGATGCCCGTTGACCCATTTGACTAACTATTACTTGCTCATTAAGTACTAAAGTAAACTATTACTTGCTGGTTAAGTAATTGAGTAAACGAGTTACGTTCTATCAAATCGTGAAAGGAAAGATCATTATAGAGTGTTTAAATCTCTATTCTAAGTTTGTTTTACAATTAGTTTTTGTATGGAACTTCATATTCGTGATCACAACTTTTAACCTTTACAAGCATAATCAAAGCTTATTGGCACACATCGAGTGCGTTTTGGTTCCTACAATGCCTGTTGACCTTTTTGAGTAACTATTACTAGCTCGTTAAGTACTAAAAAACTATTACTTGCTGGTTACGTAATAGAGTAAATAAGTAACGTTTGATAAAATCGTGAAAGAAAAGATCATTCTAGATTTTTTAAATCTCCATACTTAGGTTTTTTGGCCATAACCTGTTGTATGGGACTTCGTATTCTTGATCAAAAGTCTTAAGCTTTACAAGCATAATCTAAGCTTATTGGTACAAATCGAGTGCGTTTTGGTTCGTATGATGCCCGTCGACCCATTTGACTAACTATTACTTGCTCATTAATTAACAAATGAAACTATTACTTACTGGTTAAGTAATAGAGTAAACGAGTGGCGTTTGATCAAATCGTGAAAGGACAGATCATTTTAGAGTGTTTAAGTCTCTATACTTAGTTTTGTTTTTTGCCATGACCTGTTGTCTGGAACTTCATATATGTGATCACAACTCTTAACCTTTACAAGCATAATCTAGTCTTATTAGCACAAATCGAGGGCGTTTTGGTTCGTACAATGCTTGTTGACCCATTTGACTAACTATTACTTGCTCGTTAAGTACTAAAGTAAATTATTACTGGCTGGTTAAGTAATAGAGTAAACGAGTTACGTTCTATCAATTCGTGAAATGAGAGATCATTCTAGAGTGTTTTAAGTCTCCATACTTAGTTTTTTTTGCCATGAGTTTTTGTATGGAACTTCATATTAGTGATAACAACTCTACAAGCATAATTTAAGCTTATTGGCACAAAGCAAGTGCGTTTTGGTTCCTACAATGCCCGTTGACCCTTTTGGGTAACTATTACTGGCTTGTTAAGTACTAAAGTAAATTATTACTTGCTTGTTAAGTAATAGAGTAAACAAGTATTGTTTGATAAAATCGTGAATGGAAAGAATATTCTAGAGTTTTTAAATCTGTATACTTAGGTTTTTTGGCCATAACTTATTGTATGGAACTTCATATTCTCGATCACAACTCTTAACCTTTACAAGCATAATCTAAGTTTATTGACACAAATCGAGTGCGTTTTGGTTCGTAAGATGCCTGTTGACTTTTTTGAGTAACTATTACTCGCTTGTAAAGTTCTAAACTATACTATTACTTGTTGGTTAACTAATAGAGTAAACAACTAACGTTTAATCAAATAGTGAAATGAAAGATCATTCTAGAGTGTTTAAACCTTCATATTCGTGATCACAACTTTTAACCTTTACAAGCATAATCAAAGCTTATTGGCACAAATCGAGTGCGTTTTGGTTCCTACAATGCCTGTTGACCCTTTTGAGTAACTATTACTAGCTCGTTAAGTACTAAAAAACTATTACTTGCTGGTTACGTAATAGAGTAAATAAGTAACGTTTGATAAAATCGTGAAAGAAAAGATCATTCTAGATTTTTTAAATCTCCATACTTAGGTTTTTTGGCCATAACCTGTTGTATGGAACTTCGTATTCTTGATCAAAAGTCTTAAGCTTTACAAGCATAATCTAAGCTTATTGGTACAAATCGAGTGCGTTTTGGTTCGTATGATGCCCGTCGACCCATTTGACTAACTATTACTTGCTCATTAATTAACAAATGAAACTATTACTTACTGGTTAAGTAATAGAGTAAACGAGTGGCGTTTGATCAAATCGTGAAAGGACAGATCATTTTAGAGTGTTTAAGTCTCTATACTTAGTTTTGTTTTTTGCCTTGACCTGTTGTCTGGAACTTCATATATGTGATCACAACTCTTAACCTTTACAAGCATAATCTAGTCTTATTAGCACAAATCCAGGGCGTTTTGGTTCGTACAATGCTTGTTGACCCATTTGACTAACTATTACTTGCTCGTTAAGTACTAAAGTAAATTATTACTGGCTGGTTAAGTAATAGAGTAAACGAGTTACGTTCTATCAATTCGTGAAATGAGAGATCATTCTAGAGTGTTTTAAGTCTCCATACTTAGTTTTTTTTGCCATGAGTTTTCGTATGGAACTTCATATTAGTGATAACAACTCTACAAGCATAATTTAAGCTTATTGGCACAAAGCGAGTGCGTTTTGGTTCCTACAATGCCCGTTGACCCTTTTGGGTAACTATTACTGGCTTGTTAAGTACTAAAGTAAATTATTACTTGCTTGTTAAGTAATAGAGTAAACAAGTATTGTTTGATAAAATCGTGAATGGAAAGAATATTCTAGAGTTTTTAAATCTGTATACTTAGGTTTTTTGGCCATAACTTATTGTATGGAACTTCATATTCTCGATCACAACTCTTAACCTTTACAAGCATAATCTAAGTTTATTGACACAAATCGAGTGCGTTTTGGTTCGTAAGATGCCTGTTGACTTTTTTGAGTAACTATTACTCGCTTGTAAAGTTCTAAACTATACTATTACTTGTTGGTTAACTAATAGAGTAAACAACTAACGTTTAATCAAATAGTGAAATGAAAGATCATTCTAGAGTGTTTAAACCTCCATACTTAGTTTTTTTGGCCATGACTTGTTGTATGGAACTTCGTATTCTTGACCAAAAGTCTTAAACTTTACAAGCATAATCTAAGCTTATTGGCACAAGTCGAGTGCATTTTGGTTCGTACGATGCCCGTTGACCCATTTGACTAACTATTACTTGCTCATTAAGTACTAAAGTAAACTATTACTTGCTGGTTAAGTAATTGAGTAAACGAGTTACGTTCTATCAAATCGTGAAAGGAAAGATCATTATAGAGTGTTTAAGTCTCTATTCTAAGTTTGTTTTACAATTAGTTTTTGTATGGAACTTCATATTCGTGATCACAACTTTTAACCTTTACAAGCATAATCAAAGCTTATTGGCACAAATCGAGTGCGTTTTGGTTCCTACAATTCCTGTTGACCCTTTTGAGTAACTATTACTAGCTCGTTAAGTACTAAAAAACTATTACTTGCTGGTTACGTAATAGAGTAAATAAGTAACGTTTGATAAAATCGTGAAAGAAAAGATCATTCTAGATTTTTTAAATCTCCATACTTAGGTTTTTTGGCCATAACCTGTTGTATGGAACTTCGTATTCTTGATCAAAAGTCTTAAGCTTTACAAGCATAATCTAAGCTTATTGGTACAAATCGAGTGCGTTTTGGTTCGTATGATGCCCGTCGACCCATTTGACTAACTATTACTTGCTCATTAATTAACAAATGAAACTATTACTTACTGGTTAAGTAATAGAGTAAACGAGTGGCGTTTGATCAAATCGTGAAAGGACAGATCATTTTAGAGTGTTTAAGTCTCTATACTTAGTTTTGTTTTTTGCCATGACCTGTTGTCTGGAACTTCATATATGTGATCACAACTCTTAACCTTTACAAGCATAATCTAGTCTTATTAGCACAAATCCAAGGCGTTTTGGTTCGTACAATGCTTGTTGACCCATTTGACTAACTATTACTTGCTCGTTAAGTACTAAAGTAAATTATTACTGGCTGGTTAAGTAATAGAGTAAACGAGTTACGTTCTATCAATTCGTGAAATGAGAGATCATTCTAGAGTGTTTTAAGTCTCCATACTTAGTTTTTTTTGCCATGAGTTTTTGTATGGAACTTCATATTAGTGATAACAACTCTACAAGCATAATTTAAGCTTATTGGCACAAAGCGAGTGCGTTTTGGTTCCTACAATGCCCGTTGACCCTTTTGGGTAACTATTACTGGCTTGTTAAGTACTAAAGTAAATTATTACTTGCTTGTTAAGTAATAGAGTAAACAAGTATTGTTTGATAAAATCGTGAATGGAAAGAATATTCTAGAGTTTTTAAATCTGTATACTTAGGTTTTTTGGCCATAACTTATTGTATGGAACTTCATATTCTCGATCACAACTCTTAACCTTTACAAGCATAATCTAAGTTTATTGACACAAATCGAGTGCGTTTTGGTTCGTAAGATGCCTGTTGACTTTTTTGAGTAACTATTACTCGCTTGTAAAGTTCTAAACTATACTATTACTTGTTGGTTAACTAATAGAGTAAACAACTAACGTTTAATCAAATAGTGAAATGAAAGATCATTCTAGAGTGTTTAAACCTCCATACTTAGTTTTTTTGGCCATGACTTGTTGTATGGAACTTCGTATTCTTGACCAAAAGTCTTAAACTTTACAAGCATAATCTAAGCTTATTGGCACAAGTCGAGTGCATTTTGGTTCGTACGATGCCCGTTGACCCATTTGACTAACTATTACTTGCTCATTAAGTACTAAAGTAAACTATTACTTGCTGGTTAAGTAATTGAGTAAACGAGTTACGTTCTATCAAATCGTGAAAGGAAAGATCATTATAGAGTGTTTAAGTCTCTATTCTAAGTTTGTTTTACAATTAGTTTTTGTATGGAACTTCATATTCGTGATCACAACTTTTAACCTTTACAAGCATAATCAAAGCTTATTGGCACAAATCGAGTGCGTTTTGGTTCCTACAATGCCTGTTGACCCTTTTGAGTAACTATTACTAGCTCGTTAAGTACTAAAAAACTATTACTTGCTGGTTACGTAATAGAGTAAATAAGTAACGTTTGATAAAATCGTGAAAGAAAAGATCATTCTAGATTTTTTAAATCTCCATACTTAGGTTTTTTGGCCATAACCTGTTGTATGGAACTTCGTATTCTTGATCAAAAGTCTTAAGCTTTACAAGCATAATCTAAGCTTATTGGTACAAATCGAGTGCGTTTTGGTTCGTATGATGCCCGTCGACCCATTTGACTAACTATTACTTGCTCATTAATTAACAAATGAAACTATTACTTACTGGTTAAGTAATAGAGTAAACGAGTGGCGTTTGATCAAATCGTGAAAGGACAGATCATTTTAGAGTGTTTAAGTCTCTATACTTAGTTTTGTTTTTTGCCATGACCTGTTGTCTGGAACTTCATATATGTGATCACAACTCTTAACCTTTACAAGCATAATCTAGTCTTATTAGCACAAATCGAGGGCGTTTTGGTTCGTACAATGCTTGTTGACCCATTTGACTAACTATTACTTGCTCGTTAAGTACTAAAGTAAATTATTACTGGCTGGTTAAGTAATAGAGTAAACGAGTTACGTTCTATCAATTCGTGAAATGAGAGATCATTCTAGAGTGTTTTAAGTCTCCATACTTAGTTTTTTTTGCCATGAGTTTTTGTATGGAACTTCATATTAGTGATAACAACTCTACAAGCATAATTTAAGCTTATTGGCACAAAGCAAGTGCGTTTTGGTTCCTACAATGCCCGTTGACCCTTTTGGGTAACTATTACTGGCTTGTTAAGTACTAAAGTAAATTATTACTTGCTTGTTAAGTAATAGAGTAAACAAGTATTGTTTGATAAAATCGTGAATGGAAAGAATATTCTAGAGTTTTTAAATCTGTATACTTAGGTTTTTTGGCCATAACTTATTGTATGGAACTTCATATTCTCGATCACAACTCTTAACCTTTACAAGCATAATCTAAGTTTATTGACACAAATCGAGTGCGTTTTGGTTCGTAAGATGCCTGTTGACTTTTTTGAGTAACTATTACTCGCTTGTAAAGTTCTAAACTATACTATTACTTGTTGGTTAACTAATAGAGTAAACAACTAACGTTTAATCAAATAGTGAAATGAAAGATCATTCTAGAGTGTTTAAACCTTCATATTCGTGATCACAACTTTTAACCTTTACAAGCATAATCAAAGCTTATTGGCACAAATCGAGTGCGTTTTGGTTCCTACAATGCCTGTTGACCCTTTTGAGTAACTATTACTAGCTCGTTAAGTACTAAAAAACTATTACTTGCTGGTTACGTAATAGAGTAAATAAGTAACGTTTGATAAAATCGTGAAAGAAAAGATCATTCTAGATTTTTTAAATCTCCATACTTAGGTTTTTTGGCCATAACCTGTTGTATGGAACTTCGTATTCTTGATCAAAAGTCTTAAGCTTTACAAGCATAATCTAAGCTTATTGGTACAAATCGAGTGCGTTTTGGTTCGTATGATGCCCGTCGACCCATTTGACTAACTATTACTTGCTCATTAATTAACAAATGAAACTATTACTTACTGGTTAAGTAATAGAGTAAACGAGTGGCGTTTGATCAAATCGTGAAAGGACAGATCATTTTAGAGTGTTTAAGTCTCTATACTTAGTTTTGTTTTTTGCCTTGACCTGTTGTCTGGAACTTCATATATGTGATCACAACTCTTAACCTTTACAAGCATAATCTAGTCTTATTAGCACAAATCCAGGGCGTTTTGGTTCGTACAATGCTTGTTGACCCATTTGACTAACTATTACTTGCTCGTTAAGTACTAAAGTAAATTATTACTGGCTGGTTAAGTAATAGAGTAAACGAGTTACGTTCTATCAATTCGTGAAATGAGAGATCATTCTAGAGTGTTTTAAGTCTCCATACTTAGTTTTTTTTGCCATGAGTTTTCGTATGGAACTTCATATTAGTGATAACAACTCTACAAGCATAATTTAAGCTTATTGGCACAAAGCGAGTGCGTTTTGGTTCCTACAATGCCCGTTGACCCTTTTGGGTAACTATTACTGGCTTGTTAAGTACTAAAGTAAATTATTACTTGCTTGTTAAGTAATAGAGTAAACAAGTATTGTTTGATAAAATCGTGAATGGAAAGAATATTCTAGAGTTTTTAAATCTGTATACTTAGGTTTTTTGGCCATAACTTATTGTATGGAACTTCATATTCTCGATCACAGCTCTTAACCTTTACAAGCATAATCTAAGTTTATTGACACAAATCGAGTGCGTTTTGGTTCGTAAGATGCCTGTTGACTTTTTTGAGTAACTATTACTCGCTTGTAAAGTTCTAAACTATACTATTACTTGTTGGTTAACTAATAGAGTAAACAACTAACGTTTAATCAAATAGTGAAATGAAAGATCATTCTAGAGTGTTTAAACCTCCATACTTAGTTTTTTTGGCCATGACTTGTTGTATGGAACTTCGTATTCTTGACCAAAAGTCTTAAACTTTACAAGCATAATCTAAGCTTATTGGCACAAGTCGAGTGCATTTTGGTTCGTACGATGCCCGTTGACCCATTTGACTAACTATTACTTGCTCATTAAGTACTAAAGTAAACTATTACTTGCTGGTTAAGTAATTGAGTAAACGAGTTACGTTCTATCAAATCGTGAAAGGAAAGATCATTATAGAGTGTTTAAGTCTCTATTCTAAGTTTGTTTTACAATTAGTTTTTGTATGGAACTTCATATTCGTGATCACAACTTTTAACCTTTACAAGCATAATCAAAGCTTATTGGCACAAATCGAGTGCGTTTTGGTTCCTACAATTCCTGTTGACCCTTTTGAGTAACTATTACTAGCTCGTTAAGTACTAAAAAACTATTACTTGCTGGTTACGTAATAGAGTAAATAAGTAACGTTTGATAAAATCGTGAAAGAAAAGATCATTCTAGATTTTTTAAATCTCCATACTTAGGTTTTTTGGCCATAACCTGTTGTATGGAACTTCGTATTCTTGATCAAAAGTCTTAAGCTTTACAAGCATAATCTAAGCTTATTGGTACAAATCGAGTGCGTTTTGGTTCGTATGATGCCCGTCGACCCATTTGACTAACTATTACTTGCTCATTAATTAACAAATGAAACTATTACTTACTGGTTAAGTAATAGAGTAAACGAGTGGCGTTTGATCAAATCGTGAAAGGACAGATCATTTTAGAGTGTTTAAGTCTCTATACTTAGTTTTGTTTTTTGCCTTGACCTGTTGTCTGGAACTTCATATATGTGATCACAACTCTTAACCTTTACAAGCATAATCTAGTCTTATTAGCACAAATCCAGGGCGTTTTGGTTCGTACAATGCTTGTTGACCCATTTGACTAACTATTACTTGCTCGTTAAGTACTAAAGTAAATTATTACTGGCTGGTTAAGTAATAGAGTAAACGAGTTACGTTCTATCAATTCGTGAAATGAGAGATCATTCTAGAGTGTTTTAAGTCTCCATACTTAGTTTTTTTTGCCATGAGTTTTTGTATGGAACTTCATATTAGTGATAACAACTCTACAAGCATAATTTAAGCTTATTGGCACAAAGCGAGTGCGTTTTGGTTCCTACAATGCCCGTTGACCCTTTTGGGTAACTATTACTGGCTTGTTAAGTACTAAAGTAAATTATTACTTGCTTGTTAAGTAATAGAGTAAACAAGTATTGTTTGATAAAATCGTGAATGGAAAGAATATTCTAGAGTTTTTAAATCTGTATACTTAGGTTTTTTGGCCATAACTTATTGTATGGAACTTCATATTCTCGATCACAACTCTTAACCTTTACAAGCATAATCTAAGTTTATTGACACAAATCGAGTGCGTTTTGGTTCGTAAGATGCCTGTTGACTTTTTTGAGTAACTATTACTCGCTTGTAAAGTTCTAAACTATACTATTACTTGTTGGTTAACTAATAGAGTAAACAACTAACGTTTAATCAAATAGTGAAATGAAAGATCATTCTAGAGTGTTTAAACCTCCATACTTAGTTTTTTTGGCCATGACTTGTTGTATGGAACTTCGTATTCTTGACCAAAAGTCTTAAACTTTACAAGCATAATCTAAGCTTATTGGCACAAGTCGAGTGCATTTTGGTTCGTACGATGCCCGTTGACCCATTTGACTAACTATTACTTGCTCATTAAGTACTAAAGTAAACTATTACTTGCTGGTTAAGTAATTGAGTAAACGAGTTACGTTCTATCAAATCGTGAAAGGAAAGATCATTATAGAGTGTTTAAATCTCTATTCTAAGTTTGTTTTACAATTAGTTTTTGTATGGAACTTCATATTCGTGATCACAACTTTTAACCTTTACAAGCATAATCAAAGCTTATTGGCACACATCGAGTGCGTTTTGGTTCCTACAATGCCTGTTGACCCTTTTGAGTAACTATTACTAGCTCGTTAAGTACTAAAAAACTATTACTTGCTGGTTACGTAATAGAGTAAATAAGTAACGTTTGATAAAATCGTGAAAGAAAAGATCATTCTAGATTTTTTAAATCTCCATACTTAGGTTTTTTGGCCATAACCTGTTGTATGGAACTTCGTATTCTTGATCAAAAGTCTTAAGCTTTACAAGCATAATCTAAGCTTATTGGTACAAATCGAGTGCGTTTTGGTTCGTATGATGCCCGTCGACCCATTTGACTAACTATTACTTGCTCATTAATTAACAAATGAAACTATTACTTACTGGTTAAGTAATAGAGTAAACGAGTGGCGTTTGATCAAATCGTGAAAGGACAGATCATTTTAGAGTGTTTAAGTCTCTATACTTAGTTTTGTTTTTTGCCATGACCTGTTGTCTGGAACTTCATATATGTGATCACAACTCTTAACCTTTACAAGCATAATCTAGTCTTATTAGCACAAATCGAGGGCGTTTTGGTTCGTACAATGCTTGTTGACCCATTTGACTAACTATTACTTGCTCGTTAAGTACTAAAGTAAATTATTACTGGCTGGTTAAGTAATAGAGTAAACGAGTTACGTTCTATCAATTCGTGAAATGAGAGATCATTCTAGAGTGTTTTAAGTCTCCATACTTAGTTTTTTTTGCCATGAGTTTTTGTATGGAACTTCATATTAGTGATAACAACTCTACAAGCATAATTTAAGCTTATTGGCACAAAGCAAGTGCGTTTTGGTTCCTACAATGCCCGTTGACCCTTTTGGGTAACTATTACTGGCTTGTTAAGTACTAAAGTAAATTATTACTTGCTTGTTAAGTAATAGAGTAAACAAGTATTGTTTGATAAAATCGTGAATGGAAAGAATATTCTAGAGTTTTTAAATCTGTATACTTAGGTTTTTTGGCCATAACTTATTGTATGGAACTTCATATTCTCGATCACAACTCTTAACCTTTACAAGCATAATCTAAGTTTATTGACACAAATCGAGTGCGTTTTGGTTCGTAAGATGCCTGTTGACTTTTTTGAGTAACTATTACTCGCTTGTAAAGTTCTAAACTATACTATTACTTGTTGGTTAACTAATAGAGTAAACAACTAACGTTTAATCAAATAGTGAAATGAAAGATCATTCTAGAGTGTTTAAACCTTCATATTCGTGATCACAACTTTTAACCTTTACAAGCATAATCAAAGCTTATTGGCACAAATCGAGTGCGTTTTGGTTCCTACAATGCCTGTTGACCCTTTTGAGTAACTATTACTAGCTCGTTAAGTACTAAAAAACTATTACTTGCTGGTTACGTAATAGAGTAAATAAGTAACGTTTGATAAAATCGTGAAAGAAAAGATCATTCTAGATTTTTTAAATCTCCATACTTAGGTTTTTTGGCCATAACCTGTTGTATGGAACTTCGTATTCTTGATCAAAAGTCTTAAGCTTTACAAGCATAATCTAAGCTTATTGGTACAAATCGAGTGCGTTTTGGTTCGTATGATGCCCGTCGACCCATTTGACTAACTATTACTTGCTCATTAATTAACAAATGAAACTATTACTTACTGGTTAAGTAATAGAGTAAACGAGTGGCGTTTGATCAAATCGTGAAAGGACAGATCATTTTAGAGTGTTTAAGTCTCTATACTTAGTTTTGTTTTTTGCCTTGACCTGTTGTCTGGAACTTCATATATGTGATCACAACTCTTAACCTTTACAAGCATAATCTAGTCTTATTAGCACAAATCCAGGGCGTTTTGGTTCGTACAATGCTTGTTGACCCATTTGACTAACTATTACTTGCTCGTTAAGTACTAAAGTAAATTATTACTGGCTGGTTAAGTAATAGAGTAAACGAGTTACGTTCTATCAATTCGTGAAATGAGAGATCATTCTAGAGTGTTTTAAGTCTCCATACTTAGTTTTTTTTGCCATGAGTTTTCGTATGGAACTTCATATTAGTGATAACAACTCTACAAGCATAATTTAAGCTTATTGGCACAAAGCGAGTGCGTTTTGGTTCCTACAATGCCCGTTGACCCTTTTGGGTAACTATTACTGGCTTGTTAAGTACTAAAGTAAATTATTACTTGCTTGTTAAGTAATAGAGTAAACAAGTATTGTTTGATAAAATCGTGAATGGAAAGAATATTCTAGAGTTTTTAAATCTGTATACTTAGGTTTTTTGGCCATAACTTATTGTATGGAACTTCATATTCTCGATCACAACTCTTAACCTTTACAAGCATAATCTAAGTTTATTGACACAAATCGAGTGCGTTTTGGTTCGTAAGATGCCTGTTGACTTTTTTGAGTAACTATTACTCGCTTGTAAAGTTCTAAACTATACTATTACTTGTTGGTTAACTAATAGAGTAAACAACTAACGTTTAATCAAATAGTGAAATGAAAGATCATTCTAGAGTGTTTAAACCTCCATACTTAGTTTTTTTGGCCATGACTTGTTGTATGGAACTTCGTATTCTTGACCAAAAGTCTTAAACTTTACAAGCATAATCTAAGCTTATTGGCACAAGTCGAGTGCATTTTGGTTCGTACGATGCCCGTTGACCCATTTGACTAACTATTACTTGCTCATTAAGTACTAAAGTAAACTATTACTTGCTGGTTAAGTAATTGAGTAAACGAGTTACGTTCTATCAAATCGTGAAAGGAAAGATCATTATAGAGTGTTTAAGTCTCTATTCTAAGTTTGTTTTACAATTAGTTTTTGTATGGAACTTCATATTCGTGATCACAACTTTTAACCTTTACAAGCATAATCAAAGCTTATTGGCACAAATCGAGTGCGTTTTGGTTCCTACAATTCCTGTTGACCCTTTTGAGTAACTATTACTAGCTCGTTAAGTACTAAAAAACTATTACTTGCTGGTTACGTAATAGAGTAAATAAGTAACGTTTGATAAAATCGTGAAAGAAAAGATCATTCTAGATTTTTTAAATCTCCATACTTAGGTTTTTTGGCCATAACCTGTTGTATGGAACTTCGTATTCTTGATCAAAAGTCTTAAGCTTTACAAGCATAATCTAAGCTTATTGGTACAAATCGAGTGCGTTTTGGTTCGTATGATGCCCGTCGACCCATTTGACTAACTATTACTTGCTCATTAATTAACAAATGAAACTATTACTTACTGGTTAAGTAATAGAGTAAACGAGTGGCGTTTGATCAAATCGTGAAAGGACAGATCATTTTAGAGTGTTTAAGTCTCTATACTTAGTTTTGTTTTTTGCCATGACCTGTTGTCTGGAACTTCATATATGTGATCACAACTCTTAACCTTTACAAGCATAATCTAGTCTTATTAGCACAAATCCAAGGCGTTTTGGTTCGTACAATGCTTGTTGACCCATTTGACTAACTATTACTTGCTCGTTAAGTACTAAAGTAAATTATTACTGGCTGGTTAAGTAATAGAGTAAACGAGTCACGTTCTATCAATTCGTGAAATGAGAGATCATTCTAGAGTGTTTTAAGTCTCCATACTTAGTTTTTTTTGCCATGAGTTTTTGTATGGAACTTCATATTAGTGATAACAAGTCTACAAGCATAATTTAAGCTTATTGGCACAAAGCGAGTGCGTTTTGGTTCCTACAATGCCCGTTGACCCTTTTGGGTAACTATTACTGGCTTGTTAAGTACTAAAGTAAATTATTACTTGCTTGTTAAGTAATAGAGTAAACAAGTATTGTTTGATAAAATCGTGAATGGAAAGAATATTCTAGAGTTTTTAAATCTGTATACTTAGGTTTTTTGGCCATAACTTATTGTATGGAACTTCATATTCTCGATCACAACTCTTAACCTTTACAAGCATAATCTAAGTTTATTGACACAAATCGAGTGCGTTTTGGTTCGTAAGATGCCTGTTGACTTTTTTGAGTAACTATTACTCGCTTGTAAAGTTCTAAACTATACTATTACTTGTTGGTTAACTAATAGAGTAAACAACTAACGTTTAATCAAATAGTGAAATGAAAGATCATTCTAGAGTGTTTAAACCTCCATACTTAGTTTTTTTGGCCATGACTTGTTGTATGGAACTTCGTATTCTTGACCAAAAGTCTTAAACTTTACAAGCATAATCTAAGCTTATTGGCACAAGTCGAGTGCATTTTGGTTCGTACGATGCCCGTTGACCCATTTGACTAACTATTACTTGCTCATTAAGTACTAAAGTAAACTATTACTTGCTGGTTAAGTAATTGAGTAAACGAGTTACGTTCTATCAAATCGTGAAAGGAAAGATCATTATAGAGTGTTTAAGTCTCTATTCTAAGTTTGTTTTACAATTAGTTTTTGTATGGAACTTCATATTCGTGATCACAACTTTTAACCTTTACAAGCATAATCAAAGCTTATTGGCACAAATCGAGTGCGTTTTGGTTCCTACAATGCCTGTTGACCCTTTTGAGTAACTATTACTAGGTCGTTAAGTACTAAAAAACTATTACTTGCTGGTTACGTAATAGAGTAAATAAGTAACGTTTGATAAAATCGTGAAAGAAAAGATCATTCTAGATTTTTTAAATCTCCATACTTAGGTTTTTTGGCCATAACCTGTTGTATGGAACTTCGTATTCTTGATCAAAAGTCTTAAGCTTTACAAGCATAATCTAAGCTTATTGGTACAAATCGAGTGCGTTTTGGTTCGTATGATGCCCGTCGACCCATTTGACTAACTATTACTTGCTCATTAATTAACAAATGAAACTATTACTTACTGGTTAAGTAATAGAGTAAACGAGTGGCGTTTGATCAAATCGTGAAAGGACAGATCATTTTAGAGTGTTTAAGTCTCTATACTTAGTTTTGTTTTTTGCCTTGACCTGTTGTCTGGAACTTCATATATGTGATCACAACTCTTAACCTTTACAAGCATAATCTAGTCTTATTAGCACAAATCCAGGGCGTTTTGGTTCGTACAATGCTTGTTGACCCATTTGACTAACTATTACTTGCTCGTTAAGTACTAAAGTAAATTATTACTGGCTGGTTAAGTAATAGAGTAAACGAGTTACGTTCTATCAATTCGTGAAATGAGAGATCATTCTAGAGTGTTTTAAGTCTCCATACTTAGTTTTTTTTGCCATGAGTTTTTGTATGGAACTTCATATTAGTGATAACAACTCTACAAGCATAATTTAAGCTTATTGGCACAAAGCGAGTGCGTTTTGGTTCCTACAATGCCCGTTGACCCTTTTGGGTAACTATTACTGGCTTGTTAAGTACTAAAGTAAATTATTACTTGCTTGTTAAGTAATAGAGTAAACAAGTATTGTTTGATAAAATCGTGAATGGAAAGAATATTCTAGAGTTTTTAAATCTGTATACTTAGGTTTTTTGGCCATAACTTATTGTATGGAACTTCATATTCTCGATCACAACTCTTAACCTTTACAAGCATAATCTAAGTTTATTGACACAAATCGAGTGCGTTTTGGTTCGTAAGATGCCTGTTGACTTTTTTGAGTAACTATTACTCGCTTGTAAAGTTCTAAACTATACTATTACTTGTTGGTTAACTAATAGAGTAAACAACTAACGTTTAATCAAATAGTGAAATGAAAGATCATTCTAGAGTGTTTAAACCTCCATACTTAGTTTTTTTGGCCATGACTTGTTGTATGGAACTTCGTATTCTTGACCAAAAGTCTTAAACTTTACAAGCATAATCTAAGCTTATTGGCACAAGTCGAGTGCATTTTGGTTCGTACGATGCCCGTTGACCCATTTGACTAACTATTACTTGCTCATTAAGTACTAAAGTAAACTATTACTTGCTGGTTAAGTAATTGAGTAAACGAGTTACGTTCTATCAAATCGTGAAAGGAAAGATCATTATAGAGTGTTTAAGTCTCTATTCTAAGTTTGTTTTACAATTAGTTTTTGTATGGAACTTCATATTCGTGATCACAACTTTTAACCTTTACAAGCATAATCAAAGCTTATTGGCACAAATCGAGTGCGTTTTGGTTCCTACAATGCCTGTTGACCCTTTTGAGTAACTATTACTAGGTCGTTAAGTACTAAAAAACTATTACTTGCTGGTTACGTAATAGAGTAAATAAGTAACGTTTGATAAAATCGTGAAAGAAAAGATCATTCTAGATTTTTTAAATCTCCATACTTAGGTTTTTTGGCCATAACCTGTTGTATGGAACTTCGTATTCTTGATCAAAAGTCTTAAGCTTTACAAGCATAATCTAAGCTTATTGGTACAAATCGAGTGCGTTTTGGTTCGTATGATGCCCGTCGACCCATTTGACTAACTATTACTTGCTCATTAATTAACAAATGAAACAATTACTTACTAGTTAAGTAATAGAGTAAACGAGTGGCGTTTGATCAAATCGTGAAAGGACAGATCATTTTAGAGTGTTTAAGTCTCTATACTTAGTTTTGTTTTTTGCCATGACCTGTTGTCTGGAACTTCATATATGTGATCACAACTCTTAACCTTTACAAGCATAATCTAGTCTTATTAGCACAAATCCAGGGCGTTTTGGTTCGTACAATGCTTGTTGACCCATTTGACTAACTATTACTTGCTCGTTAAGTACTAAAGTAAATTATTACTGGCTGGTTAAGTAATAGAGTAAACGAGTTACGTTCTATCAATTCGTGAAATGAGAGATCATTCTAGAGTGTTTTAAGTCTCCATACTTAGTTTTTTTTGCCATGAGTTTTTGTATGGAACTTCATATTAGTGATAACAACTCTACAAGCATAATTTAAGCTTATTGGCACAAAGCGAGTGCGTTTTGGTTCCTACAATGCCCGTTGACCCTTTTGGGTAACTATTACTGGCTTGTTAAGTACTAAAGTAAATTATTACTTGCTTGTTAAGTAATAGAGTAAACAAGTATTGTTTGATAAAATCGTGAATGGAAAGAATATTCTAGAGTTTTTAAATCTGTATACTTAGGTTTTTTGGCCATAACTTATTGTATGGAACTTCATATTCTCGATCACAACTCTTAACCTTTACAAGCATAATCTAAGTT
This sequence comes from Linaria vulgaris, assembly GCA_948329865.1. Classification (NCBI taxonomy): domain Eukaryota; kingdom Viridiplantae; phylum Streptophyta; class Magnoliopsida; order Lamiales; family Plantaginaceae; genus Linaria; species Linaria vulgaris. Next base: position 67,034,332 of record OX415250.1, read on the forward strand.
TATTGACACAAATCGAGTGCGTTTTGGTTCGTAAGATGCCTGTTGACTTTTTTGAGTAACTATTACTCGCTTGTAAAGTTCTAAACTATACTATTACTTGTTGGTTAACTAATAGAGTAAACAACTAACGTTTAATCAAATAGTGAAATGAAAGATCATTCTAGAGTGTTTAAACCTCCATACTTAGTTTTTTTGGCCATGACTTGTTGTATGGAACTTCGTATTCTGGACCAAAAGTCTTAAACTTTACAAGCATAATCTAAGCTTATTGGCACAAGTCGAGTGCATTTTGGTTCGTACGATGCCCGTTGACCCATTTGACTAACTATTACTTGCTCATTAAGTACTAAAGTAAACTATTACTTGCTGGTTAAGTAATTGAGTAAACGAGTTACGTTCTATCAAATCGTGAAAGGAAAGATCATTATAGAGTGTTTAAGTCTCTATTCTAAGTTTGTTTTACAATTAGTTTTTGTATGGAACTTCATATTCGTGATCACAACTTTTAACCTTTACAAGCATAATCAAAGCTTATTGGCACAAATCGAGTGCGTTTTGGTTCCTACAATGCCTGTTGACCCTTTTGAGTAACTATTACTAGCTCGTTAAGTACTAAAAAACTATTACTTGCTGGTTACGTAATAGAGTAAATAAGTAACGTTTGATAAAATCGTGAAAGAAAAGATCATTCTAGATTTTTTAAATCTCCATACTTAGGTTTTTTGGCCATAACCTGTTGTATGGAACTTCGTATTCTTGATCAAAAGTCTTAAGCTTTACAAGCATAATCTAAGCTTATTGGTACAAATCGAGTGCGTTTTGGTTCGTATGATGCCCGTCGACCCATTTGACTAACTATTACTTGCTCATTAATTAACAAATGAAACTATTACTTACTAGTTAAGTAATAGAGTAAACGAGTGGCGTTTGATCAAATCGTGAAAGGACAGATCATTTTAGAGTGTTTAAGTCTCTATACTTAGTTTTGTTTTTTGCCATGACCTGTTGTCTGGAACTTCATATATGTGATCACAACTCTTAACCTTTACAAGCATAATCTAGTCTTATTAGCACAAATCCAGGGCGTTTTGGTTCGTACAATGCTTGTTGACCCATTTGACTAACTATTACTTGCTCGTTAAGTACTAAAGTAAATTATTACTGGCTGGTTAAGTAATAGAGTAAACGAGTTACGTTCTATCAATTCGTGAAATGAGAGATCATTCTAGAGTGTTTAAGTCTCCATACTTAGTTTTGTTTGCCATGAGTTTTTGTATGAAACTTCATATTAGTGATAACAACTCTACAAGCATAATTTAAGCTTATTGGCACAAATCGAGTGCGTTTTGGTTCCTACAATGCCCGTTGACCCTTTTGAGTAACTATTACTAGCTCGTTAAGTACTAAAAAACTATTACTTGTTGGTTAAGTAATAGAATAAATAAGTAACGTTTGATAAAATCGTGAAAGAAAAGATCATTCTAGAGTGTTTAAATCTCCATACTTAGGTTTTTTGGCCATAACCTGTTGTATGGAACTTCGTATTCTTGATCAAAAGTCTTAAGCTTTACAAGCATAATCTGAGCTTATTGGTACAAATCGAGTGCGTTTTGGTTCGTATGATGCCCGTCGAACCATTTGACTAACTATTACTTGCTCATTAATTAACAAATAAAACTATTACTTACTGGTTAAGTAATAGAGTAAACGAGTGGCGTTTGATCAAATCGTGAAAGGACAGATCATTTTAGAGTGCTTAAGTCTCTATACTTAGGTTTTTTTTTTTGCCATGACCTGTTGTCTGGAACTTCATATATGTGATCACAACTCTTAACCTTTACAAGCATAATCTAATCTTATTAGCACAAATCGAGGGCGTTTTGGTTCGTACAATGCTTGTTGACCCATTTGACTAACTATTACTTGCTCGTTAAGTACTAAAGTAAATTATTACTAGCTGGTTAAGTAATAGAGTAAACGAGTTACGTTCTATCAATTCGTGAAATGAGAGATCATTCTAGAGTGTTTAAGTCTCCATACTTAGTTTTGTTTGCCATGAGTTTTTGTATGAAACTTCATATTAGTGATAACAATTCTACAAGCATAATTTAAGCTTATTGGCACAAATCGAGTGCGTTTTGGTTCCTACAATGCCCGTTGACCCTTTTGAGTAATTATTACTGGCTTGTTAAGTACTAGAGTAAATTATTACTTGCTGGTTAAGTAATAGAGTAAACAAGTATTGTTTGATAAAATCGTGAATGGAAAGATCATTCTAGAGTTTTTAAATCTGTATACTTAGGTTTTTTGGCCATAACTTATTGTATGGGACTTCGTATTCTTGATCACAACTCTTAACCTTTACAAGCATAATCTAAGATTATTAACACAAATCGAATGCGTTTTGGTTCGTAAGATGCCCGTTGACTTTTTTGAGTAACTATTACTCGCTTGTAAAGTTCTAAAGTAAACTATTACTTGTTGGTTAACTAATAGAGTAAACAAGTAACGTTTGATCAAATAGTGAAAGGAAAGATCATTCTAGAGTGTTTAAACCTCCATACTAAGTTTTTTTGGCCATGACTTGTTGTATGGAACTTCGTATTCTTGACCAAAAGTCTTAAGCTTTACAAGCATAATCTAAGGTTATTGGCACAAGTCGAGTGCATTCTGGTTCGTACGATGCCCGTTGACCCACTTGACTAACTATTACTTGCTCATTAAGTAACAAAGGAAACGATTACTTACTAGTTAAGTAATAGAGTAAACGAGTGATGTTTGATCAAATCGTGAAAAAGAGAGATCATTGTAGATTGTTTAAGTCTCTATACTTAGTTTTTTTTTGCCATGACTTGTGTCTGGACGTATATATATGTGATCACAACTCTTAACCTTTACAAGCATAATTCAAGCTTATTGACACAAATCGAGGGCGTGTTGGTTCGTACGATGTATGTTGACCCATTTGACTAACTATTACTTGCTCATTAAGTACTAAAGTAAACTATTACTTGCTGGTTAAGTAATAGAGTAAACGAGTTACGTTCTATCAAATCGTGAAAGGAAAGATCATTATAGAGTGTTTAAGTCTCTATTCTTAGTTTGTTTTACCATGAGTTTTTGTATGGAATTTCATATTCGTGATCACAACTTTTAACCTTTACAAGCATAATCTAAGCTTATTGGCGCAAATCGAATGTGTTTTGGTTCCTACAATGCCTGTTGACCCTTTTGAGTAACTATTACTAGCTCGTTAAGTACTAAAAAACTATTACTTGCTGGTTAAGTAATAGAGTAAATAAGTAACGTTTGATAAAATCGTGAAAGAAAAGATCATTCTAGAGTGTTTAAATCTCTATACTTAGGTTTTTTAGCCATAACCTGTTGTATGGAACTTCGTATTCTTGATCAAAAGTCTTAAGCTTTACAAGCATAATCTGAGCTTATTGGTACAAATCGAGTGCATTTTGGGTTGTACGATGCCCGTCGACCCGTTTGACTAACTATTACTTGCTCTGTAATTAACAAATGAAACTATTACTTACTAGTTAAGTAATAGAGTAAATGAGTGGCGTTTGATCAAATCGTGAAAGGACAGATCATTTTAGAGTGTTTAAGTCTCTATACTTAGTTTTTTATTGCCATGACCTTTTATTTCTTCTTATTGCCATGACCTGTGGTCTGGAACTTCATATATGCGATCACAACTCTTAACCTTTACAAGCATAATCTAATCTTATTAGCACAAATCGAGGGCGTTTTGGTTCGTACGATGCTTGTTGACCCATTTGACTAACTATTACTTCCTCCTTAAGTACTAAAGTAAACTATTACTTGCTGGTTAAGTAATAGAGTAAACGAGTTACGTTCTATCAATTCGTGAAATGAGAGATCATTCTAGAGTGTTTAAGTCTCCAACCTTAGTTTTTTTTTTTTTGCCATGAGTTTTTGTATGAAACTTCATATTAGTGATAACAACTCTACAAGCATAATCTAAGCCTAATGGCACGAATCGAGTGCGTTTTGGGTCGTACGATGCCCGTTGACCCAGTTGACTAACTATTACTTGCTCGTTAAGTAACAAAGGAAACAATTACTACCCGACGCACGACTATCGACCATACTATTTGTAGTTAAGTAACAAAGGAAACAATTACTATTTGACCCAGTTAAAAATTATACTATTTGTATATCATAAATCACGACGCACGACTATCGACCAGATTTATAGCTAAAATACTACCCGGTTTATGCTCGTATTTATAACATGACTCACAACTCGATATCTTATTACACGTACGATTTTGTACTCGCTCCGGTAATACGACTCAAATTTATAAAAGCATTTGCACCAAACAAGGCACAACACAGTGCATGTATCATGACTTAACACTTGGCCATTGCATGTACCAAGCCTCTACTTAGCCCCCAAGTGGCACACATGCAATGAGGCCACATCACTTGTATCTTTACATGCACAAGACACCTGCCCCTAAAAACCTCTATAAAAAGGGGACAAAAACCATAGAAGAGGTGGAAAGGAAGGGGAAGAGGGAAAAAAGAGGGAAAAAAGATGGAGAGAAAAAGAGAGACACACATACGCAACCTGCGAACAAAAAACTCCTTCCTTCTCTCCCCCCTAGGAGAACACTCTCCCCCCTAGGAGAACACTCTCCCCCCCTAGGAGAACACTCTCCCCCCTAGGAGAACACTCTCCCCCCCTCGGAGAACACTCTCCTCCCCTAGGAGAACACTCTCCTCCCCTAGGAGAACACTCTCCTCCCCTCGGAGAACACTCTCCTCCCCTAGAAGAACACTCTCCTCCCTAGGAGAACACTCTCCCCCCCTAGGAGAACACTCTCCCCCCCCTCGGAGAACACTCTCCCCCCTCGGAGATCACTCTCCTCCCCTAGGAGAACACTCTCCCCGCCTAGGAGAACACTCTCCCGCCCTAGGAGAACACTCTCCTCCCCTAGGAGAACACTCTCCCCCCCTCGGAGAACACTCTCCCCCCTAGGAGAACACTCTCCTCCCCTAGGAGAACACTCTCCTCCCCTCAGAGAACACTCTCCTCCCCTCGGAGAACACTCTCCTCCCCTAGGAGAACACTCTCCTCCCCTAGGAGAACACTCTCCCCCCTAGGAGAACACTCTCCCCCCCTCGGAGAACACTCTCCCCCCCCTCGGAGAACACTCTCCCCCCCCTAGGAGAACACTCTCCCCCCTCGGAGAACACTCTCCCCCCCCTCGGAGAACACTCTCCCCCCCTCGGAGAACACTCTCCTCCCCTCGGAGAACACTCTCCTCCCCATAACTTATTGTATGGAACTTCATATTCTTGATCACAACTCTTAACCTTTACAAGCATAATCTAAGTTTATTGACACAAATCGAGTGCGTTTTGGTTCGTAAGATGCCTGTTGACTTTTTTGAGTAACTATTACTCGCTTGTAAAGTTCTAAAGTATACTATTACTTGTTGGTTAACTAATAGAGTAAACAACTAACGTTTAATCAAATAGTGAAATGAAAGATCATTCTAGAGTGTTTAAACCTCCATACTTAGTTTTTTTGGCCATGACTTGTTGTATGGAACTTCGTATTCTTGACCAAAAGTCTTAAACTTTACAAGCATAATCTAAGCTTATTGGCACAAGTCGAGTGCATTTTGGTTCGTACGATGCCCGTTGACCCATTTGACTAACTATTACTTGCTCATTAAGTACTAAAGTAAACTATTACTTGCTGGTTAAGTAATTGAGGAAACGAGTTACGTTCTATCAAATCGTGAAAGGAAAGATCATTATAGAGTGTTTAAGTCTCTATTCTAAGTTTGTTTTACCATAAGTTTTTGTATGGAACTTCATATTCGTGATCACAACTTTTAACCTTTACAAGCATAATCTAAGCTTATTGGCACAAATCGAGTGCGTTTTGGTTCCTACAATGCCTGTTGACCCTTTTGAGTAACTATTACTAGCTCGTTAAGTACTAAAAAACTATTACTTGCTGGTTAAGTAATAGAGTAAATAAGTAACGTTTGATAAAATCGTGAAAGAAAAGATCATTCTACATTGTTTAAATCTCCATACTTAGGTTTTTTGGCCATAACCTGTTGTATGGAACTTCGTATTCTTGATCAAAAGTCTTAAGCTTTACAAGCATAATCTAAGCTTATTGGTACAAATCGAGTGCGTTTTGGTTCGTATGATGCCCGTCGACCCATTTGACTAACTATTACTTGCTCATTAATTAACAAATGAAACTATTACTTACTGGTTAAGTAATAGAGTAAACGAGTGGCGTTTGATCAAATCGTGAAAGGACAATTCATTTTAGAGTGTTTAAGTCTCTATACTTAGTTTTTTTTTTTTGCCATGACCTGTTGTCTGGAACTTCATATATGTGATCACAACTCTTACCCTTTACAAGCATAATCTAATCTTATTAGCACAGATCGAGGGCGTTTTGGTTCGTACAATGCTTGTTGACCCATTTGACTAACTATTACTTGCTCGTTAAGTACTAAAGTAAATTATTACTTGCTGGTTAAGTAATAGAGTAAACGAGTTACGTTCTATCAATTCGTGAAATGAGAGATTATTCTAGAGTGTTTAAGTCTCATACTTAGTTTGGTTTGCTATGAGTTTTTGTATGAAACTTCATATTAGTGATAACAACTCTACAAGCATAATTTAAGCTTATTGGCACAAATCGAGTGCGTTTTGGTTCCTACAATGCCCGTTGACCCTTTTAAGTAACTATTACTAGCTCGTTAAGTACTAAAAAACTATTACTTGCTGGTTAAGTAATAGAATAAATAAGTAACGTTTGATAAAATCGTGAAAGAAAAGATCATTCTAGAGTGTTTAAATCTCCATACTTAGGTTTTTTGGCCATAACCTGTTGTATGGAACTTCGTATTCTTGATCAAAAGTCTTAAGCTTTACAAGCATAATCTAAGCTTATTGGTACAAATCGAGTGCGTTTTGGTTCCTACAATGCCCGTTGACCCTTTTGAGTAATTATTACTGGCTTGTTAAGTACTAGAGTAAATTATTACTTGCTGGTTAAGTAATAGAGTAAACAAGTATTGTTTGATAAAATCGTGAATGGAAAGATCATTCTAGAGTTTTTAAATCTGTATACTTAGGTTTTTTGGCCATAACTTATTGTATGGGACTTCGTATTCTTGATCACAACTCTTAACCTTTACAAGCATAATCTAAGCTTAGTAACACAAATCGAATGCGTTTTGGTTCGTAAGATGCCCGTTGACTTTTTTGAGTAACTATTACTCTCTTGTAAAGTTCTAAAGTAAACTATTACTTGTTGGTTAACTAATAGAGTAAACAAGTAACGTTTGATCAAATAGTGAAAGGAAAGATCATTCTAGAGTGTTTAAACCTCCATACTTAGTTTTTTTGGCCATGACTTGTTGTATGGAACTTCGTATTCTTGACCAAAAGTCTTAAGCTTTACAAGCATAATCTAAGCTTATTGGCACAAGTCGAGTGCATTCTGGTTCGTACGATGCCCGTTGACCCATTTGACTAACTATTACTTGCTCATTAAGTAACAAAGGAAACGATTACTTACTAGTTAAGTAATAGAGTAAACGAGTGATGTTTGATCAAATCGTGAAAAAGAGAGATCATTGTAGATTGTTTAAGTCTCTATACTTAGTTTTTTTTTGCCATGACTTGTGTTTGGACGTATATATATGTGATCACAACTCTTAACCTTTACAAGCATAATTCAAGCTTATTGACACAAATCGAGGGCGTGTTGGTTCGTACGATGTATGTTGACCCATTTGACTAACTATTACTTGCTCATTAAGTACTAAAGTAAACTATTACTTGCTGGTTAAGTAATAGAGTAAACGAGTTACGTTCTATCAAATCGTGAAAGGAAAGATCATTATAGAGTGTTTAAGTCTCTATTCTTAGTTTGTTTTACCATGAGTTTTTGTATGGAATTTCATATTCGTGATCACAACTTTTAACCTTTACAAGCATAATCTAAGCTTATTGGCGCAAATCGAATGCGTTTTGGTTCCTACAATGCCTGTTGACCCTTTTGAGTAACTATTACTAGCTCGTTAAGTACTAAAAAACTATTACTTGCTGGTTAAGTAATAGAGTAAATAAGTAACGTTTGATAAAATCGTGAAAGAAAAGATCATTCTAGAGTGTTTAAATCTCTATACGTAGGTTTTTTGGCCATAACCTGTTGTATGGAACTTCGTATTCTTGATCAAAAGTCTTAAGCTTTACAAGCATAAACTAAGCTTATTGGTACAAATCGAGTGCGTTTTGGTTTGTACGATGCCCGTCGACCCGTTTGACTAACTATTACTTGCTCAGTAATTAACAAATGAAACTATTACTTACTAGTTAAGTAATAGAGTAAATGAGTGGCGTTTGATCAAATCGTGAAAGGACAGATCATTTTAGAGTGTTTAAGTCTCTATACTTAGTTTTTTATTGCCATGACCTGTGGTCTGGAACTTCATATATGCGATCACAACTCTTAACCTTTACAAGCATAATCTAATCTTATTAGCACAAATCTAGGGCGTTTAGGTTCGTACGATGCTTGTTGACCCATTTGACTAACTATTACTTGCTCCTTAAGTTCTAAAGTAAACTATTACTTGCTGGTTAAGTAATAGAGTAAACGAGTTACGACTATCAATTCGTGAAATGAGAGATCATTCTAGAGTGTTTAAGTCTCCAACCTTCGTTTTCTTTTTGCCATGAGTTTTTGTATGGAAGTTCATATGGGTGATAACAACTCTTAACCTTTACAAGCATAATCTAAGCCTAATGGCACGAATTGAGTGCGTTTTGGGTCATACGATGCTCGTTGACCCAGTTGACTAACTATTACTTGCTCGTTAAGTAACAAAGGAAACAATTACTTGCTTGTTAAGTAATAGAGTAAACGATTAACGTTTGATCAAATCGTGAAAGGACAAATCATTTTAGAGTGTTTAAGTCTCCATACTTTGTGTTTGTTTGCCATGACTTGTTGTCTGGAACTTCATATTTGTGATCACAACTCTTAACCTTTACAAGCATAATCTAATCTTATTGGCCAAATTCGAGGGCGTTTTAGTTTGTAAGATGCCCGTTGCCCCATTTGACTAACTATTACTTGCTCATTAAGTACTAAAGTAAACTATTACTTGCTTATTAAGTAATAGAGTAAACGAGTTACGTTATATCAAATCGTGAAATGAGAGATCATTCTAGAGTGTTTTAAGTCTCCATACTTAGTTTTTTTTGCCATGAGTTTTTGTATGGAACTTCATATTAGTGATAACAACTCTACAAGCATAATTTAAGCTTATTGGCACAAATCGAGTGCGTTTTGGTTCCTACAATGCCCGTTGACCCTTTTGAGTAACTATTACTGGCTTGTTAAGTACTAAAGTAAATTATAACTTGCTTGTTAAGTAATAGAGTAAACAAGTATTGTTTGATAAAATCGTGAATGGAAAGAATATTCTAGAGTTTTTAAATCTGTATACTTAGGTTTTTTGGCCATAACTTATTGTATGGAACTTCATATTCTTGATCACAACTCTTAACCTTTACAAGCATAATCTACGCTTATTGACACAAATCGAGTGCGTTTTGGTTCGTAAAATGCCTGTTGACTTTTTTGAGTAACTATTACTCGCTTGTAAAGTTCTAAAGTATACTACTACTTGTTGGTTAACTAATAGAGTAAACAACTAACGTTTAATCAAATAGTGAAAGGAAAGATCATTCTAGAGTGTTTAAACCTCCATACTTAGTTTTTTTGGCCATGACTTGTTGTATGGAACTTCGTATTCTTGACCAAAAGTCTTAAACTTTACAAGCATAATCTAAGCTTATTGGCACAAGTCGAGTGCATTTTGGTTCGTACGATGCCCGTTGACCCATATGACTAACTATTACTTGCTCATTAAGTAACAAAGGAAACTATTACTTACTAGTTAAGTAATAGAGTAAACGAGTGATGTTTGATCAAATCGTGGAAAAGAGAGATCATTTTAGATTGTTTAAGTCTCTATACTTAGTTTTTTTGGCCATGACTTGTGTCTGGACGTATATATATGTGATCACAACTCTTAACCTTTACAAGCATAATTCAAGCTTATTGACACAAATCGAGGGCGTGTTGGTTGGTACGATGTATGTTGACCCATTTGACTAACTATTACTTGCTCATTAAGTACTAAAGTAAACTATTACTTGCTGGTTAAGTAATTGAGTAAACGAGTTACGTTCTATCAAATCGTGAAAGGAAAGATCATTATAGAGTGTTTAAGTCTCTATTCTAAGCTTGTTTTACCATAAGTTTTTGTATGGAACTTCATATTCGTGTTCACAACTTTTAACCTTTACAAGGATAATCTAAGCTTATTGGCACATATCGAGTGCGTGTTGGTTCCTACAATGCCTGTTGACCCTTTTGAGTAACTATTACTAGCTCGTTAAGTACTAAAAAACTATTACTTGCTGGTTAAGTAATAGAATAAATAAGTAACGTTTGATAAAATCGTGAAAGAAAAGATCATTCTAGAGTGTTTAAATCTCCATACTTAGGTTTTTTGGCCATAACCTGTTGAATGGAACTTCGTATTCTTGATCAAAAGTCTTAAGCTTTACAAGCATAATCTAAGCTTATTGGTACAAATCGAGTGCGTTTTGGTTCGTATGATGTCCGTTGACCCATTTGAATAACTATTACTTGCTCATTAATTAATAAATGAAACTATTACTTACTGGTTAGGTAATAGAGTAAACGAGTGGCGTTTGATCAAATCGTGAAAGGACAGATCATTTTAGAGTGTTTAAGTCTCTATACTTAGTTTTTTTTTTGCCATGACCTGTTGTCTGGAACTTCATATATGTGATCACAACTCTTAACCTTTATAAGCATAATCTAATCTTATTAGCACAAATCGAGGGCGTTTTGGTTCGTACAATGCTTGTTGACCCATTTGACTAACTATTACTTGCTCGTTAAGTACTAAAGTAAATTATTACTGGCTGGTTAAGTAATAGAGTAAACGAGTTACGTTCTATCAATTCGTGAAATGAGAGATCATTCTAGAGTGTTTAAGTCTCCATACTTAGTTTTGTTTGCCATGAGTTTTTGTATGAAACTTCATATTAGTAATAACAATTCTACAAGCATAATTTAAGCTTATTTGCACAAATCGAGTGCGTTTTGGTTCCTACAATGCCCGTTGACCCTTTTGAGTAATTATTACTGGCTTGTTAAGTACTAGAGTAAATTATTACTTGCTGGTTAAGTAATAGAGTAAACAAGTATTGTTTGATAAAATCGTGAATGGAAAGATCATTCTAGAGTTTTTAAATCTGTATACTTAGGTTTTTTGGCCATAACTTATTGTATGGGGCTTCGTATTCTTGATCACAACTCTTAACCTTTACAAGCATAATCTAAGCTTATTAACACAAATCGAATGCGTTTTGGTTCGTAAGATGCCCGTTGACTTTTTTGAGTAACTATTACTCGCTTGTACAGTTCTAAAGTAAACTATTACTTGTTGGTTAACTAATAGGGTAAACAAGTAACGTTTGATCAAATAGTGAAAGGAAAGATCATTCTAGAGTGTTTAAACCTCCATACTTAGTTTTTTTGGCCATGACTTGTTGTATGGAACTTCGTATTCTTCACCAAAAGTCTTATGCTTTACAAGCATAATCTAAGCTTATTGGCACAAGTCGAGTGCATTCTGGTTCGTACGATGCCCGTTCACCCCATTTGACTAACTATTACTTGCTCATTAAGTAACAAAGGAAACGATTACTTACTAGTTAAGTAATAGAGTAAACGATTGATGTTTGATCAAATCGTGAAAAAGAGAGATCATTGTAGATTGTTCAAGTCTCTATACTTAGTTTTTTTTTTGCCATGACTTGTGTCTGGACGTACATATATGTGATCACAACTCTTAACCTTTACAAGCATAATTCAAGCTTATTGACACAAATCGAGGGCGTGTTGGTTGGTACGATGTATGTTGACCCATTTGACTAACTATTACTTGCTCATTAAGTACTAAAGTAAACTATTACTTGCTGGTTAAGTAATTGAGTAAACGAGTTACGTTCTATCAAATCGTGAAAGGAAAGATCATTATAGAGTGTTTAAGTCTCTATTCTAAGTTTGTTTTACCATAAGTTTTTGTATGGAACTTCATATTCGTGTTCACAACTTTTAACCTTTACAAGCATAATCTAAGCTTATTGGCACAAATCGAGTGCGTTTTGGTTCCTACAATGCTTGTTGACCCTTTTGAGTAACTATTACTAGCTCGTTAAGTACTAAAAAACTATTACTTGCTGGTTAAGTAATAGAATAAATAAGTAACGTTTGATAAAATCGTGAAAGAAAAGATCATTCTAGAGTGTTTAAATCTCCATACTTAGGTTTTTTGGCCATAACCTGTTGTATGGAACTTCGTATTCTTGATCAAAAGTCTTAAGCTTTACAAGCATAATCTAAGCTTATTGGTACAAATCGAGTGCGTTTTGGTTCCTACAATGCCCGTTGACCCTTTTGAGTAATTATTACTGGCTTGTTAAGTACTAGAGTAAATTATTACTTGCTGGTTAAGTAATAGAGTAAACAAGTATTGTTTGATAAAATCGTGAATGGAAAGATCATTCTAGAGTTTTTAAATCTGTATACTTAGGTTTTTTGGCCATAACTTATTGTATGGGACTTCGTATTCTTGATCACAACTCTTAACCTTTACAAGCATAATCTAAGCTTATTAACACAAATCGAATGCGTTTTGGTTCGTAAGATGCCCGTTGACTTTTTTGAGTAACTATTACTCGCTTGTACAGTTCTAAAGTAAACTATTACTTGTTGGTTAACTAATAGGGTAAACAAGTAACGTATGATCAAATAGTGAAAGGAAAGATCATTCTAGAGTGTTTAAACCTCCATACTTAGTTTTTTTGGCCATGACTTGTTGTATGGAACTTCGTATTCTTGACCAAAAGTCTTAAGCTTTACAAGCATAATCTAAGCTTATTGGCACAAGTCGAGTGCATTCTGGTTCGTACGATGCCCGTTCACCCATTTGACTAACTATTACTTGCTCATTAAGTAACAAAGGAAACGATTACTTACTAGTTAAGTAATAGAGTAAACGATTGATATTTGATCAAATCGTGAAAAATAGAGATCATTGTAGATTGTTTAAGTCTCTATACTTAGTTTGTTTTTTGCCATGACTTGTGTTTGGACGTATATATATGTGATCACAACTCTTAACCTTTACAAGCATAATTCAAGCTTATTGACACAAATCGAGGGCGTGTTGGTTGGTACGATGTATGTTGACCCATTTGACTAACTATTACTTGCTCATTAAGTACTAAAGTAAACTATTACTTGCTGGTTAAGTAATTGAGTAAACGAGTTACGTTCTATCAAATCGTGAAAGGAAAGATCATTATAGAGTGTTTAAGTCTCTATTCTAAGTTTGTTTTACCATAAGTTTTTGTATGGAACTTCATATTCGTGTTCACAACTTTTAACCTTTACAAGCATAATCTAAGCTTATTGGCACAAATCGAGTGCGTTTTGGTTCCTACAATGCCTGTTGACCCTTTTGAGTAACTATTACTAGCTCGTTAAGTACTAAAAAACTATTACTTGCTGGTTAAGTAATAGAATAAATAAGTAACGTTTGATAAAATCGTGAAAGAAAAGATCATTCTAGAGTGTTTAAATCTCCATACTTAGGTTTTTTGGCCATAACATGTTGTATGGAACTTCGTATTCTTGATCAAAAGTCTTAAGCTTTACAAGCATAATCTAAGCTTATTGGTACAAATCGAGTGCGTTTTGGTTCCTACAATGCCCGTTGACCCTTTTTAGTAATTATTACTGGCTTGTTAAGTACTAGAGTAAATTATTACTTGCTGGTTAAGTAATAGAGTAAACAAGTATTGTTTGATAAAATCGTGAATGGAAAGATCATTCTAGAGTTTTTAAATCTGTATACTTAGGTTTTTTGGCCATAACTTATTGTATGGGACTTCGTATTCTTGATCACAACTCTTAACCTTTACAAGCATAATCTAAGCTTATTAACACAAATCGAATGCGTTTTGGTTCGTAAGATGCCCGTTGACTTTTTTGAGTAACTATTACTCGCTTGTACAGTTCTAAAGTAAACTATTACTTGTTGGTTAACTAATAGGGTAAACAAGTAACGTTTGATCAAATAGTGAAAGGAAAGATCATTCTAGAGTGTTTAAACCTCCATACTTAGTTTTTTTGGCCATGACTTGTTGTATGGAACTTCGTTTTCTTGACCAAAAGTCTTAAGCTTTACAAGCATAATCTAAGCTTATTGGCACAAGTCGAGTGCATTCTGGTTCGTACGATGCCCGTTCACCCATTTGACTAACTATTACTTGCTCATTAAGTAACAAAGGAAACGATTACTTACTAGTTAAGTAATAGAGTAAACGATTGATGTTTGATCAAATCGTGAAAAAGAGAGATCATTGTAGATTGTTTAAGTCTCTATACTTAGTTTGTTTTTTGCCATGACTTGTGTTTGGACGTATATATATGTGATCACAACTCTTAACCTGTTACAAGCATAATTCAAGCTTATTGACACAAATCGAGGGCGTGTTGGTTGGTACGATGTATGTTGACCCATTTGACTAACTATTACTTGCTCATTAAGTACTAAAGTAAACTATTACTTGTTGGTTAAGTAATTGAGTAAACGAGTTACGTTCTATCAAATCGTGAAAGGAAAGATCATTATAGAGTGTTTAAGTCTCTATTCTAAGTTTGTCTTACCATAGGTTTTTGTATGGAACTTCATATTCGTGTTCACAACTTTTAACCTTTACAAGCATAATCTAAGCTTATTGGCACAAATCGAGTGCGTTTTGGTTCCTACAATGCCTGTTGACCCTTTTGAGTAACTATTACTAGCTCGTTAAGTACTAAAAAACTATTACTTGCTAGTTAAGTAATAGAATAAATAAGTAACGTTTGATAAAATCGTGAAAGAAAAGATCATTCTAGAGTGTTTAAATCTCCATACTTAGGTTTTTTGGCCATAACCTGTTGTATTGAACTTCGTATTCTTGATCAAAAGTCTTAAGCTTTACAAGCATAATCTAAGCTTATTGGTACAAATCGAGTGCGTTTTGGTTCCTACAATGCCCGTTGACCCTTTTTAGTAATTATTACTGGCTTGTTAAGTACTAAGAGTAAATTATTACTTGCTGGTTAAGTAATAGAGTAAACAAGTATTGTTTGATAAAATCGTGAATGGAAAGATCATTCTAGAGTTTTTAAATCTGTATACTTAGGTTTTTTGGCCATAACTTATTGTATGGGACTTCGTATTCTTGATCACAACTCTTAACCTTTACAAGCATAATCTAAGCTTATTAACACAAATCGAATGCGTTTTGGTTCGTAAGATGCCCGTTGACTTTTTTGAGTAACTATTACTCGCTTGTACAGTTCTAAAGTAAACTATTACTTGTTGGTTAACTAATAGGGTAAACAAGTAACGTTTGATCAAATAGTGAAAGGAAAGATCATTCTAGAGTGTTTAAACCTCCATACTTAGTTTTTTTTGGCCATGACTTGTTGTATGGAACTTCGTATTCTTGACCAAAAGTCTTAAGCTTTACAAGCATAATCTAAGCTTATTGGCACAAGTCGAGTGCATTCTGGTTCGTACGATGCCCGTTCACCCATTTGACTAACTATTACTTGCTCATTAAGTAACAAAGGAAACGATTACTTACTAGTTAAGTAATAGAGTAAACGATTGATGTTTGATCAAATCGTGAAAAAGAGAGATCATTGTAGATTGTTTAAGTCTCTATACTTAGTTTGTTTTTTGCCATGACTTGTGTTTGGACGTATATATATGTGATCACAACTCTTAACCTTTACAAGCATAATTCAAGCTTATTGACACAAATCGAGGGCGTGTTGGTTGGTACGATGTATGTTGACCCATTTGACTAACTATTACTTGCTCATTAAGTACTAAAGTAAACTATTACTTGTTGGTTAAGTAATTGAGTAAACGAGTTACGTTCTATCAAATCGTGAAAGGAAAGATCATTATAGAGTGTTTAAGTCTCTATTCTAAGTTTGTTTTACCATAGGTTTTTGTATGGAACTTCATATTCGTGTTCACAACTTTTAACCTTTACAAGCATAATCTAAGCTTATTGGCACAAATCGAGTGCGTTTTGGTTCCTACAATGCCTGTTGACCCTTTTGAGTAACTATTACTAGCTCGTTAAGTACTAAAAAACTATTACTTGCTGGTTAAGTAATAGAATAAATAAGTAACGTTTGATAAAATCGTGAAAGAAAAGATCATTCTAGAGTGTTTAAATCTCCATACTTAGGTTTTTTGGCCATAACATGTTGTATGGAACTTCGTATTCTTGATCAAAAGTCTTAAGCTTTACAAGCATAATCTAAGCTTATTGGTACAAATCGAGTGCGTTTTGGTTCCTACAATGCCCGTTGACCCTTTTTAGTAATTATTACTGGCTTGTTAAGTACTAGAGTAAATTATTACTTGCTGGTTAAGTAATAGAGTAAACAAGTATTGTTTGATAAAATCGTGAATGGAAAGATCATTCTAGAGTTTTTAAATCTGTATACTTAGGTTTTTTGGCCATAACTTATTGTATGGGACTTCGTATTCTTGATCACAACTCTTAACCTTTACAAGCATAATCTAAGCTTATTAACACAAATCGAATGCGTTTTGGTTCGTAAGATGCCCGTTGACTTTTTTGAGTAACTATTACTCGCTTGTACAGTTCTAAAGTAAACTATTACTTGTTGGTTAACTAATAGGGTAAACAAGTAACGTTTGATCAAATAGTGAAAGGAAAGATCATTCTAGAGTGTTTAAACCTCCATACTTAGTTTTTTTTGGCCATGACTTGTTGTATGGAACTTCGTTTTCTTGACCAAAAGTCTTAAGCTTTACAAGCATAATCTAAGCTTATTGGCACAAGTCGAGTGCATTCTGGTTCGTACGATGCCCGTTCACCCATTTGACTAACTATTACTTGCTCATTAAGTAACAAAGGAAACGATTACTTACTAGTTAAGTAATAGAGTAAACGATTGATGTTTGATCAAATCGTGAAAAAGAGAGATCATTGTAGATTGTTTAAGTCTCTATACTTAGTTTGTTTTTTGCCATGACTTGTGTTTGGACGTATATATATGTGATCACAACTCTTAACCTTTACAAGCATAATTCAAGCTTATTGACACAAATCGAGGGCGTGTTGGTTGGTACGATGTATGTTGACCCATTTGACTAACTATTACTTGCTCATTAAGTACTAAAGTAAACTATTACTTGTTGGTTAAGTAATTGAGTAAACGAGTTACGTTCTATCAAATCGTGAAAGGAAAGATCATTATAGAGTGTTTAAGTCTCTATTCTAAGTTTGTCTTACCATAGGTTTTTGTATGGAACTTCATATTCGTGTTCACAACTTTTAACCTTTACAAGCATAATCTAAGCTTATTGGCACAAATCGAGTGCGTTTTGGTTCCTACAATGCCTGTTGACCCTTTTGAGTAACTATTACTAGCTCGTTAAGTACTAAAAAACTATTACTTGCTAGTTAAGTAATAGAATAAATAAGTAACGTTTGATAAAATCGTGAAAGAAAAGATCATTCTAGAGTGTTTAAATCTCCATACTTAGGTTTTTTGGCCATAACCTGTTGTATTGAACTTCGTATTCTTGATCAAAAGTCTTAAGCTTTACAAGCATAATCTAAGCTTATTGGTACAAATCGAGTGCGTTTTGGTTCCTACAATGCCCGTTGACCCTTTTTAGTAATTATTACTGCTTGTTAAGTACTAGAGTAAATTATTACTTGCTGGTTAAGTAATAGAGTAAACAAGTATTGTTTGATAAAATCGTGAATGGAAAGATCATTCTAGAGTTTTTAAATCTGTATACTTAGGTTTTTTGGCCATAACTTATTGTATGGGACTTCGTATTCTTGATCACAACTCTTAACCTTTACAAGCATAATCTAAGCTTATTAACACAAATCGAATGCGTTTTGGTTCGTAAGATGCCCGTTGACTTTTTTGAGTAACTATTACTCGCTTGTACAGTTCTAAAGTAAACTATTACTTGTTGGTTAACTAATAGGGTAAACAAGTAACGTTTGATCAAATAGTGAAAGGAAAGATCATTCTAGAGTGTTTAAACCTCCATACTTAGTTTTTTTGGCCATGACTTGTTGTATGGAACTTCGTATTCTTGACCAAAAGTCTTAAGCTTTACAAGCATAATCTAAGCTTATTGGCACAAGTCGAGTGCATTCTGGTTCGTACGATGCCCGTTCACCCATTTGACTAACTATTACTTGCTCATTAAGTAACAAAGGAAACGATTACTTACTAGTTAAGTAATAGAGTAAACGATTGATGTTTGATCAAATCGTGAAAAAGAGAGATCATTGTAGATTGTTTAAGTCTCTATACTTAGTTTGTTTTTTGCCATGACTTGTGTTTGGACGTATATATATGTGATCACAACTCTTAACCTTTACAAGCATAATTCAAGCTTATTGACACAAATCGAGGGCGTGTTGGTTGGTACGATGTATGTTGACCCATTTGACTAACTATTACTTGCTCATTAAGTACTAAAGTAAACTATTACTTGTTGGTTAAGTAATTGAGTAAACGAGTTACGTTCTATCAAATCGTGAAAGGAAAGATCATTATAGAGTGTTTAAGTCTCTATTCTAAGTTTGTTTTACCATAGGTTTTTGTATGGAACTTCATATTCGTGTTCACAACTTTTAACCTTTACAAGCATAATCTAAGCTTATTGGCACAAATCGAGTGCGTTTTGGTTCCTACAATGCCTGTTGACCCTTTTGAGTAACTATTACTAGCTCGTTAAGTACTAAAAAACTATTACTTGCTAGTTAAGTAATAGAATAAATAAGTAACGTTTGATAAAATCGTGAAAGAAAAGATCATTCTAGAGTGTTTAAATCTCCATACTTAGGTTTTTTGGCCATAACCTGTTGTATGGAACTTCGTATTCTTGATCAAAAGTCTTAAGCTTTACAAGCATAATCTAAGCTTATTGGTACAAATCGAGTGCGTTTTGGTTCGTATGAAGCCCGTTGACCCATTTGACTAACTATTACTTGCTCATTAATTAACAAATGAAACTATTACTTACTGGTTAAGTAATAGAGTAAACGAGTGGCGTTTGATCAAATCGTGAAAGGACAGATCATTTTAGAGTGTTTAAGTCTCTATACTTAGTTTTTTTTTGCCATGACCTGTTGTCTGGAACTTCATATATGTGATCACAACTCTTAACCTTTACAAGCATAATCTAATCTTATTAGCAAAAATCGAGGGCGTTTTGGTTCGTACAATGCTTGTTGACCCATTTGACTAACTATTACTTGCTCGTTAAGTACTAAAGTAAATTATTACTTGCTGGTTAAGTAATAGAGTAAACGAGTTACGTTCTATCAATTCGTGAAATGAGAGAACTTTCTAGAGTGTTTAAGTCTCCATACTTAGTTTTGTTTGCCATGAGTTTTTGTATGAAACTTCATATTAGTGATAACAATTCTACAAGCATAATTTAAGCTTATTGGCACAAATCGAGTGCGTTTTGGTTCCTACAATGCCCGTTGACCCTTTTGAGTAATTATTACTGGCTTGTTAAGTACTAGAGTAAATTATTACTTGCTGGTTAAGTAATAGAGTAAACAAGTATTGTTTGATAAAATCGTGAATGGAAAGATCATTCTAGAGTTTTTAAATCTGTATACTTAGGTTTTTTGGCCATAACTTATTGTATGGGACTTCGTATTCTTGATCACAACTCTTAACCTTTACAAGCATAGTCTAAGCTTATTAACACAAATCGAATGCGTTTTGGTTCGTAAGATGCCCGTTGACTTTTTTGAGTAACTATTACTCGCTTGTACAGTTCTAAAGTAAACTATTACTTGTTGGTTAACTAATAGGGTAAACAAGTAACGTTTGATCAAATAGTGAAAGGAAAGATCATTCTAGAGTGTTTAAACCTCCATACTTAGTTTTTTTGGCCATGACTTGTTGTATGGAACTTCGTATTCTTGACCAAAAGACTTAAGCTTTACAAGCATAATCTAAGCTTATTGGCACAAGTCGAGTGCATTCTGGTTCGTACGATGCCCGTTCACCCATTTGACTAACTATTACTTGCTCATTAAGTAACAAAGGAAACGATTACTTACTAGTTAAGTAATAGAGTAAACGATTGATGTTTGATCAAATCGTGAAAAAGAGAGATCATTGTAGATTGTTTAAGTCTCTATACTTAGTTTGTTTTTTGCCATGACTTGTGTTTGGACGTATATATATGTGATCACAACTCTTAACCTTTACAAGCATAATTCAAGCTTATTGACACAAATCGAGGGCGTGTTGGTTGGTACGATGTATGTTGACCCATTTGACTAACTATTACTTGCTCATTAAGTACTAAAGTAAACTATTACTTGTTGGTTAAGTAATTGAGTAAACGAGTTACGTTCTATCAAATCGTGAAAGGAAAGATCATTATAGAGTGTTTAAGTCTCTATTCTAAGTTTGTTTTACCATAGGTTTTTGTATGGAACTTCATATTCGTGTTCACAACTTTTAACCTTTACAAGCATAATCTAAGCTTATTGGCACAAATCGAGTGCGTTTTGGTTCCTACAATGCCTGTTGACCCTTTTGAGTAACTATTACTAGCTCGTTAAGTACTAAAAAACTATTACTTGCTAGTTAAGTAATAGAATAAATAAGTAACGTTTGATAAAATCGTGAAAGAAAAGATCATTCTAGAGTGTTTAAATCTCCATACTTAGGTTTTTTGGCCATAACCTGTTGTATGGAACTTCGTATTCTTGATCAAAGGTCTTAAGCTTTACAAGCATAATCTAAGCTTATTGGTACAAATCGAGTGCGTTTTGGTTCGTATGAAGCCCGTTGACCCATTTGACTAACTATTACTTGCTCATTAATTAACAAATGAAACTATTACTTACTGGTTAAGTAATAGAGTAAACGAGTGGCGTTTGATCAAATCGTGAAAGGACAGATCATTTTAGAGTGTTTAAGTCTCTATACTTAGTTTTTTTTTGCCATGACCTGTTGTCTGGAACTTCATATATGTGATCACAACTCTTAACCTTTACAAGCATAATCTAATCTTATTAGCAAAAATCGAGGGCGTTTTGGTTCGTACAATGCTTGTTGACCCATTTGACTAACTATTACTTGCTCGTTAAGTACTAAAGTAAATTATTACTTGCTGGTTAAGTAATAGAGTAAACGAGTTACGTTCTATCAATTCGTGAAATGAGAGAACATTCTAGAGTGTTTAAGTCTCCATACTTAGTTTTGTTTGCCATGAGTTTTTGTATGAAACTTCATATTAGTGATAACAATTCTACAAGCATAATTTAAGCTTATTGGCACAAATCGAGTGCGTTTTGGTTCCTACAATGCCCGTTGACCCTTTTGAGTAATTATTACTGGCTTGTTAAGTACTAGAGTAAATTATTACTTGCTGGTTAAGTAATAGAGTAAACAAGTATTGTTTGATAAAATCGTGAATGGAAAGATCATTCTAGAGTTTTTAAATCTGTATACTTAGGTTTTTTGGCCATAACTTATTGTATGGGACTTCGTATTCTTGATCACAACTCTTAACCTTTACAAGCATAATCTAAGCTTATTAACACAAATCGAATGCGTTTTGGTTCGTAAGATGCCCGTTGACTTTTTTGAGTAACTATTACTCGCTTGTACAGTTCTAAAGTAAACTATTACTTGTTGGTTAACTAATAGAGTAAACAAGTAACGTTTGATCAAATAGTGAAAGGAAAGATCATTCTAGAGTGTTTAAACCTTCATACTTAGTTTTTTTGGCCATGACTTGTTGTATGGAACTTCGTATTCTTGACCAAAAGTCTTAAGCTTTACAAGCATAATCTAAGCTTATTGGCACAAGTCGAGTGCATTCTGGTTCGTACGATGCCCGTTGACCCATTTGACTAACTATTACTTGCTCATTAAGTAACAAAGGAAACGATTACTTACTAGTTAAGTAATAGAGTAAACGATTGATGTTTGATCAAATCGTGAAAAAGAGAGATCATTGTAGATTGTTTAAGTCTCTATACTTAGTTTTTTTTTTGCCATGACTTGTGTTTGGACGTATATATATGTGATCACAACTCTTAACCTTTACAAGCATAATTCAAGCTTATTGACACAAATCGAGGGCGTGTTGGTTGGTACGATGTATGTTGACCCATTTGACTAACTATTACTTGCTCATTAAGTACTAAAGTAAACTATTACTTGTTGGTTAAGTAATTGAGTAAACGAGTTACGTTCTATCAAATCGTGAAAGGAAAGATCATTATAGAGTGTTTAAGTCTCTATTCTAAGTTTGTTTTACCATAGGTTTTTGTATGGAACTTCATATTCGTGTTCACAACTTTTAACCTTTACAAGCATAATCTAAGCTTATTGGCACAAATCGAGTGCGTTTTGGTTCCTACAATGCCTGTTGACCCTTTTGAGTAACTATTACTAGCTCGTTAAGTACTAAAAAACTATTACTTGCTAGTTAAGTAATAGAATAAATAAGTAACGTTTGATAAAATCGTGAAAGAAAAGATCATTCTAGAGTGTTTAAATCTCCATACTTAGGTTTTTTGGCCATAACCTGTTGTATGGAACTTCGTATTCTTGATCAAAGGTCTTAAGCTTTACAAGCATAATCTAAGCTTATTGGTACAAATCGAGTGCGTTTTGGTTCGTATGAAGCCCGTTGACCCATTTGACTAACTATTACTTGCTCATTAATTAACAAATGAAACTATTACTTACTGGTTAAGTAATAGAGTAAACGAGTGGCGTTTGATCAAATCGTGAAAGGACAGATCATTTTAGAGTGTTTAAGTCTCTATACTTAGTTTTTTTTTGCCATGACCTGTTGTCTGGAACTTCATATATGTGATCACAACTCTTAACCTTTACAAGCATAATCTAATCTTATTAGCAAAAATCGAGGGCGTTTTGGTTCGTACAATGCTTGTTGACCCATTTGACTAACTATTACTTGCTCGTTAAGTACTAAAGTAAATTATTACTTGCTGGTTAAGTAATAGAGTAAACGAGTTACGTTCTATCAATTCGTGAAATGAGAGAACATTCTAGAGTGTTTAAGTCTCCATACTTAGTTTTGTTTGCCATGAGTTTTTGTATGAAACTTCATATTAGTGATAACAATTCTACAAGCATAATTTAAGCTTATTGGCACAAATCGAGTGCGTTTTGGTTCCTACAATGCCCGTTGACCCTTTTGAGTAATTATTACTGGCTTGTTAAGTACTAGAGTAAATTATTACTTGCTGGTTAAGTAATAGAGTAAACAAGTATTGTTTGATAAAATCGTGAATGGAAAGATCATTCTAGAGTTTTTAAATCTGTATACTTAGGTTTTTTGGCCATAACTTATTGTATGGGACTTCGTATTCTTGATCACAACTCTTAACCTTTACAAGCATAATCTAAGCTTATTAACACAAATCGAATGCGTTTTGGTTCGTAAGATGCCCGTTGACTTTTTTGAGTAACTATTACTCGCTTGTACAGTTCTAAAGTAAACTATTACTTGTTGGTTAACTAATAGAGTAAACAAGTAACGTTTGATCAAATAGTGAAAGGAAAGATCATTCTAGAGTGTTTAAACCTTCATACTTAGTTTTTTTGGCCATGACTTGTTGTATGGAACTTCGTATTCTTGACCAAAAGTCTTAAGCTTTACAAGCATAATCTAAGCTTATTGGCACAAGTCGAGTGCATTCTGGTTCGTACGATGCCCGTTGACCCATTTGACTAACTATTACTTGCTCATTAAGTAACAAAGGAAACGATTACTTACTAGTTAAGTAATAGAGTAAACGATTGATGTTTGATCAAATCGTGAAAAAGAGAGATCATTGTAGATTGTTTAAGTCTCTATACTTAGTTTTTTTTTTGCCATGACTTGTGTTTGGACGTATATATATGTGATCACAACTCTTAACCTTTACAAGCATAATTCAAGCTTATTGACACAAATCGAGGGCGTGTTGGTTGGTACGATGTATGTTGACCCATTTGACTAACTATTACTTGCTCATTAAGTACTAAAGTAAACTATTACTTGTTGGTTAAGTAATTGAGTAAACGAGTTACGTTCTATCAAATCGTGAAAGGAAAGATCATTATAGAGTGTTTAAGTCTCTATTCTAAGTTTGTTTTACCATAGGTTTTTGTATGGAACTTCATATTCGTGTTCACAACTTTTAACCTTTACAAGCATAATCTAAGCTTATTGGCACAAATCGAGTGCGTTTTGGTTCCTACAATGCCTGTTGACCCTTTTGAGTAACTATTACTAGCTCGTTAAGTACTAAAAAACTATTACTTGCTAGTTAAGTAATAGAATAAATAAGTAACGTTTGATAAAATCGTGAAAGAAAAGATCATTCTAGAGTGTTTAAATCTCCATACTTAGGTTTTTTGGCCATAACCTGTTGTATGGAACTTCGTATTCTTGATCAAAAGTCTTAAGCTTTACAAGCATAATCTAAGCTTATTGGTACAAATCGAGTGCGTTTTGGTTCGTATGAAGCCCGTTGACCCATTTGACTAACTATTACTTGCTCATTAATTAACAAATGAAACTATTACTTACTGGTTAAGTAATAGAGTAAACGAGTGGCGTTTGATCAAATCGTGAAAGGACAGATCATTTTAGAGTGTTTAAGTCTCTATACTTAGTTTTTTTTTGCCATGACCTGTTGTCTGGAACTTCATATATGTGATCACAACTCTTAACCTTTACAAGCATAATCTAATCTTATTAGCAAAAATCGAGGGCGTTTTGGTTCGTACAATGCTTGTTGACCCATTTGACTAACTATTACTTGCTCGTTAAGTACTAAAGTAAATTATTACTTGCTGGTTAAGTAATAGAGTAAACGAGTTACGTTCTATCAATTCGTGAAATGAGAGAACATTCTAGAGTGTTTAAGTCTCCATACTTAGTTTTGTTTGCCATGAGTTTTTGTATGAAACTTCATATTAGTGATAACAATTCTACAAGCATAATTTAAGCTTATTGGCACAAATCGAGTGCGTTTTGGTTCCTACAATGCCCGTTGACCCTTTTGAGTAATTATTACTGGCTTGTTAAGTACTAGAGTAAATTATTACTTGCTGGTTAAGTAATAGAGTAAACAAGTATTGTTTGATAAAATCGTGAATGGAAAGATCATTCTAGAGTTTTTAAATCTGTATACTTAGGTTTTTTGGCCATAACTTATTGTATGGGACTTCGTATTCTTGATCACAACTCTTAACCTTTACAAGCATAATCTAAGCTTATTAACACAAATCGAATGCGTTTTGGTTCGTAAGATGCCCGTTGACTTTTTTGAGTAACTATTACTCGCTTGTACAGTTCTAAAGTAAACTATTACTTGTTGGTTAACTAATAGAGTAAACAAGTAACGTTTGATCAAATAGTGAAAGGAAAGATCATTCTAGAGTGTTTAAACCTTCATACTTAGTTTTTTTGGCCATGACTTGTTGTATGGAACTTCGTATTCTTGACCAAAAGTCTTAAGCTTTACAAGCATAATCTAAGCTTATTGGCACAAGTCGAGTGCATTCTGGTTCGTACGATGCCCGTTGACCCATTTGACTAACTATTACTTGCTCATTAAGTAACAAAGGAAACGATTACTTACTAGTTAAGTAATAGAGTAAACGATTGATGTTTGATCAAATCGTGAAAAAGAGAGATCATTGTAGATTGTTTAAGTCTCTATACTTAGTTTTTTTTTTGCCATGACTTGTGTTTGGACGTATATATATGTGATCACAACTCTTAACCTTTACAAGCATAATTCAAGCTTATTGACACAAATCGAGGGCGTGTTGGTTGGTACGATGTATGTTGACCCATTTGACTAACTATTACTTGCTCATTAAGTACTAAAGTAAACTATTACTTGTTGGTTAAGTAATTGAGTAAACGAGTTACGTTCTATCAAATCGTGAAAGGAAAGATCATTATAGAGTGTTTAAGTCTCTATTCTAAGTTTGTTTTACCATAGGTTTTTGTATGGAACTTCATATTCGTGTTCACAACTTTTAACCTTTACAAGCATAATCTAAGCTTATTGGCACAAATCGAGTGCGTTTTGGTTCCTACAATGCCTGTTGACCCTTTTGAGTAACTATTACTAGCTCGTTAAGTACTAAAAAACTATTACTTGCTAGTTAAGTAATAGAATAAATAAGTAACGTTTGATAAAATCGTGAAAGAAAAGATCATTCTAGAGTGTTTAAATCTCCATACTTAGGTTTTTTGGCCATAACCTGTTGTATGGAACTTCGTATTCTTGATCAAAGGTCTTAAGCTTTACAAGCATAATCTAAGCTTATTGGTACAAATCGAGTGCGTTTTGGTTCGTATGAAGCCCGTTGACCCATTTGACTAACTATTACTTGCTCATTAATTAACAAATGAAACTATTACTTACTGGTTAAGTAATAGAGTAAACGAGTGGCGTTTGATCAAATCGTGAAAGGACAGATCATTTTAGAGTGTTTAAGTCTCTATACTTAGTTTTTTTTTGCCATGACCTGTTGTCTGGAACTTCATATATGTGATCACAACTCTTAACCTTTACAAGCATAATCTAATCTTATTAGCAAAAATCGAGGGCGTTTTGGTTCGTACAATGCTTGTTGACCCATTTGACTAACTATTACTTGCTCGTTAAGTACTAAAGTAAATTATTACTTGCTGGTTAAGTAATAGAGTAAACGAGTTACGTTCTATCAATTCGTGAAATGAGAGAACATTCTAGAGTGTTTAAGTCTCCATACTTAGTTTTGTTTGCCATGAGTTTTTGTATGAAACTTCATATTAGTGATAACAATTCTACAAGCATAATTTAAGCTTATTGGCACAAATCGAGTGCGTTTTGGTTCCTACAATGCCCGTTGACCCTTTTGAGTAATTATTACTGGCTTGTTAAGTACTAGAGTAAATTATTACTTGCTGGTTAAGTAATAGAGTAAACAAGTATTGTTTGATAAAATCGTGAATGGAAAGATCATTCTAGAGTTTTTAAATCTGTATACTTAGGTTTTTTGGCCATAACTTATTGTATGGGACTTCGTATTCTTGATCACAACTCTTAACCTTTACAAGCATAATCTAAGCTTATTAACACAAATCGAATGCGTTTTGGTTCGTAAGATGCCCGTTGACTTTTTTGAGTAACTATTACTCGCTTGTACAGTTCTAAAGTAAACTATTACTTGTTGGTTAACTAATAGAGTAAACAAGTAACGTTTGATCAAATAGTGAAAGGAAAGATCATTCTAGAGTGTTTAAACCTTCATACTTAGTTTTTTTGGCCATGACTTGTTGTATGGAACTTCGTATTCTTGACCAAAAGTCTTAAGCTTTACAAGCATAATCTAAGCTTATTGGCACAAGTCGAGTGCATTCTGGTTCGTACGATGCCCGTTGACCCATTTGACTAACTATTACTTGCTCATTAAGTAACAAAGGAAACGATTACTTACTAGTTAAGTAATAGAGTAAACGATTGATGTTTGATCAAATCGTGAAAAAGAGAGATCATTGTAGATTGTTTAAGTCTCTATACTTAGTTTTTTTTTTGCCATGACTTGTGTTTGGACGTATATATATGTGATCACAACTCTTAACCTTTACAAGCATAATTCAAGCTTATTGACACAAATCGAGGGCGTGTTGGTTGGTACGATGTATGTTGACCCATTTGACTAACTATTACTTGCTCATTAAGTACTAAAGTAAACTATTACTTGTTGGTTAAGTAATTGAGTAAACGAGTTACGTTCTATCAAATCGTGAAAGGAAAGATCATTATAGAGTGTTTAAGTCTCTATTCTAAGTTTGTTTTACCATAGGTTTTTGTATGGAACTTCATATTCGTGTTCACAACTTTTAACCTTTACAAGCATAATCTAAGCTTATTGGCACAAATCGAGTGCGTTTTGGTTCCTACAATGCCTGTTGACCCTTTTGAGTAACTATTACTAGCTCGTTAAGTACTAAAAAACTATTACTTGCTAGTTAAGTAATAGAATAAATAAGTAACGTTTGATAAAATCGTGAAAGAAAAGATCATTCTAGAGTGTTTAAATCTCCATACTTAGGTTTTTTGGCCATAACCTGTTGTATGGAACTTCGTATTCTTGATCAAAAGTCTTAAGCTTTACAAGCATAATCTAAGCTTATTGGTACAAATCGAGTGCGTTTTGGTTCGTATGAAGCCCGTTGACCCATTTGACTAACTATTACTTGCTCATTAATTAACAAATGAAACTATTACTTACTGGTTAAGTAATAGAGTAAACGAGTGGCGTTTGATCAAATCGTGAAAGGACAGATCATTTTAGAGTGTTTAAGTCTCTATACTTAGTTTTTTTTTGCCATGACCTGTTGTCTGGAACTTCATATATGTGATCACAACTCTTAACCTTTACAAGCATAATCTAATCTTATTAGCAAAAATCGAGGGCGTTTTGGTTCGTACAATGCTTGTTGACCCATTTGACTAACTATTACTTGCTCGTTAAGTACTAAAGTAAATTATTACTTGCTGGTTAAGTAATAGAGTAAACGAGTTACGTTCTATCAATTCGTGAAATGAGAGAACATTCTAGAGTGTTTAAGTCTCCATACTTAGTTTTGTTTGCCATGAGTTTTTGTATGAAACTTCATATTAGTGATAACAATTCTACAAGCATAATTTAAGCTTATTGGCACAAATCGAGTGCGTTTTGGTTCCTACAATGCCCGTTGACCCTTTTGAGTAATTATTACTGGCTTGTTAAGTACTAGAGTAAATTATTACTTGCTGGTTAAGTAATAGAGTAAACAAGTATTGTTTGATAAAATCGTGAATGGAAAGATCATTCTAGAGTTTTTAAATCTGTATACTTAGGTTTTTTGGCCATAACTTATTGTATGGGACTTCGTATTCTTGATCACAACTCTTAACCTTTACAAGCATAATCTAAGCTTATTAACACAAATCGAATGCGTTTTGGTTCGTAAGATGCCCGTTGACTTTTTTGAGTAACTATTACTCGCTTGTACAGTTCTAAAGTAAACTATTACTTGTTGGTTAACTAATAGAGTAAACAAGTAACGTTTGATCAAATAGTGAAAGGAAAGATCATTCTAGAGTGTTTAAACCTTCATACTTAGTTTTTTTGGCCATGACTTGTTGTATGGAACTTCGTATTCTTGACCAAAAGTCTTAAGCTTTACAAGCATAATCTAAGCTTATTGGCACAAGTCGAGTGCATTCTGGTTCGTACGATGCCCGTTGACCCATTTGACTAACTATTACTTGCTCATTAAGTAACAAAGGAAACGATTACTTACTAGTTAAGTAATAGAGTAAACGATTGATGTTTGATCAAATCGTGAAAAAGAGAGATCATTGTAGATTGTTTAAGTCTCTATACTTAGTTTTTTTTTTGCCATGACTTGTGTTTGGACGTATATATATGTGATCACAACTCTTAACCTTTACAAGCATAATTCAAGCTTATTGACACAAATCGAGGGCGTGTTGGTTGGTACGATGTATGTTAACCCATTTGACTAACTATTACTTGCTCATTAAGTACTAAAGTAAACTATTACTTGTTGGTTAAGTAATTGAGTAAACGAGTTACGTTCTATCAAATCGTGAAAGGAAAGATCATTATAGAGTGTTTAAGTCTCTATTCTAAGTTTGTTTTACCATAGGTTTTTGTATGGAACTTCATATTCGTGTTCACAACTTTTAACCTTTACAAGCATAATCTAAGCTTATTGGCACAAATCGAGTGCGTTTTGGTTCCTACAATGCCTGTTGACCCTTTTGAGTAACTATTACTAGCTCGTTAAGTACTAAAAAACTATTACTTGCTAGTTAAGTAATAGAATAAATAAGTAACGTTTGATAAAATCGTGAAAGAAAAGATCATTCTAGAGTGTTTAAATCTCCATACTTAGGTTTTTTGGCCATAACCTGTTGTATGGAACTTCGTATTCTTGATCAAAGGTCTTAAGCTTTACAAGCATAATCTAAGCTTATTGGTACAAATCGAGTGCGTTTTGGTTCGTATGAAGCCCGTTGACCCATTTGACTAACTATTACTTGCTCATTAATTAACAAATGAAACTATTACTTACTGGTTAAGTAATAGAGTAAACGAGTGGCGTTTGATCAAATCGTGAAAGGACAGATCATTTTAGAGTGTTTAAGTCTCTATACTTAGTTTTTTTTTGCCATGACCTGTTGTCTGGAACTTCATATATGTGATCACAACTCTTAACCTTTACAAGCATAATCTAATCTTATTAGCAAAAATCGAGGGCGTTTTGGTTCGTACAATGCTTGTTGACCCATTTGACTAACTATTACTTGCTCGTTAAGTACTAAAGTAAATTATTACTTGCTGGTTAAGTAATAGAGTAAACGAGTTACGTTCTATCAATTCGTGAAATGAGAGAACATTCTAGAGTGTTTAAGTCTCCATACTTAGTTTTGTTTGCCATGAGTTTTTGTATGAAACTTCATATTAGTGATAACAATTCTACAAGCATAATTTAAGCTTATTGGCACAAATCGAGTGCGTTTTGGTTCCTACAAGGCCCGTTGACCCTTTTGAGTAATTATTACTGGCTTGTTAAGTACTAGAGTAAATTATTACTTGCTGGTTAAGTAATAGAGTAAACAAGTATTGTTTGATAAAATCGTGAATGGAAAGATCATTCTAGAGTTTTTAAATCTGTATACTTAGGTTTTTTGGCCATAACTTATTGTATGGGACTTCGTATTCTTGATCACAACTCTTAACCTTTACAAGCATAATCTAAGCTTATTAACACAAATCGAATGCGTTTTGGTTCGTAAGATGCCCGTTGACTTTTTTGAGTAACTATTACTCGCTTGTACAGTTCTAAAGTAAACTATTACTTGTTGGTTAACTAATAGAGTAAACAAGTAACGTTTGATCAAATAGTGAAAGGAAAGATCATTCTAGAGTGTTTAAACCTTCATACTTAGTTTTTTTGGCCATGACTTGTTGTATGGAACTTCGTATTCTTGACCAAAAGTCTTAAGCTTTACAAGCATAATCTAAGCTTATTGGCACAAGTCGAGTGCATTCTGGTTCGTACGATGCCCGTTGACCCATTTGACTAACTATTACTTGCTCATTAAGTAACAAAGGAAACGATTACTTACTAGTTAAGTAATAGAGTAAACGATTGATGTTTGATCAAATCGTGAAAAAGAGAGATCATTGTAGATTGTTTAAGTCTCTATACTTAGTTTTTTTTTTGCCATGACTTGTGTTTGGACGTATATATATGTGATCACAACTCTTAACCTTTACAAGCATAATTCAAGCTTATTGACACAAATCGAGGGCGTGTTGGTTGGTACGATGTATGTTGACCCATTTGACTAACTATTACTTGCTCATTAAGTACTAAAGTAAACTATTACTTGTTGGTTAAGTAATTGAGTAAACGAGTTACGTTCTATCAAATCGTGAAAGGAAAGATCATTATAGAGTGTTTAAGTCTCTATTCTAAGTTTGTTTTACCATAGGTTTTTGTATGGAACTTCATATTCGTGTTCACAACTTTTAACCTTTACAAGCATAATCTAAGCTTATTGGCACAAATCGAGTGCGTTTTGGTTCCTACAATGCCTGTTGACCCTTTTGAGTAACTATTACTAGCTCGTTAAGTACTAAAAAACTATTACTTGCTAGTTAAGTAATAGAATAAATAAGTAACGTTTGATAAAATCGTGAAAGAAAAGATCATTCTAGAGTGTTTAAATCTCCATACTTAGGTTTTTTGGCCATAACCTGTTGTATGGAACTTCGTATTCTTGATCAAAAGTCTTTAGCTTTACAAGCATAATCTAAGCTTATTGGTACAAATCGAGTGCGTTTTGGTTCGTATGAAGCCCGTTGACCCATTTGACTAACTATTACTTGCTCATTAATTAACAAATGAAACTATTACTTACTGGTTAAGTAATAGAGTAAACGAGTGGCGTTTGATCAAATCGTGAAAGGACAGATCATTTTAGAGTGTTTAAGTCTCTATACTTAGTTTTTTTTTGCCATGACCTGTTGTCTGGAACTTCATATATGTGATCACAACTCTTAACCTTTACAAGCATAATCTAATCTTATTAGCAAAAATCGAGGGCGTTTTGGTTCGTACAATGCTTGTTGACCCATTTGACTAACTATTACTTGCTCGTTAAGTACTAAAGTAAATTATTACTTGCTGGTTAAGTAATAGAGTAAACGAGTTACGTTCTATCAATTCGTGAAATGAGAGAACATTCTAGAGTGTTTAAGTCTCCATACTTAGTTTTGTTTGCCATGAGTTTTTGTATGAAACTTCATATTAGTGATAACAATTCTACAAGCATAATTTAAGCTTATTGGCACAAATCGAGTGCGTTTTGGTTCCTACAATGCCCGTTGACCCTTTTGAGTAATTATTACTGGCTTGTTAAGTACTAGAGTAAATTATTACTTGCTGGTTAAGTAATAGAGTAAACAAGTATTGTTTGATAAAATCGTGAATGGAAAGATCATTCTAGAGTTTTTAAATCTGTATACTTAGGTTTTTTGGCCATAACTTATTGTATGGGACTTCGTATTCTTGATCACAACTCTTAACCTTTACAAGCATAATCTAAGCTTATTAACACAAATCGAATGCGTTTTGGTTCGTAAGATGCCCGTTGACTTTTTTGAGTAACTATTACTCGCTTGTACAGTTCTAAAGTAAACTATTACTTGTTGGTTAACTAATAGAGTAAACAAGTAACGTTTGATCAAATAGTGAAAGGAAAGATCATTCTAGAGTGTTTAAACCTTCATACTTAGTTTTTTTGGCCATGACTTGTTGTATGGAACTTCGTATTCTTGACCAAAAGTCTTAAGCTTTACAAGCATAATCTAAGCTTATTGGCACAAGTCGAGTGCATTCTGGTTCGTACGATGCCCGTTGACCCATTTGACTAACTATTACTTGCTCATTAAGTAACAAAGGAAACGATTACTTACTAGTTAAGTAATAGAGTAAACGATTGATGTTTGATCAAATCGTGAAAAAGAGAGATCATTGTAGATTGTTTAAGTCTCTATACTTAGTTTTTTTTTTGCCATGACTTGTGTTTGGACGTATATATATGTGATCACAACTCTTAACCTTTACAAGCATAATTCAAGCTTATTGACACAAATCGAGGGCGTGTTGGTTGGTACGATGTATGTTGACCCATTTGACTAACTATTACTTGCTCATTAAGTACTAAAGTAAACTATTACTTGTTGGTTAAGTAATTGAGTAAACGAGTTACGTTCTATCAAATCGTGAAAGGAAAGATCATTATAGAGTGTTTAAGTCTCTATTCTAAGTTTGTTTTACCATAGGTTTTTGTATGGAACTTCATATTCGTGTTCACAACTTTTAACCTTTACAAGCATAATCTAAGCTTATTGGCACAAATCGAGTGCGTTTTGGTTCCTACAATGCCTGTTGACCCTTTTGAGTAACTATTACTAGCTCGTTAAGTACTAAAAAACTATTACTTGCTAGTTAAGTAATAGAATAAATAAGTAACGTTTGATAAAATCGTGAAAGAAAAGATCATTCTAGAGTGTTTAAATCTCCATACTTAGGTTTTTTGGCCATAACCTGTTGTATGGAACTTCGTATTCTTGATCAAAAGTCTTTAGCTTTACAAGCATAATCTAAGCTTATTGGTACAAATCGAGTGCGTTTTGGTTCGTATGAAGCCCGTTGACCCATTTGACTAACTATTACTTGCTCATTAATTAACAAATGAAACTATTACTTACTGGTTAAGTAATAGAGTAAACGAGTGGCGTTTGATCAAATCGTGAAAGGACAGATCATTTTAGAGTGTTTAAGTCTCTATACTTAGTTTTTTTTTGCCATGACCTGTTGTCTGGAACTTCATATATGTGATCACAACTCTTAACCTTTACAAGCATAATCTAATCTTATTAGCAAAAATCGAGGGCGTTTTGGTTCGTACAATGCTTGTTGACCCATTTGACTAACTATTACTTGCTCGTTAAGTACTAAAGTAAATTATTACTTGCTGGTTAAGTAATAGAGTAAACGAGTTACGTTCTATCAATTCGTGAAATGAGAGAACATTCTAGAGTGTTTAAGTCTCCATACTTAGTTTTGTTTGCCATGAGTTTTTGTATGAAACTTCATATTAGTGATAACAATTCTACAAGCATAATTTAAGCTTATTGGCACAAATCGAGTGCGTTTTGGTTCCTACAATGCCCGTTGACCCTTTTGAGTAATTATTACTGGCTTGTTAAGTACTAGAGTAAATTATTACTTGCTGGTTAAGTAATAGAGTAAACAAGTATTGTTTGATAAAATCGTGAATGGAAAGATCATTCTAGAGTTTTTAAATCTGTATACTTAGGTTTTTTGGCCATAACTTATTGTATGGGACTTCGTATTCTTGATCACAACTCTTAACCTTTACAAGCATAATCTAAGCTTATTAACACAAATCGAATGCGTTTTGGTTCGTAAGATGCCCGTTGACTTTTTTGAGTAACTATTACTCGCTTGTACAGTTCTAAAGTAAACTATTACTTGTTGGTTAACTAATAGAGTAAACAAGTAACGTTTGATCAAATAGTGAAAGGAAAGATCATTCTAGAGTGTTTAAACCTTCATACTTAGTTTTTTTGGCCATGACTTGTTGTATGGAACTTCGTATTCTTGACCAAAAGTCTTAAGCTTTACAAGCATAATCTAAGCTTATTGGCACAAGTCGAGTGCATTCTGGTTCGTACGATGCCCGTTGACCCATTTGACTAACTATTACTTGCTCATTAAGTAACAAAGGAAACGATTACTTACTAGTTAAGTAATAGAGTAAACGATTGATGTTTGATCAAATCGTGAAAAAGAGAGATCATTGTAGATTGTTTAAGTCTCTATACTTAGTTTTTTTTTTGCCATGACTTGTGTTTGGACGTATATATATGTGATCACAACTCTTAACCTTTACAAGCATAATTCAAGCTTATTGACACAAATCGAGGGCGTGTTGGTTGGTACGATGTATGTTGACCCATTTGACTAACTATTACTTGCTCATTAAGTACTAAAGTAAACTATTACTTGTTGGTTAAGTAATTGAGTAAACGAGTTACGTTCTATCAAATCGTGAAAGGAAAGATCATTATAGAGTGTTTAAGTCTCTATTCTAAGTTTGTTTTACCATAAGTTTTTGTATGGAACTTCATATTCGTGTTCACAACTTTTAACCTTTACAAGCATAATCTAAGCTTATTGGCACAAATCGAGTGCGTTTTGGTTCCTACAATGCCTGTTGACCCTTTTGAGTAACTATTACTAGCTCGTTAAGTACTAAAAAACTATTACTTGCTG
Organism: Linaria vulgaris; assembly: GCA_948329865.1. Lineage (NCBI taxonomy): Eukaryota > Viridiplantae > Streptophyta > Magnoliopsida > Lamiales > Plantaginaceae > Linaria > Linaria vulgaris. The sequence goes on from OX415250.1 coordinate 67,070,055, forward strand.
GTTAAGTAATAGAATAAATAAGTAACGTTTGATAAAATCGTGAAAGAAAAGATCATTCTAGAGTGTTTAAATCTCCATACTTAGGTTTTTTGGCCATAACATGTTGTATGGAACTTCGTATTCTTGATCAAAAGTCTTAAGCTTTACAAGCATAATCTAAGCTTATTGGTACAAATCGAGTGCGTTTTGGTTCGTTTGAAGCCCGTTGACCCATTTGACTAACTATTACTTGCTCATTAATTAACAAATGAAACTATTACTTACTGGTTAAGTAATAGAGTAAACGAGTGGCGTTTGATCAAATCGTGAAAGGACATATCATTTTAGAGTGTTTAAGTCTCTATACTTAGTTTTTTTTTGCCATGACCTGTTGTCTGGAACTTCATATATGTGATCACAACTCTTAACCTTTACAAGCATAATCTAATCTTATTAGCACAAATCGAGGGCATTTTGGTTCGTACAATGCTTGTTGACCCATTTGACTAACTATAACTTGCTCGTTAAGTACTAAAGTAAATTATTACTTGCTGGTTAAGTAATAGAGTAAACGAGTTACGTTCTATCAATTCGTGAAATGAGAGAACATTCTAGAGTGTTTAAGTCTCCATACTTAGTTTTGTTTGCCATGAGTTTTTGTATGAAACTTCATATTAGTGATAACAATTCTACAAGCATAATTTAAGCTTATTGGCACAAATCGAGTGCGTTTTGGTTCCTACAATGCCCGTTGACCCTTTTGAGTAATTATTACTGGCTTGTTAAGTACTAGAGTAAATTATTACTTGCTGGTTAAGTAATAGAGTAAACAAGTATTGTTTGATAAAATCGTGAATGGAAAGATCATTCTAGAGTTTTTAAATCTGTATACTTAGGTTTTTTGGCCATAACTTATTGTATGGGACTTCGTATTCTTGATCACAACTCTTAACCTTTACGAGCATAATCTAAGCTTATTAACACAAATCGAATGCGTTTTGGTTCGTAAGATGCCCGTTGACTTTTTTGAGTAACTATTACTCGCTTGTACAGTTCTAAAGTAAACTATTACTTGTTGGTTAACTAATAGGGTAAACAAGTAACGTTTGATCAAATAGTGAAAGGAAAGATCATTCTAGAGTGTTTAAACCTCCATACTTAGTTTTTTTGGCCATGACTTGTTGTATGGAACTTCATATTCTTGACCAAAAGTCTTAAGCTTTACAAGCATAATCTAAGCTTATTGGTACAAATCGAGTGCGTTTTGGTTCGTATGAAGCCCGTTGACCCATTTGACTAACTATTACTTGCTCATTAATTAACAAATGAAACTATTACTTACTGGTTAAGTAATAGAGTAAACGAGTGGCGTTTGATCAAATCGTGAAAGGACAGATCATTTTAGAGTGTTTAAGTCTCTATACTTAGTTTTTTTTTGCCATGACCTGTTGTCTGGAACTTCATATATGTGATCACAACTCTTAACCTTTACAAGCATAATCTAAGCTTATTGGCACAAATCGAGTGCGTTTTGGTTCCTACAATGCCTGTTGACCCTTTTGAGTAACTATTACTAGCTCGTTAAGTACTAGAAAACTATTACTTGCTGGTTAAGTAATAGAATAAATAAGTAACGTTTGATAAAATCGTGAAAGAAAAGATCATTCTAGAGTGTTTAAATCTCCATACTTAGGTTTTTTGGCCATAACCTGTTGTATAGAACTTCTTATTCTTGATCAAAAGTCTTAAGCTTTACAAGCATAATCTAAGCTTATTGGTACAAATCGAGTGCGTTTTGGTTCCTACAATGCTCGTTGACCCTTTTGAGTAATTATTACTGGCTTGTTAAGTACTAGAGTAAATTATTACTTGCTGGTTAAGTAATAGAGTAAACAAGTATTGTTTGATAAAATCGTGAATGGAAAGATCATTCTAGAGTTTTTAAATCTGTATACTTAGGTTTTTTGGCCATAACTTATTGTATGGGACTTCGTATTCTTGATCACAACTCTTAACCTTTACAAGAATAATCTAAGCTTATTAACACAAATCGAATGCGTTTTGGTTCGTAAGATGCCCGTTGACTTTTTTGAGTAACTATTACTCGCTTGTACAGTTCTAAAGTAAACTATTACTTGTTGGTTAACTAATAGGGTAAACAAGTAACGTTTGATCAAATAATGAAAGGAAAGATCATTCTAGAGTGTTTAAACCTCCATACTTAGTTTTTTTGGCCATGACTTGTTGTATGAAACTTCGTATTCTTGACCAAAAGTCTTAAGCTTTACAAGCATAATCTAAACTTATTGGCACAAGTCGAGTGCATTCTGGTTCGTACGATGCCCGTTCACCCATTTGACTAACTATTACTTGTTCATTAAGTAACAAAGGAAACGATTACTTACTAGTTAAGTAATAGAGTAAACGATTGATGTTTGATCAAATCGTGAAAAAGAGAGATCATTGTAGATTGTTTAAGTCTCTATACTTAGTTTTTTTTTTTGCCATGACTTGTGTTTGGACGTATATATATGTGATCACAACTCTTAACCTTTACAAGCATAATTCAAGCTTATTGACACAAATCGAGGGCGTGTTGGTTGGTACGATGTATGTTGACCCATTTAACTAACTATTACTTGCTCATTAAGTACTAAAGTAAACTATTACTTGCTGGTTAAGTAATTGAGTAAACGAGTTACGTTCTATCAAATCGTGAAAGGAAAGATCATTATAGAGTGTTTAAATCTCTATTCTAAGTTTGTTTTACCATAAGTTTTTGTATGGAACTTCATATTCGTGTTCACAACTTTTAACCTTTACAAGCATAATCTAAGCTTATTGGCACAAATCGAGTGCGTTTTGGTTCCTACAATGCCTGTTGACCCTTTTGAGTAACTATTACTAGCTCGTTAAGTACTAAAAAACTATTACTTGCTGGTTAAGTAATAGAATAAATAAGTAACGTTTGATAAAATCGTGAAAGAAAAGATCATTCTAGAGTGTTTAAATCTCCATACTTAGGTTTTTTGGCCATAACCTGTTGTATGGAACTTCGTATTCTTGATCAAAAGTCTTAAGCTTTACAAGCATAATCTAAGCTTATTGGTACAAATCGAGTGCGTTTTGGTTCGTTTGAAGCCCGTTGACCCATTTGACTAACATTTACTTGCTCATTAATTAACAAATGAAACTATTACTTACTGGTTAAGTAATAGAGTAAACGAGTGGCGTTTGATCAAATCGTGAAAGGACATATCATTTTAGAGTGTTTAAGTCTCTATACTTAGTTTTTTTTTGCCATGACCTGTTGTCTGGAACTTCATATATGTGATCACAACTCTTAACCTTTACAAGCATAATCTAATCTTATTAGCACAAATCGAGGGCATTTTGGTTCGTACAATGCTTGTTGACCCATTTGACTAACTATAACTTGCTCGTTAAGTACTAAAGTAAATTATTACTTGCTGGTTAAGTAATAGAGTAAACGAGTTACGTTCTATCAATTCGTGAAATGAGAGAACATTCTAGAGTGTTTAAGTCTCCATACTTAGTTTTGTTTGCCATGAGTTTTTGTATGAAACTTCATATTAGTGATAACAATTCTACAAGCATAATTTAAGCTTATTGGCACAAATCGAGTGCGTTTTGGTTCCTACAATGCCCGTTGACCCTTTTGAGTAATTATTACTGGCTTGTTAAGTACTAGAGTAAATTATTACTTGCTGGTTAAGTAATAGAGTAAACAAGTATTGTTTGATAAAATCGTGAATGGAAAGATCATTCTAGAGTTTTTAAATCTGTATACTTAGGTTTTTTGGCCATAACTTATTGTATGGGACTTCGTATTCTTGATCACAACTCTTAACCTTTACGAGCATAATCTAAGCTTATTAACACAAATCGAATGCGTTTTGGTTCGTAAGATGCCCGTTGACTTTTTTGAGTAACTATTACTCGCTTGTACAGTTCTAAAGTAAACTATTACTTGTTGGTTAACTAATAGGGTAAACAAGTAACGTTTGATCAAATAGTGAAAGGAAAGATCATTCTAGAGTGTTTAAACCTCCATACTTAGTTTTTTTGGCCATGACTTGTTGTATGGAACTTCGTATTCTTGACCAAAAGTCTTAAGCTTTACAAGCATAATCTAAGCTTATTGGTACAAATCGAGTGCGTTTTGGTTCGTATGAAGCCCGTTGACCCATTTGACTAACTATTACTTGCTCATTAATTAACAAATGAAACTATTACTTACTGGTTAAGTAATAGAGTAAACGAGTGGCGTTTGATCAAATCGTGAAAGGACAGATCATTTTAGAGTGTTTAAGTCTCTATACTTAGTTTTTTTTTGCCATGACCTGTTGTCTGGAACTTCATATATGTGATCACAACTCTTAACCTTTACAAGCATAATCTAAGCTTATTGGCACAAATCGAGTGCGTTTTGGTTCCTACAATGCCTGTTGACCCTTTTGAGTAACTATTACTAGCTCGTTAAGTACTAGAAAACTATTACTTGCTGGTTAAGTAATAGAATAAATAAGTAACGTTTGATAAAATCGTGAAAGAAAAGATCATTCTAGAGTGTTTAAATCTCCATACTTAGGTTTTTTGGCCATAACCTGTTGTATAGAACTTCTTATTCTTGATCAAAAGTCTTAAGCTTTACAAGCATAATCTAAGCTTATTGGTACAAATCGAGTGCGTTTTGGTTCCTACAATGCCCGTTGACCCTTTTGAGTAATTATTACTGGCTTGTTAAGTACTAGAGTAAATTATTACTTGCTGGTTAAGTAATAGAGTAAACAAGTATTGTTTGATAAAATCGTGAATGGAAAGATCATTCTAGAGTTTTTAAATCTGTATACTTAGGTTTTTTGGCCATAACTTATTGTATGGGACTTCGTATTCTTGATCACAACTCTTAACCTTTACAAGAATAATCTAAGCTTATTAACACAAATCGAATGCGTTTTGGTTCGTAAGATGCCCGTTGACTTTTTTGAGTAACTATTACTCGCTTGTACAGTTCTAAAGTAAACTATTACTTGTTGGTTAACTAATAGGGTAAACAAGTAACGTTTGATCAATAATGAAAGGAAAGATCATTCTAGAGTGTTTAAACCTCCATACTTAGTTTTTTTGGCCATGACTTGTTGTATGAAACTTCGTATTCTTGACCAAAAGTCTTAAGCTTTACAAGCATAATCTAAACTTATTGGCACAAGTCGAGTGCATTCTGGTTCGTACGATGCCCGTTCACCCATTTGACTAACTATTACTTGTTCATTAAGTAACAAAGGAAACGATTACTTACTAGTTAAGTAATAGAGTAAACGATTGATGTTTGATCAAATCGTGAAAAAGAGAGATCATTGTAGATTGTTTAAGTCTCTATACTTAGTTTTTTTTTTTGCCATGACTTGTGTTTGGACGTATATATATGTGATCACAACTCTTAACCTTTACAAGCATAATTCAAGCTTATTGACACAAATCGAGGGCGTGTTGGTTGGTACGATGTATGTTGACCCATTTAACTAACTATTACTTGCTCATTAAGTACTAAAGTAAACTATTACTTGCTGGTTAAGTAATTGAGTAAACGAGTTACGTTCTATCAAATCGTGAAAGGAAAGATCATTATAGAGTGTTTAAATCTCTATTCTAAGTTTGTTTTACCATAAGTTTTTGTATGGAACTTCATATTCGTGTTCACAACTTTTAACCTTTACAAGCATAATCTAAGCTTATTGGCACAAATCGAGTGCGTTTTGGTTCCTACAATGCCTGTTGACCCTTTTGAGTAACTATTACTAGCTCGTTAAGTACTAAAAAACTATTACTTGCTGGTTAAGTAATAGAATAAATAAGTAACGTTTGATAAAATCGTGAAAGAAAAGATCATTCTAGAGTGTTTAAATCTCCATACTTAGGTTTTTTGGCCATAACCTGTTGTATGGAACTTCGTATTCTTGATCAAAAGTCTTAAGCTTTACAAGCATAATCTAAGCTTATTGGTACAAATCGAGTGCGTTTTGGTTCGTTTGAAGCCCGTTGACCCATTTGACTAACTATTACTTGCTCATTAATTAACAAATGAAACTATTACTTACTGGTTAAGTAATAGAGTAAACGAGTGGCGTTTGATCAAATCGTGAAAGGACAGATCATTTTAGAGTGTTTAAGTCTCTATACTTAGTTTTTTTTTGCCATGACCTGTTGTCTGGAACTTCATATATGTGATCACAACTCTTAACCTTTACAAGCATAATCTAATCTTATTAGCACAAATCGAGGGCATTTTGGTTCGTACAATGCTTGTTGACCCATTTGACTAACTATAACTTGCTCGTTAAGTACTAAAGTAAATTATTACTTGCTGGTTAAGTAATAGAGTAAACGAGTTACGTTCTATCAATTCGTGAAATGAGAGAACATTCTAGAGTGTTTAAGTCTCCATACTTAGTTTTGTTTGCCATGAGTTTTTGTATGAAACTTCATATTAGTGATAACAATTCTACAAGCATAATTTAAGCTTATTGGCACAAATCGAGTGCGTTTTGGTTCCTACAATGCCCGTTGACCCTTTTGAGTAATTATTACTGGCTTGTTAAGTACTAGAGTAAATTATTACTTGCTGGTTAAGTAATAGAGTAAACAAGTATTGTTTGATAAAATCGTGAATGGAAAGATCATTCTAGAGTTTTTAAATCTGTATACTTAGGTTTTTTGGCCATAACTTATTGTATGGGACTTCGTATTCTTGATCACAACTCTTAACCTTTACGAGCATAATCTAAGCTTATTAACACAAATCGAATGCGTTTTGGTTCGTAAGATGCCCGTTGACTTTTTTGAGTAACTATTACTCGCTTGTACAGTTCTAAAGTAAACTATTACTTGTTGGTTAACTAATAGGGTAAACAAGTAACGTTTGATCAAATAGTGAAAGGAAAGATCATTCTAGAGTGTTTAAACCTCCATACTTAGTTTTTTTGGCCATGACTTGTTGTATGGAACTTCATATTCTTGACCAAAAGTCTTAAGCTTTACAAGCATAATCTAAGCTTATTGGTACAAATCGAGTGCGTTTTGGTTCGTATGAAGCCCGTTGACCCATTTGACTAACTATTACTTGCTCATTAATTAACAAATGAAACTATTACTTACTGGTTAAGTAATAGAGTAAACGAGTGGCGTTTGATCAAATCGTGAAAGGACAGATCATTTTAGAGTGTTTAAGTCTCTATACTTAGTTTTTTTTTGCCATGACCTGTTGTCTGGAACTTCATATATGTGATCACAACTCTTAACCTTTACAAGCATAATCTAAGCTTATTGGCACAAATCGAGTGCGTTTTGGTTCCTACAATGCCTGTTGACCCTTTTGAGTAACTATTACTAGCTCGTTAAGTACTAGAAAACTATTACTTGCTGGTTAAGTAATAGAATAAATAAGTAACGTTTGATAAAATCGTGAAAGAAAAGATCATTCTAGAGTGTTTAAATCTCCATACTTAGGTTTTTTGGCCATAACCTGTTGTATAGAACTTCTTATTCTTGATCAAAAGTCTTAAGCTTTACAAGCATAATCTAAGCTTATTGGTACAAATCGAGTGCGTTTTGGTTCCTACAATGCTCGTTGACCCTTTTGAGTAATTATTACTGGCTTGTTAAGTACTAGAGTAAATTATTACTTGCTGGTTAAGTAATAGAGTAAACAAGTATTGTTTGATAAAATCGTGAATGGAAAGATCATTCTAGAGTTTTTAAATCTGTATACTTAGGTTTTTTGGCCATAACTTATTGTATGGGACTTCGTATTCTTGATCACAACTCTTAACCTTTACAAGAATAATCTAAGCTTATTAACACAAATCGAATGCGTTTTGGTTCGTAAGATGCCCGTTGACTTTTTTGAGTAACTATTACTCGCTTGTACAGTTCTAAAGTAAACTATTACTTGTTGGTTAACTAATAGGGTAAACAAGTAACGTTTGATCAAATAATGAAAGGAAAGATCATTCTAGAGTGTTTAAACCTCCATACTTAGTTTTTTTGGCCATGACTTGTTGTATGAAACTTCGTATTCTTGACCAAAAGTCTTAAGCTTTACAAGCATAATCTAAACTTATTGGCACAAGTCGAGTGCATTCTGGTTCGTACGATGCCCGTTCACCCATTTGACTAACTATTACTTGTTCATTAAGTAACAAAGGAAACGATTACTTACTAGTTAAGTAATAGAGTAAACGATTGATGTTTGATCAAATCGTGAAAAAGAGAGATCATTGTAGATTGTTTAAGTCTCTATACTTAGTTTTTTTTTTTGCCATGACTTGTGTTTGGACGTATATATATGTGATCACAACTCTTAACCTTTACAAGCATAATTCAAGCTTATTGACACAAATCGAGGGCGTGTTGGTTGGTACGATGTATGTTGACCCATTTAACTAACTATTACTTGCTCATTAAGTACTAAAGTAAACTATTACTTGCTGGTTAAGTAATTGAGTAAACGAGTTACGTTCTATCAAATCGTGAAAGGAAAGATCATTATAGAGTGTTTAAATCTCTATTCTAAGTTTGTTTTACCATAAGTTTTTGTATGGAACTTCATATTCGTGTTCACAACTTTTAACCTTTACAAGCATAATCTAAGCTTATTGGCACAAATCGAGTGCGTTTTGGTTCCTACAATGCCTGTTGACCCTTTTGAGTAACTATTACTAGCTCGTTAAGTACTAAAAAACTATTACTTGCTGGTTAAGTAATAGAATAAATAAGTAACGTTTGATAAAATCGTGAAAGAAAAGATCATTCTAGAGTGTTTAAATCTCCATACTTAGGTTTTTTGGCCATAACCTGTTGTATGGAACTTCTTATTCTTGATCAAAAGTCTTAAGCTTTACAAGCATAATCTAAGCTTATTGGTACAAATCGAGTGCGTTTTGGTTCGTTTGAAGCCCGTTGACCCATTTGACTAACTATTACTTGCTCATTAATTAACAAATGAAACTATTACTTACTGGTTAAGTAATAGAGTAAACGAGTGGCGTTTGATCAAATCGTGAAAGGACAGATCATTTTAGAGTGTTTAAGTCTCTATACTTAGTTTTTTTTTGCCATGACCTGTTGTCTGGAACTTCATATATGTGATCACAACTCTTAACCTTTACAAGCATAATCTAATCTTATTAGCACAAATCGAGGGCATTTTGGTTCGTACAATGCTTGTTGACCCATTTGACTAACTATAACTTGCTCGTTAAGTACTAAAGTAAATTATTACTTGCTGGTTAAGTAATAGAGTAAACGAGTTACGTTCTATCAATTCGTGAAATGAGAGAACATTCTAGAGTGTTTAAGTCTCCATACTTAGTTTTGTTTGCCATGAGTTTTTGTATGAAACTTCATATTAGTGATAACAATTCTACAAGCATAATTTAAGCTTATTGGCACAAATCGAGTGCGTTTTGGTTCCTACAATGCCCGTTGACCCTTTTGAGTAATTATTACTGGCTTGTTAAGTACTAGAGTAAATTATTACTTGCTGGTTAAGTAATAGAGTAAACAAGTATTGTTTGATAAAATCGTGAATGGAAAGATCATTCTAGAGTTTTTAAATCTGTATACTTAGGTTTTTTGGCCATAACTTATTGTATGGGACTTCGTATTCTTGATCACAACTCTTAACCTTTACGAGCATAATCTAAGCTTATTAACACAAATCGAATGCGTTTTGGTTCGTAAGATGCCCGTTGACTTTTTTGAGTAACTATTACTCGCTTGTACAGTTCTAAAGTAAACTATTACTTGTTGGTTAACTAATAGGGTAAACAAGTAACGTTTGATCAAATAGTGAAAGGAAAGATCATTCTAGAGTGTTTAAACCTCCATACTTAGTTTTTTTGGCCATGACTTGTTGTATGGAACTTCGTATTCTTGACCAAAAGTCTTAAGCTTTACAAGCATAATCTAAGCTTATTGGTACAAATCGAGTGCGTTTTGGTTCGTATGAAGCCCGTTGACCCATTTGACTAACTATTACTTGCTCATTAATTAACAAATGAAACTATTACTTACTGGTTAAGTAATAGAGTAAACGAGTGGCGTTTGATCAAATCGTGAAAGGACAGATCATTTTAGAGTGTTTAAGTCTCTATACTTAGTTTTTTTTTGCCATGACCTGTTGTCTGGAACTTCATATATGTGATCACAACTCTTAACCTTTACAAGCATAATCTAAGCTTATTGGCACAAATCGAGTGCGTTTTGGTTCCTACAATGCCTGTTGACCCTTTTGAGTAACTATTACTAGCTCGTTAAGTACTAGAAAACTATTACTTGCTGGTTAAGTAATAGAATAAATAAGTAACGTTTGATAAAATCGTGAAAGAAAAGATCATTCTAGAGTGTTTAAATCTCCATACTTAGGTTTTTTGGCCATAACCTGTTGTATAGAACTTCTTATTCTTGATCAAAAGTCTTAAGCTTTACAAGCATAATCTAAGCTTATTGGTACAAATCGAGTGCGTTTTGGTTCCTACAATGCCCGTTGACCCTTTTGAGTAATTATTACTGGCTTGTTAAGTACTAGAGTAAATTATTACTTGCTGGTTAAGTAATAGAGTAAACAAGTATTGTTTGATAAAATCGTGAATGGAAAGATCATTCTAGAGTTTTTAAATCTGTATACTTAGGTTTTTTGGCCATAACTTATTGTATGGGACTTCGTATTCTTGATCACAACTCTTAACCTTTACAAGAATAATCTAAGCTTATTAACACAAATCGAATGCGTTTTGGTTCGTAAGATGCCCGTTGACTTTTTTGAGTAACTATTACTCGCTTGTACAGTTCTAAAGTAAACTATTACTTGTTGGTTAACTAATAGGGTAAACAAGTAACGTTTGATCAAATAATGAAAGGAAAGATCATTCTAGAGTGTTTAAACCTCCATACTTAGTTTTTTTGGCCATGACTTGTTGTATGAAACTTCGTATTCTTGACCAAAAGTCTTAAGCTTTACAAGCATAATCTAAACTTATTGGCACAAGTCGAGTGCATTCTGGTTCGTACGATGCCCGTTCACCCATTTGACTAACTATTACTTGTTCATTAAGTAACAAAGGAAACGATTACTTACTAGTTAAGTAATAGAGTAAACGATTGATGTTTGATCAAATCGTGAAAAAGAGAGATCATTGTAGATTGTTTAAGTCTCTATACTTAGTTTTTTTTTTTGCCATGACTTGTGTTTGGACGTATATATATGTGATCACAACTCTTAACCTTTACAAGCATAATTCAAGCTTATTGACACAAATCGAGGGCGTGTTGGTTGGTACGATGTATGTTGACCCATTTAACTAACTATTACTTGCTCATTAAGTACTAAAGTAAACTATTACTTGCTGGTTAAGTAATTGAGTAAACGAGTTACGTTCTATCAAATCGTGAAAGGAAAGATCATTATAGAGTGTTTAAATCTCTATTCTAAGTTTGTTTTACCATAAGTTTTTGTATGGAACTTCATATTCGTGTTCACAACTTTTAACCTTTACAAGCATAATCTAAGCTTATTGGCACAAATCGAGTGCGTTTTGGTTCCTACAATGCCTGTTGACCCTTTTGAGTAACTATTACTAGCTCGTTAAGTACTAAAAAACTATTACTTGCTGGTTAAGTAATAGAATAAATAAGTAACGTTTGATAAAATCGTGAAAGAAAAGATCATTCTAGAGTGTTTAAATCTCCATACTTAGGTTTTTTGGCCATAACCTGTTGTATGGAACTTCGTATTCTTGATCAAAAGTCTTAAGCTTTACAAGCATAATCTAAGCTTATTGGTACAAATCGAGTGCGTTTTTGTTCGTTTGAAGCCCGTTGACCCATTTGACTAACTATTACTTGCTCATTAATTAACAAATGAAACTATTACTTACTGGTTAAGTAATAGAGTAAACGAGTGGCGTTTGATCAAATCGTGAAAGGACAGATCATTTTAGAGTGTTTAAGTCTCTATACTTAGTTTTTTTTTGCCATGACCTGTTGTCTGGAACTTCATATATGTGATCACAACTCTTAACCTTTACAAGCATAATCTAATCTTATTAGCACAAATCGAGGGCATTTTGGTTCGTACAATGCTTGTTGACCCATTTGACTAACTATAACTTGCTCGTTAAGTACTAAAGTAAATTATTACTTGCTGGTTAAGTAATAGAGTAAACGAGTTACGTTCTATCAATTCGTGAAATGAGAGAACATTCTAGAGTGTTTAAGTCTCCATACTTAGTTTTGTTTGCCATGAGTTTTTGTATGAAACTTCATATTAGTGATAACAATTCTACAAGCATAATTTAAGCTTATTGGCACAAATCGAGTGCGTTTTGGTTCCTACAATGCCCGTTGACCCTTTTGAGTAATTATTACTGGCTTGTTAAGTACTAGAGTAAATTATTACTTGCTGGTTAAGTAATAGAGTAAACAAGTATTGTTTGATAAAATCGTGAATGGAAAGATCATTCTAGAGTTTTTAAATCTGTATACTTAGGTTTTTTGGCCATAACTTATTGTATGGGACTTCGTATTCTTGATCACAACTCTTAACCTTTACGAGCATAATCTAAGCTTATTAACACAAATCGAATGCGTTTTGGTTCGTAAGATGCCCGTTGACTTTTTTGAGTAACTATTACTCGCTTGTACAGTTCTAAAGTAAACTATTACTTGTTGGTTAACTAATAGGGTAAACAAGTAACGTTTGATCAAATAGTGAAAGGAAAGATCATTCTAGAGTGTTTAAACCTCCATACTTAGTTTTTTTGGCCATGACTTGTTGTATGGAACTTCGTATTCTTGACCAAAAGTCTTAAGCTTTACAAGCATAATCTAAGCTTATTGGTACAAATCGAGTGCGTTTTGGTTCGTATGAAGCCCGTTGACCCATTTGACTAACTATTACTTGCTCATTAATTAACAAATGAAACTATTACTTACTGGTTAAGTAATAGAGTAAACGAGTGGCGTTTGATCAAATCGTGAAAGGACAGATCATTTTAGAGTGTTTAAGTCTCTATACTTAGTTTTTTTTTGCCATGACCTGTTGTCTGGAACTTCATATATGTGATCACAACTCTTAACCTTTACAAGCATAATCTAAGCTTATTGGCACAAATCGAGTGCGTTTTGGTTCCTACAATGCCTGTTGACCCTTTTGAGTAACTATTACTAGCTCGTTAAGTACTAGAAAACTATTACTTGCTGGTTAAGTAATAGAATAAATAAGTAACGTTTGATAAAATCGTGAAAGAAAAGATCATTCTAGAGTGTTTAAATCTCCATACTTAGGTTTTTTGGCCATAACCTGTTGTATAGAACTTCTTATTCTTGATCAAAAGTCTTAAGCTTTACAAGCATAATCTAAGCTTATTGGTACAAATCGAGTGCGTTTTGGTTCCTACAATGCCCGTTGACCCTTTTGAGTAATTATTACTGGCTTGTTAAGTACTAGAGTAAATTATTACTTGCTGGTTAAGTAATAGAGTAAACAAGTATTGTTTGATAAAATCGTGAATGGAAAGATCATTCTAGAGTTTTTAAATCTGTATACTTAGGTTTTTTGGCCATAACTTATTGTATGGGACTTCGTATTCTTGATCACAACTCTTAACCTTTACAAGAATAATCTAAGCTTATTAACACAAATCGAATGCGTTTTGGTTCGTAAGATGCCCGTTGACTTTTTTGAGTAACTATTACTCGCTTGTACAGTTCTAAAGTAAACTATTACTTGTTGGTTAACTAATAGGGTAAACAAGTAACGTTTGATCAAATAATGAAAGGAAAGATCATTCTAGAGTGTTTAAACCTCCATACTTAGTTTTTTTGGCCATGACTTGTTGTATGAAACTTCGTATTCTTGACCAAAAGTCTTAAGCTTTACAAGCATAATCTAAACTTATTGGCACAAGTCGAGTGCATTCTGGTTCGTACGATGCCCGTTCACCCATTTGACTAACTATTACTTGTTCATTAAGTAACAAAGGAAACGATTACTTACTAGTTAAGTAATAGAGTAAACGATTGATGTTTGATCAAATCGTGAAAAAGAGAGATCATTGTAGATTGTTTAAGTCTCTATACTTAGTTTTTTTTTTTGCCATGACTTGTGTTTGGACGTATATATATGTGATCACAACTCTTAACCTTTACAAGCATAATTCAAGCTTATTGACACAAATCGAGGGCGTGTTGGTTGGTACGATGTATGTTGACCCATTTAACTAACTATTACTTGCTCATTAAGTACTAAAGTAAACTATTACTTGCTGGTTAAGTAATTGAGTAAACGAGTTACGTTCTATCAAATCGTGAAAGGAAAGATCATTATAGAGTGTTTAAATCTCTATTCTAAGTTTGTTTTACCATAAGTTTTTGTATGGAACTTCATATTCGTGTTCACAACTTTTAACCTTTACAAGCATAATCTAAGCTTATTGGCACAAATCGAGTGCGTTTTGGTTCCTACAATGCCTGTTGACCCTTTTGAGTAACTATTACTAGCTCGTTAAGTACTAAAAAACTATTACTTGCTGGTTAAGTAATAGAATAAATAAGTAACGTTTGATAAAATCGTGAAAGAAAAGATCATTCTAGAGTGTTTAAATCTCCATACTTAGGTTTTTTGGCCATAACCTGTTGTATGGAACTTCGTATTCTTGATCAAAAGTCTTAAGCTTTACAAGCATAATCTAAGCTTATTGGTACAAATCGAGTGCGTTTTGGTTCGTTTGAAGCCCGTTGACCCATTTGACTAACTATTACTTGCTCATTAATTAACAAATGAAACTATTACTTACTGGTTAAGTAATAGAGTAAACGAGTGGCGTTTGATCAAATCGTGAAAGGACAGATCATTTTAGAGTGTTTAAGTCTCTATACTTAGTTTTTTTTTGCCATGACCTGTTGTCTGGAACTTCATATATGTGATCACAACTCTTAACCTTTACAAGCATAATCTAATCTTATTAGCACAAATCGAGGGCATTTTGGTTCGTACAATGCTTGTTGACCCATTTGACTAACTATAACTTGCTCGTTAAGTACTAAAGTAAATTATTACTTGCTGGTTAAGTAATAGAGTAAACGAGTTACGTTCTATCAATTCGTGAAATGAGAGAACATTCTAGAGTGTTTAAGTCTCCATACTTAGTTTTGTTTGCCATGAGTTTTTGTATGAAACTTCATATTAGTGATAACAATTCTACAAGCATAATTTAAGCTTATTGGCACAAATCGAGTGCGTTTTGGTTCCTACAATGCCCGTTGACCCTTTTGAGTAATTATTACTGGCTTGTTAAGTACTAGAGTAAATTATTACTTGCTGGTTAAGTAATAGAGTAAACAAGTATTGTTTGATAAAATCGTGAATGGAAAGATCATTCTAGAGTTTTTAAATCTGTATACTTAGGTTTTTTGGCCATAACTTATTGTATGGGACTTCGTATTCTTGATCACAACTCTTAACCTTTACGAGCATAATCTAAGCTTATTAACACAAATCGAATGCGTTTTGGTTCGTAAGATGCCCGTTGACTTTTTTGAGTAACTATTACTCGCTTGTACAGTTCTAAAGTAAACTATTACTTGTTGGTTAACTAATAGGGTAAACAAGTAACGTTTGATCAAATAGTGAAAGGAAAGATCATTCTAGAGTGTTTAAACCTCCATACTTAGTTTTTTTGGCCATGACTTGTTGTATGGAACTTCATATTCTTGACCAAAAGTCTTAAGCTTTACAAGCATAATCTAAGCTTATTGGTACAAATCGAGTGCGTTTTGGTTCGTATGAAGCCCGTTGACCCATTTGACTAACTATTACTTGCTCATTAATTAACAAATGAAACTATTACTTACTGGTTAAGTAATAGAGTAAACGAGTGGCGTTTGATCAAATCGTGAAAGGACAGATCATTTTAGAGTGTTTAAGTCTCTATACTTAGTTTTTTTTTGCCATGACCTGTTGTCTGGAACTTCATATATGTGATCACAACTCTTAACCTTTACAAGCATAATCTAAGCTTATTGGCACAAATCGAGTGCGTTTTGGTTCCTACAATGCCTGTTGACCCTTTTGAGTAACTATTACTAGCTCGTTAAGTACTAGAAAACTATTACTTGCTGGTTAAGTAATAGAATAAATAAGTAACGTTTGATAAAATCGTGAAAGAAAAGATCATTCTAGAGTGTTTAAATCTCCATACTTAGGTTTTTTGGCCATAACCTGTTGTATAGAACTTCTTATTCTTGATCAAAAGTCTTAAGCTTTACAAGCATAATCTAAGCTTATTGGTACAAATCGAGTGCGTTTTGGTTCCTACAATGCTCGTTGACCCTTTTGAGTAATTATTACTGGCTTGTTAAGTACTAGAGTAAATTATTACTTGCTGGTTAAGTAATAGAGTAAACAAGTATTGTTTGATAAAATCGTGAATGGAAAGATCATTCTAGAGTTTTTAAATCTGTATACTTAGGTTTTTTGGCCATAACTTATTGTATGGGACTTCGTATTCTTGATCACAACTCTTAACCTTTACAAGAATAATCTAAGCTTATTAACACAAATCGAATGCGTTTTGGTTCGTAAGATGCCCGTTGACTTTTTTGAGTAACTATTACTCGCTTGTACAGTTCTAAAGTAAACTATTACTTGTTGGTTAACTAATAGGGTAAACAAGTAACGTTTGATCAAATAATGAAAGGAAAGATCATTCTAGAGTGTTTAAACCTCCATACTTAGTTTTTTTGGCCATGACTTGTTGTATGAAACTTCGTATTCTTGACCAAAAGTCTTAAGCTTTACAAGCATAATCTAAACTTATTGGCACAAGTCGAGTGCATTCTGGTTCGTACGATGCCCGTTCACCCATTTGACTAACTATTACTTGTTCATTAAGTAACAAAGGAAACGATTACTTACTAGTTAAGTAATAGAGTAAACGATTGATGTTTGATCAAATCGTGAAAAAGAGAGATCATTGTAGATTGTTTAAGTCTCTATACTTAGTTTTTTTTTTTGCCATGACTTGTGTTTGGACGTATATATATGTGATCACAACTCTTAACCTTTACAAGCATAATTCAAGCTTATTGACACAAATCGAGGGCGTGTTGGTTGGTACGATGTATGTTGACCCATTTAACTAACTATTACTTGCTCATTAAGTACTAAAGTAAACTATTACTTGCTGGTTAAGTAATTGAGTAAACGAGTTACGTTCTATCAAATCGTGAAAGGAAAGATCATTATAGAGTGTTTAAATCTCTATTCTAAGTTTGTTTTACCATAAGTTTTTGTATGGAACTTCATATTCGTGTTCACAACTTTTAACCTTTACAAGCATAATCTAAGCTTATTGGCACAAATCGAGTGCGTTTTGGTTCCTACAATGCCTGTTGACCCTTTTGAGTAACTATTACTAGCTCGTTAAGTACTAAAAAACTATTACTTGCTGGTTAAGTAATAGAATAAATAAGTAACGTTTGATAAAATCGTGAAAGAAAAGATCATTCTAGAGTGTTTAAATCTCCATACTTAGGTTTTTTGGCCATAACCTGTTGTATGGAACTTCGTATTCTTGATCAAAAGTCTTAAGCTTTACAAGCATAATCTAAGCTTATTGGTACAAATCGAGTGCGTTTTGGTTCGTTTGAAGCCCGTTGACCCATTTGACTAACTATTACTTGCTCATTAATTAACAAATGAAACTATTACTTACTGGTTAAGTAATAGAGTAAACGAGTGGCGTTTGATCAAATCGTGAAAGGACAGATCATTTTAGAGTGTTTAAGTCTCTATACTTAGTTTTTTTTTGCCATGACCTGTTGTCTGGAACTTCATATATGTGATCACAACTCTTAACCTTTACAAGCATAATCTAATCTTATTAGCACAAATCGAGGGCATTTTGGTTCGTACAATGCTTGTTGACCCATTTGACTAACTATAACTTGCTCGTTAAGTACTAAAGTAAATTATTACTTGCTGGTTAAGTAATAGAGTAAACGAGTTACGTTCTATCAATTCGTGAAATGAGAGAACATTCTAGAGTGTTTAAGTCTCCATACTTAGTTTTGTTTGCCATGAGTTTTTGTATGAAACTTCATATTAGTGATAACAATTCTACAAGCATAATTTAAGCTTATTGGCACAAATCGAGTGCGTTTTGGTTCCTACAATGCCCGTTGACCCTTTTGAGTAATTATTACTGGCTTGTTAAGTACTAGAGTAAATTATTACTTGCTGGTTAAGTAATAGAGTAAACAAGTATTGTTTGATAAAATCGTGAATGGAAAGATCATTCTAGAGTTTTTAAATCTGTATACTTAGGTTTTTTGGCCATAACTTATTGTATGGGACTTCGTATTCTTGATCACAACTCTTAACCTTTACGAGCATAATCTAAGCTTATTAACACAAATCGAATGCGTTTTGGTTCGTAAGATGCCCGTTGACTTTTTTGAGTAACTATTACTCGCTTGTACAGTTCTAAAGTAAACTATTACTTGTTGGTTAACTAATAGGGTAAACAAGTAACGTTTGATCAAATAGTGAAAGGAAAGATCATTCTAGAGTGTTTAAACCTCCATACTTAGTTTTTTTGGCCATGACTTGTTGTATGGAACTTCGTATTCTTGACCAAAAGTCTTAAGCTTTACAAGCATAATCTAAGCTTATTGGTACAAATCGAGTGCGTTTTGGTTCGTATGAAGCCCGTTGACCCATTTGACTAACTATTACTTGCTCATTAATTAACAAATGAAACTATTACTTACTGGTTAAGTAATAGAGTAAACGAGTGGCGTTTGATCAAATCGTGAAAGGACAGATCATTTTAGAGTGTTTAAGTCTCTATACTTAGTTTTTTTTTGCCATGACCTGTTGTCTGGAACTTCATATATGTGATCACAACTCTTAACCTTTACAAGCATAATCTAAGCTTATTGGCACAAATCGAGTGCGTTTTGGTTCCTACAATGCCTGTTGACCCTTTTGAGTAACTATTACTAGCTCGTTAAGTACTAGAAAACTATTACTTGCTGGTTAAGTAATAGAATAAATAAGTAACGTTTGATAAAATCGTGAAAGAAAAGATCATTCTAGAGTGTTTAAATCTCCATACTTAGGTTTTTTGGCCATAACCTGTTGTATAGAACTTCTTATTCTTGATCAAAAGTCTTAAGCTTTACAAGCATAATCTAAGCTTATTGGTACAAATCGAGTGCGTTTTGGTTCCTACAATGCCCGTTGACCCTTTTGAGTAATTATTACTGGCTTGTTAAGTACTAGAGTAAATTATTACTTGCTGGTTAAGTAATAGAGTAAACAAGTATTGTTTGATAAAATCGTGAATGGAAAGATCATTCTAGAGTTTTTAAATCTGTATACTTAGGTTTTTTGGCCATAACTTATTGTATGGGACTTCGTATTCTTGATCACAACTCTTAACCTTTACAAGAATAATCTAAGCTTATTAACACAAATCGAATGCGTTTTGGTTCGTAAGATGCCCGTTGACTTTTTTGAGTAACTATTACTCGCTTGTACAGTTCTAAAGTAAACTATTACTTGTTGGTTAACTAATAGGGTAAACAAGTAACGTTTGATCAAATAATGAAAGGAAAGATCATTCTAGAGTGTTTAAACCTCCATACTTAGTTTTTTTGGCCATGACTTGTTGTATGAAACTTCGTATTCTTGACCAAAAGTCTTAAGCTTTACAAGCATAATCTAAACTTATTGGCACAAGTCGAGTGCATTCTGGTTCGTACGATGCCCGTTCACCCATTTGACTAACTATTACTTGTTCATTAAGTAACAAAGGAAACGATTACTTACTAGTTAAGTAATAGAGTAAACGATTGATGTTTGATCAAATCGTGAAAAAGAGAGATCATTGTAGATTGTTTAAGTCTCTATACTTAGTTTTTTTTTTTGCCATGACTTGTGTTTGGACGTATATATATGTGATCACAACTCTTAACCTTTACAAGCATAATTCAAGCTTATTGACACAAATCGAGGGCGTGTTGGTTGGTACGATGTATGTTGACCCATTTAACTAACTATTACTTGCTCATTAAGTACTAAAGTAAACTATTACTTGCTGGTTAAGTAATTGAGTAAACGAGTTACGTTCTATCAAATCGTGAAAGGAAAGATCATTATAGAGTGTTTAAATCTCTATTCTAAGTTTGTTTTACCATAAGTTTTTGTATGGAACTTCATATTCGTGTTCACAACTTTTAACCTTTACAAGCATAATCTAAGCTTATTGGCACAAATCGAGTGCGTTTTGGTTCCTACAATGCCTGTTGACCCTTTTGAGTAACTATTACTAGCTCGTTAAGTACTAAAAAACTATTACTTGCTGGTTAAGTAATAGAATAAATAAGTAACGTTTGATAAAATCGTGAAAGAAAAGATCATTCTAGAGTGTTTAAATCTCCATACTTAGGTTTTTTGGCCATAACCTGTTGTATGGAACTTCGTATTCTTGATCAAAAGTCTTAAGCTTTACAAGCATAATCTAAGCTTATTGGTACAAATCGAGTGCGTTTTTGTTCGTTTGAAGCCCGTTGACCCATTTGACTAACTATTACTTGCTCATTAATTAACAAATGAAACTATTACTTACTGGTTAAGTAATAGAGTAAACGAGTGGCGTTTGATCAAATCGTGAAAGGACAGATCATTTTAGAGTGTTTAAGTCTCTATACTTAGTTTTTTTTTTGCCATGACCTGTTGTCTGGAACTTCATATATGTGATCACAACTCTTAACCTTTACAAGCATAATCTAATCTTATTAGCACAAATCGAGGGCATTTTGGTTCGTACAATGCTTGTTGACCCATTTGACTAACTATAACTTGCTCGTTAAGTACTAAAGTAAATTATTACTTGCTGGTTAAGTAATAGAGTAAACGAGTTACGTTCTATCAATTCGTGAAATGAGAGAACATTCTAGAGTGTTTAAGTCTCCATACTTAGTTTTGTTTGCCATGAGTTTTTGTATGAAACTTCATATTAGTGATAACAATTCTACAAGCATAATTTAAGCTTATTGGCACAAATCGAGTGCGTTTTGGTTCCTACAATGCCCGTTGACCCTTTTGAGTAATTATTACTGGCTTGTTAAGTACTAGAGTAAATTATTACTTGCTGGTTAAGTAATAGAGTAAACAAGTATTGTTTGATAAAATCGTGAATGGAAAGATCATTCTAGAGTTTTTAAATCTGTATACTTAGGTTTTTTGGCCATAACTTATTGTATGGGACTTCGTATTCTTGATCACAACTCTTAACCTTTACGAGCATAATCTAAGCTTATTAACACAAATCGAATGCGTTTTGGTTCGTAAGATGCCCGTTGACTTTTTTGAGTAACTATTACTCGCTTGTACAGTTCTAAAGTAAACTATTACTTGTTGGTTAACTAATAGGGTAAACAAGTAACGTTTGATCAAATAGTGAAAGGAAAGATCATTCTAGAGTGTTTAAACCTCCATACTTAGTTTTTTTGGCCATGACTTGTTGTATGGAACTTCGTATTCTTGACCAAAAGTCTTAAGCTTTACAAGCATAATCTAAGCTTATTGGTACAAATCGAGTGCGTTTTGGTTCGTATGAAGCCCGTTGACCCATTTGACTAACTATTACTTGCTCATTAATTAACAAATGAAACTATTACTTACTGGTTAAGTAATAGAGTAAACGAGTGGCGTTTGATCAAATCGTGAAAGGACAGATCATTTTAGAGTGTTTAAGTCTCTATACTTAGTTTTTTTTTGCCATGACCTGTTGTCTGGAACTTCATATATGTGATCACAACTCTTAACCTTTACAAGCATAATCTAAGCTTATTGGCACAAATCGAGTGCGTTTTGGTTCCTACAATGCCTGTTGACCCTTTTGAGTAACTATTACTAGCTCGTTAAGTACTAGAAAACTATTACTTGCTGGTTAAGTAATAGAATAAATAAGTAACGTTTGATAAAATCGTGAAAGAAAAGATCATTCTAGAGTGTTTAAATCTCCATACTTAGGTTTTTTGGCCATAACCTGTTGTATAGAACTTCTTATTCTTGATCAAAAGTCTTAAGCTTTACAAGCATAATCTAAGCTTATTGGTACAAATCGAGTGCGTTTTGGTTCCTACAATGCCCGTTGACCCTTTTGAGTAATTATTACTGGCTTGTTAAGTACTAGAGTAAATTATTACTTGCTGGTTAAGTAATAGAGTAAACAAGTATTGTTTGATAAAATCGTGAATGGAAAGATCATTCTAGAGTTTTTAAATCTGTATACTTAGGTTTTTTGGCCATAACTTATTGTATGGGACTTCGTATTCTTGATCACAACTCTTAACCTTTACAAGAATAATCTAAGCTTATTAACACAAATCGAATGCGTTTTGGTTCGTAAGATGCCCGTTGACTTTTTTGAGTAACTATTACTCGCTTGTACAGTTCTAAAGTAAACTATTACTTGTTGGTTAACTAATAGGGTAAACAAGTAACGTTTGATCAAATAATGAAAGGAAAGATCATTCTAGAGTGTTTAAACCTCCATACTTAGTTTTTTTGGCCATGACTTGTTGTATGAAACTTCGTATTCTTGACCAAAAGTCTTAAGCTTTACAAGCATAATCTAAACTTATTGGCACAAGTCGAGTGCATTCTGGTTCGTACGATGCCCGTTCACCCATTTGACTAACTATTACTTGTTCATTAAGTAACAAAGGAAACGATTACTTACTAGTTAAGTAATAGAGTAAACGATTGATGTTTGATCAAATCGTGAAAAAGAGAGATCATTGTAGATTGTTTAAGTCTCTATACTTAGTTTTTTTTTTTTGCCATGACTTGTGTTTGGACGTATATATATGTGATCACAACTCTTAACCTTTACAAGCATAATTCAAGCTTATTGACACAAATCGAGGGCGTGTTGGTTGGTACGATGTATGTTGACCCATTTAACTAACTATTACTTGCTCATTAAGTACTAAAGTAAACTATTACTTGCTGGTTAAGTAATTGAGTAAACGAGTTACGTTCTATCAAATCGTGAAAGGAAAGATCATTATAGAGTGTTTAAATCTCTATTCTAAGTTTGTTTTACCATAAGTTTTTGTATGGAACTTCATATTCGTGTTCACAACTTTTAACCTTTACAAGCATAATCTAAGCTTATTGGCACAAATCGAGTGCGTTTTGGTTCCTACAATGCCTGTTGACCCTTTTGAGTAACTATTACTAGCTCGTTAAGTACTAAAAAACTATTACTTGCTGGTTAAGTAATAGAATAAATAAGTAACGTTTGATAAAATCGTGAAAGAAAAGATCATTCTAGAGTGTTTAAATCTCCATACTTAGGTTTTTTGGCCATAACCTGTTGTATGGAACTTCGTATTCTTGATCAAAAGTCTTAAGCTTTACAAGCATAATCTAAGCTTATTGGTACAAATCGAGTGCGTTTTGGTTCGTTTGAAGCCCGTTGACCCATTTGACTAACTATTACTTGCTCATTAATTAACAAATGAAACTATTACTTACTGGTTAAGTAATAGAGTAAACGAGTGGCGTTTGATCAAATCGTGAAAGGACAGATCATTTTAGAGTGTTTAAGTCTCTATACTTAGTTTTTTTTTGCCATGACCTGTTGTCTGGAACTTCATATATGTGATCACAACTCTTAACCTTTACAAGCATAATCTAATCTTATTAGCACAAATCGAGGGCATTTTGGTTCGTACAATGCTTGTTGACCCATTTGACTAACTATAACTTGCTCGTTAAGTACTAAAGTAAATTATTACTTGCTGGTTAAGTAATAGAGTAAACGAGTTACGTTCTATCAATTCGTGAAATGAGAGAACATTCTAGAGTGTTTAAGTCTCCATACTTAGTTTTGTTTGCCATGAGTTTTTGTATGAAACTTCATATTAGTGATAACAATTCTACAAGCATAATTTAAGCTTATTGGCACAAATCGAGTGCGTTTTGGTTCCTACAATGCCCGTTGACCCTTTTGAGTAATTATTACTGGCTTGTTAAGTACTAGAGTAAATTATTACTTGCTGGTTAAGTAATAGAGTAAACAAGTATTGTTTGATAAAATCGTGAATGGAAAGATCATTCTAGAGTTTTTAAATCTGTATACTTAGGTTTTTTGGCCATAACTTATTGTATGGGACTTCGTATTCTTGATCACAACTCTTAACCTTTACGAGCATAATCTAAGCTTATTAACACAAATCGAATGCGTTTTGGTTCGTAAGATGCCCGTTGACTTTTTTGAGTAACTATTACTCGCTTGTATAGTTCTAAAGTAAACTATTACTTGTTGGTTAACTAATAGGGTAAACAAGTAACGTTTGATCAAATAGTGAAAGGAAAGATCATTCTAGAGTGTTTAAACCTCCATACTTAGTTTTTTTGGCCATGACTTGTTGTATGGAACTTCGTATTCTTGACCAAAAGTCTTAAGCTTTACAAGCATAATCTAAGCTTATTGGTACAAATCGAGTGCGTTTTGGTTCGTATGAAGCCCGTTGACCCATTTGACTAACTATTACTTGCTCATTAATTAACAAATGAAACTATTACTTACTGGTTAAGTAATAGAGTAAACGAGTGGCGTTTGATCAAATCGTGAAAGGACAGATCATTTTAGAGTGTTTAAGTCTCTATACTTAGTTTTTTTTTGCCATGACCTGTTGTCTGGAACTTCATATATGTGATCACAACTCTTAACCTTTACAAGCATAATCTAAGCTTATTGGCACAAATCGAGTGCGTTTTGGTTCCTACAATGCCTGTTGACCCTTTTGAGTAACTATTACTAGCTCGTTAAGTACTAGAAAACTATTACTTGCTGGTTAAGTAATAGAATAAATAAGTAACGTTTGATAAAATCGTGAAAGAAAAGATCATTCTAGAGTGTTTAAATCTCCATACTTAGGTTTTTTGGCCATAACCTGTTGTATAGAACTTCTTATTCTTGATCAAAAGTCTTAAGCTTTACAAGCATAATCTAAGCTTATTGGTACAAATCGAGTGCGTTTTGGTTCCTACAATGCCCGTTGACCCTTTTGAGTAATTATTACTGGCTTGTTAAGTACTAGAGTAAATTATTACTTGCTGGTTAAGTAATAGAGTAAACAAGTATTGTTTGATAAAATCGTGAATGGAAAGATCATTCTAGAGTTTTTAAATCTGTATACTTAGGTTTTTTGGCCATAACTTATTGTATGGGACTTCGTATTCTTGATCACAACTCTTAACCTTTACAAGAATAATCTAAGCTTATTAACACAAATCGAATGCGTTTTGGTTCGTAAGATGCCCGTTGACTTTTTTGAGTAACTATTACTCGCTTGTACAGTTCTAAAGTAAACTATTACTTGTTGGTTAACTAATAGGGTAAACAAGTAACGTTTGATCAAATAATGAAAGGAAAGATCATTCTAGAGTGTTTAAACCTCCATACTTAGTTTTTTTGGCCATGACTTGTTGTATGAAACTTCGTATTCTTGACCAAAAGTCTTAAGCTTTACAAGCATAATCTAAACTTATTGGCACAAGTCGAGTGCATTCTGGTTCGTACGATGCCCGTTCACCCATTTGACTAACTATTACTTGTTCATTAAGTAACAAAGGAAACGATTACTTACTAGTTAAGTAATAGAGTAAACGATTGATGTTTGATCAAATCGTGAAAAAGAGAGATCATTGTAGATTGTTTAAGTCTCTATACTTAGTTTTTTTTTTTGCCATGACTTGTGTTTGGACGTATATATATGTGATCACAACTCTTAACCTTTACAAGCATAATTCAAGCTTATTGACACAAATCGAGGGCGTGTTGGTTGGTACGATGTATGTTGACCCATTTAACTAACTATTACTTGCTCATTAAGTACTAAAGTAAACTATTACTTGCTGGTTAAGTAATTGAGTAAACGAGTTACGTTCTATCAAATCGTGAAAGGAAAGATCATTATAGAGTGTTTAAATCTCTATTCTAAGTTTGTTTTACCATAAGTTTTTGTATGGAACTTCATATTCGTGTTCACAACTTTTAACCTTTACAAGCATAATCTAAGCTTATTGGCACAAATCGAGTGCGTTTTGGTTCCTACAATGCCTGTTGACCCTTTTGAGTAACTATTACTAGCTCGTTAAGTACTAAAAAACTATTACTTGCTGGTTAAGTAATAGAATAAATAAGTAACGTTTGATAAAATCGTGAAAGAAAAGATCATTCTAGAGTGTTTAAATCTCCATACTTAGGTTTTTTGGCCATAACCTGTTGTATGGAACTTCGTATTCTTGATCAAAAGTCTTAAGCTTTACAAGCATAATCTAAGCTTATTGGTACAAATCGAGTGCGTTTTGGTTCGTATGAAGCCCGTTGACCCATTTGACTAACTATTACTTGCTCATTAATTAACAAATGAAACTATTACTTACTGGTTAAGTAATAGAGTAAACGAGTGGCGTTTGATCAAATCGTGAAAGGACATATCATTTTAGAGTGTTTAAGTCTCTATACTTAGTTTTTTTTTGCCATGACCTGTTGTCTGGAACTTCATATATGTGATCACAACTCTTAACCTTTACAAGCATAATCTAATCTTATTAGCAAAAATCGAGGGCGTTTTGGTTCGTACAATGCTTGTTGACCCATTTGACTAACTATTACTTGCTCGTTAAGTACTAAAGTAAATTATTACTTGCTGGTTAAGTAATAGAGTAAACGAGTTACGTTCTATCAATTCGTGAAATGAGAGAACATTCTAGAGTGTTTAAGTCTCCATACTTAGTTTTGTTTGCCATGAGTTTTTGTATGAAACTTCATATTAGTGATAACAATTCTACAAGCATAATTTAAGCTTATTGGCACAAATCGAGTGCGTTTTGGTTCCTACAATGCCCGTTGACCCTTTTGAGTAATTATTACTGGCTTGTTAAGTACTAGAGTAAATTATTACTTGCTGGTTAAGTAATAGAGTAAACAAGTATTGTTTGATAAAATCGTGAATGGAAAGATCATTCTAGAGTTTTTAAATCTGTATACTTAGGTTTTTTGGCCATAACTTATTGTATGGGACTTCGTATTCTTGATCACAACTCTTAACCTTTACAAGCATAATCTAAGCTTATTAACACAAATCGAATGCGTTTTGGTTCGTAAGATGCCCGTTGACTTTTTTGAGTAACTATTACTCGCTTGTACAGTTCTAAAGTAAACTATTACTTGTTGGTTAACTAATAGAGTAAACAAGTAACGTTTGATCAAATAGTGAAAGGAAAGATCATTCTAGAGTGTTTAAACCTTCATACTTAGTTTTTTTGGCCATGACTTGTTGTATGGAACTTCGTATTCTTGACCAAAAGTCTTAAGCTTTACAAGCATAATCTAAGCTTATTGGCACAAGTCGAGTGCATTCTGGTTCGTACGATGCCCGTTGACCCATTTGACTAACTATTACTTGCTCATTAAGTAACAAAGGAAACGATTACTTACTAGTTAAGTAATAGAGTAAACGATTGATGTTTGATCAAATCGTGAAAAAGAGAGATCATTGTAGATTGTTTAAGTCTCTATACTTAGTTTTTTTTTTGCCATGACTTGTGTTTGGACGTATATATATGTGATCACAACTCTTAACCTTTACAAGCATAATTCAAGCTTATTGACACAAATCGAGGGCGTGTTGGTTGGTACGATGTATGTTGACCCATTTAACTAACTATTACTTGCTCATTAAGTACTAAAGTAAACTATTACTTGCTGGTTAAGTAATTGAGTAAACGAGTTACGTTCTATCAAATCGTGAAAGGAAAGATCATTATAGAGTGTTTAAGTCTCTATTCTAAGTTTGTTTTACCATAGGTTTTTGTATGGAACTTCATATTCGTGTTCACAACTTTTAACCTTTACAAGCATAATCTAAGCTTATTGGCACAAATCGAGTGCGTTTTGGTTCCTACAATGCCTGTTGACCCTTTTGAGTAACTATTACTAGCTCGTTAAGTACTAAAAAACTATTACTTGCTAGTTAAGTAATAGAATAAATAAGTAACGTTTGATAAAATCGTGAAAGAAAAGATCATTCTAGAGTGTTTAAATCTCCATACTTAGGTTTTTTGGCCATAACCTGTTGTATGGAACTTCGTATTCTTGATCAAAAGTCTTAAGCTTTACAAGCATAATCTAAGCTTATTGGTACAAATCGAGTGCGTTTTGGTTCGTATGAAGCCCGTTGACCCATTTGACTAACTATTACTTGCTCATTAATTAACAAATGAAACTATTACTTACTGGTTAAGTAATAGAGTAAACGAGTGGCGTTTGATCAAATCGTGAAAGGACATATCATTTTAGAGTGTTTAAGTCTCTATACTTAGTTTTTTTTTGCCATGACCTGTTGTCTGGAACTTCATATATGTGATCACAACTCTTAACCTTTACAAGCATAATCTAATCTTATTAGCAAAAATCGAGGGCGTTTTGGTTCGTACAATGCTTGTTGACCCATTTGACTAACTATTACTTGCTCGTTAAGTACTAAAGTAAATTATTACTTGCTGGTTAAGTAATAGAGTAAACGAGTTACGTTCTATCAATTCGTGAAATGAGAGAACATTCTAGAGTGTTTAAGTCTCCATACTTAGTTTTGTTTGCCATGAGTTTTTGTATGAAACTTCATATTAGTGATAACAATTCTACAAGCATAATTTAAGCTTATTGGCACAAATCGAGTGCGTTTTGGTTCCTACAATGCCCGTTGACCCTTTTGAGTAATTATTACTGGCTTGTTAAGTACTAGAGTAAATTATTACTTGCTGGTTAAGTAATAGAGTAAACAAGTATTGTTTGATAAAATCGTGAATGGAAAGATCATTCTAGAGTTTTTAAATCTGTATACTTAGGTTTTTTGGCCATAACTTATTGTATGGGACTTCGTATTCTTGATCACAACTCTTAACCTTTACAAGCATAATCTAAGCTTATTAACACAAATCGAATGCGTTTTGGTTCGTAAGATGCCCGTTGACTTTTTTGAGTAACTATTACTCGCTTGTACAGTTCTAAAGTAAACTATTACTTGTTGGTTAACTAATAGAGTAAACAAGTAACGTTTGATCAAATAGTGAAAGGAAAGATCATTCTAGAGTGTTTAAACCTTCATACTTAGTTTTTTTGGCCATGACTTGTTGTATGGAACTTCGTATTCTTGACCAAAAGTCTTAAGCTTTACAAGCATAATCTAAGCTTATTGGCACAAGTCGAGTGCATTCTGGTTCGTACGATGCCCGTTGACCCATTTGACTAACTATTACTTGCTCATTAAGTAACAAAGGAAACGATTACTTACTAGTTAAGTAATAGAGTAAACGATTGATGTTTGATCAAATCGTGAAAAAGAGAGATCATTGTAGATTGTTTAAGTCTCTATACTTAGTTTTTTTTTTGCCATGACTTGTGTTTGGACGTATATATATGTGATCACAACTCTTAACCTTTACAAGCATAATTCAAGCTTATTGACACAAATCGAGGGCGTGTTGGTTGGTACGATGTATGTTGACCCATTTGACTAACTATTACTTGCTCATTAAGTACTAAAGTAAACTATTACTTGTTGGTTAAGTAATTGAGTAAACGAGTTACGTTCTATCAAATCGTGAAAGGAAAGATCATTATAGAGTGTTTAAGTCTCTATTCTAAGTTTGTTTTACCATAAGTTTTTGTATGGAACTTCATATTCGTGTTCACAACTTTTAACCTTTACAAGCATAATCTAAGCTTATTGGCACAAATCGAGTGCGTTTTGGTTCCTACAATGCCTGTTGACCCTTTTGAGTAACTATTACTAGCTCGTTAAGTACTAAAAAACTATTACTTGCTGGTTAAGTAATAGAATAAATAAGTAACGTTTGATAAAATCGTGAAAGAAAAGATCATTCTAGAGTGTTTAAATCTCCATACTTAGGTTTTTTGGCCATAACCTGTTGTATGGAACTTCGTATTCTTGATCAAAAGTCTTAAGCTTTACAAGCATAATCTAAGCTTATTGGTACAAATCGAGTGCGTTTTGGTTCGTTTGAAGCCCGTTGACCCATTTGACTAACTATTACTTGCTCATTAATTAACAAATGAAACTATTACTTACTGGTTAAGTAATAGAGTAAACGAGTGGCGTTTGATCAAATCGTGAAAGGACAGATCATTTTAGAGTGTTTAAGTCTCTATACTTAGTTTTTTTTTGCCATGACCTGTTGTCTGGAACTTCATATATGTGATCACAACTCTTAACCTTTACAAGCATAATCTAATCTTATTAGCACAAATCGAGGGCATTTTGGTTCGTACAATGCTTGTTGACCCATTTGACTAACTATAACTTGCTCGTTAAGTACTAAAGTAAATTATTACTTGCTGGTTAAGTAATAGAGTAAACGAGTTACGTTCTATCAATTCGTGAAATGAGAGAACATTCTAGAGTGTTTAAGTCTCCATACTTAGTTTTGTTTGCCATGAGTTTTTGTATGAAACTTCATATTAGTGATAACAATTCTACAAGCATAATTTAAGCTTATTGGCACAAATCGAGTGCGTTTTGGTTCCTACAATGCCCGTTGACCCTTTTGAGTAATTATTACTGGCTTGTTAAGTACTAGAGTAAATTATTACTTGCTGGTTAAGTAATAGAGTAAACAAGTATTGTTTGATAAAATCGTGAATGGAAAGATCATTCTAGAGTTTTTAAATCTGTATACTTAGGTTTTTTGGCCATAACTTATTGTATGGGACTTCGTATTCTTGATCACAACTCTTAACCTTTACGAGCATAATCTAAGCTTATTAACACAAATCGAATGCGTTTTGGTTCGTAAGATGCCCGTTGACTTTTTTGAGTAACTATTACTCGCTTGTACAGTTCTAAAGTAAACTATTACTTGTTGGTTAACTAATAGGGTAAACAAGTAACGTTTGATCAAATAGTGAAAGGAAAGATCATTCTAGAGTGTTTAAACCTCCATACTTAGTTTTTTTGGCCATGACTTGTTGTATGGAACTTCGTATTCTTGACCAAAAGTCTTAAGCTTTACAAGCATAATCTAAGCTTATTGGTACAAATCGAGTGCGTTTTGGTTCGTATGAAGCCCGTTGACCCATTTGACTAACTATTACTTGCTCATTAATTAACAAATGAAACTATTACTTACTGGTTAAGTAATAGAGTAAACGAGTGGCGTTTGATCAAATCGTGAAAGGACAGATCATTTTAGAGTGTTTAAGTCTCTATACTTAGTTTTTTTTTGCCATGACCTGTTGTCTGGAACTTCATATATGTGATCACAACTCTTAACCTTTACAAGCATAATCTAAGCTTATTGGCACAAATCGAGTGCGTTTTGGTTCCTACAATGCCTGTTGACCCTTTTGAGTAACTATTACTAGCTCGTTAAGTACTAGAAAACTATTACTTGCTGGTTAAGTAATAGAATAAATAAGTAACGTTTGATAAAATCGTGAAAGAAAAGATCATTCTAGAGTGTTTAAATCTCCATACTTAGGTTTTTTGGCCATAACCTGTTGTATAGAACTTCTTATTCTTGATCAAAAGTCTTAAGCTTTACAAGCATAATCTAAGCTTATTGGTACAAATCGAGTGCGTTTTGGTTCCTACAATGCCCGTTGACCCTTTTGAGTAATTATTACTGGCTTGTTAAGTACTAGAGTAAATTATTACTTGCTGGTTAAGTAATAGAGTAAACAAGTATTGTTTGATAAAATCGTGAATGGAAAGATCATTCTAGAGTTTTTAAATCTGTATACTTAGGTTTTTTGGCCATAACTTATTGTATGGGACTTCGTATTCTTGATCACAACTCTTAACCTTTACAAGAATAATCTAAGCTTATTAACACAAATCGAATGCGTTTTGGTTCGTAAGATGCCCGTTGACTTTTTTGAGTAACTATTACTCGCTTGTACAGTTCTAAAGTAAACTATTACTTGTTGGTTAACTAATAGGGTAAACAAGTAACGTTTGATCAAATAATGAAAGGAAAGATCATTCTAGAGTGTTTAAACCTCCATACTTAGTTTTTTTGGCCATGACTTGTTGTATGAAACTTCGT
Organism: Linaria vulgaris; assembly: GCA_948329865.1. Lineage (NCBI taxonomy): Eukaryota > Viridiplantae > Streptophyta > Magnoliopsida > Lamiales > Plantaginaceae > Linaria > Linaria vulgaris. The sequence goes on from OX415250.1 coordinate 67,102,276, forward strand.
ATTCTTGACCAAAAGTCTTAAGCTTTACAAGCATAATCTAAACTTATTGGCACAAGTCGAGTGCATTCTGGTTCGTACGATGCCCGTTCACCCATTTGACTAACTATTACTTGTTCATTAAGTAACAAAGGAAACGATTACTTACTAGTTAAGTAATAGAGTAAACGATTGATGTTTGATCAAATCGTGAAAAAGAGAGATCATTGTAGATTGTTTAAGTCTCTATACTTAGTTTTTTTTTTTGCCATGACTTGTGTTTGGACGTATATATATGTGATCACAACTCTTAACCTTTACAAGCATAATTCAAGCTTATTGACACAAATCGAGGGCGTGTTGGTTGGTACGATGTATGTTGACCCATTTAACTAACTATTACTTGCTCATTAAGTACTAAAGTAAACTATTACTTGCTGGTTAAGTAATTGAGTAAACGAGTTACGTTCTATCAAATCGTGAAAGGAAAGATCATTATAGAGTGTTTAAGTCTCTATTCTAAGTTTGTTTTACCATAGGTTTTTGTATGGAACTTCATATTCGTGTTCACAACTTTTAACCTTTACAAGCATAATCTAAGCTTATTGGCACAAATCGAGTGCGTTTTGGTTCCTACAATGCCTGTTGACCCTTTTGAGTAACTATTACTAGCTCGTTAAGTACTAAAAAACTATTACTTGCTAGTTAAGTAATAGAATAAATAAGTAACGTTTGATAAAATCGTGAAAGAAAAGATCATTCTAGAGTGTTTAAATCTCCATACTTAGGTTTTTTGGCCATAACCTGTTGTATGGAACTTCGTATTCTTGATCAAAAGTCTTAAGCTTTACAAGCATAATCTAAGCTTATTGGTACAAATCGAGTGCGTTTTGGTTCGTATGAAGCCCGTTGACCCATTTGACTAACTATTACTTGCTCATTAATTAACAAATGAAACTATTACTTACTGGTTAAGTAATAGAGTAAACGAGTGGCGTTTGATCAAATCGTGAAAGGACATATCATTTTAGAGTGTTTAAGTCTCTATACTTAGTTTTTTTTTGCCATGACCTGTTGTCTGGAACTTCATATATGTGATCACAACTCTTAACCTTTACAAGCATAATCTAATCTTATTAGCAAAAATCGAGGGCGTTTTGGTTCGTACAATGCTTGTTGACCCATTTGACTAACTATTACTTGCTCGTTAAGTACTAAAGTAAATTATTACTTGCTGGTTAAGTAATAGAGTAAACGAGTTACGTTCTATCAATTCGTGAAATGAGAGAACATTCTAGAGTGTTTAAGTCTCCATACTTAGTTTTGTTTGCCATGAGTTTTTGTATGAAACTTCATATTAGTGATAACAATTCTACAAGCATAATTTAAGCTTATTGGCACAAATCGAGTGCGTTTTGGTTCCTACAATGCCCGTTGACCCTTTTGAGTAATTATTACTGGCTTGTTAAGTACTAGAGTAAATTATTACTTGCTGGTTAAGTAATAGAGTAAACAAGTATTGTTTGATAAAATCGTGAATGGAAAGATCATTCTAGAGTTTTTAAATCTGTATACTTAGGTTTTTTGGCCATAACTTATTGTATGGGACTTCGTATTCTTGATCACAACTCTTAACCTTTACAAGCATAATCTAAGCTTATTAACACAAATCGAATGCGTTTTGGTTCGTAAGATGCCCGTTGACTTTTTTGAGTAACTATTACTCGCTTGTACAGTTCTAAAGTAAACTATTACTTGTTGGTTAACTAATAGAGTAAACAAGTAACGTTTGATCAAATAGTGAAAGGAAAGATCATTCTAGAGTGTTTAAACCTTCATACTTAGTTTTTTTGGCCATGACTTGTTGTATGGAACTTCGTATTCTTGACCAAAAGTCTTAAGCTTTACAAGCATAATCTAAGCTTATTGGCACAAGTCGAGTGCATTCTGGTTCGTACGATGCCCGTTGACCCATTTGACTAACTATTACTTGCTCATTAAGTAACAAAGGAAACGATTACTTACTAGTTAAGTAATAGAGTAAACGATTGATGTTTGATCAAATCGTGAAAAAGAGAGATCATTGTAGATTGTTTAAGTCTCTATACTTAGTTTTTTTTTTGCCATGACTTGTGTTTGGACGTATATATATGTGATCACAACTCTTAACCTTTACAAGCATAATTCAAGCTTATTGACACAAATCGAGGGCGTGTTGGTTGGTACGATGTATGTTGACCCATTTGACTAACTATTACTTGCTCATTAAGTACTAAAGTAAACTATTACTTGTTGGTTAAGTAATTGAGTAAACGAGTTACGTTCTATCAAATCGTGAAAGGAAAGATCATTATAGAGTGTTTAAGTCTCTATTCTAAGTTTGTTTTACCATAAGTTTTTGTATGGAACTTCATATTCGTGTTCACAACTTTTAACCTTTACAAGCATAATCTAAGCTTATTGGCACAAATCGAGTGCGTTTTGGTTCCTACAATGCCTGTTGACCCTTTTGAGTAACTATTACTAGCTCGTTAAGTACTAAAAAACTATTACTTGCTGGTTAAGTAATAGAATAAATAAGTAACGTTTGATAAAATCGTGAAAGAAAAGATCATTCTAGAGTGTTTAAATCTCCATACTTAGGTTTTTTGGCCATAACCTGTTGTATGGAACTTCGTATTCTTGATCAAAAGTCTTAAGCTTTACAAGCATAATCTAAGCTTATTGGTACAAATCGAGTGCGTTTTGGTTCGTTTGAAGCCCGTTGACCCATTTGACTAACTATTACTTGCTCATTAATTAACAAATGAAACTATTACTTACTGGTTAAGTAATAGAGTAAACGAGTGGCGTTTGATCAAATCGTGAAAGGACAGATCATTTTAGAGTGTTTAAGTCTCTATACTTAGTTTTTTTTTGCCATGACCTGTTGTCTGGAACTTCATATATGTGATCACAACTCTTAACCTTTACAAGCATAATCTAATCTTATTAGCACAAATCGAGGGCATTTTGGTTCGTACAATGCTTGTTGACCCATTTGACTAACTATAACTTGCTCGTTAAGTACTAAAGTAAATTATTACTTGCTGGTTAAGTAATAGAGTAAACGAGTTACGTTCTATCAATTCGTGAAATGAGAGAACATTCTAGAGTGTTTAAGTCTCCATACTTAGTTTTGTTTGCCATGAGTTTTTGTATGAAACTTCATATTAGTGATAACAATTCTACAAGCATAATTTAAGCTTATTGGCACAAATCGAGTGCGTTTTGGTTCCTACAATGCCCGTTGACCCTTTTGAGTAATTATTACTGGCTTGTTAAGTACTAGAGTAAATTATTACTTGCTGGTTAAGTAATAGAGTAAACAAGTATTGTTTGATAAAATCGTGAATGGAAAGATCATTCTAGAGTTTTTAAATCTGTATACTTAGGTTTTTTGGCCATAACTTATTGTATGGGACTTCGTATTCTTGATCACAACTCTTAACCTTTACGAGCATAATCTAAGCTTATTAACACAAATCGAATGCGTTTTGGTTCGTAAGATGCCCGTTGACTTTTTTGAGTAACTATTACTCGCTTGTACAGTTCTAAAGTAAACTATTACTTGTTGGTTAACTAATAGGGTAAACAAGTAACGTTTGATCAAATAGTGAAAGGAAAGATCATTCTAGAGTGTTTAAACCTCCATACTTAGTTTTTTTGGCCATGACTTGTTGTATGGAACTTCATATTCTTGACCAAAAGTCTTAAGCTTTACAAGCATAATCTAAGCTTATTGGTACAAATCGAGTGCGTTTTGGTTCGTATGAAGCCCGTTGACCCATTTGACTAACTATTACTTGCTCATTAATTAACAAATGAAACTATTACTTACTGGTTAAGTAATAGAGTAAACGAGTGGCGTTTGATCAAATCGTGAAAGGACAGATCATTTTAGAGTGTTTAAGTCTCTATACTTAGTTTTTTTTTGCCATGACCTGTTGTCTGGAACTTCATATATGTGATCACAACTCTTAACCTTTACAAGCATAATCTAAGCTTATTGGCACAAATCGAGTGCGTTTTGGTTCCTACAATGCCTGTTGACCCTTTTGAGTAACTATTACTAGCTCGTTAAGTACTAGAAAACTATTACTTGCTGGTTAAGTAATAGAATAAATAAGTAACGTTTGATAAAATCGTGAAAGAAAAGATCATTCTAGAGTGTTTAAATCTCCATACTTAGGTTTTTTGGCCATAACCTGTTGTATAGAACTTCTTATTCTTGATCAAAAGTCTTAAGCTTTACAAGCATAATCTAAGCTTATTGGTACAAATCGAGTGCGTTTTGGTTCCTACAATGCCCGTTGACCCTTTTGAGTAATTATTACTGGCTTGTTAAGTACTAGAGTAAATTATTACTTGCTGGTTAAGTAATAGAGTAAACAAGTATTGTTTGATAAAATCGTGAATGGAAAGATCATTCTAGAGTTTTTAAATCTGTATACTTAGGTTTTTTGGCCATAACTTATTGTATGGGACTTCGTATTCTTGATCACAACTCTTAACCTTTACAAGAATAATCTAAGCTTATTAACACAAATCGAATGCGTTTTGGTTCGTAAGATGCCCGTTGACTTTTTTGAGTAACTATTACTCGCTTGTACAGTTCTAAAGTAAACTATTACTTGTTGGTTAACTAATAGGGTAAACAAGTAACGTTTGATCAAATAATGAAAGGAAAGATCATTCTAGAGTGTTTAAACCTCCATACTTAGTTTTTTTGGCCATGACTTGTTGTATGAAACTTCGTATTCTTGACCAAAAGTCTTAAGCTTTACAAGCATAATCTAAACTTATTGGCACAAGTCGAGTGCATTCTGGTTCGTACGATGCCCGTTCACCCATTTGACTAACTATTACTTGTTCATTAAGTAACAAAGGAAACGATTACTTACTAGTTAAGTAATAGAGTAAACGATTGATGTTTGATCAAATCGTGAAAAAGAGAGATCATTGTAGATTGTTTAAGTCTCTATACTTAGTTTTTTTTTTTGCCATGACTTGTGTTTGGACGTATATATATGTGATCACAACTCTTAACCTTTACAAGCATAATTCAAGCTTATTGACACAAATCGAGGGCGTGTTGGTTGGTACGATGTATGTTGACCCATTTAACTAACTATTACTTGCTCATTAAGTACTAAAGTAAACTATTACTTGCTGGTTAAGTAATTGAGTAAACGAGTTACGTTCTATCAAATCGTGAAAGGAAAGATCATTATAGAGTGTTTAAATCTCTATTCTAAGTTTGTTTTACCATAAGTTTTTGTATGGAACTTCATATTCGTGTTCACAACTTTTAACCTTTACAAGCATAATCTAAGCTTATTGGCACAAATCGAGTGCGTTTTGGTTCCTACAATGCCTGTTGACCCTTTTGAGTAACTATTACTAGCTCGTTAAGTACTAAAAAACTATTACTTGCTGGTTAAGTAATAGAATAAATAAGTAACGTTTGATAAAATCGTGAAAGAAAAGATCATTCTAGAGTGTTTAAATCTCCATACTTAGGTTTTTTGGCCATAACCTGTTGTATGGAACTTCGTATTCTTGATCAAAAGTCTTAAGCTTTACAAGCATAATCTAAGCTTATTGGTACAAATCGTGTGCGTTTTGGTTCCTACAATGCCCGTTGACCCTTTTGAGTAATTATTACTGGCTTGTTAAGTACTAAAGTAAATTATTACTTGCTGGTTAAGTAATAGAGTAAACGAGTGGCGTTTGATCAAATCGTGAAAGGACAGATCATTTTAGAGTGTTTAAGTCTCTATACTTAGTTTTTTTTTGCCATGACCTGTTGTCTGGAACTTCATATATGTGATCACAACTCTTAACCTTTACAAGCATAATCTAATCTTATTAGCACAAATCGAGGGCGTTTTGGTTCGTACAATGCTTGTTGACCCATTTGACTAACTATTACTTGCTCGTTAAGTACTAAAGTAAATTATTACTTGCTGGTTAAGTAATAGAGTAAACGAGTTACGTTCTATCAATTCGTGAAATGAGAGAACATTCTAGAGTGTTTAAGTCTCCATACTTAGTTTTGTTTGCCATGAGTTTTTGTATGAAACTTCATATTAGTGATAACAATTCTACAAGCATAATTTAAGCTTATTGGCACAAATCGAGTGCGTTTTGGTTCCTACAATGCCCGTTGACCCTTTTGAGTAATTATTACTGGCTTGTTAAGTACTAGAGTAAATTATTACTTGCTGGTTAAGTAATAGAGTAAACAAGTATTGTTTGATAAAATCGTGAATGGAAAGATCATTCTAGAGTTTTTAAATCTGTATACTTAGGTTTTTTGGCCATAACTTATTGTATGGGACTTCGTATTCTTGATCACAACTCTTAACCTTTACAAGCATAATCTAAGCTTATTAACACAAATCGAATGCGTTTTGATTCGTAAGATGCCCGTTGACTTTTTTGAGTAACTATTACTCGCTTGTACAGTTCTAAAGTAAACTATTACTTGTTGGTTAACTAATAGAGTAAACAAGTAACGTTTGATCAAATAGTGAAAGGAAAGATCATTCTAGAGTGTTTAAACCTTCATACTTAGTTTTTTTGGCCATGACTTGTTGTATGGAACTTCGTATTCTTGACCAAAAGTCTTAAGCTTTACAAGCATAATCTAAGCTTATTGGCACAAGTCGAGTGCATTCTGGTTCTTACGATGCCCGTTGACCCATTTGACTAACTATTACTTGCTCATTAAGTAACAAAGGAAACGATTACTTACTAGTTAAGTAATAGAGTAAACGAGTGATGTTTGGTCAAATCGTGAAAAAGAGAGATCATTGTAGATTGTTTAAGTCTCTATACTTAGTTTTTTTTTGCCATGACTTGTGTTTGGACGTATATATATGTGATCACAACTCTTAACCTTTACAAGCATAATTCAAGCTTATTGACACAAATCGAGGGCGTGTTGGTTGGTACGGTGTATGTTGACCCATTTGACTAACTATTACTTGCTCATTAAGTACTAAAGTAAACTATTACTTGCTGGTTAAGTAATTGAGTAAACGAGTTACGTTCTATCAAATCGTGAAAGGAAAGATCATTATAGAGTGTTTAAGTCTCTATTCTAAGTTTGTTTTACCATAAGTTTTTGTATGGAACTTCATATTCGTGTTCACAACTTTTAACCTTTACATGCATAATCTAAGCTTATTGGTACAAATCGAGTGCGTTTGGTTCCTACAATGCCCGTTGACCCTTTTGAGTAATTATTACTGGCTTGTTAAGTACTAGAGTAAATTATTACTTGCTGGTTAAGTAATAGAGTAAACAAGTATTGTTTGATAAAATCGTGAATGGAAAGATCATTCTAGAGTTTTTAAATCTGTATACTTAGGTTTTTTGGCCATAACTTATTGTATGGGACTTCGTATTCTTGATCACAACTCTTAACCTTTACAAGAATAATCTAAGCTTATTAACACAAATCGAATGCGTTTTGGTTCGTAAGATGCCCGTTGACTTTTTTGAGTAACTATTACTCGCTTGTACAGTTCTAAAGTAAACTATTACTTGTTGGTTAACTAATAGGGTAAACAAGTAACGTTTGATCAAATAATGAAAGGAAAGATCATTCTAGAGTGTTTAAACCTCCATACTTAGTTTTTTTGGCCATGACTTGTTGTATGAAACTTCGTATTCTTGACCAAAAGTCTTAAGCTTTACAAGCATAATCTAAACTTATTGGCACAAGTCGAGTGCATTCTGGTTCGTACGATGCCCGTTCACCCATTTGACTAACTATTACTTGTTCATTAAGTAACAAAGGAAACGATTACTTACTAGTTAAGTAATAGAGTAAACGATTGATGTTTGATCAAATCGTGAAAAAGAGAGATCATTGTAGATTGTTTAAGTCTCTATACTTAGTTTTTTTTTTTGCCATGACTTGTGTTTGGACGTATATATATGTGATCACAACTCTTAACCTTTACAAGCATAATTCAAGCTTATTGACACAAATCGAGGGCGTGTTGGTTGGTACGATGTATGTTGACCCATTTAACTAACTATTACTTGCTCATTAAGTACTAAAGTAAACTATTACTTGCTGGTTAAGTAATTGAGTAAACGAGTTACGTTCTATCAAATCGTGAAAGGAAAGATCATTATAGAGTGTTTAAATCTCTATTCTAAGTTTGTTTTACCATAAGTTTTTGTATGGAACTTCATATTCGTGTTCACAACTTTTAACCTTTACAAGCATAATCTAAGCTTATTGGCACAAATCGAGTGCGTTTTGGTTCCTACAATGCCTGTTGACCCTTTTGAGTAACTATTACTAGCTCGTTAAGTACTAAAAAACTATTACTTGCTGGTTAAGTAATAGAATAAATAAGTAACGTTTGATAAAATCGTGAAAGAAAAGATCATTCTAGAGTGTTTAAATCTCCATACTTAGGTTTTTTGGCCATAACCTGTTGTATGGAACTTCGTATTCTTGATCAAAAGTCTTAAGCTTTACAAGCATAATCTAAGCTTATTGGTACAAATCGTGTGCGTTTTGGTTCCTACAATGCCCGTTGACCCTTTTGAGTAATTATTACTGGCTTGTTAAGTACTAAAGTAAATTATTACTTGCTGGTTAAGTAATAGAGTAAACGAGTGGCGTTTGATCAAATCGTGAAAGGACAGATCATTTTAGAGTGTTTAAGTCTCTATACTTAGTTTTTTTTTGCCATGACCTGTTGTCTGGAACTTCATATATGTGATCACAACTCTTAACCTTTACAAGCATAATCTAATCTTATTAGCACAAATCGAGGGCGTTTTGGTTCGTACAATGCTTGTTGACCCATTTGACTAACTATTACTTGCTCGTTAAGTACTAAAGTAAATTATTACTTGCTGGTTAAGTAATAGAGTAAACGAGTTACGTTCTATCAATTCGTGAAATGAGAGAACATTCTAGAGTGTTTAAGTCTCCATACTTAGTTTTGTTTGCCATGAGTTTTTGTATGAAACTTCATATTAGTGATAACAATTCTACAAGCATAATTTAAGCTTATTGGCACAAATCGAGTGCGTTTTGGTTCCTACAATGCCCGTTGACCCTTTTGAGTAATTATTACTGGCTTGTTAAGTACTAGAGTAAATTATTACTTGCTGGTTAAGTAATAGAGTAAACAAGTATTGTTTGATAAAATCGTGAATGGAAAGATCATTCTAGAGTTTTTAAATCTGTATACTTAGGTTTTTTGGCCATAACTTATTGTATGGGACTTCGTATTCTTGATCACAACTCTTAACCTTTACAAGCATAATCTAAGCTTATTAACACAAATCGAATGCGTTTTGGTTCGTAAGATGCCCGTTGACTTTTTTGAGTAACTATTACTCGCTTGTACAGTTCTAAAGTAAACTATTACTTGTTGGTTAACTAATAGAGTAAACAAGTAACGTTTGATCAAATAGTGAAAGGAAAGATCATTCTAGAGTGTTTAAACCTTCATACTTAGTTTTTTTGGCCATGACTTGTTGTATGGAACTTCGTATTCTTGACCAAAAGTCTTAAGCTTTACAAGCATAATCTAAGCTTATTGGCACAAGTCGAGTGCATTCTGGTTCTTACGATGCCCGTTGACCCATTTGACTAACTATTACTTGCTCATTAAGTAACAAAGGAAACGATTACTTACTAGTTAAGTAATAGAGTAAACGAGTGATGTTTGGTCAAATCGTGAAAAAGAGAGATCATTGTAGATTGTTTAAGTCTCTATACTTAGTTTTTTTTTGCCATGACTTGTGTTTGGACGTATATATATGTGATCACAACTCTTAACCTTTACAAGCATAATTCAAGCTTATTGACACAAATCGAGGGCGTGTTGGTTGGTACGGTGTATGTTGACCCATTTGACTAACTATTACTTGCTCATTAAGTACTAAAGTAAACTATTACTTGCTGGTTAAGTAATTGAGTAAACGAGTTACGTTCTATCAAATCGTGAAAGGAAAGATCATTATAGAGTGTTTAAGTCTCTATTCTAAGTTTGTTTTACCATAAGTTTTTGTATGGAACTTCATATTCGTGTTCACAACTTTTAACCTTTACATGCATAATCTAAGCTTATTGGTACAAATCGAGTGCGTTTGGTTCCTACAATGCCCGTTGACCCTTTTGAGTAATTATTACTGGCTTGTTAAGTACTAGAGTAAATTATTACTTGCTGGTTAAGTAATAGAGTAAACAAGTATTGTTTGATAAAATCGTGAATGGAAAGATCATTCTAGAGTTTTTAAATCTGTATACTTAGGTTTTTTGGCCATAACTTATTGTATGGGACTTCGTATTCTTGATCACAACTCTTAACCTTTACAAGCATAATCTAAGCTTATTAACACAAATCGAATGCGTTTTGGTTCGTAAGATGCCCGTTGACTTTTTTGAGTAACTATTACTCGCTTGTACAGTTCTAAAGTAAACTATTACTTGTTGGTTAACCAATAGAGTAAACAAGTAACGTTTGATCAAATAGTGAAAGGAAAGATCATTCTAGAGTGTTTAAACCTTCATACTTAGTTTTTTTGGCCATGACTTGTTGTATGGAACTTCGTATTCTTGACCAAAAGTCTTAAGCTTTACAAGCATAATCTAAGCTTATTGGCACAAGTCGAGTGCATTCTGGTTCTTACGATGCCCGTTGACCCATTTGACTAACTATTACTTGCTCATTAAGTAACAAAGGAAACGATTACTTACTAGTTAAGTAATAGAGTAAACGAGTGATGTTTGGTCAAATCGTGAAAAAGAGAGATCATTGTAGATTGTTTAAGTCTCTATACTTAGTTTTTTTTTGCCATGACTTGTGTTTGGACGTATATATATGTGATCACAACTCTTAACCTTTACAAGCATAATTCAAGCTTATTGACACAAATCGAGGGCGTGTTGGTTGGTACGATGTATGTTGACCCATTTGACTAACTATTACTTGCTCATTAAGTACTAAAGTAAACTATTACTTGCTGGTTAAGTAATTGAGTAAACGAGTTACGTTCTATCAAATCGTGAAAGGAAAGATCATTATAGAGTGTTTAAGTCTCTATTCTAAGTTTGTTTTACCATAAGTTTTTGTATGGAACTTCATATTCGTGTTCACAACTTTTAACCTTTACAAGCATAATCTAAGCTTATTGGCACAAATCGAGTGCGTTTTGGTTCCTACAATGCCTGTTGACCCTTTTGAGTAACTATTACTAGCTCGTTAAGTACTAAAAAACTATTACTTGCTGGTTAAGTAATAGAATAAATAAGTAACGTTTGATAAAATCGTGAAAGAAAAGATCATTCTAGAGTGTTTAAATCTCCATACTTAGGTTTTTTGGCCATAACATGTTGTATGGAACTTCGTATTCTTGATCAAAAGTCTTAAGCTTTACAAGCATAATCTAAGCTTATTGGTACAAATCGAGTGCGTTTTGGTTCGTATGAAGCCCGTTGACCCATTTGACTAACTATTACTTGCTCATTAATTAACAAATGAAACTATTACTTACTGGTTAAGTAATAGAGTAAACGAGTGGCGTTTGATCAAATCGTTAAAGGACAGATCATTTTAGAGTGTTTAAGTCTCTATACTTAGTTTTTTTTTTGCCATGACCTGTTGTCTGGAACTTCATATATGTGATCACAACTCTTAACCTTTACAAGCATAATCTAATCTTATTAGCACAAATCGAGGGCGTTTTGGTTCGTACAATGCTTGTTGACCCATTTGACTAACTATTACTTGCTCGTTAAGTACTAAAGTAAATTATTACTTGCTGGTTAAGTAATAGAGTAAACGAGTTACGTTCTATCAATTCGTGAAATGAGAGAACATTCTAGAGTGTTTAAGTCTCCATACTTAGTTTTGTTTGCCATGAGTTTTTGTATGAAACTTCATATTAGTGATAACAATTCTACAAGCATAATTTAAGCTTATTGGCACAAATCGAGTGCGTTTTGGTTCCTACAATGCCCGTTGACCCTTTTGAGTAATTATTACTGGCTTGTTAAGTACTAGAGTAAATTATTACTTGCTGGTTAAGTAATAGAGTAAACAAGTATTGTTTGATAAAATCGTGAATGGAAAGATCATTCTAGAGTTTTTAAATCTGTATACTTAGGTTTTTTGGCCATAACTTATTGTATGGGACTTCGTATTCTTGATCACAACTCTTAACCTTTACAAGCATAATCTAAGCTTATTAACACAAATCGAATGCGTTTTGGTTCGTAAGATGCCCGTTGACTTTTTTGAGTAACTATTACTCGCTTGTACAGTTCTAAAGTAAACTATTACTTGTTGGTTAACTAATAGAGTAAACAAGTAACGTTTGATCAAATAGTGAAAGGAAAGATCATTCTAGAGTGTTTAAACCTTCATACTTAGTTTTTTTGGCCATGACTTGTTGTATGGAACTTCGTATTCTTGACCAAAAGTCTTAAGCTTTACAAGCATAATCTAAGCTTATTGGCACAAGTCGAGTGCATTCTGGTTCTTACGATGCCCGTTGACCCATTTGACTAACTATTACTTGCTCATTAAGTAACAAAGGAAACGATTACTTACTAGTTAAGTAATAGAGTAAACGAGTGATGTTTGGTCAAATCGTGAAAAAGAGAGATCATTGTAGATTGTTTAAGTCTCTATACTTAGTTTTTTTTTGCCATGACTTGTGTTTGGACGTATATATATGTGATCACAACTCTTAACCTTTACAAGCATAATTCAAGCTTATTGACACAAATCGAGGGCGTGTTGGTTGGTACGGTGTATGTTGACCCATTTGACTAACTATTACTTGCTCATTAAGTACTAAAGTAAACTATTACTTGCTGGTTAAGTAATTGAGTAAACGAGTTACGTTCTATCAAATCGTGAAAGGAAAGATCATTATAGAGTGTTTAAGTCTCTATTCTAAGTTTGTTTTACCATAAGTTTTTGTATGGAACTTCATATTCGTGTTCACAACTTTTAACCTTTACATGCATAATCTAAGCTTATTGGTACAAATCGAGTGCGTTTGGTTCCTACAATGCCCGTTGACCCTTTTGAGTAATTATTACTGGCTTGTTAAGTACTAGAGTAAATTATTACTTGCTGGTTAAGTAATAGAGTAAACAAGTATTGTTTGATAAAATCGTGAATGGAAAGATCATTCTAGAGTTTTTAAATCTGTATACTTAGGTTTTTTGGCCATAACTTATTGTATGGGACTTCGTATTCTTGATCACAACTCTTAACCTTTACAAGCATAATCTAAGCTTATTAACACAAATCGAATGCGTTTTGGTTCGTAAGATGCCCGTTGACTTTTTTGAGTAACTATTACTCGCTTGTACAGTTCTAAAGTAAACTATTACTTGTTGGTTAACCAATAGAGTAAACAAGTAACGTTTGATCAAATAGTGAAAGGAAAGATCATTCTAGAGTGTTTAAACCTTCATACTTAGTTTTTTTGGCCATGACTTGTTGTATGGAACTTCGTATTCTTGACCAAAAGTCTTAAGCTTTACAAGCATAATCTAAGCTTATTGGCACAAGTCGAGTGCATTCTGGTTCTTACGATGCCCGTTGACCCATTTGACTAACTATTACTTGCTCATTAAGTAACAAAGGAAACGATTACTTACTAGTTAAGTAATAGAGTAAACGAGTGATGTTTGGTCAAATCGTGAAAAAGAGAGATCATTGTAGATTGTTTAAGTCTCTATACTTAGTTTTTTTTTGCCATGACTTGTGTTTGGACGTATATATATGTGATCACAACTCTTAACCTTTACAAGCATAATTCAAGCTTATTGACACAAATCGAGGGCGTGTTGGTTGGTACGATGTATGTTGACCCATTTGACTAACTATTACTTGCTCATTAAGTACTAAAGTAAACTATTACTTGCTGGTTAAGTAATTGAGTAAACGAGTTACGTTCTATCAAATCGTGAAAGGAAAGATCATTATAGAGTGTTTAAGTCTCTATTCTAAGTTTGTTTTACCATAAGTTTTTGTATGGAACTTCATATTCGTGTTCACAACTTTTAACCTTTACAAGCATAATCTAAGCTTATTGGCACAAATCGAGTGCGTTTTGGTTCCTACAATGCCTGTTGACCCTTTTGAGTAACTATTACTAGCTCGTTAAGTACTAAAAAACTATTACTTGCTGGTTAAGTAATAGAATAAATAAGTAACGTTTGATAAAATCGTGAAAGAAAAGATCATTCTAGAGTGTTTAAATCTCCATACTTAGGTTTTTTGGCCATAACATGTTGTATGGAACTTCGTATTCTTGATCAAAAGTCTTAAGCTTTACAAGCATAATCTAAGCTTATTGGTACAAATCGAGTGCGTTTTGGTTCGTATGAAGCCCGTTGACCCATTTGACTAACTATTACTTGCTCATTAATTAACAAATGAAACTATTACTTACTGGTTAAGTAATAGAGTAAACGAGTGGCGTTTGATCAAATCGTTAAAGGACAGATCATTTTAGAGTGTTTAAGTCTCTATACTTAGTTTTTTTTTTGCCATGACCTGTTGTCTGGAACTTCATATATGTGATCACAACTCTTAACCTTTACAAGCATAATCTAATCTTATTAGCACAAATCGAGGGCGTTTTGGTTCGTACAATGCTTGTTGACCCATTTGACTAACTATTACTTGCTCGTTAAGTACTAAAGTAAATTATTACTTGCTGGTTAAGTAATAGAGTAAACGAGTTACGTTCTATCAATTCGTGAAATGAGAGAACATTCTAGAGTGTTTAAGTCTCCATACTTAGTTTTGTTTGCCATGAGTTTTTGTATGAAACTTCATATTAGTGATAACAATTCTACAAGCATAATTTAAGCTTATTGGCACAAATCGAGTGCGTTTTGGTTCCTACAATGCCCGTTGACCCTTTTGAGTAATTATTACTGGCTTGTTAAGTACTAGAGTAAATTATTACTTGCTGGTTAAGTAATAGAGTAAACAAGTATTGTTTGATAAAATCGTGAATGGAAAGATCATTCTAGAGTTTTTAAATCTGTATACTTAGGTTTTTTGGCCATAACTTATTGTATGGGACTTCGTATTCTTGATCACAACTCTTAACCTTTACAAGCATAATCTAAGCTTATTAACACAAATCGAATGCGTTTTGGTTCGTAAGATGCCCGTTGACTTTTTTGAGTAACTATTACTCGCTTGTACAGTTCTAAAGTAAACTATTACTTGTTGGTTAACTAATAGAGTAAACAAGTAACGTTTGATCAAATAGTGAAAGGAAAGATCATTCTAGAGTGTTTAAACCTTCATACTTAGTTTTTTTGGCCATGACTTGTTGTATGGAACTTCGTATTCTTGACCAAAAGTCTTAAGCTTTACAAGCATAATCTAAGCTTATTGGCACAAGTCGAGTGCATTCTGGTTCTTACGATGCCCGTTGACCCATTTGACTAACTATTACTTGCTCATTAAGTAACAAAGGAAACGATTACTTACTAGTTAAGTAATAGAGTAAACGAGTGATGTTTGGTCAAATCGTGAAAAAGAGAGATCATTGTAGATTGTTTAAGTCTCTATACTTAGTTTTTTTTTGCCATGACTTGTGTTTGGACGTATATATATGTGATCACAACTCTTAACCTTTACAAGCATAATTCAAGCTTATTGACACAAATCGAGGGCGTGTTGGTTGGTACGGTGTATGTTGACCCATTTGACTAACTATTACTTGCTCATTAAGTACTAAAGTAAACTATTACTTGCTGGTTAAGTAATTGAGTAAACGAGTTACGTTCTATCAAATCGTGAAAGGAAAGATCATTATAGAGTGTTTAAGTCTCTATTCTAAGTTTGTTTTACCATAAGTTTTTGTATGGAACTTCATATTCGTGTTCACAACTTTTAACCTTTACATGCATAATCTAAGCTTATTGGTACAAATCGAGTGCGTTTGGTTCCTACAATGCCCGTTGACCCTTTTGAGTAATTATTACTGGCTTGTTAAGTACTAGAGTAAATTATTACTTGCTGGTTAAGTAATAGAGTAAACAAGTATTGTTTGATAAAATCGTGAATGGAAAGATCATTCTAGAGTTTTTAAATCTGTATACTTAGGTTTTTTGGCCATAACTTATTGTATGGGACTTCGTATTCTTGATCACAACTCTTAACCTTTACAAGCATAATCTAAGCTTATTAACACAAATCGAATGCGTTTTGGTTCGTAAGATGCCCGTTGACTTTTTTGAGTAACTATTACTCGCTTGTACAGTTCTAAAGTAAACTATTACTTGTTGGTTAACCAATAGAGTAAACAAGTAACGTTTGATCAAATAGTGAAAGGAAAGATCATTCTAGAGTGTTTAAACCTTCATACTTAGTTTTTTTGGCCATGACTTGTTGTATGGAACTTCGTATTCTTGACCAAAAGTCTTAAGCTTTACAAGCATAATCTAAGCTTATTGGCACAAGTCGAGTGCATTCTGGTTCTTACGATGCCCGTTGACCCATTTGACTAACTATTACTTGCTCATTAAGTAACAAAGGAAACGATTACTTACTAGTTAAGTAATAGAGTAAACGAGTGATGTTTGGTCAAATCGTGAAAAAGAGAGATCATTGTAGATTGTTTAAGTCTCTATACTTAGTTTTTTTTTGCCATGACTTGTGTTTGGACGTATATATATGTGATCACAACTCTTAACCTTTACAAGCATAATTCAAGCTTATTGACACAAATCGAGGGCGTGTTGGTTGGTACGATGTATGTTGACCCATTTGACTAACTATTACTTGCTCATTAAGTACTAAAGTAAACTATTACTTGCTGGTTAAGTAATTGAGTAAACGAGTTACGTTCTATCAAATCGTGAAAGGAAAGATCATTATAGAGTGTTTAAGTCTCTATTCTAAGTTTGTTTTACCATAAGTTTTTGTATGGAACTTCATATTCGTGTTCACAACTTTTAACCTTTACAAGCATAATCTAAGCTTATTGGCACAAATCGAGTGCGTTTTGGTTCCTACAATGCCTGTTGACCCTTTTGAGTAACTATTACTAGCTCGTTAAGTACTAAAAAACTATTACTTGCTGGTTAAGTAATAGAATAAATAAGTAACGTTTGATAAAATCGTGAAAGAAAAGATCATTCTAGAGTGTTTAAATCTCCATACTTAGGTTTTTTGGCCATAACCTGTTGTATGGAACTTCGTATTCTTGATCAAAAGTCTTAAGCTTTACAAGCATAATCTAAGCTTATTGGTACAAATCGAGTGCGTTTTGGTTCGTATGAAGCCCGTTGACCCATTTGACTAACTATTACTTGCTCATTAATTAACAAATGAAACTATTACTTACTGGTTAAGTAATAGAGTAAACGAGTGGCGTTTGATCAAATCGTTAAAGGACAGATCATTTTAGAGTGTTTAAGTCTCTATACTTAGTTTTTTTTTTGCCATGACCTGTTGTCTGGAACTTCATATATGTGATCACAACTCTTAACCTTTACAAGCATAATCTAATCTTATTAGCACAAATCGAGGGCGTTTTGGTTCGTACAATGCTTGTTGACCCATTTGACTAACTATTACTTGCTCGTTAAGTACTAAAGTAAATTATTACTTGCTGGTTAAGTAATAGAGTAAACGAGTTACGTTCTATCAATTCGTGAAATGAGAGAACATTCTAGAGTGTTTAAGTCTCCATACTTAGTTTTGTTTGCCATGAGTTTTTGTATGAAACTTCATATTAGTGATAACAATTCTACAAGCATAATTTAAGCTTATTGGCACAAATCGAGTGCGTTTTGGTTCCTACAATGCCCGTTGACCCTTTTGAGTAATTATTACTGGCTTGTTAAGTACTAGAGTAAATTATTACTTGCTGGTTAAGTAATAGAGTAAACAAGTATTGTTTGATAAAATCGTGAATGGAAAGATCATTCTAGAGTTTTTAAATCTGTATACTTAGGTTTTTTGGCCATAACTTATTGTATGGGACTTCGTATTCTTGATCACAACTCTTAACCTTTACAAGCATAATCTAAGCTTATTAACACAAATCGAATGCGTTTTGGTTCGTAAGATGCCCGTTGACTTTTTTGAGTAACTATTACTCGCTTGTACAGTTCTAAAGTAAACTATTACTTGTTGGTTAACTAATAGAGTAAACAAGTAACGTTTGATCAAATAGTGAAAGGAAAGATCATTCTAGAGTGTTTAAACCTTCATACTTAGTTTTTTTGGCCATGACTTGTTGTATGGAACTTCGTATTCTTGACCAAAAGTCTTAAGCTTTACAAGCATAATCTAAGCTTATTGGCACAAGTCGAGTGCATTCTGGTTCTTACGATGCCCGTTGACCCATTTGACTAACTATTACTTGCTCATTAAGTAACAAAGGAAACGATTACTTACTAGTTAAGTAATAGAGTAAACGAGTGATGTTTGGTCAAATCGTGAAAAAGAGAGATCATTGTAGATTGTTTAAGTCTCTATACTTAGTTTTTTTTTGCCATGACTTGTGTTTGGACGTATATATATGTGATCACAACTCTTAACCTTTACAAGCATAATTCAAGCTTATTGACACAAATCGAGGGCGTGTTGGTTGGTACGGTGTATGTTGACCCATTTGACTAACTATTACTTGCTCATTAAGTACTAAAGTAAACTATTACTTGCTGGTTAAGTAATTGAGTAAACGAGTTACGTTCTATCAAATCGTGAAAGGAAAGATCATTATAGAGTGTTTAAGTCTCTATTCTAAGTTTGTTTTACCATAAGTTTTTGTATGGAACTTCATATTCGTGTTCACAACTTTTAACCTTTACATGCATAATCTAAGCTTATTGGTACAAATCGAGTGCGTTTGGTTCCTACAATGCCCGTTGACCCTTTTGAGTAATTATTACTGGCTTGTTAAGTACTAGAGTAAATTATTACTTGCTGGTTAAGTAATAGAGTAAACAAGTATTGTTTGATAAAATCGTGAATGGAAAGATCATTCTAGAGTTTTTAAATCTGTATACTTAGGTTTTTTGGCCATAACTTATTGTATGGGACTTCGTATTCTTGATCACAACTCTTAACCTTTACAAGCATAATCTAAGCTTATTAACACAAATCGAATGCGTTTTGGTTCGTAAGATGCCCGTTGACTTTTTTGAGTAACTATTACTCGCTTGTACAGTTCTAAAGTAAACTATTACTTGTTGGTTAACCAATAGAGTAAACAAGTAACGTTTGATCAAATAGTGAAAGGAAAGATCATTCTAGAGTGTTTAAACCTTCATACTTAGTTTTTTTGGCCATGACTTGTTGTATGGAACTTCGTATTCTTGACCAAAAGTCTTAAGCTTTACAAGCATAATCTAAGCTTATTGGCACAAGTCGAGTGCATTCTGGTTCTTACGATGCCCGTTGACCCATTTGACTAACTATTACTTGCTCATTAAGTAACAAAGGAAACGATTACTTACTAGTTAAGTAATAGAGTAAACGAGTGATGTTTGGTCAAATCGTGAAAAAGAGAGATCATTGTAGATTGTTTAAGTCTCTATACTTAGTTTTTTTTTGCCATGACTTGTGTTTGGACGTATATATATGTGATCACAACTCTTAACCTTTACAAGCATAATTCAAGCTTATTGACACAAATCGAGGGCGTGTTGGTTGGTACGATGTATGTTGACCCATTTGACTAACTATTACTTGCTCATTAAGTACTAAAGTAAACTATTACTTGCTGGTTAAGTAATTGAGTAAACGAGTTACGTTCTATCAAATCGTGAAAGGAAAGATCATTATAGAGTGTTTAAGTCTCTATTCTAAGTTTGTTTTACCATAAGTTTTTGTATGGAACTTCATATTCGTGTTCACAACTTTTAACCTTTACAAGCATAATCTAAGCTTATTGGCACAAATCGAGTGCGTTTTGGTTCCTACAATGCCTGTTGACCCTTTTGAGTAACTATTACTAGCTCGTTAAGTACTAAAAAACTATTACTTGCTGGTTAAGTAATAGAATAAATAAGTAACGTTTGATAAAATCGTGAAAGAAAAGATCATTCTAGAGTGTTTAAATCTCCATACTTAGGTTTTTTGGCCATAACCTGTTGTATGGAACTTCGTATTCTTGATCAAAAGTCTTAAGCTTTACAAGCATAATCTAAGCTTATTGGTACAAATCGAGTGCGTTTTGGTTCGTATGAAGCCCGTTGACCCATTTGACTAACTATTACTTGCTCATTAATTAACAAATGAAACTATTACTTACTGGTTAAGTAATAGAGTAAACGAGTGGCGTTTGATCAAATCGTTAAAGGACAGATCATTTTAGAGTGTTTAAGTCTCTATACTTAGTTTTTTTTTTGCCATGACCTGTTGTCTGGAACTTCATATATGTGATCACAACTCTTAACCTTTACAAGCATAATCTAATCTTATTAGCACAAATCGAGGGCGTTTTGGTTCGTACAATGCTTGTTGACCCATTTGACTAACTATTACTTGCTCGTTAAGTACTAAAGTAAATTATTACTTGCTGGTTAAGTAATAGAGTAAACGAGTTACGTTCTATCAATTCGTGAAATGAGAGAACATTCTAGAGTGTTTAAGTCTCCATACTTAGTTTTGTTTGCCATGAGTTTTTGTATGAAACTTCATATTAGTGATAACAATTCTACAAGCATAATTTAAGCTTATTGGCACAAATCGAGTGCGTTTTGGTTCCTACAATGCCCGTTGACCCTTTTGAGTAATTATTACTGGCTTGTTAAGTACTAGAGTAAATTATTACTTGCTGGTTAAGTAATAGAGTAAACAAGTATTGTTTGATAAAATCGTGAATGGAAAGATCATTCTAGAGTTTTTAAATCTGTATACTTAGGTTTTTTGGCCATAACTTATTGTATGGGACTTCGTATTCTTGATCACAACTCTTAACCTTTACAAGCATAATCTAAGCTTATTAACACAAATCGAATGCGTTTTGGTTCGTAAGATGCCCGTTGACTTTTTTGAGTAACTATTACTCGCTTGTACAGTTCTAAAGTAAACTATTACTTGTTGGTTAACTAATAGAGTAAACAAGTAACGTTTGATCAAATAGTGAAAGGAAAGATCATTCTAGAGTGTTTAAACCTTCATACTTAGTTTTTTTGGCCATGACTTGTTGTATGGAACTTCGTATT
Source organism: Linaria vulgaris (assembly GCA_948329865.1). Lineage (NCBI taxonomy): Eukaryota > Viridiplantae > Streptophyta > Magnoliopsida > Lamiales > Plantaginaceae > Linaria > Linaria vulgaris. Next base: position 67,123,505 of record OX415250.1, read on the forward strand.
CTTGACCAAAAGTCTTAAGCTTTACAAGCATAATCTAAGCTTATTGGCACAAGTCGAGTGCATTCTGGTTCTTACGATGCCCGTTGACCCATTTGACTAACTATTACTTGCTCATTAAGTAACAAAGGAAACGATTACTTACTAGTTAAGTAATAGAGTAAACGAGTGATGTTTGGTCAAATCGTGAAAAAGAGAGATCATTGTAGATTGTTTAAGTCTCTATACTTAGTTTTTTTTTGCCATGACTTGTGTTTGGACGTATATATATGTGATCACAACTCTTAACCTTTACAAGCATAATTCAAGCTTATTGACACAAATCGAGGGCGTGTTGGTTGGTACGGTGTATGTTGACCCATTTGACTAACTATTACTTGCTCATTAAGTACTAAAGTAAACTATTACTTGCTGGTTAAGTAATTGAGTAAACGAGTTACGTTCTATCAAATCGTGAAAGGAAAGATCATTATAGAGTGTTTAAGTCTCTATTCTAAGTTTGTTTTACCATAAGTTTTTGTATGGAACTTCATATTCGTGTTCACAACTTTTAACCTTTACATGCATAATCTAAGCTTATTGGTACAAATCGAGTGCGTTTGGTTCCTACAATGCCCGTTGACCCTTTTGAGTAATTATTACTGGCTTGTTAAGTACTAGAGTAAATTATTACTTGCTGGTTAAGTAATAGAGTAAACAAGTATTGTTTGATAAAATCGTGAATGGAAAGATCATTCTAGAGTTTTTAAATCTGTATACTTAGGTTTTTTGGCCATAACTTATTGTATGGGACTTCGTATTCTTGATCACAACTCTTAACCTTTACAAGCATAATCTAAGCTTATTAACACAAATCGAATGCGTTTTGGTTCGTAAGATGCCCGTTGACTTTTTTGAGTAACTATTACTCGCTTGTACAGTTCTAAAGTAAACTATTACTTGTTGGTTAACTAATAGAGTAAACAAGTAACGTTTGATCAAATAGTGAAAGGAAAGATCATTCTAGAGTGTTTAAACCTTCATACTTAGTTTTTTTGGCCATGACTTGTTGTATGGAACTTCGTATTCTTGACCAAAAGTCTTAAGCTTTACAAGCATAATCTAAGCTTATTGGCACAAGTCGAGTGCATTCTGGTTCTTACGATGCCCGTTGACCCATTTGACTAACTATTACTTGCTCATTAAGTAACAAAGGAAACGATTACTTACTAGTTAAGTAATAGAATAAACGAGTGATGTTTGGTCAAATCGTGAAAAAGAGAGATCATTGTAGATTGTTTAAGTCTCTATACTTAGTTTTTTTTTGCCATGACTTGTGTTTGGACGTATATATATGTGATCACAACTCTTAACCTTTACAAGCATAATTCAAGCTTATTGACACAAATCGAGGGCGTGTTGGTTGGTACGGTGTATGTTGACCCATTTGACTAACTATTACTTGCTCATTAAGTACTAAAGTAAACTATTACTTGCTGGTTAAGTAATTGAGTAAACGAGTTACGTTCTATCAAATCGTGAAAGGAAAGATCATTATAGAGTGTTTAAGTCTCTATTCTAAGTTTGTTTTACCATAAGTTTTTGTATGGAACTTCATATTCGTGTTCACAACTTTTAACCTTTACATGCATAATCTAAGCTTATTGGTACAAATCGAGTGCGTTTGGTTCCTACAATGCCCGTTGACCCTTTTGAGTAATTATTACTGGCTTGTTAAGTACTAGAGTAAATTATTACTTGCTGGTTAAGTAATAGAGTAAACAAGTATTGTTTGATAAAATCGTGAATGGAAAGATCATTCTAGAGTTTTTAAATCTGTATACTTAGGTTTTTTGGCCATAACTTATTGTATGGGACTTCGTATTCTTGATCACAACTCTTAACCTTTACAAGCATAATCTAAGCTTATTAACACAAATCGAATGCGTTTTGGTTCGTAAGATGCCCGTTGACTTTTTTGAGTAACTATTACTCGCTTGTACAGTTCTAAAGTAAACTATTACTTGTTGGTTAACTAATAGGGTAAACAAGTAACGTTTGATCAAATAGTGAAAGGAAAGATCATTCTAGAGTGTTTAAACCTCCATACTTAGTTTTTTTGGCCATGACTTGTTGTATGGAACTTCGTATTCTTGACCAAAAGTCTTAAGCTTTACAAGCATAATCTAAGCTTATTGGCACAAGTCGAGTGCATTCTGGTTCGTACGATGCCCGTTCACCCATTTGACTAACTATTACTTGCTCATTAAGTAACAAAGGAATTGATTACTTACTAGTTAAGTAATAGAGTAAACGATTGATGTTTGATCAAATCGTGAAAAAGAGAGATCATTGTAGATTGTTTAAGTCTCTATACTTAGTTTTTTTTTTGCCATGACTTGTGTCTGGACGTATATATATGTGATCACAACTCTTAACCTTTACAAGCATAATTCAAGCTTATTGACACAAATCGAGGGCGTGTTGGTTGGTACGATGTATGTTGACCCATTTGACTAACTATTACTTGCTCATTAAGTACTAAAGTAAACTATTACTTGCTGGTTAAGTAATTGAGTAAACGAGTTACGTTCTATCAAATTGTGAAAGGAAAGATCATTATAGAGTGTTTAAGTCTCTATTCTAAGTTTGTTTTACCATAAGTTTTTGTATGGAACTTCATATTCGTGTTCACAACTTTTAACCTTTACAAGCATAATCTAAGCTTATTGGCACAAATCGAGTGCATTTTGGTTCCTACAATGCCTGTTGACCCTTTTGAGTAACTATTACTAGCTCGTTAAGTACTAAAAAACTATTACTTGCTGGTTAAGTAATAGAATAAATAAGTAACGTTTGATAAAATCGTGAAAGAAAAGATCATTCTAGAGTGTTTAAATCTCCATACTTAGGTTTTTTGGCCATAACCTGTTGTATGGAACTTCGTATTCTTGATCAAAAGTCTTAAGCTTTACAAGCATAATCTAAGCTTATTGGTACAAATCGAGTGCGTTTTGGTTCGTATGAAGCCCGTTGACCCATTTGACTAACTATTAGTTGCTCATTAATTAACAAATGAAACTATTACTTACTGGTTAAGTAATAGAGTAAACGAGTGGCGTTTGATCAAATCGTTAAAGGACAGATCATTTTAGAGTGTTTAAGTCTCTATACTTAGTTTTTTTTTTGCCATGACCTGTTGTCTGGAACTTCATATATGTGATCACAACTCTTAACCTTTACAAGCATAATCTAATCTTATTAGCACAAATCGAGGGCGTTTTGGTTCGTACAATGTTTGTTGACCCATTTGACTAACTATTACTTGCTCGTTAAGTACTAAAGTAAATTATTACTTGCTGGTTAAGTAATAGAGTAAACGAGTTACGTTCTATCAATTCGTGAAATGAGAGAACATTCTAGAGTGTTTAAGTCTCCATACTTAGTTTTGTTTGCCATGAGTTTTTGTATGAAACTTCATATTAGTGATAACAATTCTACAAGCATAATTTAAGCTTATTGGCACAAATCGAGTGCGTTTTGGTTCCTACAATGCCCGTTGACCCTTTTGAGTAATTATTACTGGCTTGTTAAGTACTAGAGTAAATTATTACTTGCTGGTTAAGTTATAGAGTAAACAAGTATTGTTTGATAAAATCGTGAATGGAAAGATCATTCTAGAGTTTTTAAATCTGTATACTAAGGTTTTTTGGCCATAACTTATTGTATGGGACTTCGTATTCTTGATCACAACTCTTAACCTTTACAAGCATAATCTAAGCTTATTAACACAAATCGAATGCGTTTTGGTTCGTAAGATGCCCGTTGACTTTTTTGAGTAACTATTACTCGCTTGTACAGTTCTAAAGTAAACTATTACTTGTTGGTTAACTAATAGAGTAAACAAGTAACGTTTGATCAAATAGTGAAAGGAAAGATCATTCTAGAGTGTTTAAACCTTCATACTTAGTTTTTTTGGCCATGACTTGTTGTATGGAACTTCGTATTCTTGACCAAAAGTCTTAAGCTTTACAAGCATAATCTAAGCTTATTGGCACAAGTCGAGTGCATTCTGGTTCTTACGATGCCCGTTGACCCATTTGACTAACTATTACTTGCTCATTAAGTAACAAAGGAAACGATTACTTACTAGTTAAGTAATAGAGTAAACGAGTGATGTTTGGTCAAATCGTGAAAAAGAGAGATCATTGTAGATTGTTTAAGTCTCTATACTTAGTTTTTTTTTGCCATGACTTGTGTTTGGACGTATATATATGTGATCACAACTCTTAACCTTTACAAGCATAATTCAAGCTTATTGACACAAATCGAGGGCGTGTTGGTTGGTACGGTGTATGTTGACCCATTTGACTAACTATTACTTGCTCATTAAGTACTAAAGTAAACTATTACTTGCTGGTTAAGTAATTGAGTAAACGAGTTACGTTCTATCAAATCGTGAAAGGAAAGATCATTATAGAGTGTTTAAGTCTCTATTCTAAGTTTGTTTTACCATAAGTTTTTGTATGGAACTTCATATTCGTGTTCACAACTTTTAACCTTTACATGCATAATCTAAGCTTATTGGTACAAATCGAGTGCGTTTGGTTCCTACAATGCCCGTTGACCCTTTTGAGTAATTATTACTGGCTTGTTAAGTACTAGAGTAAATTATTACTTGCTGGTTAAGTAATAGAGTAAACAAGTATTGTTTGATAAAATCGTGAATGGAAAGATCATTCTAGAGTTTTTAAATCTGTATACTTAGGTTTTTTGGCCATAACTTATTGTATGGGACTTCGTATTCTTGATCACAACTCTTAACCTTTACAAGCATAATCTAAGCTTATTAACACAAATCGAATGCGTTTTGGTTCGTAAGATGCCCGTTGACTTTTTTGAGTAACTATTACTCGCTTGTACAGTTCTAAAGTAAACTATTACTTGTTGGTTAACTAATAGGGTAAACAAGTAACGTTTGATCAAATAGTGAAAGGAAAGATCATTCTAGAGTGTTTAAACCTCCATACTTAGTTTTTTTGGCCATGACTTGTTGTATGGAACTTCGTATTCTTGACCAAAAGTCTTAAGCTTTACAAGCATAATCTAAGCTTATTGGCACAAGTCGAGTGCATTCTGGTTCGTACGATGCCCGTTCACCCATTTGACTAACTATTACTTGCTCATTAAGTAACAAAGGAATTGATTACTTACTAGTTAAGTAATAGAGTAAACGATTGATGTTTGATCAAATCGTGAAAAAGAGAGATCATTGTAGATTGTTTAAGTCTCTATACTTAGTTTTTTTTTTGCCATGACTTGTGTCTGGACGTATATATATGTGATCACAACTCTTAACCTTTACAAGCATAATTCAAGCTTATTGACACAAATCGAGGGCGTGTTGGTTGGTACGATGTATGTTGACCCATTTGACTAACTATTACTTGCTCATTAAGTACTAAAGTAAACTATTACTTGCTGGTTAAGTAATTGAGTAAACGAGTTACGTTCTATCAAATTGTGAAAGGAAAGATCATTATAGAGTGTTTAAGTCTCTATTCTAAGTTTGTTTTACCATAAGTTTTTGTATGGAACTTCATATTCGTGTTCACAACTTTTAACCTTTACAAGCATAATCTAAGCTTATTGGCACAAATCGAGTGCATTTTGGTTCCTACAATGCCTGTTGACCCTTTTGAGTAACTATTACTAGCTCGTTAAGTACTAAAAAACTATTACTTGCTGGTTAAGTAATAGAATAAATAAGTAACGTTTGATAAAATCGTGAAAGAAAAGATCATTCTAGAGTGTTTAAATCTCCATACTTAGGTTTTTTGGCCATAACCTGTTGTATGGAACTTCGTATTCTTGATCAAAAGTCTTAAGCTTTACAAGCATAATCTAAGCTTATTGGTACAAATCGAGTGCGTTTTGGTTCGTATGAAGCCCGTTGACCCATTTGACTAACTATTAGTTGCTCATTAATTAACAAATGAAACTATTACTTACTGGTTAAGTAATAGAGTAAACGAGTGGCGTTTGATCAAATCGTTAAAGGACAGATCATTTTAGAGTGTTTAAGTCTCTATACTTAGTTTTTTTTTTGCCATGACCTGTTGTCTGGAACTTCATATATGTGATCACAACTCTTAACCTTTACAAGCATAATCTAATCTTATTAGCACAAATCGAGGGCGTTTTGGTTCGTACAATGTTTGTTGACCCATTTGACTAACTATTACTTGCTCGTTAAGTACTAAAGTAAATTATTACTTCCTGGTTAAGTAATAGAGTAAACGAGTTACGTTCTATCAATTCGTGAAATGAGAGAACATTCTAGAGTGTTTAAGTCTCCATACTTAGTTTTGTTTGCCATGAGTTTTTGTATGAAACTTCATATTAGTGATAACAATTCTACAAGCATAATTTAAGCTTATTGGCACAAATCGAGTGCGTTTTGGTTCCTACAATGCCCGTTGACCCTTTTGAGTAATTATTACTGGCTTGTTAAGTACTAGAGTAAATTATTACTTGCTGGTTAAGTAATAGAGTAAACAAGTATTGTTTGATAAAATCGTGAATGGAAAGATCATTCTAGAGTTTTTAAATCTGTATACTTAGGTTTTTTGGCCATAACTTATTGTATGGGACTTCGTATTCTTGATCACAACTCTTAACCTTTACAAGCATAATCTAAGCTTATTAACACAAATCGAATGCGTTTTGGTTCGTAAGATGCCCGTTGACTTTTTTGAGTAACTATTACTCGCTTGTACAGTTCGAAAGTAAACTATTACTTGTTGGTTAACTAATAGAGTAAACAAGTAACGTTTGATCAAATAGTGAAAGGAAAGATCATTCTAGAGTGTTTAAACCTTCATACTTAGTTTTTTTGGCCATGACTTGTTGTATGGAACTTCGTATTCTTGACCAAAAGTCTTAAGCTTTACAAGCATAATCTAAGCTTATTGGCACAAGTCGAGTGCATTCTGGTTCGTACGATGCCCGTTCACCCATTTGACTAACTATTACTTGCTCATTAAGTAACAAAGGAATTGATTACTTACTAGTTAAGTAATAGAGTAAACGATTGATGTTTGATCAAATCGTGAAAAAGAGAGATCATTGTAGATTGTTTAAGTCTCTATACTTAGTTTTTTTTTTGCCATGACTTGTGTCTGGACGTATATATATGTGATCACAACTCTTAACCTTTACAAGCATAATTCAAGCTTATTGACACAAATCGAGGGCGTGTTGGTTGGTACGATGTATGTTGACCCATTTGACTAACTATTTACTTGCTCATTAAGTACTAAAGTAAACTATTACTTGCTGGTTAAGTAATTGAGTAAACGAGTTACGTTCTATCAAATTGTGAAAGGAAAGATCATTATAGAGTGTTTAAGTCTCTATTCTAAGTTTGTTTTACCATAAGTTTTTGTATGGAACTTCATATTCGTGTTCACAACTTTTAACCTTTACAAGCATAATCTAAGCTTATTGGCACAAATCGAGTGCATTTTGGTTCCTACAATGCCTGTTGACCCTTTTGAGTAACTATTACTAGCTCGTTAAGTACTAAAAAACTATTACTTGCTGGTTAAGTAATAGAATAAATAAGTAACGTTTGATAAAATCGTGAAAGAAAAGATCATTCTAGAGTGTTTAAATCTCCATACTTAGGTTTTTTGGCCATAACCTGTTGTATGGAACTTCGTATTCTTGATCAAAAGTCTTAAGCTTTACAAGCATAATCTAAGCTTATTGGTACAAATCGAGTGCGTTTTGGTTCGTATGAAGCCCGTTGACCCATTTGACTAACTATTAGTTGCTCATTAATTAACAAATGAAACTATTACTTACTGGTTAAGTAATAGAGTAAACGAGTGGCGTTTGATCAAATCGTTAAAGGACAGATCATTTTAGAGTGTTTAAGTCTCTATACTTAGTTTTTTTTTTGCCATGACCTGTTGTCTGGAACTTCATATATGTGATCACAACTCTTAACCTTTACAAGCATAATCTAATCTTATTAGCACAAATCGAGGGCGTTTTGGTTCGTACAATGTTTGTTGACCCATTTGACTAACTATTACTTGCTCGTTAAGTACTAAAGTAAATTATTACTTCCTGGTTAAGTAATAGAGTAAACGAGTTACGTTCTATCAATTCGTGAAATGAGAGAACATTCTAGAGTGTTTAAGTCTCCATACTTAGTTTTGTTTGCCATGAGTTTTTGTATGAAACTTCATATTAGTGATAACAATTCTACAAGCATAATTTAAGCTTATTGGCACAAATCGAGTGCGTTTTGGTTCCTACAATGCCCGTTGACCCTTTTGAGTAATTATTACTGGCTTGTTAAGTACTAGAGTAAATTATTACTTGCTGGTTAAGTAATAGAGTAAACAAGTATTGTTTGATAAAATCGTGAATGGAAAGATCATTCTAGAGTTTTTAAATCTGTATACTTAGGTTTTTTGGCCATAACTTATTGTATGGGACTTCGTATTCTTGATCACAACTCTTAACCTTTACAAGCATAATCTAAGCTTATTAACACAAATCGAATGCGTTTTGGTTCGTAAGATGCCCGTTGACTTTTTTGAGTAACTATTACTCGCTTGTACAGTTCTAAAGTAAACTATTACTTGTTGGTTAACTAATAGAGTAAACAAGTAACGTTTGATCAAATAGTGAAAGGAAAGATCATTCTAGAGTGTTTAAACCTTCATACTTAGTTTTTTTGGCCATGACTTGTTGTATGGAACTTCGTATTCTTGACCAAAAGTCTTAAGCTTTACAAGCATAATCTAAGCTTATTGGCACAAGTCGAGTGCATTCTGGTTCTTACGATGCCCGTTGACCCATTTGACTAACTATTACTTGCTCATTAAGTAACAAAGGAAACGATTACTTACTAGTTAAGTAATAGAGTAAACGAGTGATGTTTGGTCAAATCGTGAAAAAGAGAGATCATTGTAGATTGTTTAAGTCTCTATACTTAGTTTTTTTTTGCCATGACTTGTGTTTGGACGTATATATATGTGATCACAACTCTTAACCTTTACAAGCATAATTCAAGCTTATTGACACAAATCGAGGGCGTGTTGGTTGGTACGGTGTATGTTGACCCATTTGACTAACTATTACTTGCTCATTAAGTACTAAAGTAAACTATTACTTGCTGGTTAAGTAATTGAGTAAACGAGTTACGTTCTATCAAATCGTGAAAGGAAAGATCATTATAGAGTGTTTAAGTCTCTATTCTAAGTTTGTTTTACCATAAGTTTTTGTATGGAACTTCATATTCGTGTTCACAACTTTTAACCTTTACATGCATAATCTAAGCTTATTGGTACAAATCGAGTGCGTTTGGTTCCTACAATGCCCGTTGACCCTTTTGAGTAATTATTACTGGCTTGTTAAGTACTAGAGTAAATTATTACTTGCTGGTTAAGTAATAGAGTAAACAAGTATTGTTTGATAAAATCGTGAATGGAAAGATCATTCTAGAGTTTTTAAATCTGTATACTTAGGTTTTTTGGCCATAACTTATTGTATGGGACTTCGTATTCTTGATCACAACTCTTAACCTTTACAAGCATAATCTAAGCTTATTAACACAAATCGAATGCGTTTTGGTTCGTAAGATGCCCGTTGACTTTTTTGAGTAACTATTACTCGCTTGTACAGTTCTAAAGTAAACTATTACTTGTTGGTTAACTAATAGGGTAAACAAGTAACGTTTGATCAAATAGTGAAAGGAAAGATCATTCTAGAGTGTTTAAACCTCCATACTTAGTTTTTTTGGCCATGACTTGTTGTATGGAACTTCGTATTCTTGACCAAAAGTCTTAAGCTTTACAAGCATAATCTAAGCTTATTGGCACAAGTCGAGTGCATTCTGGTTCGTACGATGCCCGTTCACCCATTTGACTAACTATTACTTGCTCATTAAGTAACAAAGGAATTGATTACTTACTAGTTAAGTAATAGAGTAAACGATTGATGTTTGATCAAATCGTGAAAAAGAGAGATCATTGTAGATTGTTTAAGTCTCTATACTTAGTTTTTTTTTTGCCATGACTTGTGTCTGGACGTATATATATGTGATCACAACTCTTAACCTTTACAAGCATAATTCAAGCTTATTGACACAAATCGAGGGCGTGTTGGTTGGTACGATGTATGTTGACCCATTTGACTAACTATTACTTGCTCATTAAGTACTAAAGTAAACTATTACTTGCTGGTTAAGTAATTGAGTAAACGAGTTACGTTCTATCAAATTGTGAAAGGAAAGATCATTATAGAGTGTTTAAGTCTCTATTCTAAGTTTGTTTTACCATAAGTTTTTGTATGGAACTTCATATTCGTGTTCACAACTTTTAACCTTTACAAGCATAATCTAAGCTTATTGGCACAAATCGAGTGCATTTTGGTTCCTACAATGCCTGTTGACCCTTTTGAGTAACTATTACTAGCTCGTTAAGTACTAAAAAACTATTACTTGCTGGTTAAGTAATAGAATAAATAAGTAACGTTTGATAAAATCGTGAAAGAAAAGATCATTCTAGAGTGTTTAAATCTCCATACTTAGGTTTTTTGGCCATAACCTGTTGTATGGAACTTCGTATTCTTGATCAAAAGTCTTAAGCTTTACAAGCATAATCTAAGCTTATTGGTACAAATCGAGTGCGTTTTGGTTCGTATGAAGCCCGTTGACCCATTTGACTAACTATTAGTTGCTCATTAATTAACAAATGAAACTATTACTTACTGGTTAAGTAATAGAGTAAACGAGTGGCGTTTGATCAAATCGTTAAAGGACAGATCATTTTAGAGTGTTTAAGTCTCTATACTTAGTTTTTTTTTTGCCATGACCTGTTGTCTGGAACTTCATATATGTGATCACAACTCTTAACCTTTACAAGCATAATCTAATCTTATTAGCACAAATCGAGGGCGTTTTGGTTCGTACAATGTTTGTTGACCCATTTGACTAACTATTACTTGCTCGTTAAGTACTAAAGTAAATTATTACTTGCTGGTTAAGTAATAGAGTAAACGAGTTACGTTCTATCAATTCGTGAAATGAGAGAACATTCTAGAGTGTTTAAGTCTCCATACTTAGTTTTGTTTGCCATGAGTTTTTGTATGAAACTTCATATTAGTGATAACAATTCTACAAGCATAATTTAAGCTTATTGGCACAAATCGAGTGCGTTTTGGTTCCTACAATGCCCGTTGACCCTTTTGAGTAATTATTACTGGCTTGTTAAGTACTAGAGTAAATTATTACTTGCTGGTTAAGTAATAGAGTAAACAAGTATTGTTTGATAAAATCGTGAATGGAAAGATCATTCTAGAGTTTTTAAATCTGTATACTTAGGTTTTTTGGCCATAACTTATTGTATGGGACTTCGTATTTTTGATCACAACTCTTAACCTTTACAAGCATAATCTAAGCTTATTAACACAAATCGAATGCGTTTTGGTTCGTAAGATGCCCGTTGACTTTTTTGAGTAACTATTACTCGCTTGTACAGTTCTAAAGTAAACTATTACTTGTTGGTTAACTAATAGAGTAAACAAGTAACGTTTGATCAAATAGTGAAAGGAAAGATCATTCTAGAGTGTTTAAACCTTCATACTTAGTTTTTTTGGCCATGACTTGTTGTATGGAACTTCGTATTCTTGACCAAAAGTCTTAAGCTTTACAAGCATAATCTAAGCTTATTGGCACAAGTCGAGTGCATTCTGGTTCTTACGATGCCCGTTCACCCATTTGACTAACTATTACTTGCTCATTAAGTAACAAAGGAATTGATTACTTACTAGTTAAGTAATAGAGTAAACGATTGATGTTTGATCAAATCGTGAAAAAGAGAGATCATTGTAGATTGTATAAGTCTCTATACTTAGTTTTTTTTTTGCCATGACTTGTTTCTGGACGTATATATATGTGATCACAACTCTTAACCTTTACAAGCATAATTCAAGCTTATTGACACAAATCGAGGGCGTGTTGGTTGGTACGATGTATGTTGACCCATTTGACTAACTATTACTTGCTCATTAAGTACTAAAGTAAACTATTACTTGCTGGTTAAGTAATTGAGTAAACGAGTTACGTTCTATCAAATTGTGAAAGGAAAGATCATTATAGAGTGTTTAAGTCTCTATTCTAAGTTTGTTTTACCATAAGTTTTTGTATGGAACTTCATATTCGTGTTCACAACTTTTAACCTTTACATGCATAATCTAAGCTTATTGGTACAAATCGAGTGCGTTTGGTTCCTACAATGCCCGTTGACCCTTTTGAGTAATTATTACTGGCTTGTTAAGTACTAGAGTAAATTATTACTTGCTGGTTAAGTAATAGAGTAAACAAGTATTGTTTGATAAAATCGTGAATGGAAAGATCATTCTAGAGTTTTTAAATCTGTATACTTAGGTTTTTTGGCCATAACTTATTGTATGGGACTTCGTATTCTTGATCACAACTCTTAACCTTTACAAGCATAATCTAAGCTTATTAACACAAATCGAATGCGTTTTGGTTCGTAAGATGCCCGTTGACTTTTTTGAGTAACTATTACTCGCTTGTACAGTTCTAAAGTAAACTATTACTTGTTGGTTAACTAATAGAGTAAACAAGTAACGTTTGATCAAATAGTGAAAGGAAAGATCATTCTAGAGTGTTTAAACCTTCATACTTAGTTTTTTTGGCCATGACTTGTTGTATGGAACTTCGTATTCTTGACCAAAAGTCTTAAGCTTTACAAGCATAATCTAAGCTTATTGGCACAAGTCGAGTGCATTCTGGTTCTTACGATGCCCGTTGACCCATTTGACTAACTATTACTTGCTCATTAAGTAACAAAGGAATTGATTACTTACTAGTTAAGTAATAGAGTAAACGATTGATGTTTGATCAAATCGTGAAAAAGAGAGATCATTGTAGATTGTATAAGTCTCTATACTTAGTTTTTTTTTTGCCATGACTTGTTTCTGGACGTATATATATGTGATCACAACTCTTAACCTTTACAAGCATAATTCAAGCTTATTGACACAAATCGAGGGCGTGTTGGTTGGTACGATGTATGTTGACCCATTTGACTAACTATTACTTGCTCATTAAGTACTAAAGTAAACTATTACTTGCTGGTTAAGTAATTGAGTAAACGAGTTACGTTCTATCAAATTGTGAAAGGAAAGATCATTATAGAGTGTTTAAGTCTCTATTCTAAGTTTGTTTTACCATAAGTTTTTGTATGGAACTTCATATTCGTGTTCACAACTTTTAACCTTTACATGCATAATCTAAGCTTATTGGTACAAATCGAGTGCGTTTGGTTCCTACAATGCCCGTTGACCCTTTTGAGTAATTATTACTGGCTTGTTAAGTACTAGAGTAAATTATTACTTGCTGGTTAAGTAATAGAGTAAACGAGTATTGTTTGATAAAATCGTGAATGGAAAGATCATTCTAGAGTTTTTAAATCTGTATACTTAGGTTTTTTGGCCATAACTTATTGTATGGGACTTCGTATTCTTGATCACAACTCTTAACCTTTACAAGCATAATCTAAGCTTATTAACACAAATCGAATGCGTTTTGGTTCGTAAGATGCCCGTTGACTTTTTTGAGTAACTATTACTCGCTTGTACAGTTCTAAAGTAAACTATTACTTGTTGGTTAACTAATAGAGTAAACAAGTAACGTTTGATCAAATAGTGAAAGGAAAGATCATTCTAGAGTGTTTAAACCTTCATACTTAGTTTTTTTGGCCATGACTTGTTGTATGGAACTTCGTATTCTTGACCAAAAGTCTTAAGCTTTACAAGCATAATCTAAGCTTATTGGCACAAGTCGAGTGCATTCTGGTTCTTACGATGCCCGTTGACCCATTTGACTAACTATTACTTGCTCATTAAGTAACAAAGGAAACGATTACTTACTAGTTAAGTAATAGAGTAAACGAGTGATGTTTGGTCAAATCGTGAAAAAGAGAGATCATTGTAGATTGTTTAAGTCTCTATACTTATTTTTTTTTTGCCATGACTTGTGTTTGGACGTATATATATGTGATCACAACTCTTAACCTTTACAAGCATAATTCAAGCTTATTGACACAAATCGAGGGCGTGTTGGTTGGTACGGTGTATGTTGACCCATTTGACTAACTATTACTTGCTCATTAAGTACTAAAGTAAACTATTACTTGTTGGTTAAGTAATTGAGTAAACGAGTTACGTTCTATCAAATCGTGAAAGGAAAGATCATTATAGAGTGTTTAAGTCTCTATTCTAAGTTTGTTTTACCATAAGTTTTTGTATGGAACTTCATATTCGTGTTCACAACTTTTAACCTTTACATGCATAATCTAAGCTTATTGGTACAAATCGAGTGCGTTTGGTTCCTACAATGCCCGTTGACCCTTTTGAGTAATTATTACTGGCTTGTTAAGTACTAGAGTAAATTATTACTTGCTGGTTAAGTAATAGAGTAAACAAGTATTGTTTGATAAAATCGTGAATGGAAAGATCATTCTAGAGTTTTTAAATCTGTATACTTAGGTTTTTTGGCCATAACTTATTGTATGGGACTTCGTATTCTTGATCACAACTCTTAACCTTTACAAGCATAATCTAAGCTTATTAACACAAATCGAATGCGTTTTGGTTCGTAAGATGCCCGTTGACTTTTTTGAGTAACTATTACTCGCTTGTACAGTTCTAAAGTAAACTATTACTTGTTGGTTAACTAATAGAGTAAACAAGTAACGTTTGATCAAATAGTGAAAGGAAAGATCATTCTAGAGTGTTTAAACCTTCATACTTAGTTTTTTTGGCCATGACTTGTTGTATGGAACTTCGTATTCTTGACCAAAAGTCTTAAGCTTTACAAGCATAATCTAAGCTTATTGGCACAAGTCGAGTGCATTCTGGTTCTTACGATGCCCGTTGACCCATTTGACTAACTATTACTTGCTCATTAAGTAACAAAGGAAACGATTACTTACTAGTTAAGTAATAGAGTAAACGAGTGATGTTTGGTCAAATCGTGAAAAAGAGAGATCATTGTAGATTGTTTAAGTCTCTATACTTAGTTTTTTTTTGCCATGACTTGTGTTTGGACGTATATATATGTGATCACAACTCTTAACCTTTACAAGCATAATTCAAGCTTATTGACACAAATCGAGGGCGTGTTGGTTGGTACGGTGTATGTTGACCCATTTGACTAACTATTACTTGCTCATTAAGTACTAAAGTAAACTATTACTTGTTGGTTAAGTAATTGAGTAAACGAGTTACGTTCTATCAAATCGTGAAAGGAAAGATCATTATAGAGTGTTTAAGTCTCTATTCTAAGTTTGTTTTACCATAAGTTTTTGTATGGAACTTCATATTCGTGTTCACAACTTTTAACCTTTACATGCATAATCTAAGCTTATTGGTACAAATCGAGTGCGTTTGGTTCCTACAATGCCTGTTGACCCTTTTGAGTAATTATTACTGGCTTGTTAAGTACTAGAGTAAATTATTACTTGCTGGTTAAGTAATAGAGTAAACAAGTATTGTTTGATAAAATCGTGAATGGAAAGATCATTCTAGAGTTTTTAAATCTGTATACTTAGGTTTTTTGGCCATAACTTATTGTATGGGACTTCGTATTCTTGATCACAACTCTTAACCTTTACAAGCATAATCTAAGCTTATTAACACAAATCGAATGCGTTTTGGTTCGTAAGATGCCCGTTGACTTTTTTGAGTAACTATTACTCGCTTGTACAGTTCTAAAGTAAACTATTACTTGTTGGTTAACTAATAGGGTAAACAAGTAACGTTTGATCAAATAGTGAAAGGAAAGATCATTCTAGAGTGTTTAAACCTCCATACTTAGTTTTTTTGGCCATGACTTGTTGTATGGAACTTCGTATTCTTGACCAAAAGTCTTAAGCTTTACAAGCATAATCTAAGCTTATTGGCACAAGTCGAGTGCATTCTGGTTCGTACGATGCCCGTTCACCCATTTGACTAACTATTACTTGCTCATTAAGTAACAAAGGAATTGATTACTTACTAGTTAAGTAATAGAGTAAACGATTGATGTTTGATCAAATCGTGAAAAAGAGAGATCATTGTAGATTGTATAAGTCTCTATACTTAGTTTTTTTTTTTGCCATGACTTGTTTCTGGACGTATATATATGTGATCACAACTCTTAACCTTTACAAGCATAATTCAAGCTTATTGACACAAATCGAGGGCGTGTTGGTTGGTACGATGTATGTTGACCCATTTGACTAACTATTACTTGCTCATTAAGTACTAAAGTAAACTATTACTTGCTGGTTAAGTAATTGAGTAAACGAGTTACGTTCTATCAAATTGTGAAAGGAAAGATCATTATAGAGTGTTTAAGTCTCTATTCTAAGTTTGTTTTACCATAAGTTTTTGTATGGAACTTCATATTCGTGTTCACAACTTTTAACCTTTACATGCATAATCTAAGCTTATTGGTACAAATCGAGTGCGTTTGGTTCCTACAATGCCCGTTGACCCTTTTGAGTAATTATTACTGGCTTGTTAAGTACTAGAGTAAATTATTACTTGCTGGTTAAGTAATAGAGTAAACAAGTATTGTTTGATAAAATCGTGAATGGAAAGATCATTCTAGAGTTTTTAAATCTGTATACTTAGGTTTTTTGGCCATAACTTATTGTATGGGACTTCGTATTCTTGATCACAACTCTTAACCTTTACAAGCATAATCTAAGCTTATTAACACAAATCGAATGCGTTTTGGTTCGTAAGATGCCCGTTGACTTTTTTGAGTAACTATTACTCGCTTGTACAGTTCTAAAGTAAACTATTACTTGTTGGTTAACTAATAGAGTAAACAAGTAACGTTTGATCAAATAGTGAAAGGAAAGATCATTCTAGAGTGTTTAAACCTTCATACTTAGTTTTTTTGGCCATGACTTGTTGTATGGAACTTCGTATTCTTGACCAAAAGTCTTAAGCTTTACAAGCATAATCTAAGCTTATTGGCACAAGTCGAGTGCATTCTGGTTCTTACGATGCCCGTTGACCCATTTGACTAACTATTACTTGCTCATTAAGTAACAAAGGAAACGATTACTTACTAGTTAAGTAATAGAGTAAACGAGTGATGTTTGGTCAAATCGTGAAAAAGAGAGATCATTGTAGATTGTTTAAGTCTCTATACTTAGTTTTTTTTTGCCATGACTTGTGTTTGGACGTATATATATGTGATCACAACTCTTAACCTTTACAAGCATAATTCAAGCTTATTGACACAAATCGAGGGCGTGTTGGTTGGTACGGTGTATGTTGACCCATTTGACTAACTATTACTTGCTCATTAAGTACTAAAGTAAACTATTACTTGTTGGTTAAGTAATTGAGTAAACGAGTTACGTTCTATCAAATCGTGAAAGGAAAGATCATTATAGAGTGTTTAAGTCTCTATTCTAAGTTTGTTTTACCATAAGTTTTTGTATGGAACTTCATATTCGTGTTCACAACTTTTAACCTTTACATGCATAATCTAAGCTTATTGGTACAAATCGAGTGCGTTTGGTTCCTACAATGCCTGTTGACCCTTTTGAGTAATTATTACTGGCTTGTTAAGTACTAGAGTAAATTATTACTTGCTGGTTAAGTAATAGAGTAAACAAGTATTGTTTGATAAAATCGTGAATGGAAAGATCATTCTAGAGTTTTTAAATCTGTATACTTAGGTTTTTTGGCCATAACTTATTGTATGGGACTTCGTATTCTTGATCACAACTCTTAACCTTTACAAGCATAATCTAAGCTTATTAACACAAATCGAATGCGTTTTGGTTCGTAAGATGCCCGTTGACTTTTTTGAGTAACTATTACTCGCTTGTACAGTTCTAAAGTAAACTATTACTTGTTGGTTAACTAATAGGGTAAACAAGTAACGTTTGATCAAATAGTGAAAGGAAAGATCATTCTAGAGTGTTTAAACCTCCATACTTAGTTTTTTTGGCCATGACTTGTTGTATGGAACTTCGTATTCTTGACCAAAAGTCTTAAGCTTTACAAGCATAATCTAAGCTTATTGGCACAAGTCGAGTGCATTCTGGTTCGTACGATGCCCGTTCACCCATTTGACTAACTATTACTTGCTCATTAAGTAACAAAGGAATTGATTACTTACTAGTTAAGTAATAGAGTAAACGATTGATGTTTGATCAAATCGTGAAAAAGAGAGATCATTGTAGATTGTATAAGTCTCTATACTTAGTTTTTTTTTTGCCATGACTTGTTTCTGGACGTATATATATGTGATCACAACTCTTAACCTTTACAAGCATAATTCAAGCTTATTGACACCAATCGAGGGCGTGTTGGTTGGTACGATGTATGTTGACCCATTTGACTAACTATTACTTGCTCATTAAGTACTAAAGTAAACTATTACTTGCTGGTTAAGTAATTGAGTAAACGAGTTACGTTCTATCAAATTGTGAAAGGAAAGATCATTATAGAGTGTTTAAGTCTCTATTCTAAGTTTGTTTTACCATAAGTTTTTGTATGGAACTTCATATTCGTGTTCACAACTTTTAACCTTTACATGCATAATCTAAGCTTATTGGTACAAATCGAGTGCGTTTGGTTCCTACAATGCCCGTTGACCCTTTTGAGTAATTATTACTGGCTTGTTAAGTACTAGAGTAAATTATTACTTGCTGGTTAAGTAATAGAGTAAACAAGTATTGTTTGATAAAATCGTGAATGGAAAGATCATTCTAGAGTTTTTAAATCTGTATACTTAGGTTTTTTGGCCATAACTTATTGTATGGGACTTCGTATTCTTGATCACAACTCTTAACCTTTACAAGCATAATCTAAGCTTATTAACACAAATCGAATGCGTTTTGGTTCGTAAGATGCCCGTTGACTTTTTTGAGTAACTATTACTCGCTTGTACAGTTCTAAAGTAAACTATTACTTGTTGGTTAACTAATAGAGTAAACAAGTAACGTTTGATCAAATAGTGAAAGGAAAGATCATTCTAGAGTGTTTAAACCTTCATACTTAGTTTTTTTGGCCATGACTTGTTGTATGGAACTTCGTATTCTTGACCAAAAGTCTTAAGCTTTACAAGCATAATCTAAGCTTATTGGCACAAGTCGAGTGCATTCTGGTTCTTACGATGCCCGTTGACCCATTTGACTAACTATTACTTGCTCATTAAGTAACAAAGGAAACGATTACTTACTAGTTAAGTAATAGAGTAAACGAGTGATGTTTGGTCAAATCGTGAAAAAGAGAGATCATTGTAGATTGTTTAAGTCTCTATACTTAGTTTTTTTTTGCCATGACTTGTGTTTGGACGTATATATATGTGATCACAACTCTTAACCTTTACAAGCATAATTCAAGCTTATTGACACAAATCGAGGGCGTGTTGGTTGGTACGGTGTATGTTGACCCATTTGACTAACTATTACTTGCTCATTAAGTACTAAAGTAAACTATTACTTGTTGGTTAAGTAATTGAGTAAACGAGTTACGTTCTATCAAATCGTGAAAGGAAAGATCATTATAGAGTGTTTAAGTCTCTATTCTAAGTTTGTTTTACCATAAGTTTTTGTATGGAACTTCATATTCGTGTTCACAACTTTTAACCTTTACATGCATAATCTAAGCTTATTGGTACAAATCGAGTGCGTTTGGTTCCTACAATGCCTGTTGACCCTTTTGAGTAATTATTACTGGCTTGTTAAGTACTAGAGTAAATTATTACTTGCTGGTTAAGTAATAGAGTAAACAAGTATTGTTTGATAAAATCGTGAATGGAAAGATCATTCTAGAGTTTTTAAATCTGTATACTTAGGTTTTTTGGCCATAACTTATTGTATGGGACTTCGTATTCTTGATCACAACTCTTAACCTTTACAAGCATAATCTAAGCTTATTAACACAAATCGAATGCGTTTTGGTTCGTAAGATGCCCGTTGACTTTTTTGAGTAACTATTACTCGCTTGTACAGTTCTAAAGTAAACTATTACTTGTTGGTTAACTAATAGGGTAAACAAGTAACGTTTGATCAAATAGTGAAAGGAAAGATCATTCTAGAGTGTTTAAACCTCCATACTTAGTTTTTTTGGCCATGACTTGTTGTATGGAACTTCGTATTCTTGACCAAAAGTCTTAAGCTTTACAAGCATAATCTAAGCTTATTGGCACAAGTCGAGTGCATTCTGGTTCGTACGATGCCCGTTCACCCATTTGACTAACTATTACTTGCTCATTAAGTAACAAAGGAATTGATTACTTACTAGTTAAGTAATAGAGTAAACGATTGATGTTTGATCAAATCGTGAAAAAGAGAGATCATTGTAGATTGTATAAGTCTCTATACTTAGTTTTTTTTTTGCCATGACTTGTTTCTGGACGTATATATATGTGATCACAACTCTTAACCTTTACAAGCATAATTCAAGCTTATTGACACCAATCGAGGGCGTGTTGGTTGGTACGATGTATGTTGACCCATTTGACTAACTATTACTTGCTCATTAAGTACTAAAGTAAACTATTACTTGCTGGTTAAGTAATTGAGTAAACGAGTTACGTTCTATCAAATTGTGAAAGGAAAGATCATTATAGAGTGTTTAAGTCTCTATTCTAAGTTTGTTTTACCATAAGTTTTTGTATGGAACTTCATATTCGTGTTCACAACTTTTAACCTTTACATGCATAATCTAAGCTTATTGGTACAAATCGAGTGCGTTTGGTTCCTACAATGCCCGTTGACCCTTTTGAGTAATTATTACTGGCTTGTTAAGTACTAGAGTAAATTATTACTTGCTGGTTAAGTAATAGAGTAAACAAGTATTGTTTGATAAAATCGTGAATGGAAAGATCATTCTAGAGTTTTTAAATCTGTATACTTAGGTTTTTTGGCCATAACTTATTGTATGGGACTTCGTATTCTTGATCACAACTCTTAACCTTTACAAGCATAATCTAAGCTTATTAACACAAATCGAATGCGTTTTGGTTCGTAAGATGCCCGTTGACTTTTTTGAGTAACTATTACTCGCTTGTACAGTTCTAAAGTAAACTATTACTTGTTGGTTAACTAATAGAGTAAACAAGTAACGTTTGATCAAATAGTGAAAGGAAAGATCATTCTAGAGTGTTTAAACCTTCATACTTAGTTTTTTTGGCCATGACTTGTTGTATGGAACTTCGTATTCTTGACCAAAAGTCTTAAGCTTTACAAGCATAATCTAAGCTTATTGGCACAAGTCGAGTGCATTCTGGTTCTTACGATGCCCGTTGACCCATTTGACTAACTATTACTTGCTCATTAAGTAACAAAGGAAACGATTACTTACTAGTTAAGTAATAGAGTAAACGAGTGATGTTTGGTCAAATCGTGAAAAAGAGAGATCATTGTAGATTGTTTAAGTCTCTATACTTAGTTTTTTTTTGCCATGACTTGTGTTTGGACGTATATATATGTGATCACAACTCTTAACCTTTACAAGCATAATTCAAGCTTATTGACACAAATCGAGGGCGTGTTGGTTGGTACGGTGTATGTTGACCCATTTGACTAACTATTACTTGCTCATTAAGTACTAAAGTAAACTATTACTTGTTGGTTAAGTAATTGAGTAAACGAGTTACGTTCTATCAAATCGTGAAAGGAAAGATCATTATAGAGTGTTTAAGTCTCTATTCTAAGTTTGTTTTACCATAAGTTTTTGTATGGAACTTCATATTCGTGTTCACAACTTTTAACCTTTACATGCATAATCTAAGCTTATTGGTACAAATCGAGTGCGTTTGGTTCCTACAATGCCTGTTGACCCTTTTGAGTAATTATTACTGGCTTGTTAAGTACTAGAGTAAATTATTACTTGCTGGTTAAGTAATAGAGTAAACAAGTATTGTTTGATAAAATCGTGAATGGAAAGATCATTCTAGAGTTTTTAAATCTGTATACTTAGGTTTTTTGGCCATAACTTATTGTATGGGACTTCGTATTCTTGATCACAACTCTTAACCTTTACAAGCATAATCTAAGCTTATTAACACAAATCGAATGCGTTTTGGTTCGTAAGATGCCCGTTGACTTTTTTGAGTAACTATTACTCGCTTGTACAGTTCTAAAGTAAACTATTACTTGTTGGTTAACTAATAGGGTAAACAAGTAACGTTTGATCAAATAGTGAAAGGAAAGATCATTCTAGAGTGTTTAAACCTCCATACTTAGTTTTTTTGGCCATGACTTGTTGTATGGAACTTCGTATTCTTGACCAAAAGTCTTAAGCTTTACAAGCATAATCTAAGCTTATTGGCACAAGTCGAGTGCATTCTGGTTCGTACGATGCCCGTTCACCCATTTGACTAACTATTACTTGCTCATTAAGTAACAAAGGAATTGATTACTTACTAGTTAAGTAATAGAGTAAACGATTGATGTTTGATCAAATCGTGAAAAAGAGAGATCATTGTAGATTGTATAAGTCTCTATACTTAGTTTTTTTTTTGCCATGACTTGTTTCTGGACGTATATATATGTGATCACAACTCTTAACCTTTACAAGCATAATTCAAGCTTATTGACACCAATCGAGGGCGTGTTGGTTGGTACGATGTATGTTGACCCATTTGACTAACTATTACTTGCTCATTAAGTACTAAAGTAAACTATTACTTGCTGGTTAAGTAATTGAGTAAACGAGTTACGTTCTATCAAATTGTGAAAGGAAAGATCATTATAGAGTGTTTAAGTCTCTATTCTAAGTTTGTTTTACCATAAGTTTTTGTATGGAACTTCATATTCGTGTTCACAACTTTTAACCTTTACATGCATAATCTAAGCTTATTGGTACAAATCGAGTGCGTTTGGTTCCTACAATGCCCGTTGACCCTTTTGAGTAATTATTACTGGCTTGTTAAGTACTAGAGTAAATTATTACTTGCTGGTTAAGTAATAGAGTAAACAAGTATTGTTTGATAAAATCGTGAATGGAAAGATCATTCTAGAGTTTTTAAATCTGTATACTTAGGTTTTTTGGCCATAACTTATTGTATGGGACTTCGTATTCTTGATCACAACTCTTAACCTTTACAAGCATAATCTAAGCTTATTAACACAAATCGAATGCGTTTTGGTTCGTAAGATGCCCGTTGACTTTTTTGAGTAACTATTACTCGCTTGTACAGTTCTAAAGTAAACTATTACTTGTTGGTTAACTAATAGAGTAAACAAGTAACGTTTGATCAAATAGTGAAAGGAAAGATCATTCTAGAGTGTTTAAACCTTCATACTTAGTTTTTTTGGCCATGACTTGTTGTATGGAACTTCGTATTCTTGACCAAAAGTCTTAAGCTTTACAAGCATAATCTAAGCTTATTGGCACAAGTCGAGTGCATTCTGGTTCTTACGATGCCCGTTGACCCATTTGACTAACTATTACTTGCTCATTAAGTAACAAAGGAAACGATTACTTACTAGTTAAGTAATAGAGTAAACGAGTGATGTTTGGTCAAATCGTGAAAAAGAGAGATCATTGTAGATTGTTTAAGTCTCTATACTTAGTTTTTTTTTGCCATGACTTGTGTTTGGACGTATATATATGTGATCACAACTCTTAACCTTTACAAGCATAATTCAAGCTTATTGACACAAATCGAGGGCGTGTTGGTTGGTACGGTGTATGTTGACCCATTTGACTAACTATTACTTGCTCATTAAGTACTAAAGTAAACTATTACTTGTTGGTTAAGTAATTGAGTAAACGAGTTACGTTCTATCAAATCGTGAAAGGAAAGATCATTATAGAGTGTTTAAGTCTCTATTCTAAGTTTGTTTTACCATAAGTTTTTGTATGGAACTTCATATTCGTGTTCACAACTTTTAACCTTTACATGCATAATCTAAGCTTATTGGTACAAATCGAGTGCGTTTGGTTCCTACAATGCCTGTTGACCCTTTTGAGTAATTATTACTGGCTTGTTAAGTACTAGAGTAAATTATTACTTGCTGGTTAAGTAATAGAGTAAACAAGTATTGTTTGATAAAATCGTGAATGGAAAGATCATTCTAGAGTTTTTAAATCTGTATACTTAGGTTTTTTGGCCATAACTTATTGTATGGGACTTCGTATTCTTGATCACAACTCTTAACCTTTACAAGCATAATCTAAGCTTATTAACACAAATCGAATGCGTTTTGGTTCGTAAGATGCCCGTTGACTTTTTTGAGTAACTATTACTCGCTTGTACAGTTCTAAAGTAAACTATTACTTGTTGGTTAACTAATAGGGTAAACAAGTAACGTTTGATCAAATAGTGAAAGGAAAGATCATTCTAGAGTGTTTAAACCTCCATACTTAGTTTTTTTGGCCATGACTTGTTGTATGGAACTTCGTATTCTTGACCAAAAGTCTTAAGCTTTACAAGCATAATCTAAGCTTATTGGCACAAGTCGAGTGCATTCTGGTTCGTACGATGCCCGTTCACCCATTTGACTAACTATTACTTGCTCATTAAGTAACAAAGGAATTGATTACTTACTAGTTAAGTAATAGAGTAAACGATTGATGTTTGATCAAATCGTGAAAAAGAGAGATCATTGTAGATTGTATAAGTCTCTATACTTAGTTTTTTTTTTGCCATGACTTGTTTCTGGACGTATATATATGTGATCACAACTCTTAACCTTTACAAGCATAATTCAAGCTTATTGACACCAATCGAGGGCGTGTTGGTTGGTACGATGTATGTTGACCCATTTGACTAACTATTACTTGCTCATTAAGTACTAAAGTAAACTATTACTTGCTGGTTAAGTAATTGAGTAAACGAGTTACGTTCTATCAAATTGTGAAAGGAAAGATCATTATAGAGTGTTTAAGTCTCTATTCTAAGTTTGTTTTACCATAAGTTTTTGTATGGAACTTCATATTCGTGTTCACAACTTTTAACCTTTACATGCATAATCTAAGCTTATTGGTACAAATCGAGTGCGTTTGGTTCCTACAATGCCCGTTGACCCTTTTGAGTAATTATTACTGGCTTGTTAAGTACTAGAGTAAATTATTACTTGCTGGTTAAGTAATAGAGTAAACAAGTATTGTTTGATAAAATCGTGAATGGAAAGATCATTCTAGAGTTTTTAAATCTGTATACTTAGGTTTTTTGGCCATAACTTATTGTATGGGACTTCGTATTCTTGATCACAACTCTTAACCTTTACAAGCATAATCTAAGCTTATTAACACAAATCGAATGCGTTTTGGTTCGTAAGATGCCCGTTGACTTTTTTGAGTAACTATTACTCGCTTGTACAGTTCTAAAGTAAACTATTACTTGTTGGTTAACTAATAGAGTAAACAAGTAACGTTTGATCAAATAGTGAAAGGAAAGATCATTCTAGAGTGTTTAAACCTTCATACTTAGTTTTTTTGGCCATGACTTGTTGTATGGAACTTCGTATTCTTGACCAAAAGTCTTAAGCTTTACAAGCATAATCTAAGCTTATTGGCACAAGTCGAGTGCATTCTGGTTCTTACGATGCCCGTTGACCCATTTGACTAACTATTACTTGCTCATTAAGTAACAAAGGAAACGATTACTTACTAGTTAAGTAATAGAGTAAACGAGTGATGTTTGGTCAAATCGTGAAAAAGAGAGATCATTGTAGATTGTTTAAGTCTCTATACTTAGTTTTTTTTTGCCATGACTTGTGTTTGGACGTATATATATGTGATCACAACTCTTAACCTTTACAAGCATAATTCAAGCTTATTGACACAAATCGAGGGCGTGTTGGTTGGTACGGTGTATGTTGACCCATTTGACTAACTATTACTTGCTCATTAAGTACTAAAGTAAACTATTACTTGTTGGTTAAGTAATTGAGTAAACGAGTTACGTTCTATCAAATCGTGAAAGGAAAGATCATTATAGAGTGTTTAAGTCTCTATTCTAAGTTTGTTTTACCATAAGTTTTTGTATGGAACTTCATATTCGTGTTCACAACTTTTAACCTTTACATGCATAATCTAAGCTTATTGGTACAAATCGAGTGCGTTTGGTTCCTACAATGCCTGTTGACCCTTTTGAGTAATTATTACTGGCTTGTTAAGTACTAGAGTAAATTATTACTTGCTGGTTAAGTAATAGAGTAAACAAGTATTGTTTGATAAAATCGTGAATGGAAAGATCATTCTAGAGTTTTTAAATCTGTATACTTAGGTTTTTTGGCCATAACTTATTGTATGGGACTTCGTATTCTTGATCACAACTCTTAACCTTTACAAGCATAATCTAAGCTTATTAACACAAATCGAATGCGTTTTGGTTCGTAAGATGCCCGTTGACTTTTTTGAGTAACTATTACTCGCTTGTACAGTTCTAAAGTAAACTATTACTTGTTGGTTAACTAATAGGGTAAACAAGTAACGTTTGATCAAATAGTGAAAGGAAAGATCATTCTAGAGTGTTTAAACCTCCATACTTAGTTTTTTTGGCCATGACTTGTTGTATGGAACTTCGTATTCTTGACCAAAAGTCTTAAGCTTTACAAGCATAATCTAAGCTTATTGGCACAAGTCGAGTGCATTCTGGTTCGTACGATGCCCGTTCACCCATTTGACTAACTATTACTTGCTCATTAAGTAACAAAGGAATTGATTACTTACTAGTTAAGTAATAGAGTAAACGATTGATGTTTGATCAAATCGTGAAAAAGAGAGATCATTGTAGATTGTATAAGTCTCTATACTTAGTTTTTTTTTTGCCATGACTTGTTTCTGGACGTATATATATGTGATCACAACTCTTAACCTTTACAAGCATAATTCAAGCTTATTGACACAAATCGAGGGCGTGTTGGTTGGTACGATGTATGTTGACCCATTTGACTAACTATTACTTGCTCATTAAGTACTAAAGTAAACTATTACTTGCTGGTTAAGTAATTGAGTAAACGAGTTACGTTCTATCAAATTGTGAAAGGAAAGATCATTATAGAGTGTTTAAGTCTCTATTCTAAGTTTGTTTTACCATAAGTTTTTGTATGGAACTTCATATTCGTGTTCACAACTTTTAACCTTTACATGCATAATCTAAGCTTATTGGTACAAATCGAGTGCGTTTGGTTCCTACAATGCCCGTTGACCCTTTTGAGTAATTATTACTGGATTGTTAAGTACTAGAGTAAATTATTACTTGCTGGTTAAGTAATAGAGTAAACAAGTATTGTTTGATAAAATCGTGAATGGAAAGATCATTCTAGAGTTTTTAAATCTGTATACTTAGGTTTTTTGGCCATAACTTATTGTATGGGACTTCGTATTCTTGATCACAACTCTTAACCTTTACAAGCATAATCTAAGCTTATTAACACAAATCGAATGCGTTTTGGTTCGTAAGATGCCCGTTGACTTTTTTGAGTAACTATTACTCGCTTGTACAGTTCTAAAGTAAACTATTACTTGTTGGTTAACTAATAGAGTAAACAAGTAACGTTTGATCAAATAGTGAAAGGAAAGATCATTCTAGAGTGTTTAAACCTTCATACTTAGTTTTTTTGGCCATGACTTGTTGTATGGAACTTCGTATTCTTGACCAAAAGTCTTAAGCTTTACAAGCATAATCTAAGCTTATTGGCACAAGTCGAGTGCATTCTGGTTCTTACGATGCCCGTTGACCCATTTGACTAACTATTACTTGCTCATTAAGTAACAAAGGAAACGATTACTTACTAGTTAAGTAATAGAGTAAACGAGTGATGTTTGGTCAAATCGTGAAAAAGAGAGATCATTGTAGATTGTTTAAGTCTCTATACTTAGTTTTTTTTTGCCATGACTTGTGTTTGGACGTATATATATGTGATCACAACTCTTAACCTTTACAAGCATAATTCAAGCTTATTGACACAAATCGAGGGCGTGTTGGTTGGTACGGTGTATGTTGACCCATTTGACTAACTATTACTTGCTCATTAAGTACTAAAGTAAACTATTACTTGTTGGTTAAGTAATTGAGTAAACGAGTTACGTTCTATCAAATCGTGAAAGGAAAGATCATTATAGAGTGTTTAAGTCTCTATTCTAAGTTTGTTTTACCATAAGTTTTTGTATGGAACTTCATATTCGTGTTCACAACTTTTAACCTTTACATGCATAATCTAAGCTTATTGGTACAAATCGAGTGCGTTTGGTTCCTACAATGCCTGTTGACCCTTTTGAGTAATTATTACTGGCTTGTTAAGTACTAGAGTAAATTATTACTTGCTGGTTAAGTAATAGAGTAAACAAGTATTGTTTGATAAAATCGTGAATGGAAAGATCATTCTAGAGTTTTTAAATCTGTATACTTAGGTTTTTTGGCCATAACTTATTGTATGGGACTTCGTATTCTTGATCACAACTCTTAACCTTTACAAGCATAATCTAAGCTTATTAACACAAATCGAATGCGTTTTGGTTCGTAAGATGCCCGTTGACTTTTTTGAGTAACTATTACTCGCTTGTACAGTTCTAAAGTAAACTATTACTTGTTGGTTAACTAATAGGGTAAACAAGTAACGTTTGATCAAATAGTGAAAGGAAAGATCATTCTAGAGTGTTTAAACCTCCATACTTAGTTTTTTTGGCCATGACTTGTTGTATGGAACTTCGTATTCTTGACCAAAAGTCTTAAGCTTTACAAGCATAATCTAAGCTTATTGGCACAAGTCGAGTGCATTCTGGTTCGTACGATGCCCGTTCACCCATTTGACTAACTATTACTTGCTCATTAAGTAACAAAGGAATTGATTACTTACTAGTTAAGTAATAGAGTAAACGATTGATGTTTGATCAAATCGTGAAAAAGAGAGATCATTGTAGATTGTATAAGTCTCTATACTTAGTTTTTTTTTTGCCATGACTTGTTTCTGGACGTATATATATGTGATCACAACTCTTAACCTTTACAAGCATAATTCAAGCTTATTGACACCAATCGATGGCGTGTTGGTTGGTACGATGTATGTTGACCCATTTGACTAACTATTACTTGCTCATTAAGTACTAAAGTAAACTATTACTTGCTGGTTAAGTAATTGAGTAAACGAGTTACGTTCTATCAAATTGTGAAAGGAAAGATCATTATAGAGTGTTTAAGTCTCTATTCTAAGTTTGTTTTACCATAAGTTTTTGTATGGAACTTCATATTCGTGTTCACAACTTTTAACCTTTACATGCATAATCTAAGCTTATTGGTACAAATCGAGTGCGTTTGGTTCCTACAATGCCCGTTGACCCTTTTGAGTAATTATTACTGGCTTGTTAAGTACTAGAGTAAATTATTACTTGCTGGTTAAGTAATAGAGTAAACAAGTATTGTTTGATAAAATCGTGAATGGAAAGATCATTCTAGAGTTTTTAAATCTGTATACTTAGGTTTTTTGGCCATAACTTATTGTATGGGACTTCGTATTCTTGATCACAACTCTTAACCTTTACAAGCATAATCTAAGCTTATTAACACAAATCGAATGCGTTTTGGTTCGTAAGATGCCCGTTGACTTTTTTGAGTAACTATTACTCGCTTGTACAGTTCTAAAGTAAACTATTACTTGTTGGTTAACTAATAGAGTAAACAAGTAACGTTTGATCAAATAGTGAAAGGAAAGATCATTCTAGAGTGTTTAAACCTTCATACTTAGTTTTTTTGGCCATGACTTGTTGTATGGAACTTCGTATTCTTGACCAAAAGTCTTAAGCTTTACAAGCATAATCTAAGCTTATTGGCACAAGTCGAGTGCATTCTGGTTCTTACGATGCCCGTTGACCCATTTGACTAACTATTACTTGCTCATTAAGTAACAAAGGAAACGATTACTTACTAGTTAAGTAATAGAGTAAACGAGTGATGTTTGGTCAAATCGTGAAAAAGAGAGATCATTGTAGATTGTTTAAGTCTCTATACTTAGTTTTTTTTTGCCATGACTTGTGTTTGGACGTATATATATGTGATCACAACTCTTAACCTTTACAAGCATAATTCAAGCTTATTGACACAAATCGAGGGCGTGTTGGTTGGTACGGTGTATGTTGACCCATTTGACTAACTATTACTTGCTCATTAAGTACTAAAGTAAACTATTACTTGTTGGTTAAGTAATTGAGTAAACGAGTTACGTTCTATCAAATCGTGAAAGGAAAGATCATTATAGAGTGTTTAAGTCTCTATTCTAAGTTTGTTTTACCATAAGTTTTTGTATGGAACTTCATATTCGTGTTCACAACTTTTAACCTTTACATGCATAATCTAAGCTTATTGGTACAAATCGAGTGCGTTTGGTTCCTACAATGCCTGTTGACCCTTTTGAGTAATTATTACTGGCTTGTTAAGTACTAGAGTAAATTATTACTTGCTGGTTAAGTAATAGAGTAAACAAGTATTGTTTGATAAAATCGTGAATGGAAAGATCATTCTAGAGTTTTTAAATCTGTATACTTAGGTTTTTTGGCCATAACTTATTGTATGGGACTTCGTATTCTTGATCACAACTCTTAACCTTTACAAGCATAATCTAAGCTTATTAACACAAATCGAATGCGTTTTGGTTCGTAAGATGCCCGTTGACTTTTTTGAGTAACTATTACTCGCTTGTACAGTTCTAAAGTAAACTATTACTTGTTGGTTAACTAATAGGGTAAACAAGTAACGTTTGATCAAATAGTGAAAGGAAAGATCATTCTAGAGTGTTTAAACCTCCATACTTAGTTTTTTTGGCCATGACTTGTTGTATGGAACTTCGTATTCTTGACCAAAAGTCTTAAGCTTTACAAGCATAATCTAAGCTTATTGGCACAAGTCGAGTGCATTCTGGTTCGTACGATGCCCGTTCACCCATTTGACTAACTATTACTTGCTCATTAAGTAACAAAGGAATTGATTACTTACTAGTTAAGTAATAGAGTAAACGATTGATGTTTGATCAAATCGTGAAAAAGAGAGATCATTGTAGATTGTATAAGTCTCTATACTTAGTTTTTTTTTGCCATGACTTGTTTCTGGACGTATATATATGTGATCACAACTCTTAACCTTTACAAGCATAATTCAAGCTTATTGACACCAATCGATGGCGTGTTGGTTGGTACGATGTATGTTGACCCATTTGACTAACTATTACTTGCTCATTAAGTACTAAAGTAAACTATTACTTGCTGGTTAAGTAATTGAGTAAACGAGTTACGTTCTATCAAATTGTGAAAGGAAAGATCATTATAGAGTGTTTAAGTCTCTATTCTAAGTTTGTTTTACCATAAGTTTTTGTATGGAACTTCATATTCGTGTTCACAACTTTTAACCTTTACATGCATAATCTAAGCTTATTGGTACAAATCGAGTGCGTTTGGTTCCTACAATGCCCGTTGACCCTTTTGAGTAATTATTACTGGCTTGTTAAGTACTAGAGTAAATTATTACTTGCTGGTTAAGTAATAGAGTAAACAAGTATTGTTTGATAAAATCGTGAATGGAAAGATCATTCTAGAGTTTTTAAATCTGTATACTTAGGTTTTTTGGCCATAACTTATTGTATGGGACTTCGTATTCTTGATCACAACTCTTAACCTTTACAAGCATAATCTAAGCTTATTAACACAAATCGAATGCGTTTTGGTTCGTAAGATGCCCGTTGACTTTTTTGAGTAACTATTACTCGCTTGTACAGTTCTAAAGTAAACTATTACTTGTTGGTTAACTAATAGAGTAAACAAGTAACGTTTGATCAAATAGTGAAAGGAAAGATCATTCTAGAGTGTTTAAACCTTCATACTTAGTTTTTTTGGCCATGACTTGTTGTATGGAACTTCGTATTCTTGACCAAAAGTCTTAAGCTTTACAAGCATAATCTAAGCTTATTGGCACAAGTCGAGTGCATTCTGGTTCTTACGATGCCCGTTGACCCATTTGACTAACTATTACTTGCTCATTAAGTAACAAAGGAAACGATTACTTACTAGTTAAGTAATAGAGTAAACGAGTGATGTTTGGTCAAATCGTGAAAAAGAGAGATCATTGTAGATTGTTTAAGTCTCTATACTTAGTTTTTTTTTGCCATGACTTGTGTTTGGACGTATATATATGTGATCACAACTCTTAACCTTTACAAGCATAATTCAAGCTTATTGACACAAATCGAGGGCGTGTTGGTTGGTACGGTGTATGTTGACCCATTTGACTAACTATTACTTGCTCATTAAGTACTAAAGTAAACTATTACTTGTTGGTTAAGTAATTGAGTAAACGAGTTACGTTCTATCAAATCGTGAAAGGAAAGATCATTATAGAGTGTTTAAGTCTCTATTCTAAGTTTGTTTTACCATAAGTTTTTGTATGGAACTTCATATTCGTGTTCACAACTTTTAACCTTTACATGCATAATCTAAGCTTATTGGTACAAATCGAGTGCGTTTGGTTCCTACAATGCCTGTTGACCCTTTTGAGTAATTATTACTGGCTTGTTAAGTACTAGAGTAAATTATTACTTGCTGGTTAAGTAATAGAGTAAACAAGTATTGTTTGATAAAATCGTGAATGGAAAGATCATTCTAGAGTTTTTAAATCTGTATACTTAGGTTTTTTGGCCATAACTTATTGTATGGGACTTCGTATTCTTGATCACAACTCTTAACCTTTACAAGCATAATCTAAGCTTATTAACACAAATCGAATGCGTTTTGGTTCGTAAGATGCCCGTTGACTTTTTTGAGTAACTATTACTCGCTTGTACAGTTCTAAAGTAAACTATTACTTGTTGGTTAACTAATAGGGTAAACAAGTAACGTTTGATCAAATAGTGAAAGGAAAGATCATTCTAGAGTGTTTAAACCTCCATACTTAGTTTTTTTGGCCATGACTTGTTGTATGGAACTTCGTATTCTTGACCAAAAGTCTTAAGCTTTACAAGCATAATCTAAGCTTATTGGCACAAGTCGAGTGCATTCTGGTTCGTACGATGCCCGTTCACCCATTTGACTAACTATTACTTGCTCATTAAGTAACAAAGGAATTGATTACTTACTAGTTAAGTAATAGAGTAAACGATTGATGTTTGATCAAATCGTGAAAAAGAGAGATCATTGTAGATTGTATAAGTCTCTATACTTAGTTTTTTTTTTGCCATGACTTGTTTCTGGACGTATATATATGTGATCACAACTCTTAACCTTTACAAGCATAATTCAAGCTTATTGACACAAATCGAGGGCGTGTTGGTTGGTACGGTGTATGTTGACCCATTTGACTAACTATTACTTGCTCATTAAGTACTAAAGTAAACTATTACTTGCTGGTTAAGTAATTGAGTAAACGAGTTACGTTCTATCAAATCGTGAAAGGAAAGATCATTATAGAGTGTTTAAGTCTCTATTCTAAGTTTGTTTTACCATAAGTTTTTGTATGGAACTTCATATTCGTGTTCACAACTTTTAACCTTTACATGCATAATCTAAGCTTATTGGTACAAATCGAGTGCGTTTGGTTCCTACAATGCCTGTTGACCCTTTTGAGTAATTATTACTGGCTTGTTAAGTACTAGAGTAAATTATTACTTGCTGGTTAAGTAATAGAGTAAACAAGTATTGTTTGATAAAATCGTGAATGGAAAGATCATTCTAGAGTTTTTAAATCTGTATACTTAGGTTTTTTGGCCATAACTTATTGTATGGGACTTCGTATTCTTGATCACAACTCTTAACCTTTACAAGCATAATCTAAGCTTATTAACACAAATCGAATGCGTTTTGGTTCGTAAGATGCCCGTTGACTTTTTTGAGTAACTATTACTCGCTTGTACAGTTCTAAAGTAAACTATTACTTGTTGGTTAACTAATAGGGTAAACAAGTAACGTTTCATCAAATAGTGAAAGGAAAGATCATTCTAGAGTGTTTAAACCTCCATACTTAGTTTTTTTGGCCATGACTTGTTGTATGGAACTTCGTATTCTTGACCAAAAGTCTTAAGCTTTACAAGCATAATCTAAGCTTATTGGCACAAGTCGAGTGCATTCTGGTTCGTACGATGCCCGTTCACCCATTTGACTAACTATTACTTGCTCATTAAGTAACAAAGGAATTGATTACTTACTAGTTAAGTAATAGAGTAAACGATTGATGTTTGATCAAATCGTGAAAAAGAGAGATCATTGTAGATTGTATAAGTCTCTATACTTAGTTTTTTTTTTGCCATGACTTGTTTCTGGACGTATATATATGTGATCACAACTCTTAACCTTTACAAGCATAATTCAAGCTTATTGACACAAATCGAGGGCGTGTTGGTTGGTACGGTGTATGTTGACCCATTTGACTAACTATTACTTGCTCATTAAGTACTAAAGTAAACTATTACTTGTTGGTTAAGTAATTGAGTAAACGAGTTACGTTCTATCAAATTGTGAAAGGAAAGATCATTATAGAGTGTTTAAGTCTCTATTCTAAGTTTGTTTTACCATAAGTTTTTGTATGGAACTTCATATTCGTGTTCACAACTTTTAACCTTTACATGCATAATCTAAGCTTATTGGTACAAATCGAGTGCGTTTGGTTCCTACAATGCCTGTTGACCCTTTTGAGTAATTATTACTGGCTTGTTAAGTACTAGAGTAAATTATTACTTGCTGGTTAAGTAATAGAGTAAACAAGTATTGTTTGATAAAATCGTGAATGGAAAGATCATTCTAGAGTTTTTAAATCTGTATACTTAGGTTTTTTGGCCATAACTTATTGTATGGGACTTCGTATTCTTGATCACAACTCTTAACCTTTACAAGCATAATCTAAGCTTATTAACACAAATCGAATGCGTTTTGGTTCGTAAGATGCCCGTTGACTTTTTTGAGTAACTATTACTCGCTTGTACAGTTCTAAAGTAAACTATTACTTGTTGGTTAACTAATAGAGTAAACAAGTAACGTTTGATCAAATAGTGAAAGGAAAGATCATTCTAGAGTGTTTAAACCTTCATACTTAGTTTTTTTGGCCATGACTTGTTGTATGGAACTTCGTATTCTTGACCAAAAGTCTTAAGCTTTACAAGCATAATCTAAGCTTATTGGCACAAGTCGAGTGCATTCTGGTTCTTACGATGCCCGTTCACCCATTTGACTAACTATTACTTGCTCATTAAGTAACAAAGGAAACGATTACTTACTAGTTAAGTAATAGAGTAAACGAGTGATGTTTGGTCAAATCGTGAAAAAGAGAGATCATTGTAGATTGTTTAAGTCTCTATACATAGTTTTTTTTTGCCATGACTTGTGTTTGGACGTATATATATGTGATCACAACTCTTAACCTTTACAAGCATAATTCAAGCTTATTGACACAAATCGAGGGCGTGTTGGTTGGTACGGTGTATGTTGACCCATTTGACTAACTATTACTTGCTCATTAAGTACTAAAGTAAACTATTACTTGCTGGTTAAGTAATTGAGTAAACGAGTTACGTTCTATCAAATCGTGAAAGGAAAGATCATTATAGAGTGTTTAAGTCTCTATTCTAAGTTTGTTTTACCATAAGTTTTTGTATGGAACTTCATATTCGTGTTCACAACTTTTAACCTTTACATGCATAATCTAAGCTTATTGGTACAAATCGAGTGCGTTTGGTTCCTACAATGCCTGTTGACCCTTTTGAGTAATTATTACTGGCTTGTTAAGTACTAGAGTAAATTATTACTTGCTGGTTAAGTAATAGAGTAAACAAGTATTGTTTGATAAAATCGTGAATGGAAAGATCATTCTAGAGTTTTTAAATCTGTATACTTAGGTTTTTTGGCCATAACTTATTGTATGGGACTTCGTATTCTTGATCACAACTCTTAACCTTTACAAGCATAATCTAAGCTTATTAACACAAATCGAATGCGTTTTGGTTCGTAAGATGCCCGTTGACTTTTTTGAGTAACTATTACTCGCTTGTACAGTTCTAAAGTAAACTATTACTTGTTGGTTAACTAATAGGGTAAACAAGTAACGTTTGATCAAATAGTGAAAGGAAAGATCATTCTAGAGTGTTTAAACCTCCATACTTAGTTTTTTTGGCCATGACTTGTTGTATGGAACTTCGTATTCTTGACCAAAAGTCTTAAGCTTTACAAGCATAATCTAAGCTTATTGGCACAAGTCGAGTGCATTCTGGTTCTTACGATGCCCGTTGACCCATTTGACTAACTATTACTTGCTCATTAAGTAACAAAGGAAACGATTACTTACTAGTTAAGTAATAGAGTAAACGAGTGATGTTTGGTCAAATCGTGAAAAAGAGAGATCATTGTAGATTGTTTAAGTCTCTATACATAGTTTTTTTTTGCCATGACTTGTGTTTGGACGTATATATATGTGATCACAACTCTTAACCTTTACAAGCATAATTCAAGCTTATTGACACAAATATGTTGACCCATTTGACTAACTATTACTTGCTCATTAAGTACTAAAGTAAACTATTACTTGCTGGTTAAGTAATTGAGTAAACGAGTTACGTTCTATCAAATCGTGAAAGGAAAGATCATTATAGAGTGTTTAAGTCTCTATTCTAAGTTTGTTTTACCATAAGTTTTTGTATGGAACTTCATATTCGTGTTCACAACTTTTAACCTTTACATGCATAATCTAAGCTTATTGGTACAAATCGAGTGCGTTTGGTTCCTACAATGCCTGTTGACCCTTTTGAGTAATTATTACTGGCTTGTTAAGTACTAGAGTAAATTATTACTTGCTGGTTAAGTAATAGAGTAAACAAGTATTGTTTGATAAAATCGTGAATGGAAAGATCATTCTAGAGTTTTTAAATCTGTATACTTAGGTTTTTTGGCCATAACTTATTGTATGGGACTTCGTATTCTTGATCACAACTCTTAACCTTTACAAGCATAATCTAAGCTTATTAACACAAATCGAATGCGTTTTGGTTCGTAAGATGCCCGTTGACTTTTTTGAGTAACTATTACTCGCTTGTACAGTTCTAAAGTAAACTATTACTTGTTGGTTAACTAATAGGGTAA
Source organism: Linaria vulgaris (assembly GCA_948329865.1). Classification (NCBI taxonomy): domain Eukaryota; kingdom Viridiplantae; phylum Streptophyta; class Magnoliopsida; order Lamiales; family Plantaginaceae; genus Linaria; species Linaria vulgaris. The sequence goes on from OX415250.1 coordinate 67,160,603, forward strand.
ACAAGTAACGTTTCATCAAATAGTGAAAGGAAAGATCATTCTAGAGTGTTTAAACCTCCATACTTAGTTTTTTTGGCCATGACTTGTTGTATGGAACTTCGTATTCTTGACCAAAAGTCTTAAGCTTTACAAGCATAATCTAAGCTTATTGGCACAAGTCGAGTGCATTCTGGTTCGTACGATGCCCGTTCACCCATTTGACTAACTATTACTTGCTCATTAAGTAACAAAGGAATTGATTACTTACTAGTTAAGTAATAGAGTAAACGATTGATGTTTGATCAAATCGTGAAAAAGAGAGATCATTGTAGATTGTTTAAGTCTCTATACTTAGTTTTTTTTTTGCCATGACTTGTTTCTGGACGTATATATATGTGATCACAACTCTTAACCTTTACAAGCATAATTCAAGCTTATTGACACAAATCGAGGGCGTGTTGGTTGGTACGATGTATGTTGACCCATTTGACTAACTATTACTTGCTCATTAAGTACTAAAGTAAACTATTACTTGCTAGTTAAGTAATTGAGTAAACGAGTTACGTTCTATCAAATTGTGAAAGGAAAGATCATTATAGAGTGTTTAAGTCTCTATTCTAAGTTTGTTTTACCATAAGTTTTTGTATGGAACTTCATATTCGTGTTCACAACTTTTAACCTTTACATGCATAATCTAAGCTTATTGGTACAAATCGAGTGCGTTTGGTTCCTACAATGCCCGTTGACCCTTTTGAGTAATTATTACTGGCTTGTTAAGTACTAGAGTAAATTATTACTTGCTGGTTAAGTAATAGAGTAAACAAGTATTGTTTGATAAAATCGTGAATGGAAAGATCGTTCTAGAGTTTTTAAATCTGTATACTTAGGTTTTTTGGCCATAACTTATTGTATGGGACTTCGTATTCTTGATCACAACTCTTAACCTTTACAAGCATAATCTAAGCTTATTAACACAAATCGAATGCGTTTTGGTTCGTAAGATGCCCGTTGACTTTTTTGAGTAACTATTACTCGCTTGTACAGTTCTAAAGTAAACTATTACTTGTTGGTTAACTAATAGAGTAAACAAGTAACGTTTGATCAAATAGTGAAAGGAAAGATCATTCTAGAGTGTTTAAACCTTCATACTTAGTTTTTTTGGCCATGACTTGTTGTATGGAACTTCGTATTCTTGACCAAAAGTCTTAAGCTTTACAAGCATAATCTAAGCTTATTGGCACAAGTCGAGTGCATTCTGGTTCTTACGATGCCCGTTGACCCATTTGACTAACTATTACTTGCTCATTAAGTAACAAAGGAAACGATTACTTACTAGTTAAGTAATAGAGTAAACGAGTGATGTTTGGTCAAATCGTGAAAAAGAGAGATCATTGTAGATTGTTTAAGTCTCTATACTTAGTTTTTTTTTGCCATGACTTGTGTTTGGACGTATATATATGTGATCACAACTCTTAACCTTTACAAGCATAATTCAAGCTTATTGACACAAATCGAGGGCGTGTTGGTTGGTACGGTGTATGTTGACCCATTTGACTAACTATTACTTGCTCATTAAGTACTAAAGTAAACTATTACTTGCCGGTTAAGTAATTGAGTAAACGAGTTACGTTCTATCAAATCGTGAAAGGAAAGATCATTATAGAGTGTTTAAGTCTCTATTCTAAGTTTGTTTTACCATAAGTTTTTGTATGGAACTTCATATTCGTGTTCACAACTTTTAACCTTTACATGCATAATCTAAGCTTATTGGTACAAATCGAGTGCGTTTGGTTCCTACAATGCCTGTTGACCCTTTTGAGTAATTATTACTGGCTTGTTAAGTACTAGAGTAAATTATTACTTGCTGGTTAAGTAATAGAGTAAACAAGTATTGTTTGATAAAATCGTGAATGGAAAGATCATTCTAGAGTTTTTAAATCTGTATACTTAGGTTTTTTGGCCATAACTTATTGTATGGGACTTCGTATTCTTGATCACAACTCTTAACCTTTACAAGCATAATCTAAGCTTATTAACACAAATCGAATGCGTTTTGGTTCGTAAGATGCCCGTTGACTTTTTTGAGTAACTATTACTCGCTTGTACAGTTCTAAAGTAAACTATTACTTGTTGGTTAACTAATAGGGTAAACAAGTAACGTTTCATCAAATAGTGAAAGGAAAGATCATTCTAGAGTGTTTAAACCTCCATACTTAGTTTTTTTGGCCATGACTTGTTGTATGGAACTTCGTATTCTTGACCAAAAGTCTTAAGCTTTACAAGCATAATCTAAGCTTATTGGCACAAGTCGAGTGCATTCTGGTTCGTACGATGCCCGTTCACCCATTTGACTAACTATTACTTGCTCATTAAGTAACAAAGGAATTGATTACTTACTAGTTAAGTAATAGAGTAAACGATTGATGTTTGATCAAATCGTGAAAAAGAGAGATCATTGTAGATTGTATAAGTCTCTATACTTAGTTTTTTTTTTGCCATGACTTGTTTCTGGACGTATATATATGTGATCACAACTCTTAACCTTTACAAGCATAATTCAAGCTTATTGACACAAATCGAGGGCGTGTTGGTTGGTACGATGTATGTTGACCCATTTGACTAACTATTACTTGCTCATTAAGTACTAAAGTAAACTATTACTTGCTGGTTAAGTAATTGAGTAAACGAGTTACGTTCTATCAAATTGTGAAAGGAAAGATCATTATAGAGTGTTTAAGTCTCTATTCTAAGTTTGTTTTACCATAAGTTTTTGTATGGAACTTCATATTCATGTTCACAACTTTTAACCTTTACATGCATAATCTAAGCTTATTGGTACAAATCGAGTGCGTTTGGTTCCTACAATGCCCGTTGACCCTTTTGAGTAATTATTACTGGCTTGTTAAGTACTAGAGTAAATTATTACTTGCTGGTTAAGTAATAGAGTAAACAAGTATTGTTTGATAAAATCGTGAATGGAAAGATCATTCTAGAGTTTTTAAATCTGTATACTTAGGTTTTTTGGCCATAACTTATTGTATGGGACTTCGTATTCTTGATCACAACTCTTAACCTTTACAAGCATAATCTAAGCTTATTAACACAAATCGAATGCGTTTTGGTTCGTAAGATGCCCGTTGACTTTTTTGAGTAACTATTACTCGCTTGTACAGTTCTAAAGTAAACTATTACTTGTTGGTTAACTAATAGGGTAAACAAGTAACGTTTCATCAAATAGTGAAAGGAAAGATCATTCTAGAGTGTTTAAACCTCCATACTTAGTTTTTTTGGCCATGACTTGTTGTATGGAACTTCGTATTCTTGACCAAAAGTCTTAAGCTTTACAAGCATAATCTAAGCTTATTGGCACAAGTCGAGTGCATTCTGGTTCGTACGATGCCCGTTCACCCATTTGACTAACTATTACTTGCTCATTAAGTAACAAAGGAATTGATTACTTACTAGTTAAGTAATAGAGTAAACGATTGATGTTTGATCAAATCGTGAAAAAGAGAGATCATTGTAGATTGTATAAGTCTCTATACTTAGTTTTTTTTTTGCCATGACTTGTTTCTGGACGTATATATATGTGATCACAACTCTTAACCTTTACAAGCATAATTCAAGCTTATTGACACAAATCGAGGGCGTGTTGGTTGGTACGATGTATGTTGACCCATTTGACTAACTATTACTTGCTCATTAAGTACTAAAGTAAACTATTACTTGCTGGTTAAGTAATTGAGTAAACGAGTTACGTTCTATCAAATTGTGAAAGGAAAGATCATTATAGAGTGTTTAAGTCTCTATTCTAAGTTTGTTTTACCATAAGTTTTTGTATGGAACTTCATATTCGTGTTCACAACTTTTAACCTTTACATGCATAATCTAAGCTTATTGGTACAAATCGAGTGCGTTTGGTTCCTACAATGCCCGTTGACCCTTTTGAGTAATTATTACTGGCTTGTTAAGTACTAGAGTAAATTATTACTTGCTGGTTAAGTAATAGAGTAAACAAGTATTGTTTGATAAAATCGTGAATGGAAAGATCGTTCTAGAGTTTTTAAATCTGTATACTTAGGTTTTTTGGCCATAACTTATTGTATGGGACTTCGTATTCTTGATCACAACTCTTAACCTTTACAAGCATAATCTAAGCTTATTAACACAAATCGAATGCGTTTTAGTTCGTAAGATGCCCGTTGACTTTTTTGAGTAACTATTACTCGCTTGTACAGTTCTAAAGTAAACTATTACTTGTTGGTTAACTAATAGAGTAAACAAGTAACGTTTGATCAAATAGTGAAAGGAAAGATCATTCTAGAGTGTTTAAACCTTCATACTTAGTTTTTTTGGCCATGACTTGTTGTATGGAACTTCGTATTCTTGACCAAAAGTCTTAAGCTTTACAAGCATAATCTAAGCTTATTGGCACAAGTCGAGTGCATTCTGGTTCGTACGATGCCCGTTCACCCATTTGACTAACTATTACTTGCTCATTAAGTAACAAAGGAATTGATTACTTACTAGTTAAGTAATAGAGTAAACGATTGATGTTTGATCAAATCGTGAAAAAGAGAGATCATTGTAGATTGTATAAGTCTCTATACTTAGTTTTTTTTTTGCCATGACTTGTTTCTGGACGTATATATATGTGATCACAACTCTTAACCTTTACAAGCATAATTCAAGCTTATTGACACAAATCGAGGGCGTGTTGGTTGGTACGATGTATGTTGACCCATTTGACTAACTATTACTTGCTCATTAAGTACTAAAGTAAACTATTACTTGCTGGTTAAGTAATTGAGTAAACGAGTTACGTTCTATCAAATTGTGAAAGGAAAGATCATTATAGAGTGTTTAAGTCTCTATTCTAAGTTTGTTTTACCATAAGTTTTTGTATGGAACTTCATATTCATGTTCACAACTTTTAACCTTTACATGCATAATCTAAGCTTATTGGTACAAATCGAGTGCGTTTGGTTCCTACAATGCCCGTTGACCCTTTTGAGTAATTATTACTGGCTTGTTAAGTACTAGAGTAAATTATTACTTGCTGGTTAAGTAATAGAGTAAACAAGTATTGTTTGATAAAATCGTGAATGGAAAGATCATTCTAGAGTTTTTAAATCTGTATACTTAGGTTTTTTGGCCATAACTTATTGTATGGGACTTCGTATTCTTGATCACAACTCTTAACCTTTACAAGCATAATCTAAGCTTATTAACACAAATCGAATGCGTTTTGGTTCGTAAGATGCCCGTTGACTTTTTTGAGTAACTATTACTCGCTTGTACAGTTCTAAAGTAAACTATTACTTGTTGGTTAACTAATAGGGTAAACAAGTAACGTTTCATCAAATAGTGAAAGGAAAGATCATTCTAGAGTGTTTAAACCTCCATACTTAGTTTTTTTGGCCATGACTTGTTGTATGGAACTTCGTATTCTTGACCAAAAGTCTTAAGCTTTACAAGCATAATCTAAGCTTATTGGCACAAGTCGAGTGCATTCTGGTTCGTACGATGCCCGTTCACCCATTTGACTAACTATTACTTGCTCATTAAGTAACAAAGGAATTGATTACTTACTAGTTAAGTAATAGAGTAAACGATTGATGTTTGATCAAATCGTGAAAAAGAGAGATCATTGTAGATTGTATAAGTCTCTATACTTAGTTTTTTTTTTGCCATGACTTGTTTCTGGACGTATATATATGTGATCACAACTCTTAACCTTTACAAGCATAATTCAAGCTTATTGACACAAATCGAGGGCGTGTTGGTTGGTACGATGTATGTTGACCCATTTGACTAACTATTACTTGCTCATTAAGTACTAAAGTAAACTATTACTTGCTGGTTAAGTAATTGAGTAAACGAGTTACGTTCTATCAAATTGTGAAAGGAAAGATCATTATAGAGTGTTTAAGTCTCTATTCTAAGTTTGTTTTACCATAAGTTTTTGTATGGAACTTCATATTCGTGTTCACAACTTTTAACCTTTACATGCATAATCTAAGCTTATTGGTACAAATCGAGTGCGTTTGGTTCCTACAATGCCCGTTGACCCTTTTGAGTAATTATTACTGGCTTGTTAAGTACTAGAGTAAATTATTACTTGCTGGTTAAGTAATAGAGTAAACAAGTATTGTTTGATAAAATCGTGAATGGAAAGATCGTTCTTGAGTTTTTAAATCTGTATACTTAGGTTTTTTGGCCATAACTTATTGTATGGGACTTCGTATTCTTGATCACAACTCTTAACCTTTACAAGCATAATCTAAGCTTATTAACACAAATCGAATGCGTTTTGGTTCGTAAGATGCCCGTTGACTTTTTTGAGTAACTATTACTCGCTTGTACAGTTCTAAAGTAAACTATTACTTGTTGGTTAACTAATAGAGTAAACAAGTAACGTTTGATCAAATAGTGAAAGGAAAGATCATTCTAGAGTGTTTAAACCTTCATACTTAGTTTTTTTGGCCATGACTTGTTGTATGGAACTTCGTATTCTTGACCAAAAGTCTTAAGCTTTACAAGCATAATCTAAGCTTATTGGCACAAGTCGAGTGCATTCTGGTTCTTACGATGCCCGTTGACCCATTTGACTAACTATTACTTGCTCATTAAGTAACAAAGGAAACGATTACTTACTAGTTAAGTAATAGAGTAAACGAGTGATGTTTGGTCAAATCGTGAAAAAGAGAGATCATTGTAGATTGTTTAAGTCTCTATACTTAGTTTTTTTTTGCCATGACTTGTGTTTGGACGTATATATATGTGATCACAACTCTTAACCTTTACAAGCATAATTCAAGCTTATTGACACAAATCGAGGGCGTGTTGGTTGGTACGGTGTATGTTGACCCATTTGACTAACTATTACTTGCTCATTAAGTACTAAAGTAAACTATTACTTGCCGGTTAAGTAATTGAGTAAACGAGTTACGTTCTATCAAATCGTGAAAGGAAAGATCATTATAGAGTGTTTAAGTCTCTATTCTAAGTTTGTTTTACCATAAGTTTTTGTATGGAACTTCATATTCGTGTTCACAACTTTTAACCTTTACATGCATAATCTAAGCTTATTGGTACAAATCGAGTGCGTTTGGTTCCTACAATGCCTGTTGACCCTTTTGAGTAATTATTACTGGCTTGTTAAGTACTAGAGTAAATTATTACTTGCTGGTTAAGTAATAGAGTAAACAAGTATTGTTTGATAAAATCGTGAATGGAAAGATCATTCTAGAGTTTTTAAATCTGTATACTTAGGTTTTTTGGCCATAACTTATTGTATGGGACTTCGTATTCTTGATCACAACTCTTAACCTTTACAAGCATAATCTAAGCTTATTAACACAAATCGAATGCGTTTTGGTTCGTAAGATGCCCGTTGACTTTTTTGAGTAACTATTACTCGCTTGTACAGTTCTAAAGTAAACTATTACTTGTTGGTTAACTAATAGGGTAAACAAGTAACGTTTCATCAAATAGTGAAAGGAAAGATCATTCTAGAGTGTTTAAACCTCCATACTTAGTTTTTTTGGCCATGACTTGTTGTATGGAACTTCGTATTCTTGACCAAAAGTCTTAAGCTTTACAAGCATAATCTAAGCTTATTGGCACAAGTCGAGTGCATTCTGGTTCGTACGATGCCCGTTCACCCATTTGACTAACTATTACTTGCTCATTAAGTAACAAAGGAATTGATTACTTACTAGTTAAGTAATAGAGTAAACGATTGATGTTTGATCAAATCGTGAAAAAGAGAGATCATTGTAGATTGTATAAGTCTCTATACTTAGTTTTTTTTTTGCCATGACTTGTTTCTGGACGTATATATATGTGATCACAACTCTTAACCTTTACAAGCATAATTCAAGCTTATTGACACAAATCGAGGGCGTGTTGGTTGGTACGATGTATGTTGACCCATTTGACTAACTATTACTTGCTCATTAAGTACTAAAGTAAACTATTACTTGCTGGTTAAGTAATTGAGTAAACGAGTTACGTTCTATCAAATTGTGAAAGGAAAGATCATTATAGAGTGTTTAAGTCTCTATTCTAAGTTTGTTTTACCATAAGTTTTTGTATGGAACTTCATATTCATGTTCACAACTTTTAACCTTTACATGCATAATCTAAGCTTATTGGTACAAATCGAGTGCGTTTGGTTCCTACAATGCCCGTTGACCCTTTTGAGTAATTATTACTGGCTTGTTAAGTACTAGAGTAAATTATTACTTGCTGGTTAAGTAATAGAGTAAACAAGTATTGTTTGATAAAATCGTGAATGGAAAGATCATTCTAGAGTTTTTAAATCTGTATACTTAGGTTTTTTGGCCATAACTTATTGTATGGGACTTCGTATTCTTGATCACAACTCTTAACCTTTACAAGCATAATCTAAGCTTATTAACACAAATCGAATGCGTTTTGGTTCGTAAGATGCCCGTTGACTTTTTTGAGTAACTATTACTCGCTTGTACAGTTCTAAAGTAAACTATTACTTGTTGGTTAAATAATAGAGTAAACAAGTAACGTTTGATCAAATAGTGAAAGGAAAGATCATTCTAGAGTGTTTAAACCTTCATACTTAGTTTTTTTGGCCATGACTTGTTGTATGGAACTTCGTATTCTTGACCAAAAGTCTTAAGCTTTACAAGCATAATCTAAGCTTATTGGCACAAGTCGAGTGCATTCTGGTTCTTACGATGCCCGTTGACCCATTTGACTAACTATTACTTGCTCATTAAGTAACAAAGGAAACGATTACTTACTAGTTAAGTAATAGAGTAAACGAGTGATGTTTGGTCAAATCGTGAAAAAGAGAGATCATTGTAGATTGTTTAAGTCTCTATACATAGTTTTTTTTTGCCATGACTTGTGTTTGGACGTATATATATGTGATCACAACTCTTAACCTTTACAAGCATAATTCAAGCTTATTGACACAAATCGAGGGCGTGTTGGTTGGTACGGTGTATGTTGACCCATTTGACTAACTATTACTTGCTCATTAAGTACTAAAGTAAACTATTACTTGCTGGTTAAGTAATTGAGTAAACGAGTTACGTTCTATCAAATCGTGAAAGGAAAGATCATTATAGAGTGTTTAAGTCTCTATTCTAAGTTTGTTTTACCATAAGTTTTTGTATGGAACTTCATATTCGTGTTCACAACTTTTAACCTTTACATGCATAATCTAAGCTTATTGGTACAAATCGAGTGCGTTTGGTTCCTACAATGCCCGTTGACCCTTTTGAGTAATTATTACTGGCTTGTTAACTACTAGAGTAAATTATTACTTGCTGGTTAAGTAATAGAGTAAACAAGTATTGTTTGATAAAATCGTGAATGGAAAGATCATTCTAGAGTTTTTAAATCTGTATACTTAGGTTTTTTGGCCATAACTTATTGTATGGGACTTCGTATTCTTGATCACAACTCTTAACCTTTACAAGCATAATCTAAGCTTATTAACACAAATCGAATGCGTTTTGGTTCGTAAGATGCCCGTTGACTTTTTTGAGTAACTATTACTCGCTTGTACAGTTCTAAAGTAAACTATTACTTGTTGGTTAACTAATAGAGTAAACAAGTAACGTTTGATCAAATAGTGAAAGGAAAGATCATTCTAGAGTGTTTAAACCTTCATACTTAGTTTTTTTGGCCATGACTTGTTGTATGGAACTTCGTATTCTTGACCAAAAGTCTTAAGCTTTACAAGCATAATCTAAGCTTATTGGCACAAGTCGAGTGCATTCTGGTTCTTACGATGCCCGTTGACCCATTTGACTAACTATTACTTGCTCATTAAGTAACAAAGGAAACGATTACTTACTAGTTAAGTAATAGAGTAAACGAGTGATGTTTGGTCAAATCGTGAAAAAGAGAGATCATTGTAGATTGTTTAAGTCTCTATACATAGTTTTTTTTTGCCATGACTTGTGTTTGGACGTATATATATGTGATCACAACTCTTAACCTTTACAAGCATAATTCAAGCTTATTGACACAAATCGAGGGCGTGTTGGTTGGTACGGTGTATGTTGACCCATTTGACTAACTATTACTTGCTCATTAAGTACTAAAGTAAACTATTACTTGCTGGTTAAGTAATTGAGTAAACGAGTTACGTTCTATCAAATCGTGAAAGGAAAGATCATTATAGAGTGTTTAAGTCTCTATTCTAAGTTTGTTTTACCATAAGTTTTTGTATGGAACTTCATATTCGTGTTCACAACTTTTAACCTTTACATGCATAATCTAAGCTTATTGGTACAAATCGAGTGCGTTTGGTTCCTACAATGCCTGTTGACCCTTTTGAGTAATTATTACTGGCTTGTTAAGTACTAGAGTAAATTATTACTTGCTGGTTAAGTAATAGAGTAAACAAGTATTGTTTGATAAAATCGTGAATGGAAAGATCATTCTAGAGTTTTTAAATCTGTATACTTAGGTTTTTTGGCCATAACTTATTGTATGGGACTTCGTATTCTTGATCACAACTCTTAACCTTTACAAGAATAATCTAAGCTTATTAACACAAATCGAATGCGTTTTGGTTCGTAAGATGCCCGTTGACTTTTTTGAGTAACTATTACTCGCTTGTACAGTTCTAAAGTAAACTATTACTTGTTGGTTAACTAATAGGGTAAACAAGTAACGTTTGATCAAATAGTGAAAGGAAAGATCATTCTAGAGTGTTTAAACCTCCATACTTAGTTTTTTTGGCCATGACTTGTTGTATGGAACTTCGTATTCTTGACCAAAAGTCTTAAGCTTTACAAGCATAATCTAAGCTTATTGGCACAAGTCGAGTGCATTCTGGTTCGTACGATGCCCGTTCACCCATTTGACTAACTATTACTTGCTCATTAAGTAACAAAGGAATTGATTACTTACTAGTTAAGTAATAGAGTAAACGATTGATGTTTGATCAAATCGTGAAAAAGAGAGATCATTGTAGATTGTATAAGTCTCTATACTTAGTTTTTTTTTTGCCATGACTTGTTTCTGGACGTATATATATGTGATCACAACTCTTAACCTTTACAAGCATAATTCAAGCTTATTGACACAAATCGAGGGCGTGTTGGTTGGTACGGTGTATGTTGACCCATTTGACTAACTATTACTTGCTCATTAAGTACTAAAGTAAACTATTACTTGCCGGTTAAGTAATTGAGTAAACGAGTTACGTTCTATCAAATCGTGAAAGGAAAGATCATTATAGAGTGTTTAAGTCTCTATTCTAAGTTTGTTTTACCATAAGTTTTTGTATGGAACTTCATATTCGTGTTCACAACTTTTAACCTTTACATGCATAATCTAAGCTTATTGGTACAAATCGAGTGCGTTTGGTTCCTACAATGCCTGTTGACCCTTTTGAGTAATTATTACTGGCTTGTTAAGTACTAGAGTAAATTATTACTTGCTGGTTAAGTAATAGAGTAAACAAGTATTGTTTGATAAAATCGTGAATGGAAAGATCATTCTAGAGTTTTTAAATCTGTATACTTAGGTTTTTTGGCCATAACTTATTGTATGGGACTTCGTATTCTTGATCACAACTCTTAACCTTTACAAGCATAATCTAAGCTTATTAACACAAATCGAATGCGTTTTGGTTCGTAAGATGCCCGTTGACTTTTTTGAGTAACTATTACTCGCTTGTACAGTTCTAAAGTAAACTATTACTTGTTGGTTAACTAATAGGGTAAACAAGTAACGTTTGATCAAATAGTGAAAGGAAAGATCATTCTAGAGTGTTTAAACCTCCATACTTAGTTTTTTTGGCCATGACTTGTTGTATGGAACTTCGTATTCTTGACCAAAAGTCTTAAGCTTTACAAGCATAATCTAAGCTTATTGGCACAAGTCGAGTGCATTCTGGTTCGTACGATGCCCGTTCACCCATTTGACTAACTATTACTTGCTCATTAAGTAACAAAGGAATTGATTACTTACTAGTTAAGTAATAGAGTAAACGATTGATGTTTGATCAAATCGTGAAAAAGAGAGATCATTGTAGATTGTATAAGTCTCTATACTTAGTTTTTTTTTTGCCATGACTTGTTTCTGGACGTATATATATGTGATCACAACTCTTAACCTTTACAAGCATAATTCAAGCTTATTGACACAAATCGAGGGCGTGTTGGTTGGTACGGTGTATGTTGACCCATTTGACTAACTATTACTTGCTCATTAAGTACTAAAGTAAACTATTACTTGCCGGTTAAGTAATTGAGTAAACGAGTTACGTTCTATCAAATCGTGAAAGGAAAGATCATTATAGAGTGTTTAAGTCTCTATTCTAAGTTTGTTTTACCATAAGTTTTTGTATGGAACTTCATATTCGTGTTCACAACTTTTAACCTTTACATGCATAATCTAAGCTTATTGGTACAAATCGAGTGCGTTTGGTTCCTACAATGCCTGTTGACCCTTTTGAGTAATTATTACTGGCTTGTTAAGTACTAGAGTAAATTATTACTTGCTGGTTAAGTAATAGAGTAAACAAGTATTGTTTGATAAAATCGTGAATGGAAAGATCATTCTAGAGTTTTTAAATCTGTATACTTAGGTTTTTTGGCCATAACTTATTGTATGGGACTTCGTATTCTTGATCACAACTCTTAACCTTTACAAGCATAATCTAAGCTTATTAACACAAATCGAATGCGTTTTGGTTCGTAAGATGCCCGTTGACTTTTTTGAGTAACTATTACTCGCTTGTACAGTTCTAAAGTAAACTATTACTTGTTGGTTAACTAATAGGGTAAACAAGTAACGTTTCATCAAATAGTGAAAGGAAAGATCATTCTAGAGTGTTTAAACCTCCATACTTAGTTTTTTTGGCCATGACTTGTTGTATGGAACTTCGTATTCTTGACCAAAAGTCTTAAGCTTTACAAGCATAATCTAAGCTTATTGGCACAAGTCGAGTGCATTCTGGTTCGTACGATGCCCGTTCACCCATTTGACTAACTATTACTTGCTCATTAAGTAACAAAGGAATTGATTACTTACTAGTTAAGTAATAGAGTAAACGATTGATGTTTGATCAAATCGTGAAAAAGAGAGATCATTGTAGATTGTATAAGTCTCTATACTTAGTTTTTTTTTTGCCATGACTTGTTTCTGGACGTATATATATGTGATCACAACTCTTAACCTTTACAAGCATAATTCAAGCTTATTGACACAAATCGAGGGCGTGTTGGTTGGTACGATGTATGTTGACCCATTTGACTAACTATTACTTGCTCATTAAGTACTAAAGTAAACTATTACTTGCTGGTTAAGTAATTGAGTAAACGAGTTACGTTCTATCAAATTGTGAAAGGAAAGATCATTATAGAGTGTTTAAGTCTCTATTCTAAGTTTGTTTTACCATAAGTTTTTGTATGGAACTTCATATTCATGTTCACAACTTTTAACCTTTACATGCATAATCTAAGCTTATTGGTACAAATCGAGTGCGTTTGGTTCCTACAATGCCCGTTGACCCTTTTGAGTAATTATTACTGGCTTGTTAAGTACTAGAGTAAATTATTACTTGCTGGTTAAGTAATAGAGTAAACAAGTATTGTTTGATAAAATCGTGAATGGAAAGATCATTCTAGAGTTTTTAAATCTGTATACTTAGGTTTTTTGGCCATAACTTATTGTATGGGACTTCGTATTCTTGATCACAACTCTTAACCTTTACAAGCATAATCTAAGCTTATTAACACAAATCGAATGCGTTTTGGTTCGTAAGATGCCCGTTGACTTTTTTGAGTAACTATTACTCGCTTGTACAGTTCTAAAGTAAACTATTACTTGTTGGTTAACTAATAGAGTAAACAAGTAACGTTTGATCAAATAGTGAAAGGAAAGATCATTCTAGAGTGTTTAAACCTTCATACTTAGTTTTTTTGGCCATGACTTGTTGTATGGAACTTCGTATTCTTGACCAAAAGTCTTAAGCTTTACAAGCATAATCTAAGCTTATTGGCACAAGTCGAGTGCATTCTGGTTCTTACGATGCCCGTTGACCCATTTGACTAACTATTACTTGCTCATTAAGTAACAAAGGAAACGATTACTTACTAGTTAAGTAATAGAGTAAACGAGTGATGTTTGGTCAAATCGTGAAAAAGAGAGATCATTGTAGATTGTTTAAGTCTCTATACATAGTTTTTTTTTGCCATGACTTGTGTTTGGACGTATATATATGTGATCACAACTCTTAACCTTTACAAGCATAATTCAAGCTTATTGACACAAATCGAGGGCGTGTTGGTTGGTACGGTGTATGTTGACCCATTTGACTAACTATTACTTGCTCATTAAGTACTAAAGTAAACTATTACTTGCTGGTTAAGTAATTGAGTAAACGAGTTACGTTCTATCAAATCGTGAAAGGAAAGATCATTATAGAGTGTTTAAGTCTCTATTCTAAGTTTGTTTTACCATAAGTTTTTGTATGGAACTTCATATTCGTGTTCACAACTTTTAACCTTTACATGCATAATCTAAGCTTATTGGTACAAATCGAGTGCGTTTGGTTCCTACAATGCCCGTTGACCCTTTTGAGTAATTATTACTGGCTTGTTAAGTACTAGAGTAAATTATTACTTGCTGGTTAAGTAATAGAGTAAACAAGTATTGTTTGATAAAATCGTGAATGGAAAGATCATTCTAGAGTTTTTAAATCTGTATACTTAGGTTTTTTGGCCATAACTTATTGTATGGGACTTCGTATTCTTGATCACAACTCTTAACCTTTACAAGCATAATCTAAGCTTATTAACACAAATCGAATGCGTTTTGGTTCGTAAGATGCCCGTTGACTTTTTTGAGTAACTATTACTCGCTTGTACAGTTCTAAAGTAAACTATTACTTGTTGGTTAACTAATAGAGTAAACAAGTAACGTTTGATCAAATAGTGAAAGGAAAGATCATTCTAGAGTGTTTAAACCTTCATACTTAGTTTTTTTGGCCATGACTTGTTGTATGGAACTTCGTATTCTTGACCAAAAGTCTTAAGCTTTACAAGCATAATCTAAGCTTATTGGCACAAGTCGAGTGCATTCTGGTTCTTACGATGCCCGTTGACCCATTTGACTAACTATTACTTGCTCATTAAGTAACAAAGGAAACGATTACTTACTAGTTAAGTAATAGAGTAAACGAGTGATGTTTGGTCAAATCGTGAAAAAGAGAGATCATTGTAGATTGTTTAAGTCTCTATACATAGTTTTTTTTTGCCATGACTTGTGTTTGGACGTATATATATGTGATCACAACTCTTAACCTTTACAAGCATAATTCAAGCTTATTGACACAAATCGAGGGCGTGTTGGTTGGTACGGTGTATGTTGACCCATTTGACTAACTATTACTTGCTCATTAAGTACTAAAGTAAACTATTACTTGCTGGTTAAGTAATTGAGTAAACGAGTTACGTTCTATCAAATCGTGAAAGGAAAGATCATTATAGAGTGTTTAAGTCTCTATTCTAAGTTTGTTTTACCATAAGTTTTTGTATGGAACTTCATATTCGTGTTCACAACTTTTAACCTTTACATGCATAATCTAAGCTTATTGGTACAAATCGAGTGCGTTTGGTTCCTACAATGCCTGTTGACCCTTTTGAGTAATTATTACTGGCTTGTTAAGTACTAGAGTAAATTATTACTTGCTGGTTAAGTAATAGAGTAAACAAGTATTGTTTGATAAAATCGTGAATGGAAAGATCATTCTAGAGTTTTTAAATCTGTATACTTAGGTTTTTTGGCCATAACTTATTGTATGGGACTTCGTATTCTTGATCACAACTCTTAACCTTTACAAGAATAATCTAAGCTTATTAACACAAATCGAATGCGTTTTGGTTCGTAAGATGCCCGTTGACTTTTTTGAGTAACTATTACTCGCTTGTACAGTTCTAAAGTAAACTATTACTTGTTGGTTAACTAATAGGGTAAACAAGTAACGTTTGATCAAATAGTGAAAGGAAAGATCATTCTAGAGTGTTTAAACCTCCATACTTAGTTTTTTTGGCCATGACTTGTTGTATGGAACTTCGTATTCTTGACCAAAAGTCTTAAGCTTTACAAGCATAATCTAAGCTTATTGGCACAAGTCGAGTGCATTCTGGTTCGTACGATGCCCGTTCACCCATTTGACTAACTATTACTTGCTCATTAAGTAACAAAGGAATTGATTACTTACTAGTTAAGTAATAGAGTAAACGATTGATGTTTGATCAAATCGTGAAAAAGAGAGATCATTGTAGATTGTATAAGTCTCTATACTTAGTTTTTTTTTTGCCATGACTTGTTTCTGGACGTATATATATGTGATCACAACTCTTAACCTTTACAAGCATAATTCAAGCTTATTGACACAAATCGAGGGCGTGTTGGTTGGTACGATGTATGTTGACCCATTTGACTAACTATTACTTGCTCATTAAGTACTAAAGTAAACTATTACTTGCTGGTTAAGTAATTGAGTAAACGAGTTACGTTCTATCAAATTGTGAAAGGAAAGATCATTATAGAGTGTTTAAGTCTCTATTCTAAGTTTGTTTTACCATAAGTTTTTGTATGGAACTTCATATTCGTGTTCACAACTTTTAACCTTTACATGCATAATCTAAGCTTATTGGTACAAATCGAGTGCGTTTGGTTCCTACAATGCCCGTTGACCCTTTTGAGTAATTATTACTGGCTTGTTAAGTACTAGAGTAAATTATTACTTGCTGGTTAAGTAATAGAGTAAACAAGTATTGTTTGATAAAATCGTGAATGGAAAGATCATTCTAGAGTTTTTAAATCTGTATACTTAGGTTTTTTGGCCATAACTTATTGTATGGGACTTCGTATTCTTGATCACAACTCTTAACCTTTACAAGCATAATCTAAGCTTATTAACACAAATCGAATGCGTTTTGGTTCGTAAGATGCCCGTTGACTTTTTTGAGTAACTATTACTCGCTTGTACAGTTCTAAAGTAAACTATTACTTGTTGGTTAACTAATAGAGTAAACAAGTAACGTTTGATCAAATAGTGAAAGGAAAGATCATTCTAGAGTGTTTAAACCTTCATACTTAGTTTTTTTGGCCATGACTTGTTGTATGGAACTTCGTATTCTTGACCAAAAGTCTTAAGCTTTACAAGCATAATCTAAGCTTATTGGCTCAAGTCGAGTGCATTCTGGTTCTTACGATGCCCGTTGACCCATTTGACTAACTATTACTTGCTCATTAAGTAACAAAGGAAACGATTACTTACTAGTTAAGTAATAGAGTAAACGAGTGATGTTTGGTCAAATCCTGAAAAAGAGAGATCATTGTAGATTGTTTAAGTCTCTATACTTAGTTTTTTTTTGCCATGACTTGTGTTTGGACGTATATATATGTGATCACAACTCTTAACCTTTACAAGCATAATTCAAGCTTATTGACACAAATCGAGGGCGTGTTGGTTGGTACGGTGTATGTTGACCCATTTGACTAACTATTACTTGCTCATTAAGTACTAAAGTAAACTATTACTTGCTGGTTAAGTAATTGAGTAAACGAGTTACGTTCTATCAAATCGTGAAAGGAAAGATCATTATAGAGTGTTTAAGTCTCTATTCTAAGTTTGTTTTACCATAAGTTTTTGTATGGAACTTCATATTCGTGTTCACAACTTTTAACCTTTACATGCATAATCTAAGCTTATTGGTACAAATCGAGTGCGTTTGGTTCCTACAATGCCTGTTGACCCTTTTGAGTAATTATTACTGGCTTGTTAAGTACTAGAGTAAATTATTACTTGCTGGTTAAGTAATAGAGTAAACAAGTATTGTTTGATAAAATCGTGAATGGAAAGATCATTCTAGAGTTTTTAAATCTGTATACTTAGGTTTTTTGGCCATAACTTATTGTATGGGACTTCGTATTCTTGATCACAACTCTTAACCTTTACAAGCATAATCTAAGCTTATTAACACAAATCGAATGCGTTTTGGTTCGTAAGATGCCCGTTGACTTTTTTGAGTAACTATTACTCGCTTGTACAGTTCTAAAGTAAACTATTACTTGTTGGTTAACTAATAGGGTAAACAAGTAACGTTTGATCAAATAGTGAAAGGAAAGATCATTCTAGAGTGTTTAAACCTCCATACTTAGTTTTTTTGGCCATGACTTGTTGTATGGAACTTCGTATTCTTGACCAAAAGTCTTAAGCTTTACAAGCATAATCTAAGCTTATTGGCACAAGTCGAGTGCATTCTGGTTCGTACGATGCCCGTTCACCCATTTGACTAACTATTACTTGCTCATTAAGTAACAAAGGAATTGATTACTTACTAGTTAAGTAATAGAGTAAACGATTGATGTTTGATCAAATCGTGAAAAAGAGAGATCATTGTAGATTGTATAAGTCTCTATACTTAGTTTTTTTTTTGCCATGACTTGTTTCTGGACGTATATATATGTGATCACAACTCTTAACCTTTACAAGCATAATTCAAGCTTATTGACACAAATCGAGGGCGTGTTGGTTGGTACGATGTATGTTGACCCATTTGACTAACTATTACTTGCTCATTAAGTACTAAAGTAAACTATTACTTGCTGGTTAAGTAATTGAGTAAACGAGTTACGTTCTATCAAATTGTGAAAGGAAAGATCATTATAGAGTGTTTAAGTCTCTATTCTAAGTTTGTTTTACCATAAGTTTTTGTATGGAACTTCATATTCGTGTTCACAACTTTTAACCTTTACATGCATAATCTAAGCTTATTGGTACAAATCGAGTGCGTTTGGTTCCTACAATGCCCGTTGACCCTTTTGAGTAATTATTACTGGCTTGTTAAGTACTAGAGTAAATTATTACTTGCTGGTTAAGTAATAGAGTAAACAAGTATTGTTTGATAAAATCGTGAATGGAAAGATCATTCTAGAGTTTTTAAATCTGTATACTTAGGTTTTTTGGCCATAACTTATTGTATGGGACTTCGTATTCTTGATCACAACTCTTAACCTTTACAAGCATAATCTAAGCTTATTAACACAAATCGAATGCGTTTTGGTTCGTAAGATGCCCGTTGACTTTTTTGAGTAACTATTACTCGCTTGTACAGTTCTAAAGTAAACTATTACTTGTTGGTTAACTAATAGAGTAAACAAGTAACGTTTGATCAAATAGTGAAAGGAAAGATCATTCTAGAGTGTTTAAACCTTCATACTTAGTTTTTTTGGCCATGACTTGTTGTATGGAACTTCGTATTCTTGACCAAAAGTCTTAAGCTTTACAAGCATAATCTAAGCTTATTGGCACAAGTCGAGTGCATTCTGGTTCTTACGATGCCCGTTGACCCATTTGACTAACTATTACTTGCTCATTAAGTAACAAAGGAAACGATTACTTACTAGTTAAGTAATAGAGTAAACGAGTGATGTTTGGTCAAATCGTGAAAAAGAGAGATCATTGTAGATTGTTTAAGTCTCTATACTTAGTTTTTTTTTGCCATGACTTGTGTTTGGACGTATATATATGTGATCACAACTCTTAACCTTTACAAGCATAATTCAAGCTTATTGACACAAATCGAGGGCGTGTTGGTTGGTACGGTGTATGTTGACCCATTTGACTAACTATTACTTGCTCATTAAGTACTAAAGTAAACTATTACTTGCTGGTTAAGTAATTGAGTAAACGAGTTACGTTCTATCAAATCGTGAAAGGAAAGATCATTATAGAGTGTTTAAGTCTCTATTCTAAGTTTGTTTTACCATAAGTTTTTGTATGGAACTTCATATTCGTGTTCACAACTTTTAACCTTTACATGCATAATCTAAGCTTATTGGTACAAATCGAGTGCGTTTGGTTCCTACAATGCCCGTTGACCCTTTTGAGTAATTATTACTGGCTTGTTAAGTACTAGAGTAAATTATTACTTGCTGGTTAAGTAATAGAGTAAACAAGTATTGTTTGATAAAATCGTGAATGGAAAGATCATTCTAGAGTTTTTAAATCTGTATACTTAGGTTTTTTGGCCATAACTTATTGTATGGGACTTCGTATTCTTGATCACAACTCTTAACCTTTACAAGCATAATCTAAGCTTATTAACACAAATCGAATGCGTTTTGGTTCGTAAGATGCCCGTTGACTTTTTTGAGTAACTATTACTCGCTTGTACAGTTCTAAAGTAAACTATTACTTGTTGGTTAACTAATAGGGTAAACAAGTAACGTTTGATCAAATAGTGAAAGGAAAGATCATTCTAGAGTGTTTAAACCTCCATACTTAGTTTTTTTGGCCATGACTTGTTGTATGGAACTTCGTATTCTTGACCAAAAGTCTTAAGCTTTACAAGCATAATCTAAGCTTATTGGCACAAGTCGAGTGCATTCTGGTTCGTACGATGCCCGTTCACCCATTTGACTAACTATTACTTGCTCATTAAGTAACAAAGGAATTGATTACTTACTAGTTAAGTAATAGAGTAAACGATTGATGTTTGATCAAATCGTGAAAAAGAGAGATCATTGTAGATTGTTTAAGTCTCTATACTTAGTTTTTTTTTTGCCATGACTTGTGTCTGGACGTATATATATGTGATCACAACTCTTAACCTTTACAAGCATAATTCAAGCTTATTGACACAAATCGAGGGCGTGTTGGTTGGTACGATGTATGTTGACCCATTTGACTAACTATTACTTGCTCATTAAGTACTAAAGTAAACTATTACTTGCTGGTTAAGTAATTGAGTAAACGAGTTACGTTCTATCAAATTGTGAAAGGAAAGATCATTATAGAGTGTTTAAGTCTCTATTCTAAGTTTGTTTTACCATAAGTTTTTGTATGGAACTTCATATTCGTGTTCACAACTTTTAACCTTTACAAGCATAATCTAAGCTTATTGGCACAAATCGAGTGCATTTTGGTTCCTACAATGCCTGTTGACCCTTTTGAGTAACTATTACTAGCTCGTTAAGTACTAAAAAACTATTACTTGCTGGTTAAGTAATAGAATAAATAAGTAACGTTTGATAAAATCGTGAAAGAAAAGATCATTCTAGAGTGTTTAAATCTCCATACTTAGGTTTTTTGGCCATAACCTGTTGTATGGAACTTCGTATTCTTGATCAAAAGTCTTAAGCTTTACAAGCATAATCTAAGCTTATTGGTACAAATCGAGTGCGTTTTGGTTCGTATGAAGCCCGTTGACCCATTTGACTAACTATTACTTGCTCATTAATTAACAAATGAAACTATTACTTACTGGTTAAGTAATAGAGTAAACGAGTGGCGTTTGATCAAATCGTTAAAGGACAGATCATTTTAGAGTGTTTAAGTCTCTATACTTAGTTTTTTTTTTGCCATGACCTGTTGTCTGGAACTTCATATATGTGATCACAACTCTTAACCTTTACAAGCATAATCTAATCTTATTAGCACAAATCGAGGGCGTTTTGGTTCGTACAATGTTTGTTGACCCATTTGACTAACTATTACTTGCTCGTTAAGTACTAAAGTAAATTATTACTTGCTGGTTAAGTAATAGAGTAAACGAGTTACGTTCTATCAATTCGTGAAATGAGAGAACATTCTAGAGTGTTTAAGTCTCCATACTTAGTTTTGTTTGCCATGAGTTTTTGTATGAAACTTCATATTAGTGATAACAATTCTACAAGCATAATTTAAGCTTATTGGCACAAATCGAGTGCGTTTTGGTTCCTACAATGCCCGTTGACCCTTTTGAGTAATTATTACTGGCTTGTTAAGTACTAGAGTAAATTATTACTTGCTGGTTAAGTAATAGAGTAAACAAGTATTGTTTGATAAAATCGTGAATGGAAAGATCATTCTAGAGTTTTTAAATCTGTATACTTAGGTTTTTTGGCCATAACTTATTGTATGGGACTTCGTATTCTTGATCACAACTCTTAACCTTTACAAGCATAATCTAAGCTTATTAACACAAATCGAATGCGTTTTGGTTCGTAAGATGCCCGTTGACTTTTTTGAGTAACTATTACTCGCTTGTACAGTTCTAAAGTAAACTATTACTTGTTGGTTAACTAATAGAGTAAACAAGTAACGTTTGATCAAATAGTGAAAGGAAAGATCATTCTAGAGTGTTTAAACCTTCATACTTAGTTTTTTTGGCCATGACTTGTTGTATGGAACTTCGTATTCTTGACCAAAAGTCTTAAGCTTTACAAGCATAATCTAAGCTTATTGGCACAAGTCGAGTGCATTCTGGTTCTTACGATGCCTGTTGACCCATTTGACTAACTATTACTTGCTCATTAAGTAACAAAGGAAACGATTACTTACTAGTTAAGTAATAGAGTAAACGAGTGATGTTTGGTCAAATCGTGAAAAAGAGAGATCATTGTAGATTGTTTAAGTCTCTATACTTAGTTTTTTTTTGCCATGACTTGTGTTTGGACGTATATATATGTGATCACAACTCTTAACCTTTACAAGCATAATTCAAGCTTATTGACACAAATCGAGGGCGTGTTGGTTGGTACGGTGTATGTTGACCCATTTGACTAACTATTACTTGCTCATTAAGTACTAAAGTAAACTATTAGTTGCTGGTTAAGTAATTGAGTAAACGAGTTACGTTCTATCAAATCGTGAAAGGAAAGATCATTATAGAGTGTTTAAGTCTCTATTCTAAGTTTGTTTTACCATAAGTTTTTGTATGGAACTTCATATTCGTGTTCACAACTTTTAACCTTTACATGCATAATCTAAGCTTATTGGTACAAATCGAGTGCGTTTGGTTCCTACAATGCCTGTTGACCCTTTTGAGTAATTATTACTGGCTTGTTAAGTACTAGAGTAAATTATTACTTGCTGGTTAAGTAATAGAGTAAACAAGTATTGTTTGATAAAATCGTGAATGGAAAGATCATTCTAGAGTTTTTAAATCTGTATACTTAGGTTTTTTGGCCATAACTTATTGTATGGGACTTCGTATTCTTGATCACTACTCTTAACCTTTACAAGCATAATCTAAGCTTATTAACACAAATCGAATGCGTTTTGGTTCGTAAGATGCCCGTTGACTTTTTTGAGTAACTATTACTCGCTTGTACAGTTCTAAAGTAAACTATTACTTGTTGGTTAACTAATAGGGTAAACAAGTAACGTTTGATCAAATAGTGAAAGGAAAGATCATTCTAGAGTGTTTAAACCTCCATACTTAGTTTTTTTGGCCATGACTTGTTGTATGGAACTTCGTATTCTTGACCAAAAGTCTTAAGCTTTACAAGCATAATCTAAGCTTATTGGCACAAGTCGAGTGCATTCTGGTTCGTACGATGCCCGTTCACCCATTTGACTAACTATTACTTGCTCATTAAGTAACAAAGGAATTGATTACTTACTAGTTAAGTAATAGAGTAAACGATTGATGTTTGATCAAATCGTGAAAAAGAGAGATCATTGTAGATTGTATAAGTCTCTATACTTAGTTTTTTTTTTGCCATGACTTGTTTCTGGACGTATATATATGTGATCACAACTCTTAACCTTTACAAGCATAATTCAAGCTTATTGACACAAATCGAGGGCGTGTTGGTTGGTACGATGTATGTTGACCCATTTGACTAACTATTACTTGCTCATTAAGTACTAAAGTAAACTATTACTTGCTGGTTAAGTAATTGAGTAAACGAGTTACGTTCTATCAAATTGTGAAAGGAAAGATCATTATAGAGTGTTTAAGTCTCTATTCTAAGTTTGTTTTACCATAAGTTTTTGTATGGAACTTCATATTCGTGTTCACAACTTTTAACCTTTACAAGCATAATCTAAGCTTATTGGCACAAATCGAGTGCGTTTTGGTTCCTACAATGCCTGTTGACCCTTTTGAGTAACTATTACTAGCTCGTTAAGTACTAAAAAACTATTACTTGCTGGTTAAGTAATAGAATAAATAAGTAACGTTTGATAAAATCGTGAAAGAAAAGATCATTCTAGAGTGTTTAAATCTCCATACTTAGGTTTCTTGGCCATAACCTGTTGTATGGAACTTCGTATTCTTGATCAAAAGTCTTAAGCTTTACAAGCATAATCTAAGCTTATTGGTACAAATCGAGTGCGTTTTGGTTCCTACAATGCCCGTTGACCCTTTTGAGTAATTATTACTGGCTTGTTAAGTACTAGAGTAAATTATTACTTGCTGGTTAAGTAATAGAGTAAACAAGTATTGTTTGATAAAATCGTGAATGGAAAGATCATTCTAGAGTTTTTAAATCTGTATACTTAGGTTTTTTGGCCATAACTTATTGTATGGGACTTCGTATTCTTGATCACAACTCTTAACCTTTACAAGCATAATCTAAGCTTATTAACACAAATCGAATGCGTTTTGGTTCGTAAGATGCCCGTTGACTTTTTTGAGTAACTATTACTCGCTTGTACAGTTCTAAAGTAAACTATTACTTGTTGGTTAACTAATAGGGTAAACAAGTAACGTTTGATCAAATAGTGAAAGGAAAGATCATTCTAGAGTGTTTAAACCTCCATACTTAGTTTTTTTGGCCATGACTTGTTGTATGGAACTTCGTATTCTTGACCAAAAGACTTAAGCTTTACAAGCATAATCTAAGCTTATTGGCACAAGTCGAGTGCATTCTGGTTCGTACGATGCCCGTTCACCCATTTGACTAACTATTACTTGCTCATTAAGTAACAAAGGAAACGATTACTTAATAGTTAAGTAATAGAGTAAACGATTGATGTTTGATCAAATCGTGAAAAAGAGGGATCATTGTAGATTGTTTAAGTCTCTATACTTAGTTTTTTTTTGCCATGACTTGTGTCTGGACGTATATATATGTGATCACAACTCTTAACCTTTACAAGCATAATTCAAGCTTATTGACACAAATCGAGGGCGTGTTGGTTGGTACGGTGTATGTTGACCCATTTGACTAACTATTACTTGCTCATTAAGTACTAAAGTAAACTATTAGTTGCTGGTTAAGTAATTGAGTAAACGAGTTACGTTCTATCAAATCGTGAAAGGAAAGATCATTATAGAGTGTTTAAGTCTCTATTCTAAGTTTGTTTTACCATAAGTTTTTGTATGGAACTTCATATTCGTGTTCACAACTTTTAACCTTTACATGCATAATCTAAGCTTATTGGTACAAATCGAGTGCGTTTGGTTCCTACAATGCCTGTTGACCCTTTTGAGTAATTATTACTGGCTTGTTAAGTACTAGAGTAAATTATTACTTGCTGGTTAAGTAATAGAGTAAACAAGTATTGTTTGATAAAAT
Source organism: Linaria vulgaris (assembly GCA_948329865.1). NCBI lineage: Eukaryota > Viridiplantae > Streptophyta > Magnoliopsida > Lamiales > Plantaginaceae > Linaria > Linaria vulgaris. The sequence continues at coordinate 67,185,899 of OX415250.1, forward strand.
CGTGAATGGAAAGATCATTCTAGAGTTTTTAAATCTGTATACTTAGGTTTTTTGGCCATAACTTATTGTATGGGACTTCGTATTCTTGATCACTACTCTTAACCTTTACAAGCATAATCTAAGCTTATTAACACAAATCGAATGCGTTTTGGTTCGTAAGATGCCCGTTGACTTTTTTGAGTAACTATTACTCGCTTGTACAGTTCTAAAGTAAACTATTACTTGTTGGTTAACTAATAGGGTAAACAAGTAACGTTTGATCAAATAGTGAAAGGAAAGATCATTCTAGAGTGTTTAAACCTCCATACTTAGTTTTTTTGGCCATGACTTGTTGTATGGAACTTCGTATTCTTGACCAAAAGTCTTAAGCTTTACAAGCATAATCTAAGCTTATTGGCACAAGTCGAGTGCATTCTGGTTCGTACGATGCCCGTTCACCCATTTGACTAACTATTACTTGCTCATTAAGTAACAAAGGAATTGATTACTTACTAGTTAAGTAATAGAGTAAACGATTGATGTTTGATCAAATCGTGAAAAAGAGAGATCATTGTAGATTGTATAAGTCTCTATACTTAGTTTTTTTTTTGCCATGACTTGTTTCTGGACGTATATATATGTGATCACAACTCTTAACCTTTACAAGCATAATTCAAGCTTATTGACACAAATCGAGGGCGTGTTGGTTGGTACGATGTATGTTGACCCATTTGACTAACTATTACTTGCTCATTAAGTACTAAAGTAAACTATTACTTGCTGGTTAAGTAATTGAGTAAACGAGTTACGTTCTATCAAATTGTGAAAGGAAAGATCATTATAGAGTGTTTAAGTCTCTATTCTAAGTTTGTTTTACCATAAGTTTTTGTATGGAACTTCATATTCGTGTTCACAACTTTTAACCTTTACAAGCATAATCTAAGCTTATTGGCACAAATCGAGTGCGTTTTGGTTCCTACAATGCCTGTTGACCCTTTTGAGTAACTATTACTAGCTCGTTAAGTACTAAAAAACTATTACTTGCTGGTTAAGTAATAGAATAAATAAGTAACGTTTGATAAAATCGTGAAAGAAAAGATCATTCTAGAGTGTTTAAATCTCCATACTTAGGTTTCTTGGCCATAACCTGTTGTATGGAACTTCGTATTCTTGATCAAAAGTCTTAAGCTTTACAAGCATAATCTAAGCTTATTGGTACAAATCGAGTGCGTTTTGGTTCCTACAATGCCCGTTGACCCTTTTGAGTAATTATTACTGGCTTGTTAAGTACTAGAGTAAATTATTACTTGCTGGTTAAGTAATAGAGTAAACAAGTATTGTTTGATAAAATCGTGAATGGAAAGATCATTCTAGAGTTTTTAAATCTGTATACTTAGGTTTTTTGGCCATAACTTATTGTATGGGACTTCGTATTCTTGATCACAACTCTTAACCTTTACAAGCATAATCTAAGCTTATTAACACAAATCGAATGCGTTTTGGTTCGTAAGATGCCCGTTGACTTTTTTGAGTAACTATTACTCGCTTGTACAGTTCTAAAGTAAACTATTACTTGTTGGTTAACTAATAGGGTAAACAAGTAACGTTTGATCAAATAGTGAAAGGAAAGATCATTCTAGAGTGTTTAAACCTCCATACTTAGTTTTTTTGGCCATGACTTGTTGTATGGAACTTCGTATTCTTGACCAAAAGTCTTAAGCTTTACAAGCATAATCTAAGCTTATTGGCACAAGTCGAGTGCATTCTGGTTCGTACGATGCCCGTTCACCCATTTGACTAACTATTACTTGCTCATTAAGTAACAAAGGAAACGATTACTTAATAGTTAAGTAATAGAGTAAACGATTGATGTTTGATCAAATCGTGAAAAAGAGAGATCATTGTAGATTGTTTAAGTCTCTATACTTAGTTTTTTTTTGCCATGACTTGTGTCTGGACGTATATATATGTGATCACAACTCTTAACCTTTACAAGCATAATTCAAGCTTATTGACACAAATCGAGGGCGTGTTGGTTGGTACGGTGTATGTTGACCCATTTGACTAACTATTACTTGCTCATTAAGTACTAAAGTAAACTATTAGTTGCTGGTTAAGTAATTGAGTAAACGAGTTACGTTCTATCAAATCGTGAAAGGAAAGATCATTATAGAGTGTTTAAGTCTCTATTCTAAGTTTGTTTTACCATAAGTTTTTGTATGGAACTTCATATTCGTGTTCACAACTTTTAACCTTTACATGCATAATCTAAGCTTATTGGTACAAATCGAGTGCGTTTGGTTCCTACAATGCCTGTTGACCCTTTTGAGTAATTATTACTGGCTTGTTAAGTACTAGAGTAAATTATTACTTGCTGGTTAAGTAATAGAGTAAACAAGTATTGTTTGATAAAATCGTGAATGGAAAGATCATTCTAGAGTTTTTAAATCTGTATACTTAGGTTTTTTGGCCATAACTTATTGTATGGGACTTCGTATTCTTGATCACTACTCTTAACCTTTACAAGCATAATCTAAGCTTATTAACACAAATCGAATGCGTTTTGGTTCGTAAGATGCCCGTTGACTTTTTTGAGTAACTATTACTCGCTTGTACAGTTCTAAAGTAAACTATTACTTGTTGGTTAACTAATAGGGTAAACAAGTAACGTTTGATCAAATAGTGAAAGGAAAGATCATTCTAGAGTGTTTAAACCTCCATACTTAGTTTTTTTGGCCATGACTTGTTGTATGGAACTTCGTATTCTTGACCAAAAGTCTTAAGCTTTACAAGCATAATCTAAGCTTATTGGCACAAGTCGAGTGCATTCTGGTTCGTACGATGCCCGTTCACCCATTTGACTAACTATTACTTGCTCATTAAGTAACAAAGGAATTGATTACTTACTAGTTAAGTAATAGAGTAAACGATTGATGTTTGATCAAATCGTGAAAAAGAGAGATCATTGTAGATTGTATAAGTCTCTATACTTAGTTTTTTTTTTGCCATGACTTGTTTCTGGACGTATATATATGTGATCACAACTCTTAACCTTTACAAGCATAATTCAAGCTTATTGACACAAATCGAGGGCGTGTTGGTTGGTACGATGTATGTTGACCCATTTGACTAACTATTACTTGCTCATTAAGTACTAAAGTAAACTATTACTTGCTGGTTAAGTAATTGAGTAAACGAGTTACGTTCTATCAAATTGTGAAAGGAAAGATCATTATAGAGTGTTTAAGTCTCTATTCTAAGTTTGTTTTACCATAAGTTTTTGTATGGAACTTCATATTCGTGTTCACAACTTTTAACCTTTACAAGCATAATCTAAGCTTATTGGCACAAATCGAGTGCGTTTTGGTTCCTACAATGCCTGTTGACCCTTTTGAGTAACTATTACTAGCTCGTTAAGTACTAAAAAACTATTACTTGCTGGTTAAGTAATAGAATAAATAAGTAACGTTTGATAAAATCGTGAAAGAAAAGATCATTCTAGAGTGTTTAAATCTCCATACTTAGGTTTCTTGGCCATAACCTGTTGTATGGAACTTCGTATTCTTGATCAAAAGTCTTAAGCTTTACAAGCATAATCTAAGCTTATTGGTACAAATCGAGTGCGTTTTGGTTCCTACAATGCCCGTTGACCCTTTTGAGTAATTATTACTGGCTTGTTAAGTACTAGAGTAAATTATTACTTGCTGGTTAAGTAATAGAGTAAACAAGTATTGTTTGATAAAATCGTGAATGGAAAGATCATTCTAGAGTTTTTAAATCTGTATACTTAGGTTTTTTGGCCATAACTTATTGTATGGGACTTCGTATTCTTGATCACAACTCTTAACCTTTACAAGCATAATCTAAGCTTATTAACACAAATCGAATGCGTTTTGGTTCGTAAGATGCCCGTTGACTTTTTTGAGTAACTATTACTCGCTTGTACAGTTCTAAAGTAAACTATTACTTGTTGGTTAACTAATAGGGTAAACAAGTAACGTTTGATCAAATAGTGAAAGGAAAGATCATTCTAGAGTGTTTAAACCTCCATACTTAGTTTTTTTGGCCATGACTTGTTGTATGGAACTTCGTATTCTTGACCAAAAGTCTTAAGCTTTACAAGCATAATCTAAGCTTATTGGCACAAGTCGAGTGCATTCTGGTTCGTACGATGCCCGTTCACCCATTTGACTAACTATTACTTGCTCATTAAGTAACAAAGGAAACGATTACTTAATAGTTAAGTAATAGAGTAAACGATTGATGTTTGATCAAATCGTGAAAAAGAGAGATCATTGTAGATTGTTTAAGTCTCTATACTTAGTTTTTTTTTGCCATGACTTGTGTCTGGACGTATATATATGTGATCACAACTCTTAACCTTTACAAGCATAATTCAAGCTTATTGACACAAATCGAGGGCGTGTTGGTTGGTACGATGTATGTTGACCCATTTGACTAACTATTACTTGCTCATTAAGTACTAAAGTAAACTATTACTTGCTGGTTAAGTAATTGAGTAAACGAATTACGTTCTATCAAATCGTGAAAGGAAAGATCATTATAGAGTGTTTAAGTCTCTATTCTAAGTTTGTTTTACCATAAGTTTTTGTATGGAACTTCATATTCGTGTTCACAACTTTTAACCTTTACAAGCATAATCTAAGCTTATTGGCACAAATCGAGTGCGTTTTGGTTCCTACAATGCCTGTTGACCCTTTTGAGTAACTATTACTAGCTCGTTAAGTACTAAAAAACTATTACTTGCTGGTTAAGTAATAGAATAAATAAGTAACGTTTGATAAAATCGTGAAAGAAAAGATCATTCTAGAGTGTTTAAATCTCCATACTTTGGTTTTTTGGCCATAACCTGTTGTATGGAACTTCGTATTCTTGATCAAAAGTCTTAAGCTTTACAAGCATAATCTAAGCTTATTGGTACAAATCGAGTGCGTTTTGGTTCCTACAATGCCCGTTGACCCTTTCGAGTAATTATTACTAGCTTGTTAAGTACTAGAGTAAATTATTACTTGCTGGTTAAGTAATAGAGTAAACAAGTATTGTTTGATAAAATCGTGAATGGAAAGATCATTCTAGAGTTTTTAAATCTGTATACTTAGGTTTTTTGGCCATAACTTATTGTATGGGACTTCGTATTCTTGATCACAACTCTTAACCTTTACAAGCATAATCTAAGCTTATTAACACAAATCGAATGCGTTTTGGTTCGTAAGATGCCCGTTGACTTTTTTGAGTAACTATTACTCGCTTGTACAGTTCTAAAGTAAACTATTACTTGTTGGTTAACTAATAGAGTAAACAAGTAACGTTTGATCAAATAGTGAAAGGAAAGATCATTCTAGAGTGTTTAAACCTTCATATTTAGTTTTTTTGGCCATGACTTGTTGTATGGAACTTCGTATTCTTGACCAAAAGTCTTAAGCTTTACAAGCATAATCTAAGCTTATTGGCACAAGTCGAGTGCATTCTGGTTCTTACGATGCCCGTTGACCCATTTGACTAACTATTACTTGCTCATTAAGTAACAAAGGAAACGATTACTTACTAGTTAAGTAATAGAGTAAACGAGTGATGTTTGGTCAAATCGTGAAAAAGAGAGATCATTGTAGATTGTTTAAGTCTCTATACTTAGTTTTTTTTTGCCATGACTTGTGTTTGGACGTATATATATGTGATCACAACTCTTAACCTTTACAAGCATAATTCAAGCTTATTGACACAAATCGAGGGCGTGTTGGTTGGTACGATGTATGTTGACCCATTTGACTAACTATTACTTGCTCATTAAGTACTAAAGTAAACTATTACTTGCTGGTTAAGTAATTGAGTAAACGAGTTACGTTCTATCAAATCGTGAAAGGAAAGATCATTATAGAGTGTTTAAGTCTCTATTCTAAGTTTGTTTTACCATAAGTTTTTGTATGGAACTTCATATTCGTGTTCACAACTTTTAACCTTTACAAGCATAATCTAAGCTTATTGGCACAAATCGAGTGCGTTTTGGTTCCTACAATGCCTGTTGACCCTTTTGAGTAACTATTACTAGCTCGTTAAGTACTAAAAAACTATTACTTGCTGGTTAAGTAATAGAATAAATAAGTAACGTTTGATAAAATCGTGAAAGAAAAGATCATTCTAGAGTGTTTAAATCTCCATACTTAGGTTTTTTGGCCATAACCTGTTGTATGGAACTTCGTATTCTTGATCAAAAATGCGCATAAATTCCGGAAAAAGTTCCACTACGATTCGGCTCTCTCTAATATCAACAACAAGATTTGGGTCTTTGGTGATAGTGATATGCATATTGAGGTTCTAGAGGATCATGACCAATTTGTTCATTGTGTCATTTCTTCTCATATGCTCCCTCATCCTTTATTATGCACCTTTGTTTATGCCGCTAAAACCCGGGCTCTTCGACATCCCCTTTGGGATGGTCTTCGAAGAAGTGATGATCAAAAGCCGTGGTTAGTTGTGGGGGACTTCAATGTTGTTCTTAAGGAAGAGGAAAAAAGGGGTATCAATCCGCCTAGTATTGGGGAGATGGATGACTTCCATGATTGTATTGATGATTGTGGTCTTCAAGACGCCGGGTATGAAGGCAACCCCTTCACTTGGGCTAGCAATGGGACTCGTACTCGGATTGATCGTGCTCTCATCAACTTCGATTGGAGCTCGTCTTTTGCTAACACTCGGATCGTCCACGAGGCTAGACTTCATTCGGACCATAACCCACTCTTTATCCATTTCGAGCGGATCCTCACTCGTAAGCCGAGGGCTTTTCGGTTTCAAAACATGTGGATCAAGCATAAGGACTTTCATGGGAAAGTTAAGGAGTGTTGGAGCCAACCTACCACTTGTTCGGGGTTACTCAAACTTGGGGATAAACTTATTCGGTTGAGAAAGGAGCTCAAAAGTTGGAATAGGAACACCTTCGGCAATATCTTTCAAAATATTAAGGATAAGGAGGAAGCTCTCAAGCAAGCCGAGATTATCCATGATCATGATCCCACTCCTACTTCCCGTTCCTTGGTGAATAAGTGTTATGCCGATTTTGTTCTCACTCGCACTATGGAATCGGAATATTGGAAACAACGGGCGAAATGCAAATGGGCCATTGAGGGGGAGCGCAACACTAGGCTCTTTCAAGCTATGGCCAAGAAGAAACAAGCAAAGGCCAAGATCTTTCGCATTCACGAGAATGGTCTTTTGGTGGATAACCCCGATGAGATTGGCAACTCGGCCGTGAGGTACTATGACAAGCTCCTTACTTCTAATATTGATACTAACGAGGGCCACAATCTTGATTTCATTCCTAGCCTTATCTCCGAGAGTGACAACACTTGGCTTTGTCGGCCCCCGAATCTTGAAGAGGTTAAAGAGGTTGTCTTTGATCTTAGCTCGGATAGTGTGGCAGGCCCGGATGGTTTCAATGCCCACTTCTATCAATCTTGTTGGGATATTATTAAAGAGGATATTCTTGAGGCGGTCTTGGATTTCTTTCATGGCACCACCTTTCCTCGCATCTTCAAGGCCACCAACATTGTACTTATCCCGAAGAAGAAAGACCCCAAAGAATGGAAAGACTATAGGCCGATTAGTCTTTGTAACGTGAGTTACAAGATCATTTCGAAACTCCTCAATGACCGGTTAGCCTCCCTCTTACCCAATATTATTTCTCTTAATCAAAGTGGTTTTGTCAAAGGTCGCCTTATTGGTGACAATATCCTTCTTGCACAAGAATTGGCCTCTAATCTCAATGCAAAAAGAGATGCGCACAACCTTGTGGTGAAACTTGATATGGAGAAAGCTTATGATAGATTGAGTTGGAGGTTCTTATACCAATGCCTTACTAAGTTCGGTTTCTCTCGGGAGTGGATTGATCTCATTAAGAATTGTGTGGAGAAATGCTTCTTCTCCGTGCTTGTCAATGGTGCATGCCACGGCTTCTTTGAGTCTAAGCATGGAGTGCGTCAAGGTGACCCCATATCTCCCGCTCTTTTCATTATTGCCGCCGAATTCCTTTCTAGAGGTCTTAACCAACTTTATGAGCGCAATCCGGATCTTTATCTCAACAATGGGGGCGTTATGGATGTGTCCCATTTGGCTTATGCGGACGATTGCATTATATTTGTGAAGGGATCTTTGGACAACATGGCCAAGCTTATGGATTTCCTACATCTTTATGAAAATGTTTCGGGCCAACACATCAATGCATCCAAAAGTTGCTTCATCACATCCCCTAGGATCAATGGTGCGCATGCCCATGCCATCCACGCCCTCACGGGTTTTGAGAGAGGTGAGTTCCCCATTACTTATCTTGGTGCCCCCATTATCCGTGGTCGAATGCAACAAGCCTACTTTGATATGTGGATTGACCAAATCCGCGGCCTTATAAGTGGTTGGGAATTGAAGTTTCTTAATTTTGGTGGCCGCCTCACTCTCATCAAAAGCGTCCTTTGCTCCATACCGATATACCTTTGTCAAATCATGGTGCCTCCGGCTTGCGTTCTCGAACACTTAGAAAAGATCTTTGTTCGGTTTCTTTGGGGCTCGAACGAGGAAAGGAGGAAGATCCATTGGAGAAGTTGGGAAAGAATTTGCAAACCGTTTGCCATGGGTGGACTTAATATTTCCTCTCTTCATTGCTTGGTGGAAGCCTTTGGTCTTAAACTTTGGTGGAGGTTTCGGTTGCAAGACTCCTTATGGGCCAAGTACATGATGTCTAGGTACGCTACGCGAGACCCTATCTTTAGTAGCAAAACTTGGGACTTTCGAGGATGGAGAAGATTGACCAAAGCGGCTCTCAAAGCCCAACAACATATGTTTTGGAACATCAAGGATGGTTCCTCCCTCTTTTGGGTGGATCAATGGTTGAAAGATGGCCTTCTTAGACCCCGAGATGGAGTGCAAATCAACTCCCGCACGCGCATTAGTGACTTTTGGGTCAACGGGGAATGGGACATTGTTAAACTTGAGGAGGTATTGGATGATGATGACGTGGCTCGGGTGGTGGAGGTCCCCATTTGTCAAGAAGGAAAAGATACTCCTCTTTGGAAGCTTGATCCTAATGGGATTTTCTCTACTAAGTCCGCTCGCCGCTCCATTTGTGACCCCTATACACCATCCGGCATCTATAGGTTCCTTTGGCATCGTCTACTCCTTCCGAATATCTCCTTCTTTGCGTGGCGATATGTGCAAAATCTTTTACCTACGGATCAAAAGATCGCTAAACGCTTGGAGATGGAGATTATCTCACAATGCAATTGTTGTCGGGATGTTGAGACTACGGACCACGTCTTTTGGTCTAGCCCGCTTGCCCAAGAGGTATGGTCTTATTTTTTCCGCACTTTCCATATTAAGCAACCCGTATTTATTTCTTGGAACAATTTAATTGCGTATTGGATTAAGGCGAGGCGTCATACCCCCCCCCCACCCCCGGTCACATTCGTATTATTGTTCCTATCTTGGTGTTATGGTACATTTGGACGGCAAGAAATGCGGCTAGACACAATGGCGTACCGATGAATGCCAAAATCATTATTCATAGGGTTGTCCGCCATGTGATTGATCTTTTCACCATCAATCCGTGTGAGGAGATTCTTTGGCGAGGCTCCAAATACGTGGTGGATGTGTGGGGTATTAAACTTGCAAGAGTCCGTCTAAAACCTCCCATTGAGGTTGTGTGGAAGAAGCCGGGGGAAGGGCGATGGAAGCTCAACACGGATGGTAGTTCTAAAGGGAACCCCGAGATGGCCGGCGGTGGTGGCATTCTTCGTGATCACTTTGGGAATTGTGCTTGGACTTATCACATTGCCTTGGAGCCTATGACGAATGTCGAAGCGGAGCTCTTGGCCATTCACCAAGGTCTCCAATATTGTCATTCTCTCAGAGTGCGAGACGTAGATATTGAAACGGATGCCCTTATCACCTTACCCATTGTGAATGCGAAGAGAGGAGGCCCATGGAAGATTATTCGACAACTTGAAGAGATTCGCACCCTATTGGTCCTTGTCAATGGGACCATGCATCATACATATAGGGAGGGCAACCAAGTGGCGGATCAACTTGCTAATGAAGCATGTATTCTTCGCATCAACGGTCGTCAACCGAGCACTTTGGCTAGCCACAAGGTCTGGGTCCTCATTGAGAAAGACAAGATGTGTTGGCCTACATTTCGACACCCTAAGCCGAGGTCATGAAGCTTGAAGCTAGATTTTTGGAGTGGTTGTTTCCTTTTGATAGATTTTGTTGTCATTATTTGTTGTACGCCCTTTTCTATTATAGATTAGGTTATTTTACGAGGTACCCGACTTTGTGGTACGCTCTTTTTTGTAATAGTTACGATCACTTTGGCTTCGCTCGAAATGTGTACGCCTCCCTATGTGGGAGAGGATGCTTACGTAAGCCCTCATCGGGAACGACTTCTAAGTATCTTACTCTCATGGGCGGTGTACACATCTTCGAGGAAGTGCGCCCTTCTCACAAAGGCCTTGGCCTCCCTATGTGGGAGAAGGTATTTGGATTGCACACTTTGATTTTGGGTGTGACTTCTAGATACTACACTCTCACGGGCGGTCATTCCTCTAGTGGGAAGGCGCTTGTTAGGTTGGATATCTCGAGCATAGCCTTTAGGCTAATCTTTTGGGGTGTTCTTATAAACCCCTCTTTTTGTTTGGAACGAGTGATTGGGTACAACGCTCGGCTCCCGATGTAGTACCCCACATTTTTTACGTTTTATAAACATTCTTTCTTCGTATTCTTGATCAAAAGTCTTAAGCTTTACAAGCATAATCTAAGCTTATTGGTACAAATCGAGTGCGTTTTGGTTCCTACAATGCCCGTTGACCCTTTTGAGTAATTATTACTGGCTTGTTAAGTACTAGAGTAAATTATTACTTGCTGGTTAAGTAATAGAGTAAACAAGTATTGTTTGATAAAATCGTGAATGGAAAGATCATTCTAAAGTTTTTAAATCTGTATACTTAGGTTTTTGGGTCATAACTTATTGTATGGGACTTCGTATTCTTGATCACAACTCTTAACCTTTACAAGCATAATCTAAGCTTATTAACACAAATCGAATGCGTTTTGGTTCGTAAGATGCCCGTTGACTTTTTTGAGTAACTATTACTCGCTTGTACAGTTCTAAAGTAAACTATTACTTGTTGGTTAACTAATAGGGTAAACAAGTAACGTTTGATCAAATAGTGAAAGGAAAGATCATTCTAGAGTGTTTAAACCTCCATACTTAGTTTTTTTGGCCATGACTTGTTGTATGGAACTTCGTATTCTTGACCAAAAGTCTTAAGCTTTACAAGCATAATCTAAGCTTATTGGCACAAGTCGAGTGCATTCTAGTTCGTACGATGCCCGTTCACCCATTTGACTAACTATTACTTGCTCATTAAGTAACAAAGGAAACGATTACTTACTAGTTAAGTAATAGAGTAAACGATTGATGTTTGATCAAATTGTGAAAAAGAGAGATCATTGTAGATTGTTTAAGTCTCTATACTTAGTTTTTTTTTAGCCATGACTTGTGTCTGGACGTATATATATGTGATCACAACTCTTAACCTTTACAAGCATAATTCAAGCTTATTGACACAAATCGAGGGCGTGTTGGTTGGTACGATGTATGTTGACCCATTTGACTAACTATTACTTGCTCATTAAGTACTAAAGTAAACTATTAGTTGCTGGTTAAGTAATTGAGTAAACGAGTTACGTTCTATCAAATCGTGAAAGGAAAGATCATTATAGAGTGTTTAAGTCTCTATTCTAAGTTTGTTTTACCATAAGTTTTTGTATGGAACTTCATATTCGTGTTCACAACTTTCAACCTTTACAAGCATAATCTAAGCTTATTGGCACAAATCGAGTGCGTTTTGGTTCCTACAATGCCTGTTGACCCTTTTGAGTAACTATTACTAGCTCGTTAAGTACTAAAAAACTATTACTTGCTGGTTAAGTAATAGAAAAAATAAGTAACGTTTGATAAAATCGTGAAAGAAAATATCATTCTAGAGTGTTTAAATCTCCATACTTAGGTTTTTTGGCCATAACCTGTTGTATAGAACTTCGTATTCTTGATCAAAAGTCTTAAGCTTTACAAGCATAATCTAAGCTTATTGGTACAAATCGAGTGCGTTTTGGTTCGTATGATGCCCGTTGACCCATTTGACTAACTATTACTTGCTCATTAATTAACAAATGAAACTATTACTTACTGGTTAAGTAATAGAGTAAACGAGTGGCGTTTGATCAAATCGTGAAAGGACAGATCATTTTAGAGTGTTTAAGTCTCTATACTTAGTTTTTTTTTTGCCATCACCTGTTGTCTGGAACTTCATATATGTGATCACAACTCTTAACCTTTACAAGCATAATCTAATCTTATTAGCACAAATCGAGGGCGTTTTGGTTCGTACAATGCTTGTTGACCCATTTGACTAACTATTACTTGCTCGTTAAGTACTAAAGTAAATTATTACTTGCTGGTTAAGTAATAGAGTAAACGAGTTACGTTCTATCAATTCGTGAAATGAGAGATCATTCTAGAGTGTTTAAGTCTCCATACTTAGTTTTGTTTGCCATGAGTTTTTGTATGAAACTTCATATTAGTGATAACAATTCTACAAGCATAATTTAAGCTTATTGGCACAAATCGAGTGCGTTTTGGTTCCTACAATGCCCGTTGACCCTTTTGAGTAATTATTATTGGCTTGTTAAGTACTAGAGTAAATTATTACTTGCTGGTTAAGTAATAGAGTAAACAAGTATTGTTTGATAAAATCGTGAATGGAAAGATCATTCTAAAGTTTTTAAATCTGTATACTTAGGTTTTTGGGTCATAACTTATTGTATGGGACTTCGTATTCTTGATCACAACTCTTAACCTTTACAAGCATAATCTAAGCTTATTAACACAAATCGAATGCGTTTTGGTTCGTAAGATGCCCGTTGACTTTTTTGAGTAACTATTACTCGCTTGTACAGTTCTAAAGTAAATTATTACTTGTTGGTTAACTAATAGGGTAAACAAGTAACGTTTGATCAAATAGTGAAAGGAAAGATCATTCTAGAGTGTTTAAACCTGCATACTTAGTTTTTTTGGCCATGACTTGTTGTATGGAACTTCGTATTCTTGACCAAAAGTCTTAAGCTTTACAAGCATAATCTAAGCTTATTGGCAAAAGTCGAGTGCATTCTGGTTCGTACGATGCCCGTTCACCCATTTGACTAACTATTACTTGCTCATTAAGTAACAAAGGAAACGATTACTTACTAGTTAAGTAATAGAGTAAACGATTGATGTTTGATCAAATCGTGAAAAAGAGAGATCATTGTAGATTGTTTAAGTCTCTATACTTAGTTTTTTTTTTGCCATGACTTGTGTCTGGACGTATATATATGTGATCACAACTCTTAACCTTTATAAGCATAATTCAAGCTTATTGACACAAATCGAGGGCGTGTTGGTTGGTACGATGTATGTTAACCCATTTGACTAACTATTACTTGCTCATTAAGTACTAAAGTAAACTATTACTTGCTGGTTAAGTAATTGAGTAAACGAGTTACGTTCTATCAAATCGTGAAAGGAAAGATCATTATAGAGTGTTTAAGTCTCTATTCTAAGTTTGTTTTACCATAAGTTTTTGTATGGAACTTCATATTCGTGTTCACAACTTTTAACCTTTACAAGCATAATCTAAGCTTATTGGCACAAATCGAGTGCGTTTTGGTTCCTACAATGCCTGTTGACCCTTTTGAGTAACTATTACTAGCTCGTTAAGTACTAAAAAACTATTACTTGCTGGTTAAGTAATAGAATAAATAAGTAACGTTTGATAAAATCGTGAAAGAAAAGATCATTATAGAGTGTTTAAATCTCCATACTTAGGTTTTTTGGCCATAACCTGTTGTATGGAACTTCGTATTCTTGATCAAAAGTCTTAAGCTTTACAAGCATAATCTAAGCTTATTGGTACAAATCGAGTGCGTTTTGGTTCCTACAATGCCCGTTGACCCTTTTGAGTAATTATTACTGGCTTGTTAAGTACTAGAGTAATTATTACTTGCTGGTTAAGTAATAGAGTAAACAAGTATTGTTTGATAAAATCGTGAATGGAAAGATCATTCTAAAGTTTTTAAATCTGTATACTTAGGTTTTTGGGTCATAACTTATTGTATGGGACTTCGTATTCTTGATCTCAACTCTTAACCTTTACAAGCATAATCTAAGCTTATTAACACAAATCGAATGCGTTTTGGTTCGTAAGATGCCCGTTGACTTTTTTGAGTAACTATTACTCGCTTGTACAGTTCTAAAGTAAACTATTACTTGTTGGTTAACTAATAGGGTAAACAAGTAACGTTTGATCAAATAGTGAAAGGAAAGATCATTCTAGAGTGTTTAAACCTCCATACTTAGTTTTTTTGGCCATGACTTGTTGTATGGAACTTCGTATAGCCTCCTATTGCACCCGTATGGATTGCCCTCCCAAATCTCAATATGAGATTTTGTGAACGGAACGCTCTCATGAACATTGGGCAATATTTTGGTAGGCCTTTGATGATTGACGAAGGTACCGCAACACTATCTCGCCCCGACTACCCGCGAACAAGAAATGGTGGAAATGGCGAACAAGTTCAAGAACGTCCCTTGAAGCCTCCCAAGATGCATTGCGGAGTTGGGAAAGTAAACACACATGGTGGAAGTGTCGAGAAAGGTCAAGAAAGTCTCTTGAAGCCGCACAAGCAAGATATTGATGAAAGCATGGAAACAACACCTAGGAAGGAAGAGAATCATTTGCAAGAAGAGACCTTGACTAATGCAATGAACAATGTTGAAAATGAGGAATGCTCGAAAGAAAATGGTTTGAATGTGAAGGAGGAGGAAGAGGGGATGATATCAGATGCATGGCAAGAAGTCCGATCCAAAAGCTCAAAAAAGAAGAAAATCTCAACACTTGCCATTACTTACAACAAGAAGTCGCCGGCCCGCAATATGCAACTGTACTTGGAAGAGAGGAAAGCAACTTGTCAATCTCTTAGATATGACGACGACAGTGACGAACCAACTCCCCGTAAAAATGAAAAGAGGAGATGGAGAGAAAAACACAACAATTGGAAGAGGGATTCGATCTTCAATGGCCAGTTTGGTTAGCTCTTTAGGGGTGTTTTATAAACCCCTTAGCTAATTTGTTTTGATGATACTTACCTAGCCAATTGCTTGGCTTAATTTAAAATAACCGTGTGATTGGGTACATCACTCGGTCTTATATGTAGTACCCCCCAGTTATAAAACCTTTTATTTCGTTCGTATTCTTGACCAAAAGTCTTAAGCTTTACAAGCATAATCTAAGCTTATTGGCACAAGTCGAGTGCATTCTGGTTCGTACGATGCCCGTTCACCCATTTGACTAACTATTACTTGCTCATTAAGAAACAAAGGAAACGATTACTTACTAGTTAAGTAATAGAGTAAACGATTGATGTTTGATCAAATCGTGAAAAAGAGAGATCATTGTAGATTGTTTAAGTCTCTATACTTAGTTTTTTTTTTGCCATGACTTGTGTCTGGACGTATATATATGTGATCACAACTCTTAACCTTTACAAGCATAATTCAAGCTTATTGACACAAATCGAGGGCGTGTTGGTTGGTACGATGTATGTTGACCCATTTGACTAACTATTACTTGCTCATTAAGTACTAAAGTAAACTATTACTTGCTGGTTAAGTAATTGAGTAAACGAGTTACGTTCTATCAAATCGTGAAAGGAAAGATCATTATAGAGTGTTTAAGTCTCTATTCTAAGTTTGTTTTACCATAAGTTTTTGTATGGAACTTCATATTCGTGTTCACAACTTTTAACCTTTACAAGCATAATCTAAGCTTATTGGCACAAATCGAGTGCGTTTTGGTTCCTACAATGCTTGTTGACCCTTTTCAGTAACTATTACTAGCTCGTTAAGTACTAAAAAACTATTACTTGCTGGTTAAGTAATAGAAAAAATAAGTAACGTTTGATAAAATCGTGAAAGAAAATATCATTCTAGAGTGTTTAAATCTCCATACTTAGGTTTTTTGGCCATAACCTGTTGTATAGAACTTCGTATTCTTGATCAAAAGTCTTAAGCTTTACAAGCATAATCTAAGCTTATTGGTACAAATCGAGTGCGTTTTGGTTCGTATGATGCCCGTTGACCCATTTGACTAACTATTACTTGCTCATTAATTAACAAATGAAACTATTACTTACTGGTTAAGTAATAGAGTAAACGAGTGGCGTTTGATCAAATCGTGAAAGGACAGATCATTTTAGAGTGTTTAAGTCTCTATACTTAGTTTTTTTTTTTGCCATCACCTGTTGTCTGGAACTTCATATATGTGATCACAACTCTTAACCTTTACAAGCATAATCTAATCTTATTAGCACAAATCGAGGGCGTTTTGGTTCGTACAATGCTTGTTGACCCATTTGACTAACTATTACTTGCTCGTTAAGTACTAAAGTAAATTATTACTTGCTGGTTAAGTAATAGAGTAAACGAGTTACGTTCTATCAATTCGTGAAATGAGAGATCATTCTAGAGTGTTTAAGTCTCCATACTTAGTTTTGTTTGCCATGAGTTTTTGTATGAAACTTCATATTAGTGATAACAATTCTACAAGCATAATTTAAGCTTATTGGCACAAATCGAGTGCGTTTTGGTTCCTACAATGCCCGTTGACCCTTTTGAGTAATTATTATTGGCTTGTTAAGTACTAGAGTAAATTATTACTTGCTGGTTAAGTAATAGAGTAAACAAGTATTGTTTGATAAAATCGTGAATGGAAAGATCATTCTAGAGTTTTTAAATCTGTATACTTAGGTTTTTTGGCCATAACTTATTGTATGGGACTTCGTATTCTTGATCACAACTCTTAACCTTTACAAGCATAATCTAAGCATATTAACACAAATCGAATGCGTTTTGGTTCTTAAGATGCCCGTTGACTTTTTTGAGTAACTATTACTCGCTTGTACAGTTCTAAAGTAAACTATTACTCGTTGGTTAACTAATAGAGTAAACAAGTAACGTTTGATCAAATAGTGAAAGGAAAGATCATTCTAGAGTGTTTAAACCTCCATACTTAGTTTTTTTGGCCATGACTTGTTGTATGGAACTTCGTATTCTTGACCAAAAGTCTTAAGCTTTACAAGCATAATCTAAGCTTATTGGCACAAGTCGAGTGCATTCTGGTTCGTACGATGCCCGTTGACCCATTTGACTAACTATTACTTGCTCATTAAGTAACAAAGGAAACGATTACTTACTAGTTAAGTAATAGAGTAAACGAGTGATGTTTGATCAAATCGTGAAAAAGAGAGATCATTGTAGATTGTTTAAGTCTATATACTTAGTTTTTTTTTGCCATGACTTGTGTCTGGACGTATATATGTGTGATCACAACTCTTAACCTTTACAAGCATAATTCAAGCTTATTGACACAAATCGAGGGCGTGTTGGTTGGTACGATGTATGTTGACCCATTTGACTAACTATTACTTGCTCATTAAGTACTAAAGTAAACTATTACTTGCTGGTTAAGTAATTGAGTAAACAAGTAACGTTTGATCAAATAGTGAAAGGAAAGATCATTCTAGAGTGTTTAAACCTCCATACTTAGTTTTTTTGGCCATGACTTGTTGTATGGAACTTCGTATTCTTGACCAAAAGTCTTAAGCTTTACAAGCATAATCTAAGCTTATTGGCACAAGTCGAGTGCATTCTGGTTCGTACGATGCCCGTTCACCCATTTGACTAACTATTACTTGCTCATTAAGTAACAAAGGAAACGATTACTTACTAGTTAAGTAATAGAGTAAACGAGTGATGTTTGATCAAATCTTGAAAAAGAGAGATCATTGTAGATTGTTTAAGTCTCTATACTTAGTTTTTTTTTGCAATGACTTGTGTTTGGACGTATATATATGTGATCACAACTCTTAACCTTTACAAGCATAATTCAAGCTTATTGACACAAATCGAGGGCGTGTTGGTTGGTACGATGTATGTTAACCCATTTGACTAACTATTACTTGCTCATTAAGTACTAAAGTAAACTATTACTTGCTGGTTAAGTAATTGAGTAAACGAGTTACGTTCTATCAAATCGTGAAAGGAAAGATCATTATAGAGTGTTTAAGTCTCTATTCTAAGTTTGTTTTACCATAAGTTTTTGTATGGAACTTCATATTCGTGTTCACAACTTTTAACCTTTACAAGCATAATCTAAGCTTATTGGCACAAATCGAGTGCGTTTTGGTTTCTACAATGCCTGTTGACCCTTTTGAGTAACTATTACTAGCTCGTTAAGTACTAAAAAACTATTACTTGCTGGTTAAGTAATAGAATAAATAAGTAACGTTTGATAAAATCGTGAAAGAAAAGATCATTCTAGAGTGTTTAAATCTCCATACTTAGGTTTTTTGGCCATAACCTGTTGTATGGAACTTCGTATTCTTGATCAAAAGTCTTAAGCTTTACAAGCATAATCTAAGCTTATTGGTACAAATCGAGTGCGTTTTGGTTCCTACAATGCCCGTTGACCCTTTTGAGTAATTATTACTGGCTTGTTAAGTACTAGAGTAAATTATTACTTGCTGGTTAAGTAATAGAGTAAACAAGTATTGTTTGATAAAATCGTGAATGGAAAGATCATTCTAAAGTTTTTAAATCTGTATACTTAGGTTTTTGGGTCATAACTTATTGTATGGGACTTCGTATTCTTGATCACAACTCTTAACCTTTACAAGCATAATCTAAGCTTATTAACACAAATCGAATGCGTTTTGGTTCGTAAGATGCCTGTTGACTTTTTTGAGTAACTATTACTCGCTTGTACAGTTCTAAAGTAAATTATTACTTGTTGGTTAACTAATAGAGTAAACAAGTAACGTTTGATCAAATAGTGAAAGGAAAGATCATTCTAGAGTGTTTAAACCTCCATACTTAGTTTTTTTGGCCATGACTTGTTGTATGGAACTTCGTATTCTTGACCAAAAGTCTTAAGCTTTACAAGCATAATCTAAGCTTATTGGCACAAGTCGAGTGCATTCTGGTTCGTACGATGCCCGTTCACCACATTTGACTAACTATTACTTGCTCATTAAGTAACAAAGGAAACGATTACTTACTAGTTAAGTAATAGAGTAAACGATTGATGTTTGATCAAATCGTGAAAAAGAGAGATCATTGTAGATTGTTTAAGTCTCTATACTTAGTTTTTTTTTTGCCATGACTTGTGTCTGGACGTATATATATGTGATCACAACTCTTAACCTTTACAAGCATAATTCAAGCTTATTGACACAAATCGAGGGCGTGTTGGTTGGTACGATGTATGTTGACCCATTTGACTAACTATTACTTGCTCATTAAGTACTAAAGTAAACTATTACTTGCTGGTTAAGTAATTGAGTAAACGAGTTACGTTCTATCAAATCGTGAAAGGAAAGATCATTATAGAGTGTTTAAGTCTCTATTCTAAGTTTGTTTTACCATAAGTTTTTGTATGGAACTTCATATTCGTGTTCACAACTTTTAACCTTTACAAGCATAATCTAAGCTTATTGGCACAAATCGAGTGCGTTTTGGTTCCTACAATGCCTGTTGACCCTTTTGAGTAACTATTACTAGCTCGTTAAGTACTAAAAAACTATTACTTGCTGGTTAAGTAATAGAATAAATAAGTAACGTTTGATAAAATCGTGAAAGAAAAGATCATTATAGAGTGTTTAAATCTCCATACTTAGGTTTTTTGGCCATAACCTGTTGTATGGAACTTCGTATTCTTGATCAAAAGTCTTAAGCTTTACAAGCATAATCTAAGCTTATTGGTACAAATCGAGTGCGTTTTGGTTCCTACAATGCCCGTTGACCCTTTTGAGTAATTATTACTGGCTTGTTAAGTACTAGAGTAAATTATTACTTGCTGGTTAAGTAATAGAGTAAACAAGTATTGTTTGATAAAATCGTGAATGGAAAGATCATTCTAGAGTTTTTAAATCTGTATACTTAGGTTTTTTGGCCATAACTTATTGTATGGGACTTCGTATTCTTGATCACAACTCTTAACCTTTACAAGCATAATCTAAGCTTATTAACACAAATCGAATGCGTTTTGGTTCTTAAGATGCCCGTTGACTTTTTTGAGTAACTATTACTCGCTTGTACAGTTCTAAAGTAAACTATTACTTGTTGGTTAACTAATAGAGTAAACAAGTAACGTTTGATCAAATAGTGAAAGGAAAGATCATTCTAGAGTGTTTAAACCTCCATACTTAGTTTTTTTGGCCATGACTTGTTGTATGGAACTTCGTATTCTTGACCAAAAGTCTTAAGCTTTACAAGCATAATCTAAGCTTATTGGCACAAGTCGAGTGCATTCTGGTTCGTACGATGCCCGTTCACCCATTTGACTAACTATTACTTGCTCATTAAGTAACAAAGGAAACGATTACTTACTAGTTAAGTAATAGAGTAAACGATTGATGTTTGATCAAATCGTGAAAAAGAGAGATCATTGTAGATTGTTTAAGTCTCTATACTTAGTTTTTTTTTTGCCATGACTTGTGTCTGGACGTATATATATGTGATCACAACTCTTAACCTTTACAAGCATAATTCAAGCTTATTGACACAAATCGAGGGCGTGTTGGTTGGTACGATGTATGTTGACCCATTTGACTAACTATTACTTGCTCATTAAGTACTAAAGTAAACTATTACTTGCTGGTTAAGTAATTGAGTAAACGAGTTACGTTCTATCAAATCGTGAAAGGAAAGATCATTATAGAGTGTTTAAGTCTCTATTCTAAGTTTGTTTTACCATAAGTTTTTGTATGGAACTTCATATTCGTGTTCACAACTTTTAACCTTTACAAGCATAATCTAAGCTTATTGGCACAAATCGAGTGCGTTTTGGTTCCTACAATGCCTGTTGACCCTTTTGAGTAACTATTACTAGCTCGTTAAGTACTAAAAAACTATTACTTGCTGGTTAAGTAATAGAATAAATAAGTAACGTTTGATAAAATCGTGAAAGAAAAGATCATTATAGAGTGTTTAAATCTCCATACTTAGGTTTTTTGGCCATAACCTGTTGTATGGAACTTCGTATTCTTGATCAAAAGTCTTAAGCTTTACAAGCATAATCTAAGCTTATTGGTACAAATCGAGTGCGTTTTGGTTCCTACAATGCCCGTTGACCCTTTTGAGTAATTATTACTGGCTTGTTAAGTACTAGAGTAATTATTACTTGCTGGTTAAGTAATAGAGTAAACAAGTATTGTTTGATAAAATCGTGAATGGAAAGATCATTCTAAAGTTTTTAAATCTGTATACTTAGGTTTTTGGGCCTTAACTTATTGTATGGGACTTCGTATTCTTGATCACAACTCTTAACCTTTACAAGCATAATCTAAGCTTATTAACACAAATCGAATGCGTTTTGGTTCGTAAGATGCCCGTTGACTTTTTTGAGTAACTATTACTCGCTTGTACAGTTCTAAAGTAAACTATTACTTGTTGGTTAACTAATAGGGTAAACAAGTAACGTTTGATCAAATAGTGAAAGGAAAGATCATTCTAGAGTGTTAAACCTCCATACTTAGTTTTTTTGGCCATGACTTGTGTCTGGACGTATATATATGTGATCACAACTCTTAACCTTTACAAGCAAAATTCAAGCTTATTGACACAAATCGAAGGCGTGTTGGTTGGTACGATGTATGTTGACCCATTTGACTAACTATTACTTGCTCATTAAGTACTAAAGTAAACTATTACTTGCTGGTTAAGTAATTGAGTAAACGAGTTACGTTCTATCAAATCGTGAAAGGAAAGATCATTATAGAGTGTTTAAGTCTCTATTCTAAGTTTGTTTTACCATAAGTTTTTGTATGGAACTTCATATTCGTGTTCACAACTTTTAACCTTTACAAGCATAATCTAAGCTTATTGGCACAAATCGAGTGCGTTTTGGTTCCTACAATGCATGTTGACCCTTTTCAGTAACTATTACTAGCTCGTTAAGTACTAAAAAACTATTACTTGCTGGTTAAGTAATAGAATAAATAAGTAACGTTTGATAAAATCGTGAAAGAAAAGATCATTCTAGAGTGTTTAAATCTCCATACTTAGGTTTTTTGGCCATAACCTGTTGTATGGAACTTCGTATTCTTGATCAAAAGTCTTAAGCTTTACAAGCATAATCTAAGCTTATTGGTACAAATCGAGTGCGTTTTGGTTCGTATGATGCCCGTTGACCCATTTGACTAACTATTACTTGCTCATTAATTAACAAATGAAACTATTACTTACTGGTTAAGTAATAGAGTAAACGAGTGGCGTTTGATCAAATCGTGAAAGGACATATCATTTTAGAGTGTTTAAGTCTCTATACTTAGTTTTTTTTTTGCCATGACCTGTTGTCTGGAACTTCATATATGTGATCACAACTCTTAACCTTTACAAGCATAATCTAATCTTATTAGCACAAATCGAGGGCGTTTTGGTTCGTACAATGCTTGTTGACCCATTTGACTAACTATTACTTGCTCGTTAAGTACTAAAGTAAATTATTACTTGCTGGTTAAGTAATAGAGTAAACGAGTTACGTTCTATCAATTCGTGAAATGAGAGATCATTCTAGAGTGTTTAAGTCTCCATACTTAGTTTTGTTTGCCATGAGTTTTTGTATGAAACTTCGTATTCTTGACCAAAAGTCTTAAGCTTTACAAGCATAATCTAAGCTTATTGGCACAAGTCGAGTGCATTCTGGTTCGTACGATGCCCGTTCACCCATTTGACTAACTATTACTTGCTCATTAAGTAACAAAGGAAACGATTACTTACTAGTTAAGTAATAGAGTAAACCATTGATGTTTGATCAAATCGTGAAAAAGAGAGATCATTGTAGATTGTTTAAGTCTCTATTCTAAGTTTGTTTTACCATAAGTTTTTGTATGGAACTTCATATTCGTGTTCACAACTTTTAACCTTTACAAGCATAATCTAAGCTTATTGGCACAAATCGAGTGCGTTTTGGTTCCTACAATGCCTGTTGACCCTTTTCAGTAACTATTACTAGCTCGTTAAGTACTAAAAAACTATTACTTGTTGGTTAAGTAATAGAATAAATAAGTAACGTTTGATAAAATCGTGAAAGAAAAGATCATTCTAGAGTGTTTAAATCTCCATACTTAGGTTTTTTGGCCATAACCTGTTGTATGGAACTTCGTATTCTTGATCAAAAGTCTTAAGCTTTACAAGCATAATCTAAGCTTATTGGTACAAATCGAGTGCGTTTGTTTCCTACAATGCCCGTTGACCCTTTTGAGTAATTATTACTGGCTTGTTAAATACTAGAGTAAATTATTACTTGCTGGTTAAGTAATAGAGTAAACAAGTATTGTTTGATAAAATCGTGAATGGAAAGATCATTCTAAAGTTTTTAAATCTGTATACTTAGGTTTTTGGGCCTTAACTTATTGTATGGGACTTCGTATTCTTGATCACAACTCTTAACCTTTACAAGCATAATCTAAGCTTATTAACACAAATCGAATGCGTTTTGGTTCGTAAGATGCCCGTTGACTTTTTTGAGTAACTATTACTCGCTTGTACAGTTCTAAAGTAAACTATTACTTGTTGGTTAACTAATAGGGTAAACAAGTAACGTTTGATCAAATAGTGAAAGGAAAGATCATTCTAGAGTGTTAAACCTCCATACTTAGTTTTTTTGGCCATGACTTGTGTCTGGACGTATATATATGTGATCACAACTCTTAACCTTTACAAGCAAAATTCAAGCTTATTGACACAAATCGAAGGCGTGTTGGTTGGTACGATGTATGTTGACCCATTTGACTAACTATTACTTGCTCATTAAGTACTAAAGTAAACTATTACTTGCTGGTTAAGTAATTGAGTAAACGAGTTACGTTCTATCAAATCGTGAAAGGAAAGATCATTATAGAGTGTTTAAGTCTCTATTCTAAGTTTGTTTTACCATAAGTTTTTGTATGGAACTTCATATTCGTGTTCACAACTTTTAACCTTTACAAGCATAATCTAAGCTTATTGGCACAAATCGAGTGCGTTTTGGTTCCTACAATGCATGTTGACCCTTTTCAGTAACTATTACTAGCTCGTTAAGTACTAAAAAACTATTACTTGCTGGTTAAGTAATAGAATAAATAAGTAACGTTTGATAAAATCGTGAAAGAAAAGATCATTCTAGAGTGTTTAAATCTCCATACTTAGGTTTTTTGGCCATAACCTGTTGTATGGAACTTCGTATTCTTGATCAAAAGTCTTAAGCTTTACAAGCATAATCTAAGCTTATTGGTACAAATCGAGTGCGTTTGTTTCCTACAATGCCCGTTGACCCTTTTGAGTAATTATTACTGGCTTGTTAAATACTAGAGTAAATTATTACTTGCTGGTTAAGTAATAGAGTAAACAAGTATTGTTTGATAAAATCGTGAATGGAAAGATCATTCTAAAGTTTTTAAATCTGTATACTTAGGTTTTTGGGCCTTAACTTATTGTATGGGACTTCGTATTCTTGATCACAACTCTTAACCTTTACAAGCATAATCTAAGCTTATTAACACAAATCGAATGCGTTTTGGTTCGTAAGATGCCCGTTGACTTTTTTGAGTAACTATTACTCGCTTGTACAGTTCTAAAGTAAACTATTACTTGTTGGTTAACTAATAGGGTAAACAAGTAACGTTTGATCAAATAGTGAAAGGAAAGATC
Organism: Linaria vulgaris; assembly: GCA_948329865.1. Lineage (NCBI taxonomy): Eukaryota > Viridiplantae > Streptophyta > Magnoliopsida > Lamiales > Plantaginaceae > Linaria > Linaria vulgaris. Next base: position 67,210,725 of record OX415250.1, read on the forward strand.
ATTCTAGAGTGTTAAACCTCCATACTTAGTTTTTTTGGCCATGACTTGTGTCTGGACGTATATATATGTGATCACAACTCTTAACCTTTACAAGCAAAATTCAAGCTTATTGACACAAATCGAAGGCGTGTTGGTTGGTACGATGTATGTTGACCCATTTGACTAACTATTACTTGCTCATTAAGTACTAAAGTAAACTATTACTTGCTGGTTAAGTAATTGAGTAAACGAGTTACGTTCTATCAAATCGTGAAAGGAAAGATCATTATAGAGTGTTTAAGTCTCTATTCTAAGTTTGTTTTACCATAAGTTTTTGTATGGAACTTCATATTCGTGTTCACAACTTTTAACCTTTACAAGCATAATCTAAGCTTATTGGCACAAATCGAGTGCGTTTTGGTTCCTACAATGCATGTTGACCCTTTTCAGTAACTATTACTAGCTCGTTAAGTACTAAAAAACTATTACTTGCTGGTTAAGTAATAGAATAAATAAGTAACGTTTGATAAAATCGTGAAAGAAAAGATCATTCTAGAGTGTTTAAATCTCCATACTTAGGTTTTTTGGCCATAACCTGTTGTATGGAACTTCGTATTCTTGATCAAAAGTCTTAAGCTTTACAAGCATAATCTAAGCTTATTGGTACAAATCGAGTGCGTTTTGGTTCGTATGATGCCCGTTGACCCATTTGACTAACTATTACTTGCTCATTAATTAACAAATGAAACTATTACTTACTGGTTAAGTAATAGAGTAAACGAGTGGCGTTTGATCAAATCGTGAAAGGACATATCATTTTAGAGTGTTTAAGTCTCTATACTTAGTTTTTTTTTTGCCATGACCTGTTGTCTGGAACTTCATATATGTGATCACAACTCTTAACCTTTACAAGCATAATCTAATCTTATTAGCACAAATCGAGGGCGTTTTGGTTCGTACAATGCTTGTTGACCCATTTGACTAACTATTACTTGCTCGTTAAGTACTAAAGTAAATTATTACTTGCTGGTTAAGTAATAGAGTAAACGAGTTACGTTCTATCAATTCGTGAAATGAGAGATCATTCTAGAGTGTTTAAGTCTCCATACTTAGTTTTGTTTGCCATGAGTTTTTGTATGAAACTTCGTATTCTTGACCAAAAGTCTTAAGCTTTACAAGCATAATCTAAGCTTATTGGCACAAGTCGAGTGCATTCTGGTTCGTACGATGCCCGTTCACCCATTTGACTAACTATTACTTGCTCATTAAGTAACAAAGGAAACGATTACTTACTAGTTAAGTAATAGAGTAAACCATTGATGTTTGATCAAATCGTGAAAAAGAGAGATCATTGTAGATTGTTTAAGTCTCTATTCTAAGTTTGTTTTACCATAAGTTTTTGTATGGAACTTCATATTCGTGTTCACAACTTTTAACCTTTACAAGCATAATCTAAGCTTATTGGCACAAATCGAGTGCGTTTTGGTTCCTACAATGCCTGTTGACCCTTTTGAGTAACTATTACTAGCTCGTTAAGTACTAAAAAACTATTACTTGTTGGTTAAGTAATAGAATAAATAAGTAACGTTTGATAAAATCGTGAAAGAAAAGATCATTCTAGAGTGTTTAAATCTCCATACTTAGGTTTTTTGGCCATAACCTGTTGTATGGAACTTCGTATTCTTGATCAAAAGTCTTAAGCTTTACAAGCATAATCTAAGCTTATTGGTACAAATCGAGTGCGTTTGTTTCCTACAATGCCCGTTGACCCTTTTGAGTAATTATTACTGGCTTGTTAAATACTAGAGTAAATTATTACTTGCTGGTTAAGTAATAGAGTAAACAAGTATTGTTTGATAAAATCGTGAATGGAAAGATCATTCTAAAGTTTTTAAATCTGTATACTTAGGTTTTTGGGCCTTAACTTATTGTATGGGACTTCGTATTCTTGATCACAACTCTTAACCTTTACAAGCATAATCTAAGCTTATTAACACAAATCGAATGCGTTTTGGTTCGTAAGATGCCCGTTGACTTTTTTGAGTAACTATTACTCGCTTGTACAGTTCTAAAGTAAACTATTACTTGTTGGTTAACTAATAGGGTAAACAAGTAACGTTTGATCAAATAGTGAAAGGAAAGATCATTCTAGAGTGTTAAACCTCCATACTTAGTTTTTTTGGCCATGACTTGTGTCTGGACGTATATATATGTGATCACAACTCTTAACCTTTACAAGCAAAATTCAAGCTTATTGACACAAATCGAAGGCGTGTTGGTTGGTACGATGTATGTTGACCCATTTGACTAACTATTACTTGCTCATTAAGTACTAAAGTAAACTATTACTTGCTGGTTAAGTAATTGAGTAAACGAGTTACGTTCTATCAAATCGTGAAAGGAAAGATCATTATAGAGTGTTTAAGTCTCTATTCTAAGTTTGTTTTACCATAAGTTTTTGTATGGAACTTCATATTCGTGTTCACAACTTTTAACCTTTACAAGCATAATCTAAGCTTATTGGCACAAATCGAGTGCGTTTTGGTTCCTACAATGCATGTTGACCCTTTTCAGTAACTATTACTAGCTCGTTAAGTACTAAAAAACTATTACTTGCTGGTTAAGTAATAGAATAAATAAGTAACGTTTGATAAAATCGTGAAAGAAAAGATCATTCTAGAGTGTTTAAATCTCCATACTTAGGTTTTTTGGCCATAACCTGTTGTATGGAACTTCGTATTCTTGATCAAAAGTCTTAAGCTTTACAAGCATAATCTAAGCTTATTGGTACAAATCGAGTGCGTTTGTTTCCTACAATGCCCGTTGACCCTTTTGAGTAATTATTACTGGCTTGTTAAATACTAGAGTAAATTATTACTTGCTGGTTAAGTAATAGAGTAAACAAGTATTGTTTGATAAAATCGTGAATGGAAAGATCATTCTAAAGTTTTTAAATCTGTATACTTAGGTTTTTGGGCCTTAACTTATTGTATGGGACTTCGTATTCTTGATCACAACTCTTAACCTTTACAAGCATAATCTAAGCTTATTAACACAAATCGAATGCGTTTTGGTTCGTAAGATGCCCGTTGACTTTTTTGAGTAACTATTACTCGCTTGTACAGTTCTAAAGTAAACTATTACTTGTTGGTTAACTAATAGGGTAAACAAGTAACGTTTGATCAAATAGTGAAAGGAAAGATCATTCTAGAGTGTTAAACCTCCATACTTAGTTTTTTTGGCCATGACTTGTGTCTGGACGTATATATATGTGATCACAACTCTTAACCTTTACAAGCAAAATTCAAGCTTATTGACACAAATCGAAGGCGTGTTGGTTGGTACGATGTATGTTGACCCATTTGACTAACTATTACTTGCTCATTAAGTACTAAAGTAAACTATTACTTGCTGGTTAAGTAATTGAGTAAACGAGTTACGTTCTATCAAATCGTGAAAGGAAAGATCATTATAGAGTGTTTAAGTCTCTATTCTAAGTTTGTTTTACCATAAGTTTTTGTATGGAACTTCATATTCGTGTTCACAACTTTTAACCTTTACAAGCATAATCTAAGCTTATTGGCACAAATCGAGTGCGTTTTGGTTCCTACAATGCATGTTGACCCTTTTCAGTAACTATTACTAGCTCGTTAAGTACTAAAAAACTATTACTTGCTGGTTAAGTAATAGAATAAATAAGTAACGTTTGATAAAATCGTGAAAGAAAAGATCATTCTAGAGTGTTTAAATCTCCATACTTAGGTTTTTTGGCCATAACCTGTTGTATGGAACTTCGTATTCTTGATCAAAAGTCTTAAGCTTTACAAGCATAATCTAAGCTTATTGGTACAAATCGAGTGCGTTTTGGTTCGTATGATGCCCGTTGACCCATTTGACTAACTATTACTTGCTCATTAATTAACAAATGAAACTATTACTTACTGGTTAAGTAATAGAGTAAACGAGTGGCGTTTGATCAAATCGTGAAAGGACATATCATTTTAGAGTGTTTAAGTCTCTATACTTAGTTTTTTTTTTGCCATGACCTGTTGTCTGGAACTTCATATATGTGATCACAACTCTTAACCTTTACAAGCATAATCTAATCTTATTAGCACAAATCGAGGGCGTTTTGGTTCGTACAATGCTTGTTGACCCATTTGACTAACTATTACTTGCTCGTTAAGTACTAAAGTAAATTATTACTTGCTGGTTAAGTAATAGAGTAAACGAGTTACGTTCTATCAATTCGTGAAATGAGAGATCATTCTAGAGTGTTTAAGTCTCCATACTTAGTTTTGTTTGCCATGAGTTTTTGTATGAAACTTCGTATTCTTGACCAAAAGTCTTAAGCTTTACAAGCATAATCTAAGCTTATTGGCACAAGTCGAGTGCATTCTGGTTCGTACGATGCCCGTTCACCCATTTGACTAACTATTACTTGCTCATTAAGTAACAAAGGAAACGATTACTTACTAGTTAAGTAATAGAGTAAACCATTGATGTTTGATCAAATCGTGAAAAAGAGAGATCATTGTAGATTGTTTAAGTCTCTATTCTAAGTTTGTTTTACCATAAGTTTTTGTATGGAACTTCATATTCGTGTTCACAACTTTTAACCTTTACAAGCATAATCTAAGCTTATTGGCACAAATCGAGTGCGTTTTGGTTCCTACAATGCCTGTTGACCCTTTTCAGTAACTATTACTAGCTCGTTAAGTACTAAAAAACTATTACTTGTTGGTTAAGTAATAGAATAAATAAGTAACGTTTGATAAAATCGTGAAAGAAAAGATCATTCTAGAGTGTTTAAATCTCCATACTTAGGTTTTTTGGCCATAACCTGTTGTATGGAACTTCGTATTCTTGATCAAAAGTCTTAAGCTTTACAAGCATAATCTAAGCTTATTGGTACAAATCGAGTGCGTTTGTTTCCTACAATGCCCGTTGACCCTTTTGAGTAATTATTACTGGCTTGTTAAATACTAGAGTAAATTATTACTTGCTGGTTAAGTAATAGAGTAAACAAGTATTGTTTGATAAAATCGTGAATGGAAAGATCATTCTAAAGTTTTTAAATCTGTATACTTAGGTTTTTGGGCCTTAACTTATTGTATGGGACTTCGTATTCTTGATCACAACTCTTAACCTTTACAAGCATAATCTAAGCTTATTAACACAAATCGAATGCGTTTTGGTTCGTAAGATGCCCGTTGACTTTTTTGAGTAACTATTACTCGCTTGTACAGTTCTAAAGTAAACTATTACTTGTTGGTTAACTAATAGGGTAAACAAGTAACGTTTGATCAAATAGTGAAAGGAAAGATCATTCTAGAGTGTTAAACCTCCATACTTAGTTTTTTTGGCCATGACTTGTGTCTGGACGTATATATATGTGATCACAACTCTTAAGCTTTACAAGCCTAATCTAAGCTTATTGGCACAAGTCGAGTGCATTCTGGTTCGTACGATGCCCGTTGACCCATTTGACTAACTATTACTTGCTCATTAAGTAACAAAGGAAACAATTACTTACTAGTTAAGTAATAGAGTAAACGAGTGATGTTTGATCAAATCGTGAAAAAGAGAGATCATTGTAGATTGTTTAAGTCTCTATACTTAGTTTTTTTTTGCCATGACTTGTGTCTGGACGTATATATATGTGATCACAACTCTTAACCTTTACAAGCATAATTCAAGCTTATTGACACAAATCGAGGGCGTGTTGGTTGGTACGATGTATGTTGACCCATTTGACTAACTATTACTTGCTCATTAAGTACTAAAGTAAACTATTACTTGCTGGTTAAGTAATTGAGTAAACGAGTTACGTTCTATCAAATCGTGAAAGGAAAGATCATTATAGAGTGTTTAAGTCTCTATTCTAAGTTTGTTTTACCATAAGTTTTTGTATGGAACTTCATATTCGTGTTCACAACTTTTAACCTTTACAAGCATAATCTAAGCTTATTGGCACAAATCGAGTGCGTTTTGGTTCCTACAATGCCTGTTGACCCTTTTGAGTAACTATTACTAGCTCGTTAAGTACTAAAAAACTATTACTTGTTGGTTAAGTAATAGAATAAATAAGTAACGTTTGATAAAATCGTGAAAGAAAAGATCATTCTAGAGTGTTTAAATCTCCATACTTAGGTTTTTTGGCCATAACCTGTTGTATGGAACTTCGTATTCTTGATCAAAAGTCTTAAGCTTTACAAGCATAATCTAAGCTTATTGGTACAAATCGAGTGCGTTTTGGTTCCTACAATGCCCGTTGACCCTTTTGAGTAATTATTACTGGCTTGTTAAGTACTAGAGTAAATTATTACTTGCTGGTTAAGTAATAGAGTAAACAAGTATTGTTTGATAAAATCGTGAATGGAAAGTTCATTCTAGAGTTTTTAAATCTGTATACTTAGGTTTTTTGGCCATAACTTATTGTATGGGACTTCGTATTCTGATCACAACTCTTAACCTTTACAAGCATAATCTAAGCTTAATAACACAAATCGAATGCGTTTTGGTTCGTAAGATGCCCGTTGACTTTTTTGAGTAACTATTACTCGCTTGTACAGTTCTAAAGTAAACTATTACTTGTTGGTTAACTAATAGGGTAAACAAGTAACGTTTGATCAAATAGTGAAAGGAAAGATCATTCTAGAGTGTTAAACCTCCATACTTAGTTTTTTTGGCCATGACTTGTGTCTGGACGTATATATATGTGATCACAACTCTTAACCTTTACAAGCAAAATTCAAGCTTATTGACACAAATCGAAGGCGTGTTGGTTGGTACGATGTATGTTGACCCATTTGACTAACTATTACTTGCTCATTAAGTACTAAAGTAAACTATTACTTGCTGGTTAAGTAATTGAGTAAACGAGTTACGTTCTATCAAATCGTGAAAGGAAAGATCATTATAGAGTGTTTAAGTCTCTATTCTAAGTTTGTTTTACCATAAGTTTTTGTATGGAACTTCATATTCGTGTTCACAACTTTTAACCTTTACAAGCATAATCTAAGCTTATTGGCACAAATCGAGTGCGTTTTGGTTCCTACAATGCATGTTGACCCTTTTCAGTAACTATTACTAGCTCGTTAAGTACTAAAAAACTATTACTTGCTGGTTAAGTAATAGAATAAATAAGTAACGTTTGATAAAATCGTGAAAGAAAAGATCATTCTAGAGTGTTTAAATCTCCATACTTAGGTTTTTTGGCCATAACCTGTTGTATGGAACTTCGTATTCTTGATCAAAAGTCTTAAGCTTTACAAGCATAATCTAAGCTTATTGGTACAAATCGAGTGCGTTTTGGTTCGTATGATGCCCGTTGACCCATTTGACTAACTATTACTTGCTCATTAATTAACAAATGAAACTATTACTTACTGGTTAAGTAATAGAGTAAACGAGTGGCGTTTGATCAAATCGTGAAAGGACATATCATTTTAGAGTGTTTAAGTCTCTATACTTAGTTTTTTTTTTGCCATGACCTGTTGTCTGGAACTTCATATATGTGATCACAACTCTTAACCTTTACAAGCATAATCTAATCTTATTAGCACAAATCGAGGGCGTTTTGGTTCGTACAATGCTTGTTGACCCATTTGACTAACTATTACTTGCTCGTTAAGTACTAAAGTAAATTATTACTTGCTGGTTAAGTAATAGAGTAAACGAGTTACGTTCTATCAATTCGTGAAATGAGAGATCATTCTAGAGTGTTTAAGTCTCCATACTTAGTTTTGTTTGCCATGAGTTTTTGTATGAAACTTCGTATTCTTGACCAAAAGTCTTAAGCTTTACAAGCATAATCTAAGCTTATTGGCACAAGTCGAGTGCATTCTGGTTCGTACGATGCCCGTTCACCCATTTGACTAACTATTACTTGCTCATTAAGTAACAAAGGAAACGATTACTTACTAGTTAAGTAATAGAGTAAACGATTGATGTTTGATCAAATCGTGAAAAAGAGAGATCATTGTAGATTGTTTAAGTCTCTATACTTAGTTTTTTTTTTGCCATGACTTGTGTCTGGACGTATATATATGTGATCACAACTCTTAACCTTTACAAGCATAATTCAAGCTTATTGACACAAATCGAGGGCGTGTTGGTTGGTGCGATGTATGTTGACCCATTTGACTAACTATTACTTGCTCATTAAGTACTAAAGTAAACTATTACTTGCTGGTTAAGTAATTGAGTAAACGAGTTACGTTCTATCAAATCGTGAAAGGAAAGATCATTATAGAGTGTTTAAGTCTCTATTCTAAGTTTGTTTTACCATAAGTTTTTGTATGGAACTTCATATTCGTGTTCACAACTTTTAACCTTTACAAGCATAATCTAAGCTTATTGGCACAAATCGAGTGCGTTTTGGTTCCTACAATGCATGTTGACCCTTTTCAGTAACTATTACTAGCTCGTTAAGTACTAAAAAACTATTACTTGCTGGTTAAGTAATAGAATAAATAAGTAACGTTTGATAAAATCGTGAAAGAAAAGATCATTCTAGAGTGTTTAAATCTCCATACTTAGGTTTTTTGGCCATAACCTGTTGTATGGAACTTCGTATTCTTGATCAAAAGTCTTAAGCTTTACAAGCATAATCTAAGCTTATTGGTACAAATTGAGTGCGTTTTGGTTCGTATGATGCCCGTTGACCCATTTGACTAACTATTACTTGCTCATTAATTAACAAATGAAACTATTACTTACTGGTTAAGTAATAGAGTAAACGAGTGGCGTTTGATCAAATCGTGAAAGGACATATCATTTTAGAGTGTTTAAGTCTCTATACTTAGTTTTTTTTTTGCCATGACCTGTTGTCTGGAACTTCATATATGTGATCACAACTCTTAACCTTTACAAGCATAATCTAATCTTATTAGCACAAATCGAGGGCGTTTTGGTTCGTACAATGCTTGTTGACCCATTTGACTAACTATTACTTGCTCGTTAAGTACTAAAGTAAATTATTACTTGCTGGTTAAGTAATAGAGTAAACGAGTTACGTTCTATCAATTCGTGAAATGAGAGATCATTCTAGAGTGTTTAAGTCTCCATACTTAGTTTTGTTTGCCATGAGTTTTTGTATGAAACTTCGTATTCTTGACCAAAAGTCTTAAGCTTTACAAGCATAATCTAAGCTTATTGGCACAAGTCGAGTGCATTCTGGTTCGTACGATGCCCGTTCACCCATTTGACTAACTATTACTTGCTCATTAAGTAACAAAGGAAACGATTACTTACTAGTTAAGTAATAGAGTAAACCATTGATGTTTGATCAAATCGTGAAAAAGAGAGATCATTGTAGATTGTTTAAGTCTCTATTCTAAGTTTGTTTTACCATAAGTTTTTGTATGGAACTTCATATTCGTGTTCACAACTTTTAACCTTTACAAGCATAATCTAAGCTTATTGGCACAAATCGAGTGCGTTTTGGTTCCTACAATGCATGTTGACCCTTTTGAGTAACTATTACTAGCTCGTTAAGTACTAAAAAACTATTACTTGTTGGTTAAGTAATAGAATAAATAAGTAACGTTTGATAAAATCGTGAAAGAAAAGATCATTCTAGAGTGTTTAAATCTCCATACTTAGGTTTTTTGGCCATAACCTGTTGTATGGAACTTCGTATTCTTGATCAAAAGTCTTAAGCTTTACAAGCATAATCTAAGCTTATTGGTACAAATCGAGTGCGTTTTGTTTCCTACAATGCCCGTTGACCCTTTTGAGTAATTATTACTGGCTTGTTAAATACTAGAGTAAATTATTACTTGCTGGTTAAGTAATAGAGTAAACAAGTATTGTTTGATAAAATCGTGAATGGAAAGATCATTCTAGAGTTTTTAAATCTGTATACTTAGGTTTTTTGGCCATAACTTATTGTATGGGACTTCGTATTCTTGATCACAACTCTTAACCTTTACAAGCATAATCTAAGCTTATTAACACAAATCGAATGCGTTTTGGTTCGTAAGATGCCCGTTGACTTTATTGAGTAACTATTACTCGCTTGTACAGTTCTAAAGTAAACTATTACTTGTTGGTTAACTAATAGAGTAAACAAGTAACGTTTGATCAAATAGTGAAAGGAAGGATCATTCTAGAGTGTTTAAACCTCCATACTTAGTTTTTTTGGCCATGACTTGTTGTATGGAACTTCGTATTCTTGACCAAAAGTCTTAAGCTTTACAAGCATAATCTAAGCTTATTGGCACAAGTCGAGTGCATTCTGGTTCGTACGATGCCCGTTGACCCATTTGACTAACTATTACTTGCTCATTAAGTAACAAAGGAAACAATTACTTACTAGTTAAGTAATAGAGTAAACGAGTGATGTTTGATCAAATCGTGAAAAAGAGAGATCATTGTAGATTGTTTAAGTCTCTATACTTAGTTTTTTTTTGCCATGACTTGTGTCTGGACGTATATATATGTGATCACAACTCTTAACCTTTACAAGCATAATTCAAGCTTATTGACACAAATCGAGGGCGTGTTGGTTGGTACGATGTATGTTGACCCATTTGACTAACTATTACTTGCTCATTAAGTACTAAAGTAAACTATTACTTGCTGGTTAAGTAATTGAGTAAACGAGTTACGTTCTATCAAATCGTGAAAGGAAAGATCATTATAGAGTGTTTAAGTCTCTATTCTAAGTTTGTTTTACCATAAGTTTTTGTATGGAACTTCATATTCGTGTTCACAACTTTTAACCTTTACACGCATAATCTAAGCTTATTGGCACAAATCGAGTGCGTTTTGGTTCCTACAATGCATGTTGACCCTTTTCAGTAACTATTACTAGCTCGTTTAGTACTAAAAAACTATTACTTGCTGGTTAAGTAATAGAATAAATAAGTAACGTTTGATAAAATCGTGAAAGAAAAGATCATTCTAGAGTGTTTAAATCTCCATACTTAGGTTTTTTGGCCATAACCTGTTGTATGGAACTTCGTATTCTTGATCAAAAGTCTTAAGCTTTACAAGCATAATCTAAGCTTATTGGTACAAATCGAGTGCGTTTTGGTTCCTACAATGCCCGTTGACCCTTTTGAGTAATTATTACTGGCTTGTTAAGTACTAGAGTAAATTATTACTTGCTGGTTAAGTAATAGAGTAAACAAGTATTGTTTGATAAAATCGTGAATGGAAAGATCATTCTAGAGTTTTTAAATCTGTATACTTAGGTTTTTTGGCCATAACTTATTGTATGGGACTTCGTATTCTGATCACAACTTTTAACCTTTACAAGCATAATCTAAGCTTATTAACACAAATCGAATGCGTTTTGGTTCGTAAGATGCCCGTTGACTTTTTTGAGTAACTATTACTCGCTTGTACAGTTCTAAAGTAAACTATTACTTGTTGGTTAACTAATAGGGTAAACAAGTAACGTTTGATCAAATAGTGAAAGGAAAGATCATTCTAGAGTGTTAAACCTCCATACTTAGTTTTTTTGGCCATGACTTGTGTCTGGACGTATATATATGTGATCACAACTCTTAACCTTTACAAGCAAAATTCAAGCTTATTGACACAAATCGAAGGCGTGTTGGTTGGTACGATGTATGTTGACCCATTTGACTAACTATTACTTGCTCATTAAGTACTAAAGTAAACTATTACTTGCTGGTTAAGTAATTGAGTAAACGAGTTACGTTCTATCAAATCGTGAAAGGAAAGATCATTATAGAGTGTTTAAGTCTCTATTCTAAGTTTGTTTTACCATAAGTTTTTGTATGGAACTTCATATTCGTGTTCACAACTTTTAACCTTTACACGCATAATCTAAGCTTATTGGCACAAATCGAGTGCGTTTTGGTTCCTACAATGCATGTTGACCCTTTTCAGTAACTATTACTAGCTCGTTAAGTACTAAAAAACTATTACTTGCTGGTTAAGTAATAGAATAAATAAGTAACGTTTGATAAAATCGTGAAAGAAAAGATCATTCTAGAGTGTTTAAATCTCCATACTTAGGTTTTTTGGCCATAACCTGTTGTATGGAACTTCGTATTCTTGATCAAAAGTCTTAAGCTTTACAAGCATAATCTAAGCTTATTGGTACAAATCGAGTGCGTTTTGGTTCGTATGATGCCCGTTGACCCATTTGACTAACTATTACTTGCTCATTAATTAACAAATGAAACTATTACTTACTGGTTAAGTAATAGAGTAAACGAGTGGCGTTTGATCAAATCGTGAAAGGACATATCATTTTAGAGTGTTTAAGTCTCTATACTTAGTTTTTTTTTTGCCATGACCTGTTGTCTGGAACTTCATATATGTGATCACAACTCTTAACCTTTACAAGCATAATCTAATCTTATTAGCACAAATCGAGGGCGTTTTGGTTCGTACAATGCTTGTTGACCCATTTGACTAACTATTACTTGCTCGTTAAGTACTAAAGTAAATTATTACTTGCTGGTTAAGTAATAGAGTAAACGAGTTACGTTCTATCAATTCGTGAAATGAGAGATCATTCTAGAGTGTTTAAGTCTCCATACTTAGTTTTGTTTGCCATGAGTTTTTGTATGAAACTTCGTATTCTTGACCAAAAGTCTTAAGCTTTACAAGCATAATCTAAGCTTATTGGCACAAGTCGAGTGCATTCTGGTTCGTACGATGCCCGTTCACCCATTTGACTAACTATTACTTGCTCATTAAGTAACAAAGGAAACGATTACTTACTAGTTAAGTAATAGAGTAAACGATTGATGTTTGATCAAATCGTGAAAAAGAGAGATCATTGTAGATTGTTTAAGTCTCTATACTTAGTTTTTTTTTTGCCATGACTTGTGTCTGGACGTATATATATGTGATCACAACTCTTAACCTTTACAAGCATAATTCAAGCTTATTGACACAAATCGAGGGCGTGTTGGTTGGTGCGATGTATGTTGACCTATTTGACTAACTATTACTTGCTCATTAAGTACTAAAGTAAACTATTACTTGCTGGTTAAGTAATTGAGTAAACGAGTTACGTTCTATCAAATCGTGAAAGGAAAGATCATTATAGAGTGTTTAAGTCTCTATTCTAAGTTTGTTTTACCATAAGTTTTTGTATGGAACTTCATATTCGTGTTCACAACTTTTAACCTTTACAAGCATAATCTAAGCTTATTGGCACAAATCGAGTGCGTTTTGGTTCCTACAATGCCTGTTGACCCTTTTGAGTAACTATTACTAGCTCGTTAAGTACTAAAAAACTATTACTTGTTGGTTAAGTAATAGAATAAATAAGTAACGTTTGATAAAATCGTGAAAGAAAAGATCATTCTAGAGTGTTTAAATCTCCATACTTAGGTTTTTTGGCCATAACCTGTTGTATGGAACTTCGTATTCTTGATCAAAAGTCTTAAGCTTTACAAGCATAATCTAAGCTTATTGGTACAAATCGAGTGCGTTTTGTTTCCTACAATGCCCGTTGACCCTTTTGAGTAATTATTACTGGCTTGTTAAATACTAGAGTAAATTATTACTTGCTGGTTAAGTAATAGAGTAAACAAGTATTGTTTGATAAAATCGTGAATGGAAAGATCATTCTAGAGTTTTTAAATCTGTATACTTAGGTTTTTTGGCCATAACTTATTGTATGGGACTTCGTATTCTTGATCACAACTCTTAACCTTTACAAGCATAATCTAAGCTTATTAACACAAATCGAATGCGTTTTGGTTCGTAAGATGCCCGTTGACTTTATTGAGTAACTATTACTCGCTTGTACAGTTCTAAAGTAAACTATTACTTGTTGGTTAACTAATAGAGTAAACAAGTAACGTTTGATCAAATAGTGAAAGGAAGGATCATTCTAGAGTGTTTAAACCTCCATACTTAGTTTTTTTGGCCATGACTTGTTGTATGGAACTTCGTATTCTTGACCAAAAGTCTTAAGCTTTACAAGCATAATCTAAGCTTATTGGCACAAGTCGAGTGCATTCTGGTTCGTACGATGCCCGTTGACCCATTTGACTAACTATTACTTGCTCATTAAGTAACAAAGGAAACAATTACTTACTAGTTAAGTAATAGAGTAAACGAGTGATGTTTGATCAAATCGTGAAAAAGAGAGATCATTGTAGATTGTTTAAGTCTCTATACTTAGTTTTTTTTTGCCATGACTTGTGTCTGGACGTATATATATGTGATCACAACTCTTAACCTTTACAAGCATAATTCAAGCTTATTGACACAAATCGAGGGCGTGTTGGTTGGTACGATGTATGTTGACCCGTTTGACTAACTATTACTTGCTCATTAAGTACTAAAGTAAACTATTACTTGCTGGTTAAGTAATTGAGTAAACGAGTTACGTTCTATCAAATCGTGAAAGGAAAGATCATTATAGAGTGTTTAAGTCTCTATTCTAAGTTTGTTTTACCATAAGTTTTTGTATGGAACTTCATATTCGTGTTCACAACTTTTAACCTTTACAAGCATAATCTAAGCTTATTGGCACAAATCGAGTGCGTTTTGGTTCCTACAATGCCTGTTGACCCTTTTGAGTAACTATTACTAGCTCGTTAAGTACTAAAAAACTATTACTTGTTGGTTAAGTAATAGAATAAATAAGTAACGTTTGATAAAATCGTGAAAGAAAAGATCATTCTAGAGTGTTTAAATCTCCATACTTAGGTTTTTTGGCCATAACCTGTTGTATGGAACTTCGTATTCTTGATCAAAAGTCTTAAGCTTTACAAGCATAATCTAAGCTTATTGGTACAAATCGAGTGCGTTTTGGTTCCTACAATGCCCGTTGACCCTTTTGAGTAATTATTACTGGCTTGTTAAGTACTAGAGTAAATTATTACTTGCTGGTTAAGTAATAGAGTAAACAAGTATTGTTTGATAAAATCGTGAATGGAAAGATCATTCTAGAGTTTTTAAATCTGTATACTTAGGTTTTTTGGCCATAACTTATTGTATGGGACTTCGTATTCTGATCACAACTCTTAACCTTTACAAGCATAATCTAAGCTTATTAACACAAATCGAATGCGTTTTGGTTCGTAAGATGCCCGTTGACTTTTTTGAGTAACTATTACTCGCTTGTACAGTTCTAAAGTAAACTATTACTTGTTGGTTAACTAATAGAGTAAACAAGTAACGTTTGATCAAATAGTGAAAGGAAAGATCATTCTAGAGTGTTTAAACCTCCATACTTAGTTTGTTTGGCCATGACTTGTTGTATGGAACTTCGTATTCTTGACCAAAAATCACAAAAAAATGCTCTCTTCTCTCTCCTAAAACTTTCACCCACGGCCGATCATCTTCTCGGACATCCACGGCGGCGGTGAGTGATTTTCATCTCGGAAATCACGTCATCATCATCGTTGTTTCAAGAGGATTGTTTCAAGTGGTGACTTTGAGGAGTTTTGAAGATTTCTCGCATCCGCCATTGTTGTAAGTCAAGCTTTGGTGAACGGTGTGGTTCGTGTTCGTTGTTCATGTGTAGATCTCAACGTCTCTCTTCGATGGCGAGCTCTTTTGGTTTTGGTTAGTGTTGTTTCGTTTTCCTTTTTCCGAGCTTGTGGCTCCGGATCTCTTTGTTGCTCTTTGTTGTTAGTATGGATCTATTGTTGTTTGTTAATGTTGAGCGTGAGCTTGATGGTTGTTGAGATTTTGTTCGTGTTCTCCGGTTTTTGTTCTTTGAGTCTTCTTCCCGTTTTTCTTCTCCCCCTCTTCCTTTCGACATAACACCCATTGTGGAGTGTTCACCACCTTCTCTTGGATTGCCCCTGAGTTTGGTGGTTGCACAAAACGGTGGAGAGTGAGCGAGGGTGTGTTGGATTGCCCTTCACGGCTTGGTCACTCTTTGTGAAGTGTCTTTCGTTCCTTTTTTCTTTCTTTTTGTGTCTTTGAGTGTTCTTGGCTTTTGTTTTTGGCCGTTTTGGTGTTCCTACGATTTGGTGTTCTTAGCTTTAGTTGTTTGGATCCTTCTCGGATTGGTTTTGGAGGTGTCTTTGCGGAGCCGCCGCGTTTTTCTGACTCCCGAGGCTATTCCGGCGATTTTTCGACGACGCCGCCGTGCGCCACCGTGGTCTCTCTCTCTCCGGTCACCGTGGTGGTGGGGGCGGTCAGTTTGGTGTTTAGGTTTGTCGTTGGGGACAAGTTTCCGCGCATCCGACGCTTCTCCGACGCCGCACCGCCGCGGCTCCGCCTCCGTCCGATCATCTCTCTTGTGTAGGCGGCGGCCGAGCTGCTATTAGGGTTAGGGTTGAGGGACAAGTTTCAAGACTTAAGTTAGTGGTGACTAGAAGTGGGGGACAATTTACATGCTTTTAGTTAGTGGAGCCTAGGAGTGGGGGACAAGAGTGCACTACCTTTTTCCTTTGTCCCCCATGCTTCCCACTAATAGTCTTCCATTATGTAAGACCACTAATGTGGGACCCACTGCCACATCACCTCCCTTGACTCAGTCAACTTTGACTGCCGAAGTCAACGCCCAGAAGTCAATGTTGACCATGCAAAAGTCAACTCCGAAAGTTGTGCTTGAAAAGCCTAAGATTGGGACCGGCCTTTTCCCGCTTCTCTCGAACAACTTTTCTAGACTTGAGAAGCCTCCATTTGTTCCACCTACACTTGCGAGACAACCTAATGTGGCACCGGACAATCCTCGTCCGTATCAAATCCGTGCTCCATTGCGTCGCGCTTCTTATGCGCAAGCGGCCGCTCCTTCAAGACAATATGAAATAAACCGCTCCCTTATTGATGATCCTACTCTCACTACAATGGAGTTTCGAGCGGTCAAAGGAAAATCTATGATAGTTTTCAAGAAGGAGGAAATTAAAGTCCTTGATGAGAGGCTTAAGCTTGTTTTGATCCTTCGGTTCCCTCTTGTTAAGCCGAGCTACACGTTTATACATAACAAGATAGCGAGACTCAAACTCCAAGGCAAATACACACTTGGCCCAATTGGTCCTCACCACGTTATGTTGAAATTGACCACGGAGGAGGACTATACTCGCTTATGGTTGAAGAAGGACCTTCGATTTCTTGATCTTAATGGTTCAATATACAAATGGACCCCGGATTTCGATCCCGATCTTGATCCTCCGATAGCTCCCGTGTGGATTGGTTTACCAAACCTCAACATGCGGTTTTGTGAGAGAAATGCCCTTATGAACATTGGGTCTTACTTTGGAAGACCTTTGAGGCTTGACGAAGGCGCGGCCACTATGTCACGCCCGGATTATCCTCGAATATGTGTTGAGATCAACCTTCTTGATCCATTGAAAGAAGAAATTGAATGGGGGGTTGAAGATGTGCATGGTCAAGTGGACATCGTAAAGCAAAAGGTTGTATATGAAAATATTCCAACCTATTGCCGGAAATGTCAACGAATGGGCCATACATTTGAGGAATGTGGTGTGGAGAAACCTCAAGGAACTAATGAGAAGGTTGAGGATGTCCCAAAACCGACGACCTTTGTTTGGAAGGCTAAGAGGAACATTGCTCCAATTTCACCACCGAAGAAAGTCGATAGCCTTGAACAAATACCCAATGTTGAGGAAGTGGCCGAAGAGGCGGATCAAGAGAAACACCTCAAGTTGGCAATAATTCACGTTGCGACTAATGATGGAAATGAAGATCTCCTTAGTGAGGAAGAGTTGAGAAAGGCCAAAGAAAAAGAGATTGAAGATATGATCTTGAGGGATGACAATGATGATGCAAAGAGGTTATCGGATTCTAACTATCAACCTAAGTCTAGACTTCTCTCTCCAAGGGTGTGCTTTCCGGATGCTACTTTCTCGTGTGATATCTCTACCCCTCCCACCTCGCCAACCCTCCTACTTGGGCATACTTATGACGAAGCCGTGGGTGATGATGCGTTTGTTGAGGAGTTGGAATCCTCATTTAATCAAAGAAGAATCTGCACTCCAATCCCAAGACAAATTGTTACGAGCGACCTCGAGGACTCAACTGTTACAAAAGATGAGTCTTATGAGGAATGTTGTAGGCGAATACTCCGAGAAGGTGAAGAGAGAAGAGAAAAAAATAGGATTAAAGCACCAGATTGCTCCACCTACATAAGCAAGAGTCAACGGAAAAAAGAGAACAAAGAACGAAGAGCAGAAGAAAAGATGAAGTGGAAGAATAGATCATATTCATAGATGATATAGGCCGATTTCACATTTTGGCTTACTTTACTTTCGAGGTATCCACTTTTGGGATATGCTCTTATTTGTTGTTGAGATTTCTATTTCTCTGTGTTTGGCGATCGTATGGGTGGGGTACACCATACGGCCTTCGCTATGTAGTACCTCCCCCTAGTTTTCTTTTATAAACCTTTTATTTCTTCGTATTCTTGACCAAAAGTCTTAAGCTTTACAAGCATAATCTAAGCTTATTGGCACAAGTCGAGTGCATTCTGGTTCGTACAATGCCCGTTGACCCATTTGACTAACTATTACTTGCTCATTAAGTAACAAAGGAAACGATTACTTACTAGTTAAGTAATAGAGTAAACGAGTGATGTTTGATCAAATCGTGAAAAAGAGAGATCATTGTAGATTGTTTAAGTCTCTATACTTAGTTTTTTTTTGCCATGACTTGTGTCTGGACGTATATATATGTGATCACAACTCTTAACCTTTACAAGCATAATTCAAGCTTATTGACACAAATCGAGGGCGTGTTGGTTGGTACGATGTATGTTGACCCATTTGACTAACTATTACTTGCTCATTAAGTACTAAAGTAAACTATTACTTGCTGGTTAAGTAATTGAGTAAACGAGTTACGTTCTATCAAATCGTGAAAGGAAAGATCATTATAGAGTGTTTAAGTCTCTATTCTAAGTTTGTTTTACCATAAGTTTTTGTATGGAACTTCATATTCGTGTTCACAACTTTTAACCTTTACAAGCATAATCTAAGCTTATTGGCACAAATCGAGTGTGTTTTGGTTCCTACAATGCCTGTTGACCCTTTTGAGTAACTATTACTAGCTCGTTAAGTACTAAAAAACTATTACTTGTTGGTTAAGTAATAGAATAAATAAGTAACGTTTGATAAAATCGTGAAAGAAAAGATCATTCTAGAGTGTTTAAATCTCCATACTTAGGTTTTTTGGCCATAACCTGTTGTATGGAACTTCGTATTCTTGATCAAAAGTCTTAAGCTTTACAAGCATAATCTAAGCTTATTGGTACAAATCGAGTGCGTTTTGTTTCCTACAATGCCCGTTGACCCTTTTGAGTAATTATTACTGGCTTGTTAAGTACTAGAGTAAATTATTACTTGCTGGTTAAGTAATAGAGTAAACAAGTATTGTTTGATAAAATCGTGAATGGAAAGATCATTCTAGAGTTTTTAAATCTGTATACTTAGGTTTTTTGGCCATAACTTATTGTATGGGACTTCGTATTCTTGATCACAACTCTTAACCTTTACAAGCATAATCTAAGCTTATTAACACAAATCGAATGCGTTTTGGTTCGTAAGTTGCCCGTTGACTTTTTTGAGTAACTATTACTCGCTTGTACAGTTCTAAAGTAAACTATTACTCGTTGGTTAACTAATAGAGTAAACAAGTAACGTTTGATCAAATAGTGAAAGGAAAGATCATTCTAGAGTGTTTAAACCTCCATACTTAGTTTTTTTGGCCATGACTTGTTGTATGGAACTTCGTATTCTTGACCAAAAGTCTTAAGCTTTACAAGCATAATCTAAGCTTATTGGCACAAGTCGAGTGCATTCTGGTTCGTACGATGCCCGTTGACCCATTTGACTAACTATTACTTGCTCATTAAGTAACAAAGGAAACGATTACTTACTAGTTAAGTAATAGAGTAAACGAGTGATGTTTGATCAAATCGTGAAAAAGAGAGATCATTGTAGATTGTTTAAGTCTCTATACTTAGTTTTTTTTTGCCATGACTTGTGTCTGGACGTATATATGTGTGATCACAACTCTTAACCTTTACAAGCATAATTCAAGCTTATTGACACAAATCGAGGGCGTGTTGGTTGGTACGATGTATGTTGACCCATTTGACTAACTATTACTTGCTCATTAAGTACTAAAGTAAACTATTACTTGCTGGTTAAGTAATTGAGTAAACGAGTTACGTTCTATCAAATCGTGAAAGGAAAGATCATTATAGAGTGTTTAAGTCTCTATTCTAAGTTTGTTTTACCATAAGTTTTTGTATGGAACTTCATATTCGTGTTCACAACTTTTAACCTTTACAAGCATAATCTAAGCTTATTGGCACAAATCGAGTGCGTTTTGGTTCCTACAATGCCTGTTGACCCTTTTGAGTAACTATTACTAGCTCGTTAAGTACTAAAAAACTATTACTTGTTGGTTAAGTAATAGAATAAATAAGTAACGTTTGATAAAATCGTGAAAGAAAAGATCATTCTAGAGTGTTTAAATCTCCATACTTAGGTTTTTTGGCCATAACCTGTTGTATGGAACTTCGTATTCTTGATCAAAAGTCTTAAGCTTTACAAGCATAATCTAAGCTTATTGGTACAAATCGAGTGCGTTTTGTTTCCTACAATGCCCGTTGACCCTTTTGAGTAATTATTACTGGCTTGTTAAGTACTAGAGTAAATTATTACTTGCTGGTTAAGTAATAGAGTAAACAAGTATTGTTTGATAAAATCGTGAATGGAAAGATCATTCTAGAGTTTTTAAATCTGTATACTTAGGTTTTTTGGCCATAACTTATTGTATGGGACTTCGTATTCTTGATCACAACTCTTAACCTTTACAAGCATAATCTAAGCTTATTAACACAAATCGAATGCGTTTTGGTTCGTAAGTTGCCCGTTGACTTTTTTGAGTAACTATTACTCGCTTGTACAGTTCTAAAGTAAACTATTACTTGTTGGTTAACTAATAGAGTAAACAAGTAACGTTTGATCAAATAGTGAAAGGAAAGATCATTCTAGAGTGTTTAAACCTCCATACTTAGTTTTTTTGGCCATGACTTGTTGTATGGAACTTCGTATTCTTGACCAAAAGTCTTAAGCTTTACAAGCATAATCTAAGCTTATTGGCACAAGTCGAGTGCATTCTGGTTCGTACGATGCCCGTTGACCCATTTGACTAACTATTACTTGCTCATTAAGTAACAAAGGAAACGATTACTTACTAGTTAAGTAATAGAGTAAACGAGTGATGTTTGATCAAATCGTGAAAAAGAGAGATCATTGTAGATTGTTTAAGTCTCTATACTTAGTTTTTTTTTGCCATGACTTGTGTCTGGACGTATATATATGTGATCACAACTCTTAACCTTTACAAGCATAATTCAAGCTTATTGACACAAATCGATGGCGTGTTGGTTGGTACGATGTATGTTGACCCATTTGACTAACTAATACTTGCTCATTAAGTACTAAAGTAAACTATTACTTGCTGGTTAAGTAATTGAGTAAACGAGTTACGTTCTATCAAATCGTGAAAGGAAAGATCATTATAGAGTGTTTAAGTCTCTATTCTAAGTTTGTTTTACCATAAGTTTTTGTATGGAACTTCATATTCGTGTTCACAACTTTTAACCTTTACAAGCATAATCTAAGCTTATTGGCACAAATCGAGTGCGTTTTGGTTCCTACAATGCATGTTGACCCTTTTGAGTAACTATTACTAGCTCGTTAAGTACTAAAAAACTATTACTTGTTGGTTAAGTAATAGAATAAATAAGTAACGTTTGATAAAATCGTGAAAGAAAAGATCATTCTAGAGTGTTTAAATCTCCATACTTAGGTTTTTTGGCCATAACCTGTTGTATGGAACTTCGTATTCTTGATCAAAAGTCTTAAGCTTTACAAGCATAATCTAAGCTTATTGGCACAAGTCGAGTGCATTCTGGTTCGTACGATGCCCGTTGACCCATTTGACTAACTATTACTTGCTCATTAAGTAACAAAGGAAACGATTACTTACTAGTTAAGTAATAGAGTAAACGAGTGATGTTTGATCAAATCGTGAAAAAGAGAGATCATTGTAGATTGTTTAAGTCTCTATACTTAGTTTTTTTTTGCCATGACTTGTGTCTGGACGTATATATATGTGATCACAACTCTTAACCTTTACAAGCATAATTCAAGCTTATTGACACAAATCGAGGGCGTGTTGGTTGGTACGATGTATGTTGACCCATTTGACTAACTATTACTTGCTCATTAAGTACTAAAGTAAACTATTACTTGCTGGTTAAGTAATTGAGTAAACGAGTTACGTTCTATCAAATCGTGAAAGGAAAGATCATTATAGAGTGTTTAAGTCTCTATTCTAAGTTTGTTTTACCATAAGTTTTTGTATGGAACTTCATATTCGTGTTCACAACTTTTAACCTTTACAAGCATAATCTAAGCTTATTGGCACAAATCGAGTGCGTTTTGGTTCCTACAATGCCTGTTGACCCTTTTGAGTAACTATTACTAGCTCGTTAAGTACTAAAAAACTATTACTTGTTGGTTAAGTAATAGAATAAATAAGTAACGTTTGATAAAATCGTGAAAGAAAAGATCATTCTAGAGTGTTTAAATCTCCATACTTAGGTTTTTTGGCCATAACCTGTTGTATGGAACTTCGTATTCTTGATCAAAAGTCTTAAGCTTTACAAGCATAATCTAAGCTTATTGGTACAAATCGAGTGCGTTTTGTTTCCTACAATGCCCGTTGACCCTTTTGAGTAATTATTACTGGCTTGTTAAGTACTAGAGTAAATTATTACTTGCTGGTTAAGTAATAGAGTAAACAAGTATTGTTTGATAAAATCGTGAATGGAAAGATCATTCTAGAGTTTTTAAATCTGTATACTTAGGTTTTTTGGCCATAACTTATTGTATGGGACTTCGTATTCTTGATCACAACTCTTAACCTTTACAAGCATAATCTAAGCTTATTAACACAAATCGAATGCGTTTTGGTTCGTAAGTTGCCCGTTGACTTTTTTGAGTAACTATTACTCGCTTGTACAGTTCTAAAGTAAACTATTACTTGTTGGTTAACTAATAGAGTAAACAAGTAACGTTTGATCAAATAGTGAAAGGAAAGATCATTCTAGAGTGTTTAAACCTCCATACTTAGTTTTTTTGGCCATGACTTGTTGTATGGAACTTCGTATTCTTGACCAAAAGTCTTAAGCTTTACAAGCATAATCTAAGCTTATTGGCACAAGTCGAGTGCATTCTGGTTCGTACGATGCCCGTTGACCCATTTGACTAACTATTACTTGCTCATTAAGTAACAAAGGAAACGATTACTTACTAGTTAAGTAATAGAGTAAACGAGTGATGTTTGATCAAATCGTGAAAAAGAGAGATCATTGTAGATTGTTTAAGTCTCTATACTTAGTTTTTTTTTGCCATGACTTGTGTCTGGACGTATATATATATGTGATCACAACTCTTAACCTTTACAAGCATAATTCAAGCTTATTGACACAAATCGAGGGCGTGTTGGTTGGTACGATGTATGTTGACCCATTTGACTAACTATACTTGCTCATTAAGTACTAAAGTAAACTATTACTTGTTGGTTAAGTAATTGAGTAAACGAGTTACGTTCTATCAAATCGTGAAAGGAAAGATCATTATAGAGTGTTTAAGTCTCTATTCTAAGTTTGTTTTACCATAAGTTTTTGTATGGAACTTCATATTCGTGTTCACAACTTTTAACCTTTACAAGCATAATCTAAGCTTATTGGCACAAATCGAGTGCGTTTTGGTTCCTACAATGCATGTTGACCCTTTTGAGTAACTATTACTAGCTCGTTAAGTACTAAAAAACTATTACTTGCTGGTTAAGTAATAGAATAAATAAGTAACGTTTGATAAAATCGTGAAAGAAAAGATCATTCTAGAGTGTTTAAATCTCCATACTTAGGTTTTTTGGCCATAACCTGTTGTATGGAACTTCGTATTCTTGATCAAAAGTCTTAAGCTTTACAAGCATAATCTAAGCTTATTGGCACAAGTCGAGTGCATTCTGGTTCGTACGATGCCCGTTGACCCATTTGACTAACTATTACTTGCTCATTAAGTAACAAAGGAAACGATTACTTACTAGTTAAGTAATAGAGTAAACGAGTGATGTTTGATCAAATCGTGAAAAAGAGAGATCATTGTAGATTGTTTAAGTCTCTATACTTAGTTTTTTTTTGCCATGACTTGTGTCTGGACGTATATATATGTGATCACAACTCTTAACCTTTACAAGCATAATTCAAGCTTATTGACACAAATCGAGGGCGTGTTGGTTGGTACGATGTATGTTGACCCATTTGACTAACTATTACTTGCTCATTAAGTACTAAAGTAAACTATTACTTGCTGGTTAAGTAATTGAGTAAACGAGTTACGTTCTATCAAATCGTGAAAGGAAAGATCATTATAGAGTGTTTAAGTCTCTATTCTAAGTTTGTTTTACCATAAGTTTTTGTATGGAACTTCATATTCGTGTTCACAACTTTTAACCTTTACAAGCATAATCTAAGCTTATTGGCACAAATCGAGTGCGTTTTGGTTCCTACAATGCCTGTTGACCCTTTTGAGTAACTATTACTAGCTCGTTAAGTACTAAAAAACTATTACTTGTTGGTTAAGTAATAGAATAAATAAGTAACGTTTGATAAAATCGTGAAAGAAAAGATCATTCTAGAGTGTTTAAATCTCCATACTTAGGTTTTTTGGCCATAACCTGTTGTATGGAACTTCGTATTCTTGATCAAAAGTCTTAAGCTTTACAAGCATAATCTAAGCTTATTGGTACAAATCGAGTGCGTTTTGTTTCCTACAATGCCCGTTGACCCTTTTGAGTAATTATTACTGGCTTGTTAAGTACTAGAGTAAATTATTACTTGCTGGTTAAGTAATAGAGTAAACAAGTATTGTTTGATAAAATCGTGAATGGAAAGATCATTCTAGAGTTTTTAAATCTGTATACTTAGGTTTTTTGGCCATAACTTATTGTATGGGACTTCGTATTCTTGATCACAACTCTTAACCTTTACAAGCATAATCTAAGCTTATTAACACAAATCGAATGCGTTTTGGTTCGTAAGTTGCCCGTTGACTTTTTTGAGTAACTATTACTCGCTTGTACAGTTCTAAAGTAAACTATTACTTGTTGGTTAACTAATAGAGTAAACAAGTAACGTTTGATCAAATAGTGAAAGGAAAGATCATTCTAGAGTGTTTAAACCTCCATACTTAGTTTTTTTGGCCATGACTTGTTGTATGGAACTTCGTATTCTTGACCAAAAGTCTTAAGCTTTACAAGCATAATCTAAGCTTATTGGCACAAGTCGAGTGCATTCTGGTTCGTACGATGCCCGTTGACCCATTTGACTAACTATTACTTGCTCATTAAGTAACAAAGGAAACGATTACTTACTAGTTAAGTAATAGAGTAAACGAGTGATGTTTGATCAAATCGTGAAAAAGAGAGATCATTGTAGATTGTTTAAGTCTCTATACTTAGTTTTTTTTTGCCATGACTTGTGTCTGGACGTATATATATGTGATCACAACTCTTAACCTTTACAAGCATAATTCAAGCTTATTGACACAAATCGATGGCGTGTTGGTTGGTACGATGTATGTTGACCCATTTGACTAACTAATACTTGCTCATTAAGTACTAAAGTAAACTATTACTTGCTGGTTAAGTAATTGAGTAAACGAGTTACGTTCTATCAAATCGTGAAAGGAAAGATCATTATAGAGTGTTTAAGTCTCTATTCTAAGTTTGTTTTACCATAAGTTTTTGTATGGAACTTCATATTCGTGTTCACAACTTTTAACCTTTACAAGCATAATCTAAGCTTATTGGCACAAATCGAGTGCGTTTTGGTTCCTACAATGCCTGTTGACCCTTTTGAGTAACTATTACTAGCTCGTTAAGTACTAAAAAACTATTACTTGTTGGTTAAGTAATAGAATAAATAAGTAACGTTTGATAAAATCGTGAAAGAAAAGATCATTCTAGAGTGTTTAAATCTCCATACTTAGGTTTTTTGGCCATAACCTGTTGTATGGAACTTCGTATTCTTGATCAAAAGTCTTAAGCTTTACAAGCATAATCTAAGCTTATTGGTACAAATCGAGTGCGTTTTGTTTCCTACAATGCCCGTTGACCCTTTTGAGTAATTATTACTGGCTTGTTAAGTACTAGAGTAAATTATTACTTGCTGGTTAAGTAATAGAGTAAACAAGTATTGTTTGATAAAATCGTGAATGGAAAGATCATTCTAGAGTTTTTAAATCTGTATACTTAGGTTTTTTGGCCATAACTTATTGTATGGGACTTCGTATTCTTGATCACAACTCTTAACCTTTACAAGCATAATCTAAGCTTATTAACACAAATCGAATGCGTTTTGGTTCGTAAGTTGCCCGTTGACTTTTTTGAGTAACTATTACTCGCTTGTACAGTTCTAAAGTAAACTATTACTTGTTGGTTAACTAATAGAGTAAACAAGTAACGTTTGATCAAATAGTGAAAGGAAAGATCATTCTAGAGTGTTTAAACCTCCATACTTAGTTTTTTTGGCCATGACTTGTTGTATGGAACTTCGTATTCTTGACCAAAAGTCTTAAGCTTTACAAGCATAATCTAAGCTTATTGGCACAAGTCGAGTGCATTCTGGTTCGTACGATGCCCGTTGACCCATTTGACTAACTATTACTTGCTCATTAAGTAACAAAGGAAACGATTACTTACTAGTTAAGTAATAGAGTAAACGAGTGATGTTTGATCAAATCGTGAAAAAGAGAGATCATTGTAGATTGTTTAAGTCTCTATACTTAGTTTTTTTTTGCCATGACTTGTGTCTGGACGTATATATATATGTGATCACAACTCTTAACCTTTACAAGCATAATTCAAGCTTATTGACACAAATCGAGGGCGTGTTGGTTGGTACGATGTATGTTGACCCATTTGACTAACTATACTTGCTCATTAAGTACTAAAGTAAACTATTACTTGTTGGTTAAGTAATTGAGTAAACGAGTTACGTTCTATCAAATCGTGAAAGGAAAGATCATTATAGAGTGTTTAAGTCTCTATTCTAAGTTTGTTTTACCATAAGTTTTTGTATGGAACTTCATATTCGTGTTCACAACTTTTAACCTTTACAAGCATAATCTAAGCTTATTGGCACAAATCGAGTGCGTTTTGGTTCCTACAATGCATGTTGACCCTTTTGAGTAACTATTACTAGCTCGTTAAGTACTAAAAAACTATTACTTGCTGGTTAAGTAATAGAATAAATAAGTAACGTTTGATAAAATCGTGAAAGAAAAGATCATTCTAGAGTGTTTAAATCTCCATACTTAGGTTTTTTGGCCATAACCTGTTGTATGGAACTTCGTATTCTTGATCAAAAGTCTTAAGCTTTACAAGCATAATCTAAGCTTATTGGCACAAGTCGAGTGCATTCTGGTTCGTACGATGCCCGTTGACCCATTTGACTAACTATTACTTGCTCATTAAGTAACAAAGGAAACGATTACTTACTAGTTAAGTAATAGAGTAAACGAGTGATGTTTGATCAAATCGTGAAAAAGAGAGATCATTGTAGATTGTTTAAGTCTCTATACTTAGTTTTTTTTTGCCATGACTTGTGTCTGGACGTATATATATGTGATCACAACTCTTAACCTTTACAAGCATAATTCAAGCTTATTGACACAAATCGAGGGCGTGTTGGTTGGTACGATGTATGTTGACCCATTTGACTAACTATTACTTGCTCATTAAGTACTAAAGTAAACTATTACTTGCTGGTTAAGTAATTGAGTAAACGAGTTACGTTCTATCAAATCGTGAAAGGAAAGATCATTATAGAGTGTTTAAGTCTCTATTCTAAGTTTGTTTTACCATAAGTTTTTGTATGGAACTTCATATTCGTGTTCACAACTTTTAACCTTTACAAGCATAATCTAAGCTTATTGGCACAAATCGAGTGCGTTTTGGTTCCTACAATGCCTGTTGACCCTTTTGAGTAACTATTACTAGCTCGTTAAGTACTAAAAAACTATTACTTGTTGGTTAAGTAATAGAATAAATAAGTAACGTTTGATAAAATCGTGAAAGAAAAGATCATTCTAGAGTGTTTAAATCTCCATACTTAGGTTTTTTGGCCATAACCTGTTGTATGGAACTTCGTATTCTTGATCAAAAGTCTTAAGCTTTACAAGCATAATCTAAGCTTATTGGTACAAATCGAGTGCGTTTTGTTTCCTACAATGCCCGTTGACCCTTTTGAGTAATTATTACTGGCTTGTTAAGTACTAGAGTAAATTATTACTTGCTGGTTAAGTAATAGAGTAAACAAGTATTGTTTGATAAAATCGTGAATGGAAAGATCATTCTAGAGTTTTTAAATCTGTATACTTAGGTTTTTTGGCCATAACTTATTGTATGGGACTTCGTATTCTTGATCACAACTCTTAACCTTTACAAGCATAATCTAAGCTTATTAACACAAATCGAATGCGTTTTGGTTCGTAAGTTGCCCGTTGACTTTTTTGAGTAACTATTACTCGCTTGTACAGTTCTAAAGTAAACTATTACTTGTTGGTTAACTAATAGAGTAAACAAGTAACGTTTGATCAAATAGTGAAAGGAAAGATCATTCTAGAGTGTTTAAACCTCCATACTTAGTTTTTTTGGCCATGACTTGTTGTATGGAACTTCGTATTCTTGACCAAAAGTCTTAAGCTTTACAAGCATAATCTAAGCTTATTGGCACAAGTCGAGTGCATTCTGGTTCGTACGATGCCCGTTGACCCATTTGACTAACTATTACTTGCTCATTAAGTAACAAAGGAAACGATTACTTACTAGTTAAGTAATAGAGTAAACGAGTGATGTTTGATCAAATCGTGAAAAAGAGAGATCATTGTAGATTGTTTAAGTCTCTATACTTAGTTTTTTTTTGCCATGACTTGTGTCTGGACGTATATATATGTGATCACAACTCTTAACCTTTACAAGCATAATTCAAGCTTATTGACACAAATCGAGGGCGTGTTGGTTGGTACGATGTATGTTGACCCATTTGACTAACTATACTTGCTCATTAAGTACTAAAGTAAACTATTACTTGCTGGTTAAGTAATTGAGTAAACGAGTTACGTTCTATCAAATCGTGAAAGGAAAGATCATTATAGAGTGTTTAAGTCTCTATTCTAAGTTTGTTTTACCATAAGTTTTTGTATGGAACTTCATATTCGTGTTCACAACTTTTAACCTTTACAAGCATAATCTAAGCTTATTGGCACAAATCGAGTGCGTTTTGGTTCCTACAATGCATGTTGACCCTTTTGAGTAACTATTACTAGCTCGTTAAGTACTAAAAAACTATTACTTGCTGGTTAAGTAATAGAATAAATAAGTAACGTTTGATAAAATCGTGAAAGAAAAGATCATTCTAGAGTGTTTAAATCTCCATACTTAGGTTTTTTGGCCATAACCTGTTGTATGGAACTTCGTATTCTTGATCAAAAGTCTTAAGCTTTACAAGCATAATCTAAGCTTATTGGCACAAGTCGAGTGCATTCTGGTTCGTACGATGCCCGTTGACCCATTTGACTAACTATTACTTGCTCATTAAGTAACAAAGGAAACGATTACTTACTAGTTAAGTAATAGAGTAAACGAGTTATGTTTGATCAAATCGTGAAAAAGAGAGATTATTGTAGATTGTTTAAGTCTCTATACTTAGTTTTTTTTTGCCATGACTTGTGTCTGGACGTATATATATGTGATCACAACTCTTAACCTTTACAAGCATAATTCAAGCTTATTGACACAAATCGAGGGCGTGTTGGTTGGTACGATGTATGTTGACCCATTTGACTAACTATACTTGCTCATTAAGTACTAAAGTAAACTATTACTTGCTGGTTAAGTAATTGAGTAAACGAGTTACGTTCTATCAAATCGTGAAAGGAAAGATCATAATAGAGTGTTTAAGTCTCTATTCTAAGTTTGTTTTACCATAAGTTTTTGTATGGAACTTCATATTCGTGTTCACAACTTTTAACCTTTACAAGCATAATCTAAGCTTATTGGCACAAATCGAGTGCGTTTTGGTTCCTACAATGCATGTTGACCCTTTTGAGTAACTATTACTAGCTCGTTAAGTACTAAAAAACTATTACTTGCTGGTTAAGTAATAGAATAAATAAGTAACGTTTGATAAAATCGTGAAAGAAAAGATCATTCTAGAGTGTTTAAATCTCCATACTTAGGTTTTTTGGCCATAACCTGTTGTATGGAACTTCGTATTCTTGATCAAAAGTCTTAAGCTTTACAAGCATAATCTAAGCTTATTGGCACAAGTCGAGTGCATTCTGGTTCGTACGATGCCCGTTGACCCATTTGACTAACTATTACTTGCTCATTAAGTAACAAAGGAAACGATTACTTACTAGTTAAGTAATAGAGTAAACGAGTGATGTTTGATCAAATCGTGAAAAAGAGAGATCATTGTAGATTGTTTAAGTCTCTATACTTAGTTTTTTTTTGCCATGACTTGTGTCTGGACGTATATATATGTGATCACAACTCTTAACCTTTACAAGCATAATTCAAGCTTATTGACACAAATCGAGGGCGTGTTGGTTGGTACGATGTATGTTGACCCATTTGACTAACTATTACTTGCTCATTAAGTACTAAAGTAAACTATTACTTGCTGGTTAAGTAATTGAGTAAACGAGTTACGTTCTATCAAATCGTGAAAGGAAAGATCATTATAGAGTGTTTAAGTCTCTATTCTAAGTTTGTTTTACCATAAGTTTTTGTATGGAACTTCATATTCGTGTTCACAACTTTTAACCTTTACAAGCATAATCTAAGCTTATTGGCACAAATCGAGTGCGTTTTGGTTCCTACAATGCCTGTTGACCCTTTTGAGTAACTATTACTAGCTCGTTAAGTACTAAAAAACTATTACTTGTTGGTTAAGTAATAGAATAAATAAGTAACGTTTGATAAAATCGTGAAAGAAAAGATCATTCTAGAGTGTTTAAATCTCCATACTTAGGTTTTTTGGCCATAACCTGTTGTATGGAACTTCGTATTCTTGATCAAAAGTCTTAAGCTTTACAAGCATAATCTAAGCTTATTGGTACAAATCGAGTGCGTTTTGTTTCCTACAATGCCCGTTGACCCTTTTGAGTAATTATTACTGGCTTGTTAAGTACTAGAGTAAATTATTACTTGCTGGTTAAGTAATAGAGTAAACAAGTATTGTTTGATAAAATCGTGAATGGAAAGATCATTCTAGAGTTTTTAAATCTGTATACTTAGGTTTTTTGGCCATAACTTATTGTATGGGACTTCGTATTCTTGATCACAACTCTTAACCTTTACAAGCATAATCTAAGCTTATTAACACAAATCGAATGCGTTTTGGTTCGTAAGTTGCCCGTTGACTTTTTTGAGTAACTATTACTCGCTTGTACAGTTCTAAAGTAAACTATTACTTGTTGGTTAACTAATAGAGTAAACAAGTAACGTTTGATCAAATAGTGAAAGGAAAGATCATTCTAGAGTGTTTAAACCTCCATACTTAGTTTTTTTGGCCATGACTTGTTGTATGGAACTTCGTATTCTTGACCAAAAGTCTTAAGCTTTACAAGCATAATCTAAGCTTATTGGCACAAGTCGAGTGCATTCTGGTTCGTACGATGCCCGTTGACCCATTTGACTAACTATTACTTGCTCATTAAGTAACAAAGGAAACGATTACTTACTAGTTAAGTAATAGAGTAAACGAGTGATGTTTGATCAAATCGTGAAAAAGAGAGATCATTGTAGATTGTTTAAGTCTCTATACTTAGTTTTTTTTTGCCATGACTTGTGTCTGGACGTATATATATGTGATCACAACTCTTAACCTTTACAAGCATAATTCAAGCTTATTGACACAAATCGAGGGCGTGTTGGTTGGTACGATGTATGTTGACCCATTTGACTAACTATACTTGCTCATTAAGTACTAAAGTAAACTATTACTTGCTGGTTAAGTAATTGAGTAAACGAGTTACGTTCTATCAAATCGTGAAAGGAAAGATCATTATAGAGTGTTTAAGTCTCTATTCTAAGTTTGTTTTACCATAAGTTTTTGTATGGAACTTCATATTCGTGTTCCCAACTTTTAACCTTTACAAGCATAATCTAAGCTTATTGGCACAAATCGAGTGCGTTTTGGTTCCTACAATGCATGTTGACCCTTTTGAGTAACTATTACTAGCTCGTTAAGTACTAAAAAACTATTACTTGCTGGTTAAGTAATAGAATAAATAAGTAACGTTTGATAAAATCGTGAAAGAAAAGATCATTCTAGAGTGTTTAAATCTCCATACTTAGGTTTTTTGGCCATAACCTGTTGTATGGAACTTCGTATTCTTGATCAAAAGTCTTAAGCTTTACAAGCATAATCTAAGCTTATTGGCACAAGTCGAGTGCATTCTGGTTCGTACGATGCCCGTTGACCCATTTGACTAACTATTACTTGCTCATTAAGTAACAAAGGAAACGATTACTTACTAGTTAAGTAATAGAGTAAACGAGTTATGTTTGATCAAATCGTGAAAAAGAGAGATTATTGTAGATTGTTTAAGTCTCTATACTTAGTTTTTTTTTGCCATGACTTGTGTCTGGACGTATATATATGTGATCACAACTCTTAACCTTTACAAGCATAATTCAAGCTTATTGACACAAATCGAGGGCGTGTTGGTTGGTACGATGTATGTTGACCCATTTGACTAACTATACTTGCTCATTAAGTACTAAAGTAAACTATTACTTGCTGGTTAAGTAATTGAGTAAACGAGTTACGTTCTATCAAATCGTGAAAGGAAAGATCATTATAGAGTGTTTAAGTCTCTATTCTAAGTTTGTTTTACCATAAGTTTTTGTATGGAACTTCATATTCGTGTTCACAACTTTTAACCTTTACAAGCATAATCTAAGCTTATTGGCACAAATCGAGTGCGTTTTGGTTCCTACAATGCATGTTGACCCTTTTGAGTAACTATTACTAGCTCGTTAAGTACTAAAAAACTATTACTTGCTGGTTAAGTAATAGAATAAATAAGTAACGTTTGATAAAATCGTGAAAGAAAAGATCATTCTAGAGTGTTTAAATCTCCATACTTAGGTTTTTTGGCCATAACCTGTTGTATGGAACTTCGTATTCTTGATCAAAAGTCTTAAGCTTTACAAGCATAATCTAAGCTTATTGGCACAAGTCGAGTGCATTCTGGTTCGTACGATGCCCGTTGACCCATTTGACTAACTATTACTTGCTCATTAAGTAACAAAGGAAACGATTACTTACTAGTTAAGTAATAGAGTAAACGAGTGATGTTTGATCAAATCGTGAAAAAGAGAGATCATTGTAGATTGTTTAAGTCTCTATACTTAGTTTTTTTTTGCCATGACTTGTGTCTGGACGTATATATATGTGATCACAACTCTTAACCTTTATAAGCATAATTCAAGCTTATTGACACAAATCGAGGGCGTGTTGGTTGGTACGATGTATGTTGACCCATTTGACTAACTATTACTTGCTCATTAAGTACTAAAGTAAACTATTACTTGCTGGTTAAGTAATTGAGTAAACGAGTTACGTTCTATCAAATCGTGAAAGGAAAGATCATTATAGAGTGTTTAAGTCTCTATTCTAAGTTTGTTTTACCATAAGTTTTTGTATGGAACTTCATATTCGTGTTCACAACTTTTAACCTTTACAAGCATAATCTAAGCTTATTGGCACAAATCGAGTGCGTTTTGGTTCCTACAATGCCTGTTGACCCTTTTGAGTAACTATTACTAGCTCGTTAAGTACTAAAAAACTATTACTTGTTGGTTAAGTAATAGAATAAATAAGTAACGTTTGATAAAATCGTGAAAGAAAAGATCATTCTAGAGTGTTTAAATCTCCATACTTAGGTTTTTTGGCCATAACCTGTTGTATGGAACTTCGTATTCTTGATCAAAAGTCTTAAGCTTTACAAGCATAATCTAAGCTTATTGGTACAAATCGAGTGCGTTTTGTTTCCTACAATGCCCGTTGACCCTTTTGAGTAATTATTACTGGCTTGTTAAGTACTAGAGTAAATTATTACTTGCTGGTTAAGTAATAGAGTAAACAAGTATTGTTTGATAAAATCGTGAATGGAAAGATCATTCTAGAGTTTTTAAATCTGTATACTTAGGTTTTTTGGCCATAACTTATTGTATGGGACTTCGTATTCTTGATCACAACTCTTAACCTTTACAAGCATAATCTAAGCTTATTAACACAAATCGAATGCGTTTTGGTTCGTAAGTTGCCCGTTGACTTTTTTGAGTAACTATTACTCGCTTGTACAGTTCTAAAGTAAACTATTACTTGTTGGTTAACTAATAGAGTAAACAAGTAACGTTTGATCAAATAGTGAAAGGAAAGATCATTCTAGAGTGTTTAAACCTCCATACTTAGTTTTTTTGGCCATGACTTGTTGTATGGAACTTCGTATTCTTGACCAAAAGTCTTAAGCTTTACAAGCATAATCTAAGCTTATTGGCACAAGTCGAGTGCATTCTGGTTCGTACGATGCCCGTTGACCCATTTGACTAACTATTACTTGCTCATTAAGTAACAAAGGAAACGATTACTTACTAGTTAAGTAATAGAGTAAACGAGTGATGTTTGATCAAATCGTGAAAAAGAGAGATCATTGTAGATTGTTTAAGTCTCTATACTTAGTTTTTTTTTGCCATGACTTGTGTCTGGACGTATATATATGTGATCACAACTCTTAACCTTTACAAGCATAATTCAAGCTTATTGACACAAATCGAGGGCGTGTTGGTTGGTACGATGTATGTTGACCCATTTGACTAACTATACTTGCTCATTAAGTACTAAAGTAAACTATTACTTGCTGGTTAAGTAATTGAGTAAACGAGTTACGTTCTATCAAATCGTGAAAGGAAAGATCATTATAGAGTGTTTAAGTCTCTATTCTAAGTTTGTTTTACCATAAGTTTTTGTATGGAACTTCATATTCGTGTTCACAACTTTTAACCTTTACAAGCATAATCTAAGCTTATTGGCACAAATCGAGTGCGTTTTGGTTCCTACAATGCATGTTGACCCTTTTGAGTAACTATTACTAGCTCGTTAAGTACTAAAAAACTATTACTTGCTGGTTAAGTAATAGAATAAATAAGTAACGTTTGATAAAATCGTGAAAGAAAAGATCATTCTAGAGTGTTTAAATCTCCATACTTAGGTTTTTTGGCCATAACCTGTTGTATGGAACTTCGTATTCTTGATCAAAAGTCTTAAGCTTTACAAGCATAATCTAAGCTTATTGGCACAAGTCGAGTGCATTCTGGTTCGTACGATGCCCGTTGACCCATTTGACTAACTATTACTTGCTCATTAAGTAACAAAGGAAACGATTACTTACTAGTTAAGTAATAGAGTAAACGAGTTATGTTTGATCAAATCGTGAAAAAGAGAGATTATTGTAGATTGTTTAAGTCTCTATACTTAGTTTTTTTTTGCCATGACTTGTGTCTGGACGTATATATATGTGATCACAACTCTTAACCTTTACAAGCATAATTCAAGCTTATTGACACAAATCGAGGGCGTGTTGGTTGGTACGATGTATGTTGACCCATTTGACTAACTATACTTGCTCATTAAGTACTAAAGTAAACTATTACTTGCTGGTTAAGTAATTGAGTAAACGAGTTACGTTCTATCAAATCGTGAAAGGAAAGATCATTATAGAGTGTTTAAGTCTCTATTCTAAGTTTGTTTTACCATAAGTTTTTGTATGGAACTTCATATTCGTGTTCACAACTTTTAACCTTTACAAGCATAATCTAAGCTTATTGGCACAAATCGAGTGCGTTTTGGTTCCTACAATGCATGTTGACCCTTTTGAGTAACTATTACTAGCTCGTTAAGTACTAAAAAACTATTACTTGCTGGTTAAGTAATAGAATAAATAAGTAACGTTTGATAAAATCGTGAAAGAAAAGATCATTCTAGAGTGTTTAAATCTCCATACTTAGGTTTTTTGGCCATAACCTGTTGTATGGAACTTCGTATTCTTGATCAAAAGTCTTAAGCTTTACAAGCATAATCTAAGCTTATTGGCACAAGTCGAGTGCATTCTGGTTCGTACGATGCCCGTTGACCCATTTGACTAACTATTACTTGCTCATTAAGTAACAAAGGAAACGATTACTTACTAGTTAAGTAATAGAGTAAACGAGTGATGTTTGATCAAATCGTGAAAAAGAGAGATCATTGTAGATTGTTTAAGTCTCTATACTTAGTTTTTTTTTGCCATGACTTGTGTCTGGACGTATATATATGTGATCACAACTCTTAACCTTTATAAGCATAATTCAAGCTTATTGACACAAATCGAGGGCGTGTTGGTTGGTACGATGTATGTTGACCCATTTGACTAACTATTACTTGCTCATTAAGTACTAAAGTAAACTATTACTTGCTGGTTAAGTAATTGAGTAAACGAGTTACGTTCTATCAAATCGTGAAAGGAAAGATCATTATAGAGTGTTTAAGTCTCTATTCTAAGTTTGTTTTACCATAAGTTTTTGTATGGAACTTCATATTCGTGTTCACAACTTTTAACCTTTACAAGCATAATCTAAGCTTATTGGCACAAATCGAGTGCGTTTTGGTTCCTACAATGCCTGTTGACCCTTTTGAGTAACTATTACTAGCTCGTTAAGTACTAAAAAACTATTACTTGTTGGTTAAGTAATAGAATAAATAAGTAACGTTTGATAAAATCGTGAAAGAAAAGATCATTCTAGAGTGTTTAAATCTCCATACTTAGGTTTTTTGGCCATAACCTGTTGTATGGAACTTCGTATTCTTGATCAAAAGTCTTAAGCTTTACAAGCATAATCTAAGCTTATTGGTACAAATCGAGTGCGTTTTGTTTCCTACAATGCCCGTTGACCCTTTTGAGTAATTATTACTGGCTTGTTAAGTACTAGAGTAAATTATTACTTGCTGGTTAAGTAATAGAGTAAACAAGTATTGTTTGATAAAATCGTGAATGGAAAGATCATTCTAGAGTTTTTAAATCTGTATACTTAGGTTTTTTGGCCATAACTTATTGTATGGGACTTCGTATTCTTGATCACAACTCTTAACCTTTACAAGCATAATCTAAGCTTATTAACACAAATCGAATGCGTTTTGGTTCGTAAGTTGCCCGTTGACTTTTTTGAGTAACTATTACTCGCTTGTATAGTTCTAAAGTAAACTATTACTTGTTGGTTAACTAATAGAGTAAACAAGTAACGTTTGATCAAATAGTGAAAGGAAAGATCATTCTAGAGTGTTTAAACCTCCATACTTAGTTTTTTTGGCCATGACTTGTTGTATGGAACTTCGTATTCTTGACCAAAAGTCTTAAGCTTTACAAGCATAATCTAAGCTTATTGGCACAAGTCGAGTGCATTCTGGTTCGTACGATGCCCGTTGACCCATTTGACTAACTATTACTTGCTCATTAAGTAACAAAGGAAACGATTACTTACTAGTTAAGTAATAGAGTAAACGAGTGATGTTTGATCAAATCGTGAAAAAGAGAGATCATTGTAGATTGTTTAAGTCTCTATACTTAGTTTTTTTTTGCCATGACTTGTGTCTGGACGTATATATATATGTGATCACAACTCTTAACCTTTACAAGCATAATTCAAGCTTATTGACACAAATCGAGGGCGTGTTGGTTGGTACGATGTATGTTGACCCATGTGACTAACTATACTTGCTCATTAAGTACTAAAGTAAACTATTACTTGCTGGTTAAGTAATTGAGTAAACGAGTTACGTTCTATCAAATCGTGAAAGGAAAGATCATTATAGAGTGTTTAAGTCTCTATTCTAAGTTTGTTTTACCATAAGTTTTTGTATGGAACTTCATATTCGTGTTCACAACTTTTAACCTTTACAAGCATAATCTAAGCTTATTGGCACAAATCGAGTGCGTTTTGGTTCCTACAATGCATGTTGACCCTTTTGAGTAACTATTACTAGCTCGTTAAGTACTAAAAAACTATTACTTGCTGGTTAAGTAATAGAATAAATAAGTAACGTTTGATAAAATCGTGAAAGAAAAGATCATTCTAGAGTGTTTAAATCTCCATACTTAGGTTTTTTGGCCATAACCTGTTGTATGGAACTTCGTATTCTTGATCAAAAGTCTTAAGCTTTACAAGCATAATCTAAGCTTATTGGCACAAGTCGAGTGCATTCTGGTTCGTACGATGCCCGTTGACCCATTTGACTAACTATTACTTGCTCATTAAGTAACAAAGGAAACGATTACTTACTAGTTAAGTAATAGAGTAAACGAGTTATGTTTGATCAAATCGTGAAAAAGAGAGATTATTGTTGATTGTTTAAGTCTCTATACTTAGTTTTTTTTTGCCATGACTTGTGTCTGGACGTATATATATGTGATCACAACTCTTAACCTTTACAAGCATAATTCAAGCTTATTGACACAAATCGAGGGTGTGTTGGTTGGTACGATGTATGTTGACCCATTTGACTAACTATACTTGCTCATTAAGTACTAAAGTAAACTATTACTTGCTGGTTAAGTAATTGAGTAAACGAGTTACGTTCTATCAAATCGTGAAAGGAAAGATCATTATAGAGTGTTTAAGTCTCTATTCTAAGTTTGTTTTACCATAAGTTTTTGTATGGAACTTCATATTCGTGTTCACAATTTTTAACCTTTACAAGCATAATCTAAGCTTATTAGCACAAATCGAGTGCGTTTTGGTTCCTACAATGCATGTTGACCCTTTTGAGTAACTATTACTAGCTCGTTAAGTACTAAAAAACTATTACTTGCTGGTTAAGTAATAGAATAAATAAGTAACGTTTGATAAAATCGTGAAAGAAAAGATCATTCTAGAGTGTTTAAATCTCCATACTTAGGTTTTTTGGCCATAACCTGTTGTATGGAACTTCGTATTCTTGATCAAAAGTCTTAAGCTTTACAAGCATAATCTAAGCTTATTGGCACAAGTCGAGTGCATTCTGGTTCGTACGATGCCCGTTGACCCATTTGACTAACTATTACTTGCTCATTAAGTAACAAAGGAAACGATTACTTACTAGTTAAGTAATAGAGTAAACGAGTGATGTTTGATCAAATCGTGAAAAAGAGAGATCATTGTAGATTGTTTAAGTCTCTATACTTAGTTTTTTTTTGCCATGACTTGTGTCTGGACGTATATATATGTGATCACAACTCTTAACCTTTACAAGCATAATTCAAGCTTATTGACACAAATCGAGGGCGTGTTGGTTGGTACGATGTATGTTGACCCATTTGACTAACTATTACTTGCTCATTAAGTACTAAAGTAAACTATTACTTGCTGGTTAAGTAATTGAGTAAACGAGTTACGTTCTATCAAATCGTGAAAGGAAAGATCATTATAGAGTGTTTAAGTCTCTATTCTAAGTTTGTTTTACCATAAGTTTTTGTATGGAACTTCATATTCGTGTTCACAATTTTTAACCTTTACAAGCATAATCTAAGCTTATTAGCACAAATCGAGTGCGTTTTGGTTCCTACAATGCATGTTGACCCTTTTGAGTAACTATTACTAGCTCGTTAAGTACTAAAAAACTATTACTTGCTGGTTAAGTAATAGAATAAATAAGTAACGTTTGATAAAATCGTGAAAGAAAAGATCATTCTAGAGTGTTTAAATCTCCATACTTAGGTTTTTTGGCCATAACCTGTTGTATGGAACTTCGTATTCTTGATCAAAAGTCTTAAGCTTTACAAGCATAA
This sequence comes from Linaria vulgaris, assembly GCA_948329865.1. Lineage (NCBI taxonomy): Eukaryota > Viridiplantae > Streptophyta > Magnoliopsida > Lamiales > Plantaginaceae > Linaria > Linaria vulgaris. Next base: position 67,250,588 of record OX415250.1, read on the forward strand.
TCTAAGCTTATTGGCACAAGTCGAGTGCATTCTGGTTCGTACGATGCCCGTTGACCCATTTGACTAACTATTACTTGCTCATTAAGTAACAAAGGAAACGATTACTTACTAGTTAAGTAATAGAGTAAACGAGTGATGTTTGATCAAATCGTGAAAAAGAGAGATCATTGTAGATTGTTTAAGTCTCTATACTTAGTTTTTTTTTGCCATGACTTGTGTCTGGACGTATATATATGTGATCACAACTCTTAACCTTTACAAGCATAATTCAAGCTTATTGACACAAATCGAGGGCGTGTTGGTTGGTACGATGTATGTTGACCCATTTGACTAACTATTACTTGCTCATTAAGTACTAAAGTAAACTATTACTTGCTGGTTAAGTAATTGAGTAAACGAGTTACGTTCTATCAAATCGTGAAAGGAAAGATCATTATAGAGCGTTTAAGTCTCTATTCTAAGTTTGTTTTACCATAAGTTTTTGTATGGAACTTCATATTCGTGTTCACAACTTTTAACCTTTACAAGCATAATCTAAGCTTATTGGCACAAATCGAGTGCGTTTTGGTTCCTACAATGCCTGTTGACCCTTTTGAGTAACTATTACTAGCTCGTTAAGTACTAAAAAACTATTACTTGTTGGTTAAGTAATAGAATAAATAAGTAACGTTTGATAAAATCGTGAAAGAAAAGATCATTCTAGAGTGTTTAAATCTCCATACTTAGGTTTTTTGGCCATAACCTGTTGTATGGAACTTCGTATTCTTGATCAAAAGTCTTAAGCTTTACAAGCATAATCTAAGCTTATTGGTACAAATCGAGTGCGTTTTGTTTCCTACAATGCCCGTTGACCCTTTTGAGTAATTATTACTGGCTTGTTAAGTACTAGAGTAAATTATTACTTGCTGGTTAAGTAATAGAGTAAACAAGTATTGTTTGATAAAATCGTGAATGGAAAGATCATTCTAGAGTTTTTAAATCTGTATACTTAGGTTTTTTGGCCATAACTTATTGTATGGGACTTCGTATTCTTGATCACAACTCTTAACCTTTACAAGCATAATCTAAGCTTATTAACACAAATCGAATGCGTTTTGGTTCGTAAGTTGCCCGTTGACTTTTTTGAGTAACTATTACTCGCTTGTACAGTTCTAAAGTAAACTATTACTTGTTGGTTAACTAATAGAGTAAACAAGTAACGTTTGATCAAATAGTGAAAGGAAAGATCATTCTAGAGTGTTTAAACCTCCATACTTAGTTTTTTTGGCCATGACTTGTTGTATGGAACTTCGTATTCTTGACCAAAAGTCTTAAGCTTTACAAGCATAATCTAAGCTTATTGGCACAAGTCGAGTGCATTCTGGTTCGTACGATGCCCGTTGACCCATTTGACTAACTATTACTTGCTCATTAAGTAACAAAGGAAACGATTACTTACTAGTTAAGTAATAGAGTAAACGAGTGATGTTTGATCAAATCGTGAAAAAGAGAGATCATTGTAGATTGTTTAAGTCTCTATACTTAGTTTTTTTTTGCCATGACTTGTGTCTGGACGTATATATATATGTGATCACAACTCTTAACCTTTACAAGCATAATTCAAGCTTATTGACACAAATCGAGGGCGTGTTGGTTGGTACGATGTATGTTGACCCATTTGACTAACTATACTTGCTCATTAAGTACTAAAGTAAACTATTACTTGCTGGTTAAGTAATTGAGTAAACGAGTTACGTTCTATCAAATCGTGAAAGGAAAGATCATTATAGAGTGTTTAAGTCTCTATTCTAAGTTTGTTTTACCATAAGTTTTTGTATGGAACTTCATATTCGTGTTCACAACTTTTAACCTTTACAAGCATAATCTAAGCTTATTGGCACAAATCGAGTGCGTTTTGGTTCCTACAATGCATGTTGACCCTTTTGAGTAACTATTACTAGCTCGTTAAGTACTAAAAAACTATTACTTGCTGGTTAAGTAATAGAATAAATAAGTAACGTTTGATAAAATCGTGAAAGAAAAGATCATTCTAGAGTGTTTAAATCTCCATACTTAGGTTTTTTGGCCATAACCTGTTGTATGGAACTTCGTATTCTTGATCAAAAGTCTTAAGCTTTACAAGCATAATCTAAGCTTATTGGCACAAGTCGAGTGCATTCTGGTTCGTACGATGCCCGTTGACCCATTTGACTAACTATTACTTGCTCATTAAGTAACAAAGGAAACGATTACTTACTAGTTAAGTAATAGAGTAAACGAGTGATGTTTGATCAAATCGTGAAAAAGAGAGATCATTGTAGATTGTTTAAGTCTCTATACTTAGTTTTTTTTTGCCATGACTTGTGTCTGGACGTATATATATGTGATCACAACTCTTAACCTTTACAAGCATAATTCAAGCTTATTGACACAAATCGAGGGCGTGTTGGTTGGTACGATGTATGTTGACCCATTTGACTAACTATTACTTGCTCATTAAGTACTAAAGTAAACTATTACTTGCTGGTTAAGTAATTGAGTAAACGAGTTACGTTCTATCAAATCGTGAAAGGAAAGATCATTATAGAGCGTTTAAGTCTCTATTCTAAGTTTGTTTTACCATAAGTTTTTGTATGGAACTTCATATTCGTGTTCACAACTTTTAACCTTTACAAGCATAATCTAAGCTTATTGGCACAAATCGAGTGCGTTTTGGTTCCTACAATGCCTGTTGACCCTTTTGAGTAACTATTACTAGCTCGTTAAGTACTAAAAAACTATTACTTGTTGGTTAAGTAATAGAATAAATAAGTAACGTTTGATAAAATCGTGAAAGAAAAGATCATTCTAGAGTGTTTAAATCTCCATACTTAGGTTTTTTGGCCATAACCTGTTGTATGGAACTTCGTATTCTTGATCAAAAGTCTTAAGCTTTACAAGCATAATCTAAGCTTATTGGTACAAATCGAGTGCGTTTTGTTTCCTACAATGCCCGTTGACCCTTTTGAGTAATTATTACTGGCTTGTTAAGTACTAGAGTAAATTATTACTTGCTGGTTAAGTAATAGAGTAAACAAGTATTGTTTGATAAAATCGTGAATGGAAAGATCATTCTAGAGTTTTTAAATCTGTATACTTAGGTTTTTTGGCCATAACTTATTGTATGGGACTTCGTATTCTTGATCACAACTCTTAACCTTTACAAGCATAATCTAAGCTTATTAACACAAATCGAATGCGTTTTGGTTCGTAAGTTGCCCGTTGACTTTTTTGAGTAACTATTACTCGCTTGTACAGTTCTAAAGTAAACTATTACTTGTTGGTTAACTAATAGAGTAAACAAGTAACGTTTGATCAAATAGTGAAAGGAAAGATCATTCTAGAGTGTTTAAACCTCCATACTTAGTTTTTTTGGCCATGACTTGTTGTATGGAACTTCGTATTCTTGACCAAAAGTCTTAAGCTTTACAAGCATAATCTAAGCTTATTGGCACAAGTCGAGTGCATTCTGGTTCGTACGATGCCCGTTGACCCATTTGACTAACTATTACTTGCTCATTAAGTAACAAAGGAAACGATTACTTACTAGTTAAGTAATAGAGTAAACGAGTGATGTTTGATCAAATCGTGAAAAAGAGAGATCATTGTAGATTGTTTAAGTCTCTATACTTAGTTTTTTTTTTTGCCATGACTTGTGTCTGGACGTATATATATGTGATCACAACTCTTAACCTTTACAAGCATAATTCAAGCTTATTGACACAAATCGAGGGCGTGTTGGTTGGTACGATGTATGTTGACCCATTTGACTAACTATACTTGCTCATTAAGTACTAAAGTAAACTATTACTTGCTGGTTAAGTAATTGAGTAAACGAGTTACGTTCTATCAAATCGTGAAAGGAAAGATCATTATAGAGTGTTTAAGTCTCTATTCTAAGTTTGTTTTACCATAAGTTTTTGTATGGAACTTCATATTCGTGTTCACAACTTTTAACCTTTACAAGCATAATCTAAGCTTATTGGCACAAATCGAGTGCGTTTTGGTTCCTACAATGCATGTTGACCCTTTTGAGTAACTATTACTAGCTCGTTAAGTACTAAAAAACTATTACTTGCTGGTTAAGTAATAGAATAAATAAGTAACGTTTGATAAAATCGTGAAAGAAAAGATCATTCTAGAGTGTTTAAATCTCCATACTTAGGTTTTTTGGCCATAACCTGTTGTATGGAACTTCGTATTCTTGATCAAAAGTCTTAAGCTTTACAAGCATAATCTAAGCTTATTGGCACAAGTCGAGTGCATTCTAGTTCGTACGATGCCCGTTGACCCATTTGACTAACTATTACTTGCTCATTAAGTAACAAAGGAAACGATTACTTACTAGTTAAGTAATAGAGTAAACGAGTGATGTTTGATCAAATCGTGAAAAAGAGAGATCATTGTAGATTGTTTAAGTCTCTATACTTAGTTTTTTTTTGCCATGACTTGTGTCTGGACGTATATATATGTGATCACAACTCTTAACCTTTACAAGCATAATTCAAGCTTATTGACACAAATCGAGGGCGTGTTGGTTGGTACGATGTATGTTGACCCATTTGACTAACTATTACTTGCTCATTAAGTACTAAAGTAAACTATTACTTGCTGGTTAAGTAATTGAGTAAACGAGTTACGTTCTATCAAATCGTGAAAGGAAAGATCATTATAGAGTGTTTAAGTCTCTATTCTAAGTTTGTTTTACCATAAGTTTTTGTATGGAACTTCATATTCGTGTTCACAATTTTTAACCTTTACAAGCATAATCTAAGCTTATTAGCACAAATCGAGTGCGTTTTGGTTCCTACAATGCATGTTGACCCTTTTGAGTAACTATTACTAGCTCGTTAAGTACTAAAAAACTATTACTTGCTGGTTAAGTAATAGAATAAATAAGTAACGTTTGATAAAATCGTGAAAGAAAAGATCATTCTAGAGTGTTTAAATCTCCATACTTAGGTTTTTTGGCCATAACCTGTTGTATGGAACTTCGTATTCTTGATCAAAAGTCTTAAGCTTTACAAGCATAATCTAAGCTTATTGGCACAAGTCGAGTGCATTCTGGTTCGTACGATGCCCGTTGACCCATTTGACTAACTATTACTTGCTCATTAAGTAACAAAGGAAACGATTACTTACTAGTTAAGTAATAGAGTAAACGAGTGATGTTTGATCAAATCGTGAAAAAGAGAGATCATTGTAGATTGTTTAAGTCTCTATACTTAGTTTTTTTTTGCCATGACTTGTGTCTGGACGTATATATATGTGATCACAACTCTTAACCTTTACAAGCATAATTCAAGCTTATTGACACAAATCGAGGGCGTGTTGGTTGGTACGATGTATGTTGACCCATTTGACTAACTATTACTTGCTCATTAAGTACTAAAGTAAACTATTACTTGCTGGTTAAGTAATTGAGTAAACGAGTTACGTTCTATCAAATCGTGAAAGGAAAGATCATTATAGAGCGTTTAAGTCTCTATTCTAAGTTTGTTTTACCATAAGTTTTTGTATGGAACTTCATATTCGTGTTCACAACTTTTAACCTTTACAAGCATAATCTAAGCTTATTGGCACAAATCGAGTGCGTTTTGGTTCCTACAATGCCTGTTGACCCTTTTGAGTAACTATTACTAGCTCGTTAAGTACTAAAAAACTATTACTTGTTGGTTAAGTAATAGAATAAATAAGTAACGTTTGATAAAATCGTGAAAGAAAAGATCATTCTAGAGTGTTTAAATCTCCATACTTAGGTTTTTTGGCCATAACCTGTTGTATGGAACTTCGTATTCTTGATCAAAAGTCTTAAGCTTTACAAGCATAATCTAAGCTTATTGGTACAAATCGAGTGCGTTTTGTTTCCTACAATGCCCGTTGACCCTTTTGAGTAATTATTACTGGCTTGTTAAGTACTAGAGTAAATTATTACTTGCTGGTTAAGTAATAGAGTAAACAAGTATTGTTTGATAAAATCGTGAATGGAAAGATCATTCTAGAGTTTTTAAATCTGTATACTTAGGTTTTTTGGCCATAACTTATTGTATGGGACTTCGTATTCTTGATCACAACTCTTAACCTTTACAAGCATAATCTAAGCTTATTAACACAAATCGAATGCGTTTTGGTTCGTAAGTTGCCCGTTGACTTTTTTGAGTAACTATTACTCGCTTGTACAGTTCTAAAGTAAACTATTACTTGTTGGTTAACTAATAGAGTAAACAAGTAACGTTTGATCAAATAGTGAAAGGAAAGATCATTCTAGAGTGTTTAAACCTCCATACTTAGTTTTTTTGGCCATGACTTGTTGTATGGAACTTCGTATTCTTGACCAAAAGTCTTAAGCTTTACAAGCATAATCTAAGCTTATTGGCACAAGTCGAGTGCATTCTGGTTCGTACGATGCCCGTTGACCCATTTGACTAACTATTACTTGCTCATTAAGTAACAAAGGAAACGATTACTTACTAGTTAAGTAATAGAGTAAACGAGTGATGTTTGATCAAATCGTGAAAAAGAGAGATCATTGTAGATTGTTTAAGTCTCTATACTTAGTTTTTTTTTGCCATGACTTGTGTCTGGACGTATATATATATGTGATCACAACTCTTAACCTTTACAAGCATAATTCAAGCTTATTGACACAAATCGAGGGCGTGTTGGTTGGTACGATGTATGTTGACCCATTTGACTAACTATACTTGCTCATTAAGTACTAAAGTAAACTATTACTTGCTGGTTAAGTAATTGAGTAAACGAGTTACGTTCTATCAAATCGTGAAAGGAAAGATCATTATAGAGTGTTTAAGTCTCTATTCTAAGTTTGTTTTACCATAAGTTTTTGTATGGAACTTCATATTCGTGTTCACAACTTTTAACCTTTACAAGCATAATCTAAGCTTATTGGCACAAATCGAGTGCGTTTTGGTTCCTACAATGCATGTTGACCCTTTTGAGTAACTATTACTAGCTCGTTAAGTACTAAAAAACTATTACTTGCTGGTTAAGTAATAGAATAAATAAGTAACGTTTGATAAAATCGTGAAAGAAAAGATCATTCTAGAGTGTTTAAATCTCCATACTTAGGTTTTTTGGCCATAACCTGTTGTATGGAACTTCGTATTCTTGATCAAAAGTCTTAAGCTTTACAAGCATAATCTAAGCTTATTGGCACAAGTCGAGTGCATTCTGGTTCGTACGATGCCCGTTGACCCATTTGACTAACTATTACTTGCTCATTAAGTAACAAAGGAAACGATTACTTACTAGTTAAGTAATAGAGTAAACGAGTGATGTTTGATCAAATCGTGAAAAAGAGAGATCATTGTAGATTGTTTAAGTCTCTATACTTAGTTTTTTTTTGCCATGACTTGTGTCTGGACGTATATATATGTGATCACAACTCTTAACCTTTACAAGCATAATTCAAGCTTATTGACACAAATCGAGGGCGTGTTGGTTGGTACGATGTATGTTGACCCATTTGACTAACTATTACTTGCTCATTAAGTACTAAAGTAAACTATTACTTGCTGGTTAAGTAATTGAGTAAACGAGTTACGTTCTATCAAATCGTGAAAGGAAAGATCATTATAGAGCGTTTAAGTCTCTATTCTAAGTTTGTTTTACCATAAGTTTTTGTATGGAACTTCATATTCGTGTTCACAACTTTTAACCTTTACAAGCATAATCTAAGCTTATTGGCACAAATCGAGTGCGTTTTGGTTCCTACAATGCCTGTTGACCCTTTTGAGTAACTATTACTAGCTCGTTAAGTACTAAAAAACTATTACTTGTTGGTTAAGTAATAGAATAAATAAGTAACGTTTGATAAAATCGTGAAAGAAAAGATCATTCTAGAGTGTTTAAATCTCCATACTTAGGTTTTTTGGCCATAACCTGTTGTATGGAACTTCGTATTCTTGATCAAAAGTCTTAAGCTTTACAAGCATAATCTAAGCTTATTGGTACAAATCGAGTGCGTTTTGTTTCCTACAATGCCCGTTGACCCTTTTGAGTAATTATTACTGGCTTGTTAAGTACTAGAGTAAATTATTACTTGCTGGTTAAGTAATAGAGTAAACAAGTATTGTTTGATAAAATCGTGAATGGAAAGATCATTCTAGAGTTTTTAAATCTGTATACTTAGGTTTTTTGGCCATAACTTATTGTATGGGACTTCGTATTCTTGATCACAACTCTTAACCTTTACAAGCATAATCTAAGCTTATTAACACAAATCGAATGCGTTTTGGTTCGTAAGTTGCCCGTTGACTTTTTTGAGTAACTATTACTCGCTTGTACAGTTCTAAAGTAAACTATTACTTGTTGGTTAACTAATAGAGTAAACAAGTAACGTTTGATCAAATAGTGAAAGGAAAGATCATTCTAGAGTGTTTAAACCTCCATACTTAGTTTTTTTGGCCATGACTTGTTGTATGGAACTTCGTATTCTTGACCAAAAGTCTTAAGCTTTACAAGCATAATCTAAGCTTATTGGCACAAGTCGAGTGCATTCTGGTTCGTACGATGCCCGTTGACCCATTTGACTAACTATTACTTGCTCATTAAGTAACAAAGGAAACGATTACTTACTAGTTAAGTAATAGAGTAAACGAGTGATGTTTGATCAAATCGTGAAAAAGAGAGATCATTGTAGATTGTTTAAGTCTCTATACTTAGTTTTTTTTTTTGCCATGACTTGTGTCTGGACGTATATATATGTGATCACAACTCTTAACCTTTACAAGCATAATTCAAGCTTATTGACACAAATCGAGGGCGTGTTGGTTGGTACGATGTATGTTGACCCATTTGACTAACTATACTTGCTCATTAAGTACTAAAGTAAACTATTACTTGCTGGTTAAGTAATTGAGTAAACGAGTTACGTTCTATCAAATCGTGAAAGGAAAGATCATTATAGAGTGTTTAAGTCTCTATTCTAAGTTTGTTTTACCATAAGTTTTTGTATGGAACTTCATATTCGTGTTCACAACTTTTAACCTTTACAAGCATAATCTAAGCTTATTGGCACAAATCGAGTGCGTTTTGGTTCCTACAATGCATGTTGACCCTTTTGAGTAACTATTACTAGCTCGTTAAGTACTAAAAAACTATTACTTGCTGGTTAAGTAATAGAATAAATAAGTAACGTTTGATAAAATCGTGAAAGAAAAGATCATTCTAGAGTGTTTAAATCTCCATACTTAGGTTTTTTGGCCATAACCTGTTGTATGGAACTTCGTATTCTTGATCAAAAGTCTTAAGCTTTACAAGCATAATCTAAGCTTATTGGCACAAGTCGAGTGCATTCTGGTTCGTACGATGCCCGTTGACCCATTTGACTAACTATTACTTGCTCATTAAGTAACAAAGGAAACGATTACTTACTAGTTAAGTAATAGAGTAAACGAGTGATGTTTGATCAAATCGTGAAAAAGAGAGATCATTGTAGATTGTTTAAGTCTCTATACTTAGTTTTTTTTTGCCATGACTTGTGTCTGGACGTATATATATGTGATCACAACTCTTAACCTTTACAAGCATAATTCAAGCTTATTGACACAAATCGAGGGCGTGTTGGTTGGTACGATGTATGTTGACCCATTTGACTAACTATTACTTGCTCATTAAGTACTAAAGTAAACTATTACTTGCTGGTTAAGTAATTGAGTAAACGAGTTACGTTCTATCAAATCGTGAAAGGAAAGATCATTATAGAGTGTTTAAGTCTCTATTCTAAGTTTGTTTTACCATAAGTTTTTGTATGGAACTTCATATTCGTGTTCACAACTTTTAACCTTTACAAGCATAATCTAAGCTTATTGGCACAAATCGAGTGCGTTTTGGTTCCTACAATGCCTGTTGACCCTTTTGAGTAACTATTACTAGCTCGTTAAGTACTAAAAAACTATTACTTGTTGGTTAAGTAATAGAATAAATAAGTAACGTTTGATAAAATCGTGAAAGAAAAGATCATTCTAGAGTGTTTAAATCTCCATACTTAGGTTTTTTGGCCATAACCTGTTGTATGGAACTTCGTATTCTTGATCAAAAGTCTTAAGCTTTACAAGCATAATCTAAGCTTATTGGTACAAATCGAGTGCGTTTTTTTTCCTACAATGCCCGTTGACCCTTTTGAGTAATTATTACTGGCTTGTTAAGTACTAGAGTAAATTATTACTTGCTGGTTAAGTAATAGAGTAAACAAGTATTGTTTGATAAAATCGTGAATGGAAAGATCATTCTAGAGTTTTTAAATCTGTATACTTAGGTTTTTTGGCCATAACTTATTGTATGGGACTTCGTATTCTTGATCACAACTCTTAACCTTTACAAGCATAATCTAAGCTTATTAACACAAATCGAATGCGTTTTGGTTCGTAAGTTGCCCGTTGACTTTTTTGAGTAACTATTACTCGCTTGTACAGTTCTAAAGTAAACTATTACTTGTTGGTTAACTAATAGAGTAAACAAGTAACGTTTGATCAAATAGTGAAAGGAAAGATCATTCTAGAGTGTTTAAACCTCCATACTTAGTTTTTTTGGCCATGACTTGTTGTATGGAACTTCGTATTCTTGACCAAAAGTCTTAAGCTTTACAAGCATAATCTAAGCTTATTGGCACAAGTCGAGTGCATTCTGGTTCGTACGATGCCCGTTGACCCATTTGACTAACTATTACTTGCTCATTAAGTAACAAAGGAAACGATTACTTACTAGTTAAGTAATAGAGTAAACGAGTGATGTTTGATCAAATCGTGAAAAAGAGAGATCATTGTAGATTGTTTAAGTCTCTATACTTAGTTTTTTTTTTTGCCATGACTTGTGTCTGGACGTATATATATGTGATCACAACTCTTAACCTTTACAAGCATAATTCAAGCTTATTGACACAAATCGAGGGCGTGTTGGTTGGTACGATGTATGTTGACCCATTTGACTAACTATACTTGCTCATTAAGTACTAAAGTAAACTATTACTTGCTGGTTAAGTAATTGAGTAAACGAGTTACGTTCTATCAAATCGTGAAAGGAAAGATCATTATAGAGTGTTTAAGTCTCTATTCTAAGTTTGTTTTACCATAAGTTTTTGTATGGAACTTCATATTCGTGTTCACAACTTTTAACCTTTACAAGCATAATCTAAGCTTATTGGCACAAATCGAGTGCGTTTTGGTTCCTACAATGCATGTTGACCCTTTTGAGTAACTATTACTAGCTCGTTAAGTACTAAAAAACTATTACTTGCTGGTTAAGTAATAGAATAAATAAGTAACGTTTGATAAAATCGTGAAAGAAAAGATCATTCTAGAGTGTTTAAATCTCCATACTTAGGTTTTTTGGCCATAACCTGTTGTATGGAACTTCGTATTCTTGATCAAAAGTCTTAAGCTTTACAAGCATAATCTAAGCTTATTGGCACAAGTCGAGTGCATTCTGGTTCGTACGATGCCCGTTGACCCATTTGACTAACTATTACTTGCTCATTAAGTAACAAAGGAAACGATTACTTACTAGTTAAGTAATAGAGTAAACGAGTGATGTTTGATCAAATCGTGAAAAAGAGAGATCATTGTAGATTGTTTAAGTCTCTATACTTAGTTTTTTTTTGCCATGACTTGTGTCTGGACGTATATATATGTGATCACAACTCTTAACCTTTACAAGCATAATTCAAGCTTATTGACACAAATCGAGGGCGTGTTGGTTGGTACGATGTATGTTGACCCATTTGACTAACTATTACTTGCTCATTAAGTACTAAAGTAAACTATTACTTGCTGGTTAAGTAATTGAGTAAACGAGTTACGTTCTATCAAATCGTGAAAGGAAAGATCATTATAGAGCGTTTAAGTCTCTATTCTAAGTTTGTTTTACCATAAGTTTTTGTATGGAACTTCATATTCGTGTTCACAACTTTTAACCTTTACAAGCATAATCTAAGCTTATTGGCACAAATCGAGTGCGTTTTGGTTCCTACAATGCCTGTTGACCCTTTTGAGTAACTATTACTAGCTCGTTAAGTACTAAAAAACTATTACTTGTTGGTTAAGTAATAGAATAAATAAGTAACGTTTGATAAAATCGTGAAAGAAAAGATCATTCTAGAGTGTTTAAATCTCCATACTTAGGTTTTTTGGCCATAACCTGTTGTATGGAACTTCGTATTCTTGATCAAAAGTCTTAAGCTTTACAAGCATAATCTAAGCTTATTGGTACAAATCGAGTGCGTTTTGTTTCCTACAATGCCCGTTGACCCTTTTGAGTAATTATTACTGGCTTGTTAAGTACTAGAGTAAATTATTACTTGCTGGTTAAGTAATAGAGTAAACAAGTATTGTTTGATAAAATCGTGAATGGAAAGATCATTCTAGAGTTTTTAAATCTGTATACTTAGGTTTTTTGGCCATAACTTATTGTATGGGACTTCGTATTCTTGATCACAACTCTTAACCTTTACAAGCATAATCTAAGCTTATTAACACAAATCGAATGCGTTTTGGTTCGTAAGTTGCCCGTTGACTTTTTTGAGTAACTATTACTCGCTTGTACAGTTCTAAAGTAAACTATTACTTGTTGGTTAACTAATAGAGTAAACAAGTAACGTTTGATCAAATAGTGAAAGGAAAGATCATTCTAGAGTGTTTAAACCTCCATACTTAGTTTTTTTGGCCATGACTTGTTGTATGGAACTTCGTATTCTTGACCAAAAGTCTTAAGCTTTACAAGCATAATCTAAGCTTATTGGCACAAGTCGAGTGCATTCTGGTTCGTACGATGCCCGTTGACCCATTTGACTAACTATTACTTGCTCATTAAGTAACAAAGGAAACGATTACTTACTAGTTAAGTAATAGAGTAAACGAGTGATGTTTGATCAAATCGTGAAAAAGAGAGATCATTGTAGATTGTTTAAGTCTCTATACTTAGTTTTTTTTTTTGCCATGACTTGTGTCTGGACGTATATATATGTGATCACAACTCTTAACCTTTACAAGCATAATTCAAGCTTATTGACACAAATCGAGGGCGTGTTGGTTGGTACGATGTATGTTGACCCATTTGACTAACTATACTTGCTCATTAAGTACTAAAGTAAACTATTACTTGCTGGTTAAGTAATTGAGTAAACGAGTTACGTTCTATCAAATCGTGAAAGGAAAGATCATTATAGAGTGTTTAAGTCTCTATTCTAAGTTTGTTTTACCATAAGTTTTTGTATGGAACTTCATATTCGTGTTCACAACTTTTAACCTTTACAAGCATAATCTAAGCTTATTGGCACAAATCGAGTGCGTTTTGGTTCCTACAATGCATGTTGACCCTTTTGAGTAACTATTACTAGCTCGTTAAGTACTAAAAAACTATTACTTGCTGGTTAAGTAATAGAATAAATAAGTAACGTTTGATAAAATCGTGAAAGAAAAGATCATTCTAGAGTGTTTAAATCTCCATACTTAGGTTTTTTGGCCATAACCTGTTGTATGGAACTTCGTATTCTTGATCAAAAGTCTTAAGCTTTACAAGCATAATCTAAGCTTATTGGCACAAGTCGAGTGCATTCTGGTTCGTACGATGCCCGTTGACCCATTTGACTAACTATTACTTGCTCATTAAGTAACAAAGGAAACGATTACTTACTAGTTAAGTAATAGAGTAAACGAGTGATGTTTGATCAAATCGTGAAAAAGAGAGATCATTGTAGATTGTTTAAGTCTCTATACTTAGTTTTTTTTTGCCATGACTTGTGTCTGGACGTATATATATGTGATCACAACTCTTAACCTTTACAAGCATAATTCAAGCTTATTGACACAAATCGAGGGCGTGTTGGTTGGTACGATGTATGTTGACCCATTTGACTAACTATTACTTGCTCATTAAGTACTAAAGTAAACTATTACTTGCTGGTTAAGTAATTGAGTAAACGAGTTACGTTCTATCAAATCGTGAAAGGAAAGATCATTATAGAGTGTTTAAGTCTCTATTCTAAGTTTGTTTTACCATAAGTTTTTGTATGGAACTTCATATTCGTGTTCACAACTTTTAACCTTTACAAGCATAATCTAAGCTTATTGGCACAAATCGAGTGCGTTTTGGTTCCTACAATGCCTGTTGACCCTTTTGAGTAACTATTACTAGCTCGTTAAGTACTAAAAAACTATTACTTGTTGGTTAAGTAATAGAATAAATAAGTAACGTTTGATAAAATCGTGAAAGAAAAGATCATTCTAGAGTGTTTAAATCTCCATACTTAGGTTTTTTGGCCATAACCTGTTGTATGGAACTTCGTATTCTTGATCAAAAGTCTTAAGCTTTACAAGCATAATCTAAGCTTATTGGTACAAATCGAGTGCGTTTTTTTTCCTACAATGCCCGTTGACCCTTTTGAGTAATTATTACTGGCTTGTTAAGTACTAGAGTAAATTATTACTTGCTGGTTAAGTAATAGAGTAAACAAGTATTGTTTGATAAAATCGTGAATGGAAAGATCATTCTAGAGTTTTTAAATCTGTATACTTAGGTTTTTTGGCCATAACTTATTGTATGGGACTTCGTATTCTTGATCACAACTCTTAACCTTTACAAGCATAATCTAAGCTTATTAACACAAATCGAATGCGTTTTGGTTCGTAAGTTGCCCGTTGACTTTTTTGAGTAACTATTACTCGCTTGTACAGTTCTAAAGTAAACTATTACTTGTTGGTTAACTAATAGAGTAAACAAGTAACGTTTGATCAAATAGTGAAAGGAAAGATCATTCTAGAGTGTTTAAACCTCCATACTTAGTTTTTTTGGCCATGACTTGTTGTATGGAACTTCGTATTCTTGACCAATAGTCTTAAGCTTTACAAGCATAATCTAAGCTTATTGGCACAAGTCGAGTGCATTCTGGTTCGTACGATGCCCGTTGACCCATTTGACTAACTATTACTTGCTCATTAAGTAACAAAGGAAACGATTACTTACTAGTTAAGTAATAGAGTAAACGAGTGATGTTTGATCAAATCGTGAAAAAGAGAGATCATTGTAGATTGTTTAAGTCTCTATACTTAGTTTTTTTTTGCCATGACTTGTGTCTGGACGTATATATATGTGATCACAACTCTTAACCTTTACAAGCATAATTCAAGCTTATTGACACAAATCGAGGGCGTGTTGGTTGGTACGATGTATGTTGACCCATTTGACTAACTATTACTTGCTCATTAAGTACTAAAGTAAACTATTACTTGCTGGTTAAGTAATTGAGTAAACGAGTTACGTTCTATCAAATCGTGAAAGGAAAGATCATTATAGAGTGTTTAAGTCTCTATTCTAAGTTTGTTTTACGATAAGTTTTTGTATGGAACTTCATATTCGTGTTCACAACTTTTAACCTTTACAAGCATAATCTAAGCTTATTGGCACAAATCGAGTGCGTTTTGGTTCCTACAATGCATGTTGACCCTTTTGAGTAACTATTACTAGCTCGTTAAGTACTAAAAAACTATTACTTGCTGGTTAAGTAATAGAATAAATAAGTAACGTTTGATAAAATCGTGAAAGAAAAGATCATTCTAGAGTGTTTAAATCTCCATACTTAGGTTTTTTGGCCATAACCTGTTGTATGGAACTTCGTATTCTTGATCAAAAGTCTTAAGCTTTACAAGCATAATCTAAGCTTATTGGCACAAGTCGAGTGCATTCTGGTTCGTACGATGCCCGTTGACCCATTTGACTAACTATTACTTGCTCATTAAGTAACAAAGGAAACGATTACTTACTAGTTAAGTAATAGAGTAAACGAGTGATGTTTGATCAAATCGTGAAAAAGAGAGATCATTGTAGATTGTTTAAGTCTCTATACTTAGTTTTTTTTTGCCATGACTTGTGTCTGGACGTATATATGTGTGATCACAACTCTTAACCTTTACAAGCATAATTCAAGCTTATTGACACAAATCGAGGGCGTGTTGGTTGGTACGATGTATGTTGACCCATTTGACTAACTATTACTTGCTCATTAAGTACTAAAGTAAACTATTACTTGCTGGTTAAGTAATTGAGTAAACGAGTTACGTTCTATCAAATCGTGAAAGGAAAGATCATTATAGAGTGTTTAAGTCTCTATTCTAAGTTTGTTTTACCATAAGTTTTTGTATGGAACTTCATATTCGTGTTCACAACTTTTAACCTTTACAAGCATAATCTAAGCTTATTGGCACAAATCGAGTGCGTTTTGGTTCCTACAATGCCTGTTGACCCTTTTGAGTAACTATTACTAGCTCGTTAAGTACTAAAAAACTATTACTTGTTGGTTAAGTAATAGAATAAATAAGCAACGTTTGATAAAATCGTGAAAGAAAAGATCATTCTAGAGTGTTTAAATCTCCATACTTAGGTTTTTTGGCCATAACCTGTTGTATGGAACTTCGTATTCTTGATCAAAAGTCTTAAGCTTTACAAGCATAATCTAAGCTTATTGGTACAAATCGAGTGCGTTTTGTTTCCTACAATGCCCGTTGACCCTTTTGAGTAATTATTACTGGCTTGTTAAGTACTAGAGTAAATTATTACTTGCTGGTTAAGTAATAGAGTAAACAAGTATTGTTTGATAAAATCGTGAATGGAAAGATCATTCTAGAGTTTTTAAATCTGTATACTTAGGTTTTTTGGCCATAACTTATTGTATGGGACTTCGTATTCTTGATCACAACTCTTAACCTTTACAAGCATAATCTAAGCTTATTAACATAAATCGAATGCGTTTTGGTTCGTAAGTTGCCCGTTGACTTTTTTGAGTAACTATTACTCGCTTGTACAGTTCTAAAGTAAACTATTACTTGTTGGTTAACTAATAGAGTAAACAAGTAACGTTTGATCAAATAGTGAAAGGAAAGATCATTCTAGAGTGTTTAAACCTCCATACTTAGTTTTTTTGGCCATGACTTGTTGTATGGAACTTCGTATTCTTGACCAATAGTCTTAAGCTTTACAAGCATAATCTAAGCTTATTGGCACAAGTCGAGTGCATTCTGGTTCGTACGATGCCCGTTGACCCATTTGACTAACTATTACTTGCTCATTAAGTAACAAAGGAAACGATTACTTACTAGTTAAGTAATAGAGTAAACGAGTGATGTTTGATCAAATCGTGAAAAAGAGAGATCATTGTAGATTGTTTAAGTCTCTATACTTAGTTTTTTTTTGCCATGACTTGTGTCTGGACGTATATATATGTGATCACAACTCTTAACCTTTACAAGCATAATTCAAGCTTATTGACACAAATCGAGGGCGTGTTGGTTGGTACGATGTATGTTGACCCATTTGACTAACTATTACTTGCTCATTAAGTACTAAAGTAAACTATTACTTGCTGGTTAAGTAATTGAGTAAACGAGTTACGTTCTATCAAATCGTGAAAGGAAAGATCATTATAGAGTGTTTAAGTCTCTATTCTAAGTTTGTTTTACGATAAGTTTTTGTATGGAACTTCATATTCGTGTTCACAACTTTTAACCTTTACAAGCATAATCTAAGCATATTGGCACAAATCGAGTGCGTTTTGGTTCCTACAATGCCTGTTGACCCTTTTGAGTAACTATTACTAGCTCGTTAAGTACCAAAAAACTATTACTTGCTGGTTAAGTAATAGAATAAATAAGTAACGTTTGATAAAATCGTGAAAGAAAAGATCATTCTAGAGTGTTTAAATCTCCATACTTAGGTTTTTTGGCCATAACCTGTTGTATGGAACTTCGTATTCTTGATCAAAAGTCTTAAGCTTTACAAGCATAATCTAAGCTTATTGGCACAAGTCGAGTGCATTCTGGTTCGTACGATGCCCGTTGACCCATTTGACTAACTATTACTTGCTCATTAAGTAACAAAGGAAACGATTACTTACTAGTTAAGTAATAGAGTAAACGAGTGATGTTTGATCAAATCGTGAAAAAGAGAGATCATTGTAGATTGTTTAAGTCTCTATACTTAGTTTTTTTTTGCCATGACTTGTGTCTGGACGTATATATGTGTGATCACAACTCTTAACCTTAACAAGCATAATTCAAGCTTATTGACACAAATCGAGGGCGTGTTGGTTGGTACGATGTATGTTGACCCATTTGACTAACTATTACTTGCTCATTAAGTACTAAAGTAAACTATTACTTGCTGGTTAAGTAATTGAGTAAACGAGTTACGTTCTATCAAATCGTGAAAGGAAAGATCATTATAGAGTGTTTAAGTCTCTATTCTAAGTTTGTTTTACCATAAGTTTTTGTATGGAACTTCATATTCGTGTTCACAACTTTTAACCTTTACAAGCATAATCTAAGCTTATTGGCACAAATCGAGTGCGTTTTGGTTCCTACAATGCCTGTTGACCCTTTTGAGTAACTATTACTAGCTCGTTAAGTACTAAAAAACTATTACTTGTTGGTTAAGTAATAGAATAAATAAGTAACGTTTGATAAAATCGTGAAAGAAAAGATCATTCTAGAGTGTTTAAATCTCCATACTTAGGTTTTTTGGCCATAACCTGTTGTATGGAACTTCGTATTCTTGATCAAAAGTCTTAAGCTTTACAAGCATAATCTAAGCTTATTGGTACAAATCGAGTGCGTTTTGTTTCCTACAATGCCCGTTGACCCTTTTGAGTAATTATTACTGGCTTGTTAAGTACTAGAGTAAATTATTACTTGCTGGTTAAGTAATAGAGTAAACAAGTATTGTTTGATAAAATCGTGAATGGAAAGATCATTCTAGAGTTTTTAAATCTGTATACTTAGGTTTTTTGGCCATAACTTATTGTATGGGACTTCGTATTCTTGATCACAACTCTTAACCTTTACAAGCATAATCTAAGCTTATTAACATAAATCGAATGCGTTTTGGTTCGTAAGTTGCCCGTTGACTTTTTTGAGTAACTATTACTCGCTTGTACAGTTCTAAAGTAAACTATTACTTGTTGGTTAACTAATAGAGTAAACAAGTAACGTTTGATCAAATAGTGAAAGGAAAGATCATTCTAGAGTGTTTAAACCTCCATACTTAGTTTTTTTGGCCATGACTTGTTGTATGGAACTTCGTATTCTTGACCAATAGTCTTAAGCTTTACAAGCATAATCTAAGCTTATTGGCACAAGTCGAGTGCATTCTGGTTCGTACGATGCCCGTTGACCCATTTGACTAACTATTACTTGCTCATTAAGTAACAAAGGAAACGATTACTTACTAGTTAAGTAATAGAGTAAACGAGTGATGTTTGATCAAATCGTGAAAAAGAGAGATCATTGTAGATTGTTTAAGTCTCTATACTTAGTTTTTTTTTGCCATGACTTGTGTCTGGACGTATATATATGTGATCACAACTCTTAACCTTTACAAGCATAATTCAAGCTTATTGACACAAATCGAGGGCGTGTTGGTTGGTACGATGTATGTTGACCCATTTGACTAACTATTACTTGCTCATTAAGTACTAAAGTAAACTATTACTTGCTGGTTAAGTAATTGAGTAAACGAGTTACGTTCTATCAAATCGTGAAAGGAAAGATCATTATAGAGTGTTTAAGTCTCTATTCTAAGTTTGTTTTACGATAAGTTTTTGTATGGAACTTCATATTCGTGTTCACAACTTTTAACCTTTACAAGCATAATCTAAGCTTATTGGCACAAATCGAGTGCGTTTTGGTTCCTACAATGCATGTTGACCCTTTTGAGTAACTATTACTAGCTCGTTAAGTACTAAAAAACTATTACTTGCTGGTTAAGTAATAGAATAAATAAGTAACGTTTGATAAAATCGTGAAAGAAAAGATCATTCTAGAGTGTTTAAATCTCCATACTTAGGTTTTTTGGCCATAACCTGTTGTATGGAACTTCGTATTCTTGATCAAAAGTCTTAAGCTTTACAAGCATAATCTAAGCTTATTGGCACAAGTCGAGTGCATTCTGGTTCGTACGATGCCCGTTGACCCATTTGACTAACTATTACTTGCTCATTAAGTAACAAAGGAAACGATTACTTACTAGTTAAGTAATAGAGTAAACGAGTGATGTTTGATCAAATCGTGAAAAAGAGAGATCATTGTAGATTGTTTAAGTCTCTATACTTAGTTTTTTTTTGCCATGACTTGTGTCTGGACGTATATATGTGTGATCACAACTCTTAACCTTTACAAGCATAATTCAAGCTTATTGACACAAATCGAGGGCGTGTTGGTTGGTACGATGTATGTTGACCCATTTGACTAACTATTACTTGCTCATTAAGTACTAAAGTAAACTATTACTTGCTGGTTAAGTAATTGAGTAAACGAGTTACGTTCTATCAAATCGTGAAAGGAAAGATCATTATAGAGTGTTTAAGTCTCTATTCTAAGTTTGTTTTACCATAAGTTTTTGTATGGAACTTCATATTCGTGTTCACAACTTTTAACCTTTACAAGCATAATCTAAGCTTATTGGCACAAATCGAGTGCGTTTTGGTTCCTACAATGCCTGTTGACCCTTTTGAGTAACTATTACTAGCTCGTTAAGTACTAAAAAACTATTACTTGTTGGTTAAGTAATAGAATAAATAAGTAACGTTTGATAAAATCGTGAAAGAAAAGATCATTCTAGAGTGTTTAAATCTCCATACTTAGGTTTTTTGGCCATAACCTGTTGTATGGAACTTCGTATTCTTGATCAAAAGTCTTAAGCTTTACAAGCATAATCTAAGCTTATTGGTACAAATCGAGTGCGTTTTGTTTCCTACAATGCCCGTTGACCCTTTTGAGTAATTATTACTGGCTTGTTAAGTACTAGAGTAAATTATTACTTGCTGGTTAAGTAATAGAGTAAACAAGTATTGTTTGATAAAATCGTGAATGGAAAGATCATTCTAGAGTTTTTAAATCTGTATACTTAGGTTTTTTGGCCATAACTTATTGTATGGGACTTCGTATTCTTGATCACAACTCTTAACCTTTACAAGCATAATCTAAGCTTATTAACATAAATCGAATGCGTTTTGGTTCGTAAGTTGCCCGTTGACTTTTTTGAGTAACTATTACTCGCTTGTACAGTTCTAAAGTAAACTATTACTTGTTGGTTAACTAATAGAGTAAACAAGTAACGTTTGATCAAATAGTGAAAGGAAAGATCATTCTAGAGTGTTTAAACCTCCATACTTAGTTTTTTTGGCCATGACTTGTTGTATGGAACTTCGTATTCTTGACCAATAGTCTTAAGCTTTACAAGCATAATCTAAGCTTATTGGCACAAGTCGAGTGCATTCTGGTTCGTACGATGCCCGTTGACCCATTTGACTAACTATTACTTGCTCATTAAGTAACAAAGGAAACGATTACTTACTAGTTAAGTAATAGAGTAAACGAGTGATGTTTGATCAAATCGTGAAAAAGAGAGATCATTGTAGATTGTTTAAGTCTCTATACTTAGTTTTTTTTTGCCATGACTTGTGTCTGGACGTATATATATGTGATCACAACTCTTAACCTTTACAAGCATAATTCAAGCTTATTGACACAAATCGAGGGCGTGTTGGTTGGTACGATGTATGTTGACCCATTTGACTAACTATTACTTGCTCATTAAGTACTAAAGTAAACTATTACTTGCTCATTAAGTACTAAAGTAAACTATTACTTGCTGGTTAAGTAATTGAGTAAACGAGTTACGTTCTATCAAATCGTGAAAGGAAAGATCATTATAGAGTGTTTAAGTCTCTATTCTAAGTTTGTTTTACGATAAGTTTTTGTATGGAACTTCATATTCGTGTTCACAACTTTTAACCTTTACAAGCATAATCTAAGCATATTGGCACAAATCGAGTGCGTTTTGGTTCCTACAATGCCTGTTGACCCTTTTGAGTAACTATTACTAGCTCGTTAAGTACCAAAAAACTATTACTTGCTGGTTAAGTAATAGAATAAATAAGTAACGTTTGATAAAATCGTGAAAGAAAAGATCATTCTAGAGTGTTTAAATCTCCATACTTAGGTTTTTTGGCCATAACCTGTTGTATGGAACTTCGTATTCTTGATCAAAAGTCTTAAGCTTTACAAGCATAATCTAAGCTTATTGGCACAAGTCGAGTGCATTCTGGTTCGTACGATGCCCGTTGACCCATTTGACTAACTATTACTTGCTCATTAAGTAACAAAGGAAACGATTACTTACTAGTTAAGTAATAGAGTAAACGAGTGATGTTTGATCAAATCGTGAAAAAGAGAGATCATTGTAGATTGTTTAAGTCTCTATACTTAGTTTTTTTTTGCCATGACTTGTGTCTGGACGTATATATGTGTGATCACAACTCTTAACCTTTACAAGCATAATTCAAGCTTATTGACACAAATCGAGGGCGTGTTGGTTGGTACGATGTATGTTGACCCATTTGACTAACTATTACTTGCTCATTAAGTACTAAAGTAAACTATTACTTGCTGGTTAAGTAATTGAGTAAACGAGTTACGTTCTATCAAATCGTGAAAGGAAAGATCATTATAGAGTGTTTAAGTCTCTATTCTAAGTTTGTTTTACCATAAGTTTTTGTATGGAACTTCATATTCGTGTTCACAACTTTTAACCTTTACAAGCATAATCTAAGCTTATTGGCACAAATCGAGTGCGTTTTGGTTCCTACAATGCCTGTTGACCCTTTTGAGTAACTATTACTAGCTCGTTAAGTACTAAAAAACTATTACTTGTTGGTTAAGTAATAGAATAAATAAGTAACGTTTGATAAAATCGTGAAAGAAAAGATCATTCTAGAGTGTTTAAATCTCCATACTTAGGTTTTTTGGCCATAACCTGTTGTATGGAACTTCGTATTCTTGATCAAAAGTCTTAAGCTTTACAAGCATAATCTAAGCTTATTGGTACAAATCGAGTGCGTTTTGTTTCCTACAATGCCCGTTGACCCTTTTGAGTAATTATTACTGGCTTGTTAAGTACTAGAGTAAATTATTACTTGCTGGTTAAGTAATAGAGTAAACAAGTATTGTTTGATAAAATCGTGAATGGAAAGATCATTCTAGAGTTTTTAAATCTGTATACTTAGGTTTTTTGGCCATAACTTATTGTATGGGACTTCGTATTCTTGATCACAACTCTTAACCTTTACAAGCATAATCTAAGCTTATTAACATAAATCGAATGCGTTTTGGTTCGTAAGTTGCCCGTTGACTTTTTTGAGTAACTATTACTCGCTTGTACAGTTCTAAAGTAAACTATTACTTGTTGGTTAACTAATAGAGTAAACAAGTAACGTTTGATCAAATAGTGAAAGGAAAGATCATTCTAGAGTGTTTAAACCTCCATACTTAGTTTTTTTGGCCATGACTTGTTGTATGGAACTTCGTATTCTTGACCAATAGTCTTAAGCTTTACAAGCATAATCTAAGCTTATTGGCACAAGTCGAGTGCATTCTGGTTCGTACGATGCCCGTTGACCCATTTGACTAACTATTACTTGCTCATTAAGTAACAAAGGAAACGATTACTTACTAGTTAAGTAATAGAGTAAACGAGTGATGTTTGATCAAATCGTGAAAAAGAGAGATCATTGTAGATTGTTTAAGTCTCTATACTTAGTTTTTTTTTGCCATGACTTGTGTCTGGACGTATATATGTGTGATCACAACTCTTAACCTTTACAAGCATAATTCAAGCTTATTGACACAAATCGAGGGCGTGTTGGTTGGTACGATGTATGTTGACCCATTTGACTAACTATTACTTGCTCATTAAGTACTAAAGTAAACTATTACTTGCTGGTTAAGTAATTGAGTAAACGAGTTACGTTCTATCAAATCGTGAAAGGAAAGATCATTATAGAGTGTTTAAGTCTCTATTCTAAGTTTGTTTTACCATAAGTTTTTGTATGGAACTTCATATTCGTGTTCACAACTTTTAACCTTTACAAGCATAATCTAAGCTTATTGGCACAAATCGAGTGCGTTTTGGTTCCTACAATGCCTGTTGACCCTTTTGAGTAACTATTACTAGCTCGTTAAGTACTAAAAAACTATTACTTGTTGGTTAAGTAATAGAATAAATAAGTAACGTTTGATAAAATCGTGAAAGAAAAGATCATTCTAGAGTGTTTAAATCTCCATACTTAGGTTTTTTGGCCATAACCTGTTGTATGGAACTTCGTATTCTTGATCAAAAGTCTTAAGCTTTACAAGCATAATCTAAGCTTATTGGTACAAATCGAGTGCGTTTTGTTTCCTACAATGCCCGTTGACCCTTTTGAGTAATTATTACTGGCTTGTTAAGTACTAGAGTAAATTATTACTTGCTGGTTAAGTAATAGAGTAAACAAGTATTGTTTGATAAAATCGTGAATGGAAAGATCATTCTAGAGTTTTTAAATCTGTATACTTAGGTTTTTTGGCCATAACTTATTGTATGGGACTTCGTATTCTTGATCACAACTCTTAACCTTTACAAGCATAATCTAAGCTTATTAACATAAATCGAATGCGTTTTGGTTCGTAAGTTGCCCGTTGACTTTTTTGAGTAACTATTACTCGCTTGTACAGTTCTAAAGTAAACTATTACTTGTTGGTTAAATAATAGAGTAAACAAGTAACGTTTGATCAAATAGTGAAAGGAAAGATCATTCTAGAGTGTTTAAACCTCCATACTTAGTTTTTTTGGCCATGACTTGTTGTATGGAACTTCGTATTCTTGACCAATAGTCTTAAGCTTTACAAGCATAATCTAAGCTTATTGGCACAAGTCGAGTGCATTCTGGTTCGTACGATGCCCGTTGACCCATTTGACTAACTATTACTTGCTCATTAAGTAACAAAGGAAACGATTACTTACTAGTTAAGTAATAGAGTAAACGAGTGATGTTTGATCAAATCGTGAAAAAGAGAGATCATTGTAGATTGTTTAAGTCTCTATACTTAGTTTTTTTTTGCCATGACTTGTGTCTGGACGTATATATATGTGATCACAACTCTTAACCTTTACAAGCATAATTCAAGCTTATTGACACAAATCGAGGGCGTGTTGGTTGGTACGATGTATGTTGACCCATTTGACTAACTATTACTTGCTCATTAAGTACTAAAGTAAACTATTACTTGCTCATTAAGTACTAAAGTAAACTATTACTTGCTGGTTAAGTAATTGAGTAAACGAGTTACGTTCTATCAAATCGTGAAAGGAAAGATCATTATAGAGTGTTTAAGTCTCTATTCTAAGTTTGTTTTACGATAAGTTTTTGTATGGAACTTCATATTCGTGTTCACAACTTTTAACCTTTACAAGCATAATCTAAGCATATTGGCACAAATCGAGTGCGTTTTGGTTCCTACAATGCCTGTTGACCCTTTTGAGTAACTATTACTAGCTCGTTAAGTACCAAAAAACTATTACTTGCTGGTTAAGTAATAGAATAAATAAGTAACGTTTGATAAAATCGTGAAAGAAAAGATCATTCTAGAGTGTTTAAATCTCCATACTTAGGTTTTTTGGCCATAACCTGTTGTATGGAACTTCGTATTCTTGATCAAAAGTCTTAAGCTTTACAAGCATAATCTAAGCTTATTGGCACAAGTCGAGTGCATTCTGGTTCGTACGATGCCCGTTGACCCATTTGACTAACTATTACTTGCTCATTAAGTAACAAAGGAAACGATTACTTACTAGTTAAGTAATAGAGTAAACGAGTGATGTTTGATCAAATCGTGAAAAAGAGAGATCATTGTAGATTGTTTAAGTCTCTATACTTAGTTTTTTTTTGCCATGACTTGTGTCTGGACGTATATATGTGTGATCACAACTCTTAACCTTTACAAGCATAATTCAAGCTTATTGACACAAATCGAGGGCGTGTTGGTTGGTACGATGTATGTTGACCCATTTGACTAACTATTACTTGCTCATTAAGTACTAAAGTAAACTATTACTTGCTGGTTAAGTAATTGAGTAAACGAGTTACGTTCTATCAAATCGTGAAAGGAAAGATCATTATAGAGTGTTTAAGTCTCTATTCTAAGTTTGTTTTACCATAAGTTTTTGTATGGAACTTCATATTCGTGTTCACAACTTTTAACCTTTACAAGCATAATCTAAGCTTATTGGCACAAATCGAGTGCGTTTTGGTTCCTACAATGCCTGTTGACCCTTTTGAGTAACTATTACTAGCTCGTTAAGTACTAAAAAACTATTACTTGTTGGTTAAGTAATAGAATAAATAAGTAACGTTTGATAAAATCGTGAAAGAAAAGATCATTCTAGAGTGTTTAAATCTCCATACTTAGGTTTTTTGGCCATAACCTGTTGTATGGAACTTCGTATTCTTGATCAAAAGTCTTAAGCTTTACAAGCATAATCTAAGCTTATTGGTACAAATCGAGTGCGTTTTGTTTCCTACAATGCCCGTTGACCCTTTTGAGTAATTATTACTGGCTTGTTAAGTACTAGAGTAAATTATTACTTGCTGGTTAAGTAATAGAGTAAACAAGTATTGTTTGATAAAATCGTGAATGGAAAGATCATTCTAGAGTTTTTAAATCTGTATACTTAGGTTTTTTGGCCATAACTTATTGTATGGGACTTCGTATTCTTGATCACAACTCTTAACCTTTACAAGCATAATCTAAGCTTATTAACATAAATCGAATGCGTTTTGGTTCGTAAGTTGCCCGTTGACTTTTTTGAGTAACTATTACTCGCTTGTACAGTTCTAAAGTAAACTATTACTTGTTGGTTAACTAATAGAGTAAACAAGTAACGTTTGATCAAATAGTGAAAGGAAAGATCATTCTAGAGTGTTTAAACCTCCATACTTAGTTTTTTTGGCCATGACTTGTTGTATGGAACTTCGTATTCTTGACCAATAGTCTTAAGCTTTACAAGCATAATCTAAGCTTATTGGCACAAGTCGAGTGCATTCTGGTTCGTACGATGCCCGTTGACCCATTTGACTAACTATTACTTGCTCATTAAGTAACAAAGGAAACGATTACTTACTAGTTAAGTAATAGAGTAAACGAGTGATGTTTGATCAAATCGTGAAAAAGAGAGATCATTGTAGATTGTTTAAGTCTCTATACTTAGTTTTTTTTTGCCATGACTTGTGTCTGGACGTATATATATGTGATCACAACTCTTAACCTTTACAAGCATAATTCAAGCTTATTGACACAAATCGAGGGCGTGTTGGTTGGTACGATGTATGTTGACCCATTTGACTAACTATTACTTGCTCATTAAGTACTAAAGTAAACTATTACTTGCTGGTTAAGTAATTGAGTAAACGAGTTACGTTCTATCAAATCGTGAAAGGAAAGATCATTATAGAGTGTTTAAGTCTCTATTCTAAGTTTGTTTTACGATAAGTTTTTGTATGGAACTTCATATTCGTGTTCACAACTTTTAACCTTTACAAGCATAATCTAAGCATATTGGCACAAATCGAGTGCGTTTTGGTTCCTACAATGCCTGTTGACCCTTTTGAGTAACTATTACTAGCTCGTTAAGTACCAAAAAACTATTACTTGCTGGTTAAGTAATAGAATAAATAAGTAACGTTTGATAAAATCGTGAAAGAAAAGATCATTCTAGAGTGTTTAAATCTCCATACTTAGGTTTTTTGGCCATAACCTGTTGTATGGAACTTCGTATTCTTGATCAAAAGTCTTAAGCTTTACAAGCATAATCTAAGCTTATTGGCACAAGTCGAGTGCATTCTGGTTCGTACGATGCCCGTTGACCCATTTGACTAACTATTACTTGCTCATTAAGTAACAAAGGAAACGATTACTTACTAGTTAAGTAATAGAGTAAACGAGTGATGTTTGATCAAATCGTGAAAAAGAGAGATCATTGTAGATTGTTTAAGTCTCTATACTTAGTTTTTTTTTGCCATGACTTGTGTCTGGACGTATATATATGTGATCACAACTCTTAACCTTTACAAGCATAATTCAAGCTTATTGACACAAATCGAGGGCGTGTTGGTTGGTACGATGTATGTTGACCCATTTGACTAACTATTACTTGCTCATTAAGTACTAAAGTAAACTATTACTTGCTCATTAAGTACTAAAGTAAACTATTACTTGCTGGTTAAGTAATTGAGTAAACGAGTTACGTTCTATCAAATCGTGAAAGGAAAGATCATTATAGAGTGTTTAAGTCTCTATTCTAAGTTGGTTTTACGATAAGTTTTTGTATGGAACTTCATATTCGTGTTCACAACTTTTAACCTTTACAAGCATAATCTAAGCATATTGGCACAAATCGAGTGCGTTTTGGTTCCTACAATGCCTGTTGACCCTTTTGAGTAACTATTACTAGCTCGTTAAGTACCAAAAAACTATTACTTGCTGGTTAAGTAATAGAATAAATAAGTAACGTTTGATAAAATCGTGAAAGAAAAGATCATTCTAGAGTGTTTAAATCTCCATACTTAGGTTTTTTGGCCATAACCTGTTGTATGGAACTTCGTATTCTTGATCAAAAGTCTTAAGCTTTACAATCATAATCTAAGCTTATTGGCACAAGTCGAGTGCATTCTGGTTCGTACGATGCCCGTTGACCCATTTGACTAACTATTACTTGCTCATTAAGTAACAAAGGAAACGATTACTTACTAGTTAAGTAATAGAGTAAACGAGTGATGTTTGATCAAATCGTGAAAAAGAGAGATCATTGTAGATTGTTTAAGTCTCTATACTTAGTTTTTTTTTGCCATGACTTGTGTCTGGACGTATATATGTGTGATCACAACTCTTAACCTTTACAAGCATAATTCAAGCTTATTGACACAAATCGAGGGCGTGTTGGTTGGTACGATGTATGTTGACCCATTTGACTAACTATTACTTGCTCATTAAGTACTAAAGTAAACTATTACTTGCTGGTTAAGTAATTGAGTAAACGAGTTACGTTCTATCAAATCGTGAAAGGAAAGATCATTATAGAGTGTTTAAGTCTCTATTCTAAGTTTGTTTTACCATAAGTTTTTGTATGGAACTTCATATTCGTGTTCACAACTTTTAACCTTTACAAGCATAATCTAAGCTTATTGGCACAAATCGAGTGCGTTTTGGTTCCTACAATGCCTGTTGACCCTTTTGAGTAA